>OX589616.1:4481523-5081523 GCA_951329385.1 Polia nebulosa
TTTGTAAAGACGATTGACCATACACAACGCAACATAATTATATACATATTTATTGTTTATTTTCCGTGTATACTCGTTTATTGCAATTAACTGCAAATATTGGCTTAGGCGTAAACCATAAAATGCTGTTTGTTTACTCAATTAGGTTTATGTATAAATCTTACTGACGATGAAACCTATTTAATTTATTTATTAGAACTATGTGCACACAAAAGTACAACATGATTTTTTGTCTCCATCCAGAAAAAATCAATTGTTCTCTGCATTTTTTGCGTTATGCTAACAAAAAACAGCTAATTAGTTTAAGGGTTTCGTACCCGAAAGGTACAAACTGAACCCTATTGCTATCACTCACGTGTCCGTCTGTCTGTCACAGTCTTTACAGCCAAACAGTTAGAGCTATAGTCTTCAAATTTTTACAGAATAAGCATCTTGTTGACCCAAAGCCATACAAATACTCAAAAATACATTTGGCACGGAACCTTAAATGTGCGACGTCCGACACACACATGGCCGGTTATTTTCTTTTTTAAGGCGCTATTAGCTGCCAACGACCTTGAGTGGTTAGCTTGCGTGTTTTGCGTTGAACTAACGCAACGCGTCGTATGTCCACCCAGTGATAGGACTCGCCTATCAAGAAGCGCTGTCCGAAATAAGACGCATTATTAATTTATTAAACATAAAACAACAAGTAATAAACTAAAACACTGAGACTAAATTATAAATAATTACATGATCTTTAAAATGGTGAAGGTTTCATAAAAATACACTTTATAGTTTTTGCGTGATTCTCAATTTATTATGCGAGTTAGACATAACTTTACAAATTAATTACACTATGTTATAAAAATATAATTTCAAATATTCTGAGATCAAATTACGACGGATATTTTCTAGAGTAACATACATTTTTTTCAAATAAATAAAACAAGTCGTTTAGACGTGATGATCAATTAAAAACCATTAAAAGTCGTTTAACTGCGCCTTAAGAGTTGTTTCTTGTATACACCGCCTCGTTCGTCTCTGAGTATTATGATCCTGGCATGGGCGCTGGGGTGCAACGGGGTTCACTTACACCCCCCTGGTTTTTAATATAATAAACAAACGATAAAAGTATAAAAAAAGTCTTTTATTATAATATTTTTACCACATCTGAGGCGAAGTCCTAAAATCGAGCTCGCTTTCTACCGCAATTGCGTCCTTCTTTAGTTCTATGTCTGTGTGAGGGGAAGTTGCACCCCCCTGAAAGATGCACCCCTCTGAAAGATGCACCCCTGAAAGATGCACCCCTCTGAAAGATGCGCCGCCCTGAAAGATGCACCCCTCTGAAAGATACACCCCTCTGAAAGATGCACTCCTCTGAAAGATACACCCTCCTGTAAGATGCACCCCTCTGAAAGATACACCTCCCTGAAAGATACACCTTCCTGAAATATGCACCGCTCTGAAAGATGCACCGCCCTGAAAGATGCACCCCTCTGAAAGATACACCCCTCTGAAAGAAGCACCCCCCTGAAAGATGCACCGCCCTCAAAGATGCACCCCTCTGAAAGATGCACCCCTCTGAAATCCTGAGTTCGATTACCAGGTCGGGCTAAAAGTGCTATTGGGTTTTTGCATTAGGAATTACTCTGTAGCAGAGTGGAGCTCGGAAGTTTGAGGTCAAAATCAAAATCAAAAGTCATTTATTCAAACTAGGCTGAGAGCCAGCACTTTTTGAACATCAAAGTTCTACATAAAGACAGTCCCACAAAAACGCCCGCCCGTCACGACGACCTAACCTCGGTATAACCTATACCTCGGACGCACGTAAAGTCGTTTGCCCTGCGCCTGATCTTTCCCCAGTTGTGTCGGATTGCCGTTCCATTGGACTGAGAGAAAAGAAACAGAGTGCACCACGTACTTGACTAATCTCGGTTGAGAATGGCCACCGCGCTCGAAATTCGGTCGTGGGATTCATACTAGGAAAATAATTCTATGCTGACAAAAATTCAGGCACTACAAAGACAGATTCCACGAGGCCGTTCTATTCCCGGTTCGGAAAAGGACTGACTAGAGTATATATCTTATTTTTGAAAAAAAAAAAACTTTTTTGCAAAAATACAACTAACTTCCAAAAAAGAAAATACACAAACAATTAAAAAATAACTTTAATTTCGGAAGTCGGTGTTTGTATTTCAATTCTTCGTTATTTGACATCGACTCCCGAAATTAAAATTATTTTTATTTCGGAAGTCGATGTAAGTCGATTTAATTTGATCCATCAGGTTGAGCTGTTAAGATGGTCACCCATCCATGGACCAACCCCGGCGGGTTGGTCCATGGATGGGTGACCATCTTTACATACCGAAACTCCTCCGTGCCTCGGAAAGCACATTAAGCCGTTGGTCCCGGCTGTCAATCGTAGATCTTTGACAGTCGTTACGGGTCGTCAGAAACCCCAAAAGTCCGACAACCAGTCTTACCAAGGGGTATCGTATTACCCGGTAACTGGGTTATGGAGGTCAGATAGGCAGTCGCTCCATGTAAAATACTGATATTCAGCTGCATCCGGTTAGACTGGAAGCCGACCCCAAGATAGTTGCGAAAAGGCTAAGCAGAGTTTTCTTGCCTTGGGCTAGCTGGAATCCCTAGCTGCATTCAGGATTGTTACTCCTTAACTCGTGAGTTAAATTCTAAATTGTGGAACCCTTCATTGCGCTTGGTATTCAATATGGCGCCCGTGACATAACTTTATACCCTCGGTGCATAATCTACTATTATCCCAGCAATATGTGCCCATGGGGTATCTTTCGACGCCCCAATGTCGTTGACAATAGCAAGTTCTAGATTTACTTTCATTTCAACAGAACGTAAAACATTTTATTTTTTAAAACTTCATGCACTAGTAAGAAACGCTGTAGCAAGGCGGAATTAATGCTTTAAGCATTTTCTACCAGTCGACCGACATTTCCTAAATGTAGAATTAATGTAGACAATGCTTACCTACATGCTATTTCAGAGGTTAATGAAACAAATATCTTTCCATTTCACTACGTTTACTTCCGTCATCTTATTAGTTCCTAGTTATACCTACATTCATCATCATCATTTCAGCCGAAAGACGTCCACAGCTGGACATAGGCCTCCCCCAAGTGTCGCCACAATGACCGGTCCTGTGCGTCTCGCATCCATCGGATACCCGCGACCTTCACCAGGTCATCGGTACCTACATTATTATAGCTTAAATAAATAGGTAGTTATTGAATTATTTAAACAGGGTGTAACGGAAAGGTGTGGTCATATTTTAAGAACCGATTCTGTCCATGTATATGAACAAATTTCTCTAAGAAAAAATTGAAAATTCCCCAAAAAAAAAATTGGACTTTCCATACCTAGTTATCATCAGCTGACCAACATTTGCATGGGACGTAAATTTTTTTTTTGTTTCCTTAGGTTTTCTTGAAGAATGTTGTTCATATCGATGGGCAGTTGCAGTTCTTAAAATATGACCACACCTTTCCGTTACACCCTGTATATAGATATTAATTCACTCATGAATAGTCATTTGATTTCTTTATACGGTAATCATTGTTCATAACTGACTCTACCCATCAAAATGAGCAACTTTCTAAGGAAGTTCATAGTCACTTCCCAAAAAAAAATATTAATCTCCCATACAAATGTAACCTCCCATATAAATTTAACCTCCCATACAAATTTAACCTCCCATACAAATGTAGCCTTCCATACAAATTTAGCCTCCATAACAAAAGCCTCCCATACAAATTTAACCTCCCATACAAATTTAACCTACCATACAAATTTAACCTCCCATACAAATTAAGCCTCCGATACAAATTTAACCGCCCATACAAATTTAACCTTCAATACAAATTTTGATCAGCTGACGAGAACTTTGTATGGTAAGTACCTACATTTTTTTTAGGAATTGACTGACTTCCTTAGATAATGTTGTTCATTTCCATGAGCAGATGCAGTTATTAATATTTATGTGTTTATTTTATTGATTTATTTATCACATGGAAAACCAACAGCTTTACATAAATGTATTAATTATACTAAAATAAGAGACATTAAGCCAACTATAGTTTTTCACGGCTAGCTATACAGTGATACAACAAAGAGATCTTATACACGACAAGTTATCAAGAAAAGAAGAGCACCAATCGCCAAATCGGCACCGCCAAACCTATGAAATAAACAACAATAAAATAAAATTAAATAAGAACTAACATTAAAACTAAGAATTAATTTTGGAGAATTCAGGGTTCAGCCTATTGCGTACGCTTGAGCCTTTTTTTAAAACGAAACAACACAAAACAAAATAAAATATATGACGACACCTTTCCGTTACACTTGTATAACCCAATGACATATTTAATTAAAAATAAATAATTCAATTCATTCGCTAGGGATCCAGAAGCATGTACCTTCTGGATTCGTGGCAACATCCGGTCTATTTTGTAAGTTTTTACAGTGAAATATAAAGTGGAGTGAGCTGATCGCATACTAGACCAGCTGTCATTTCTATTTTACGGAAAGGCAATCAAGTACACAAATTCGTTTAAGTGTACCTGTTTTGACAGCTCAATTTGTGTGACTTCACTGAATGTTTTCACGGTTATATTTAATTAATAAAACTACAAGTTCTGCGTCGGCGTCCCTTCCACGCTGTATTCACTTCACATTGGTTTCAGTGTGGATGTAACACCCCGACTATGTTAGCGTAGTGAGACTCTTCTTCATTTTGCTTTGGTGGTCGATTCGCGTTAACGTAGAGCGACTCTTCTTCATTTTGGTTTCGCGGTCGATTTACGTTGTTCACGAACTCTAGATCCGCGTACAAAACTTGGTTTTGGGCTACCTGAAAATCAAGAAAAAGTAGGTAAGCCTACTGACATATATATATATATAAACAGGCTGTAAGGGACAAGATACCGCAAACTTCGCGAAAAGGTTACACCCACTAACAAAATTATTATAGTCATAAACCTTCGTAATGATCGGTAACAGAAATTGTAATTTTTTGGCGTGCAATCCTACTAATATTATAAATGTGAAAGTTTGTGAGTGTGTATGTTTGTTACATATTCACGCTCAAACGGCTGGACCGATTTGGATGAAATTTGGAATGTAGATAGCTTATAGCCTGGATTAACATATAGGCTACCTTTTATTTCGGTCTAGGCGGGTAAAACTGCGGGGCGCAGCTAGTGTATTATAAACAATGCGATTTCAATGCTGCGCACTACCTACACACGCGCCGCCGAGCGCGCCGCGCCACCATTGGTATGTAGGTATTACGTCGGCGACGTACCCTCAGAAATGAACTCTAGCGAAACAGCTTTCGTATTTTATTTTCTTTGCTTCTGTTTTTAATTTAATTAGCGATTTAATTACTTTTTAGTTAAAACTCTCACTGAATAGAATAGAATAGAAAAAATAATAGAATAGAATAAAATTTATTCAGCAACAGTACACGAAACACGCACGGTACACAGAAATAACAGTGAAGAAAAAAATACATTATAACAAACAAAGTGCTCACGACTGCGCTAAAAAGGTCCATTTCAGCGATAATTTCAAACGGGCTGGAGCCGCCTGACGCTGGTTTTCAAATGAACCTTTCAAAGGTCTGTGACGGATAATTTGAAGGTAACAGCTACGAACTAAGTAAAACAAGTTGTAGTAAAAAAAGTATATACTTATATATATAAACAGTAAATAGATATTATGTAGAAGGTGCATAAAAATACTAACTAATTAATAAACAGAGGATATAAATAAGAAGTACTAAATACCTACATGCTAAAACAGTCAAATATGAAGATGTCAAATAAAAAAAAATAAAATTAAACGAGATGAGTTTTGGGTGTATAAGAATAACCATTTTGAACAGTCTAAAGTAATTAAAAAAGTTGCAGAAAAAATAGAATAGAATAGAACTGGAACTGGGCACTCAGACAGGGAAGGAACAGGGTTGGGTAAAAAAAGTACTGAATCACTGGTACACTTATGTGCGTTTATGTGTCATACACGGTGTATATATTTTAATTGGTAAAACATATTTAGGCATTTGTGTGAATCTTTCAAGGGATGAATTTTCTCCTGATTTTGAATTGCTTTTATTGTTACAATCAACTCTAAAACATGAGATTTTCTTTTTTTAATATTTTCAAAAAACCCAACTGTAAAACACAACTAAAAAGTTCCAATCAAGTCACTTTTCAAGCCGTTTGATGCATTTGGTGGCTGTTATATTAGTTCAATTATCGATTTCATGCCACCAACTGCATCAGACTGCTTGAAAAGTGACTTGATTGGAACTTTTTAGTTGTCTTTTACAGTCGGGTTTTGTGAAAATATATTTTATTTTAATTTTCTACATTTTAGTGAGTTATAGTTTTGGAATCGCCTCCTCGAACCCTTTATTTAGACACCCCACTAATGTAGTTCGTCGACTTTCATTTTTTGACTTTCTTTTTCACAATATGGCATCTGGTTGTCGCCATATTGTATTTTGATTACTGTTATGTCTTCAGTAGCACTCGCAACGTTAAGACGAATCAATTGACGTAAGAATTATCAAAATCGGCCCACGCGTTTGATCTCTGTAGTGCCACAAAGGAACAACATACATACTTACATACGGGTGCGTTACCTTACTTCGAAAAGTGTAACAACGAATAGCACGTCCCCGTAAGTTTACCATAACGAAACACTTAACAACGAATGCACGTTACCACGAAAAACTTAACGCCGTAGCCATGCGATTTCGAATAACAAAATCTCAAATTCACCAATTCGAATCACTTAACATCGAATGCACGCTACCACGAAAAACTTAACGCCGTAGCCATGCGATCTCGAATAACCAATTCTCTAATTCAGCAATTCGAATTACTTAACAACGAATGCACGCTACTACGAAAAACTTAACGCCGTAACCATGCGATCTCGAATAACCAAATCTGTAACGAAAAGTCAGCAAAAAAAATATTTAATCCATCAATAGGGAATATGCATGATATTTTTTTATTTGTTGAATTGAAAACTTATTAACTATAAAGAACAAATATTAAAGAATATTCAAAATATCAGCATCAGCGACGAAGTCATAAAGCTTTAAAGTTGATAATTAGAAAGAGAAGTCCGACGTGTTCTTTGACGTCAAAGGACTTGAAGCCCATATGATACAACTGACATAAAAATCAGCGTTTTCGAGAGAGGCACAGATATATTTCTTTAAAATTTTTATAATTCGTTTAATTTTTGATCAATTTTGATTCTGCTTTCACTGTTCGTACTCTCTTTAAGTATATTCATCGATAAACCGGTTAAATAACTAATATTTTTTTCATGCATATTGCCTATTAAGAGCGCTTATTTATTCAAAGAAAAGGCGCAATTATTACAAATAATTATACTACTTACTATTATTACTAGGCATACTTAGTAATTACTCAATGTACTAATAAAAACTTTTTTTCAAAAAAAAACAACCGAATTCCAAAAAAGAAAAAACATATACTAAAAATTTAAAAATAACTTTAATTTCGGCAGTCGGTGTCAAATAACGAAGAAGTTAAAGTTTAAGTCTTCAATTCAACAAATAAAAAAATATCATGCATATTCCCTATTGATGGATTAAATATTTTTTTTGCTGACTTTTCTTTAGAGATTTGGTTATTCGAGATCGCATGGTTACGGCGTTAAGTTTTTCGTAGTAGCGTGCATTCGTTATTAAGTAATTCGAATTGCTGAATTAGAGATTTGGTTATTCGAGATCGCATGGCTACGGCGTTAAGTTTTTCGTGGTAGCGTGCATTCGTTGTTAAGTGATTCGAATTGGTGAATTAGAGATTTGGTTATTCGAGATCGCATGGCTACGGCGTTAAGTTTTTCGTGGTAGCGTGCATTCGTTGTTAAGTAATTCGAATTGCTGAATTAGAGATTTGGTTATTCGAGATCGCATGGCTACGGCGTTAAGTTTTTCGTGGTAGCGTGCATTCGTTGTTAAGTGATTCGAATTGGTGAATTCGAGATTTTGTTATTCGAGATCGCATGGCTACGGCGTTAAGTTTTTCGTGGTAACGTGCATTCGTTGTTAAGTGTTTCGTTATAGTAAACTTATGGTGACGTGTTATTCATTGTTACACTTTTCGAAGTAAGGTAACGCACCCCTTACATACATACATAAGCTGATAAACACATTACCCTTCCTTATGTTGCGAAGTCGGGTAAAAAGAACAACTAATAGCCATTCAGTAGATTGTTCGCACAATTCGACAAAAAACAAAACTGATTTTTATGTTTAGGGTGATTGTTTGTTTATTTTGATTAGTATTCTTTTCAACCCCTGAAACATTACCAGTGTATTAAAAGTCACTGTTAAAGAGGAACAAAATAAGAAACTTACATGGTTATTGAATTCCACTGTTTCTTCAGCTGGTTGCGAATTTTTAAACCAGCCTTTTTTTGAAATGATGTATAGTGCCAAAATCAGAATAGATAGTCCTATGAACGCCGCTGATACGTATATCAACCAACTATAATCATGACTTTTAGCATGCGTCGTCGACTGTTCTTCACTTCCTGAAATTTTATTAAATTTTTGTAACTACAATCTATAATTTTTTTTCTTCAATATTCTTAATCGTAAATTGTCACTTATCGCGTCACTTTTAGGCTCGCAATGCAGTATATTTTATGCATATTTTCCCTTTCTATTTATCCCTCCCTTCCCCTTCCCTTTCCCTTTCTTTTTTTTTTTTTTTCTGTTTCCTTATTAGGAAACAGTGTGCGTCGCTGCTGAGTCGCGTTAGGTCCAGCAGCAACAGCATACTGAGCGTGTTCGCGGACAGGTGGGACTCTCCACTGCTGCGCCACTGGATACGCTTGCATGCTGTTCGGTGAGCAGTGGACAGGTCCCCCTCTCCGAACTTAAAATGTATTGTATTGATATTTTCCTATTATTTTTGTGTTGTAAGTGTGTTGTATTGTTTTTGTTTTGTTTTTCATGTTGTATGTAACATATGGACAATGGTCCGAAATAAACGAATTTAATTTAATTTAATTTTATTTACGCACTCTTGTGAAAAAGTGCGCTTAAATAACATTATGTTGTTTGGTAGCACAAAAAATCGCCACTGACGCACAAAATAAACTGCGAGTAATTTTTCACAAATATTTATAAAATTTTAAAGGCCTCCTTTTTCTGCATGAATAAGTATTTGTGTAACTTTATTGATAAAAGAAATCTGTTCGGTTCGAGTGCATTTCCGAACGCAGTCTTTACTGTCACACTTTTTCTTTTTATACTCTATGAGGTCTAACATAAAAAAACAAGGTGTAATGTAAACTACTAAGGACGAGGCTGCGGCCTTTTTGACTTTTGTACAAGAAGGATAAAACTGAAGACGAGGCTTCGGCCTTACTTACTTTTGAACAAGAAGGATTAAACTGAAGACGGGGCTTTGGCCTTACTTATAAACAAGAAAGATAATAAGCACTGAAGACGAGGCGGTATGGTCCAAGACCTTAGCCTGCCCATGAAGGGCGAAGGAAAAAAAAAAAAAATACTCTATGAGTGGGAGTTTTTGGCGGGATTTTCTCGAGTGCTGTTCAGTGGCTGTTTTAATTATTCATTTATTGATTCCTAGTGGATATTGTGATGTAAAATTTGTGTAGTTTTGTGTCTCAAGTGTCAACGCAAATGGACAATATGTGGAATCATTGAAACAGGTGCGATCTCGGTAAAATGGAGCTGAGAATTTTATTGTAGTATTGACTACCTCAGCGAAGTTTGCCGAGAAGGCTGACTCGACACATTTGTTGCCAATTACTGCAAAAAACATTAGAATGTGTTACATCTGCATTCTAATAGGAAAAGAAAATAAAATACACTACTAATGACTAGGCAGTATGGTCTCAGACCTTAGCCTGTTCCAAAAGGAACAAAAAAAAAGAAAAAAAAAAAAAAAAATACTCTATGAGTTTTTTCGGCTCAACTTTACAATAAGGACATTTGAGTAGACTCTTCAATTTTTTGTGCAAAGTACTTGTTATCTTGAGCAATTTCACGAAGTTTCAAGTTTAGGAAATAAATACTTTCGGAGATAAAAAATATCAAACTTGGATAAAATAACCTCAATTTTCGCACTATTTTATTACTTTTGACAGCTGAAGCTGCTATTTTAGGGTGTTTTAATAACGCGTTTTGTTATGCAAAAAATAAGTCGACGCACAATTTTTTATGATTTTTCAAAATTCGCATTTTAATTAGTTATTTTATTTGGATTTAATAATTTTTCAGTGATTAGTGTTTTTGGCGTGAATAACTACGAAAATTTTGATTTATCGACAATAAAAGTTATTATTTTTATTCTTGTAGTATTTGCTAAAGGTGAAACGAAACGCAATTTTTATTGCAGCAATACAATACAAAAAGATATATAATCTATGACCTATGTTTAGGTTACTTCATGGTTAAAATAGGTCGAATTTTGTCCATAACCGAATCGGGGCACCCCGACTGCTCGTAATCCTTTGGCTGCTACCCCTAGAGTGTATATAAAAACCAGAGGCGCGAAGGGAGAGCAACCCCCGCCCGCTGTACAGGCACCCGTGCGAGCCGTAGCGGCTGAGGCTGCGGAGGTGAGCGTGGGTGCCTATCCTTTGTTACGCAAGGGCGAAGGGGTTGCACTTCCCGCAGCGCCGGAGACGTTGCAGAAGCAACTTTTGCGATTTGAACAATTTTTAGTGAAATTTTTACCCAAAAATTTAACAAAACATACCTCAAAACGAGGTTTTTAAAAATTCATATAAAACAAAACTATGCATTTCCTAAACTTTCGGCCCGCGGCGGGGGGGTCTACCCTCCCCGACCCTCAAATATATATATATATTTACTATCCCTATTGTATATTCCTTCCGTTTTTTCTGTCATCTGTCACTTGTTGATTTGAGCGTAGTTAAAAAATGTGGTGGAAATGTAGGTTCTTTCTTGCTATTCAATCTAGCCGAAGCTATTGGTTTTGAACCTAATTGTTTGCTATTGAACTAACTTTGATTAAAGCCTCAATTGATGTAGTGATGAAACGGAATATTTTGTGAAAATACTTGGAAGTTTGGTTGGTTTGCGAGAGACCACGCGCTTGGAATCACGACGCCCTTTTGAAGTCACCTTTGGAGTCTGGTATACTTACCTACTAACAAGCACTACACTTCCCGTTTAACTCTGACATACACACATTTACCCAGATTGGGGGACGAAGACTTCGGAAACCTTGGGTAAGTTGTTCAAAACGTTTGTAAATTATTCTTTAGTTCTGCGTACTTGCGGAAAGATTTGTGATTAGGTTGGTGCCGGGGATCCGACCGGCACGTTTTCACACTCTTGCTTGTCTCCTCAAGTCGAATCCCTGTCCTGGCTTGGTCGCAAACAAAACCTTAATTATAAGACTTACATAAGCCCCCTAAACTAGGTTTTACCTGTAACTTTTGTTATTTGTTTGGGTGGAAAATCGTCCAATGACTTCTCCTGGTTTGGGTGGAGCGGGAGGGCGTGTCAGAATTTTTTATTGATCTTATCAAGAGCTTCACGTACCTGCAGGGGTAAGAGACATCGATTCATCGGACTGGTATTTTAATAAAGTCTTATTTACAACAAATCGCGTTATCTGCAAATCTTTCCCACTGTTATTCAACTTGTAGTCGTAGTAAAGACAACACAGTATTGATCCAGTGTCCCCCATCTTAAAATTTCTTTTAATTTGTGTTTTGTTTAATGTTTCTATCTTGCTCTCTTTAATTATAAGGTTTACAAAGGCTTGTGCATCTGCAAAATATAAGTTACGTGGCATATCTAGTTTATGAAAAAGTTCGGCTATGTAGAGAATCGTTTTTGTCGCTCATTTAGGTAGACTGCACTGTACTTACTTTTTGATCGAGAGTTATATTTTTGACAGCTAAACTCAACTTCTGTTGTTTCAGAATAAGTCAGTGTTCTAACAATGTTGTATTTATTAACTGAAACAAATTAAAGAATGGCATGCTTAATAATTATCTTATCGCAAATTATTATCTATATAAAATACAAAGTCCTGAATGACTGACTGACTGAATATCAACGCACAGCCCAAACCGCTGGACCTAGAGACTTGAAATTTTGCACATAGATACCTTATACAGGTATAGGCACTAAGGAACGATTTTTGGAAATTCCACCCCTACAGGGGTAAAATAGGGTATGGAAGTTTGTATGAAAGTCCGTCAGTTTTGAAGATAGGATCTTCAAATTTTTTTTTTAGGCTGACGATTGAAAATTAGTTTATACGTGTCTTAGCGTTTTTGATAATTCCACCCCCTTTTTTTTGTCGGTGGGAAATCATCCTATGACTTCTCCCACTCTGGGTGGAGCGGGAGGGCGTGTCAGACTTTTATTGACTAAAACTCACCCCTGTTCCTTCCTTGCCTGAGTGCCCAGGGGCGCGGTAACTCTGTTACGAATTTATCCGCGACCCCTTGAAAAGCAGGCATCGGCCATGATGGGTCCCGTCAGTGGAGGCTGAAATCACTTTAAGGCGCGCGTGGAACACTACACGCCGTTGACTCTCAGACCTGGTGCTGATCGGACGGCAAGCTACCCATTACTCGCCGTCCGCAGGCCCGTGTCTATGGCGGCCGGAGATCGTCCCGCGACCCCTGACGCCTAGAGCGTCGCCTGCGGCGGCTGCGGCTGGGAGCGTGAGGGCCACTCCGTTGAGTCTCCCTCACCCGTTCCGCCTCCTCCTTCGTGAGCATTACTGCTTCGCAGAAGGAGGAGACTGCTTCCCATTCTCTCTCGCTACGTACCATGGCCTGGACCAGGGCTGGGCACGAGAGGTCGCTGCCGCCTATAGCATCCACGTGGACAAGGCGGTGCTCCACCCAAGTGGGGCAGATCTCCACCGTATGCTTCACCGTGTACTCTGGGCGATCCGCACAATGGTGACACCCGGGTGTTTCCTCCCACCTTATGCGGCACTGGAATCCCAGTTGCCGTTTCCTTTCTACGACTGTCGCAACCCCGCGAGTCCTTAGGTCGGCCACCACCTGGTGCGACCTCCCCTACGCCAGAACCAGCGTGTCATCAGCGCAGCAGACTACGCTCACGCCGCTAGGGACTAGGGTCAGCGCGCAGTACCCAGTCGTACCCGATGTTCCACAGAGGCGGCCCCAGGACCGATCCCTGTGGGACGCCGCACGACATCTCTCGCCGGTTCCACTCTCCCTGGTGACCGGGGTAGATGACGGCACTGTCCGTCAAATAGGCCTCGACCACGCGACAGAGGTAGGGCGGCACCCGGTGGTACCGGAGTCCATTATGCAACTCCAGGGCAGGGTGTTGAAAGCATTGGCGATGTCCAGAGACACCGCCGCAAGGCGATCCCACCCCGCGCCACTGCATCCCCCGTCGTGAAGGCTCGCACGCACATGATGGCGTCTACCGTGAGCGCTCCCTGCGGAAGCCGAACTGGCTCTCCGCCAGATCCAGCCCCATCCGCACCAGCTGCCTGACGAGGCGGTCTGCAATTACTTTCTCAAAGAGCTTGTCTACCTCGTCGAGCAGCACGAAGGGCCGATAATTTCAACCCCGAAGGGTTAAAAAGGGGGATGAAGTTGTGTATGGAAAGTCCTTCATGTACGAAGTAAAAATCACCAAATTTATTACCTAGGTTTATAGTTGGAAGCTAAAGGCGGGGTGAAAAGGTGGGTGAAATGGGGGTGAAAAGGGGGTTGAAATTTTGTATTGAACTAGTTTTTGCCCACGACTTCGCTCGCGTGGATGTCGAAAAATATCCGACGGGAATGTACTACCGGTATTGAAAAGTAACCTATCACACTAATATTATAAAGGCGAAAGTTTGTGAGTGTGTATGTTTGTTACTTCTTCACACTCAAATGGCTGGACTGATTTGGATCAATTTTGGTATGTAGATAGCTTATAGCCTGGATTAACACATAGGCAACTTTTTAACCTGGTCTACGCGTGTGAAACCGCGGGGCGCGGCTAGTAGGTTAATAAAGGTAATCTATCTGTGTGCCCAATTTCATCCAAATCCGTTCAGCCGTTTTTGTGCAACCTAAATTCTAAAAACTATATTTTGGGCATCAGACTCGAATATTCAATGTAAAGTTTGACTTCGTTACTATTTTATTTTACTTCGTCCGCGCAATATACCAAAGCAAAGCAATCTTGCCGTAGTGCTTAATACACTGGTCAGCAAATAAATCGAGCCACCCGCTACCTAGGAACTCTGATTCGATTTTCTCAAAAAGTGTAAAACTTACAACTATCAAAGTTATACCTACAGAAAGTGCGTTTCATGGTGATTAAAATGACTACAAATTAATTCGAAAGTACCGTCAACTCACATTGTAATCAAGCAACAAACACAATGTTAACGATTTGCTCTGTTTTCACCAGAGTTTGAAATTAGCGTTCTTTTTCTCTACAATGAGGGTAGTCGGATATTTCTTATCATTTCTTTAGTTTTTTTCCATCGTTTGCTCAGACGCGTGTGTTTTTGCTACTTTTTTCGATTAATAATGGATACAACACCTCAGGAAGCAGCTCAAGCTGTAGCATTACTTCAAGCAGGCATTGCGCAACGTGAAGTCGCTCGAAGGCTTCGAATCAGCAGATCTTCGGTGCAACGAGTTTACAGACGATACCTAGAGACTGGAGCATTCGATCGCCGTCCAGGTACGGCTAGACCTAGAGCTACATCAGCAGCAGATGATCGTTATATCCACCTTACTGTTCTGCGAAATCGCCACCTCAACGCAGTTCAAGTGCAACAAAGTCTGCGTGACGAACGCCAAGTGGTCATAAGTTCAGATACCATCAGAAGGAGACTTGCTGAACGGAACCTCACCCCAAAAAGGGCTGCAACAGGCCCAGCATTAACGGTAGCACACCGTCGAGCACGACTTGAATTTGCTCGAGAGCATAGGGATTGGAAATTAGAGCAGTGGAGTAATACTCTTTACTGATGAGACCAGGGTGAGTCCACATGGAAGTGATCGACGTCAGAGAGTATATCGTTGCCCTGGAGAACGTTATTCTCAGTGTTGCATCGAGGAAACTGTTGCTTATGGAGGAGGATCTGTAATGGTCTGGGGCGGCATCTCGTTAACAGCACATACAGCGTTAGTTTTCATCGAACCGACGGGCCGTACACGTGGACTGACTTCTCATCGCTACATTACTGAAATCCTCGCAGACCATATGGTACCTTACGCAGGATATATCGGACAGGATATGCAATTGGTGCATGATAATGCACGGCCTCATGTTGCTCATGTGGTGACCCAGTATCTACGCGACGTCAGCATTCGTACGATGGACTGGCCAGCTCGAAGCCCGGACTTGAATCCGATAAAACACTTATGGGATGAGCTGAAACGTCGGGTTCGGGCCCGGGTACCTGCTCCAACAAGGCTTCCAGAGCTGCGAATCGCAATTGAAGAGGAGTGGAATACAATTCCTCAAGATTTTATCGTCAGGCTCGTAAGGTCGATGAATACAAGGATGCTGGCAGTTATCCGAGCAAGGGGAGGGAATACGGAATATTGATCAAAAACTTTTTTTTGATTTTATCTTTGTTTTTGGCTTTAATTTTTTTTTTCACTTTATCATTACTAACGATTGTCACGACTGGAAAACGACTCTTCTTTGTAAAATCCTTAATAGACACTGAAATATTGATTAAACCCAATGAGTTTCCTTGCATTTTAATCACCATGAAACGCACTTTCTGTAGGTACAACTTTGTTTTTTTTTTTTTCTCTTTATTTGTTTTGGGGTTTTTATCTATACAGATATGTCAACCCCATCGTACCTTTTACCATTGTTACCACAGAATACATATACTCCTAACGGAGATACACTTTATAGATATACAACTTTGATAATTGCAGGTTTTTTTTAGTTTTTGAGAAAATCGAATTAGAGTGCCTAGGTAGCGGGTGGCTCGGTTTATTTGCTGCCCAGTGTATATTAAACTAATATTATGGCACGAAATAACGTTTTAATAATTCGAAATAGTGTTTGCAGGACATACGAAATAGTAAAAACATAATGCGTAGTATGACGGTGTGGCTGGCAGGAGATTTTGCCAGACTTTACCGGTAGTGCCCAAAGGAACGCGCGCAGATGAGATCAAAGCATGCATCAGAAGATCTTTCTTATGACCTTCAATTAAAGTGCTAAACTTACTCGAAACCTGAGAGTACATCTCAGCACGCGTAGCATGACCACCATAGAAACGGGTTTTGTCGACGGAAGAATAGACAAAATGACAGATTGTAGAATGATTGCTACCGTCTTGAGCATGGCGATGTTAAAACTGAAGAGAAGAAATGTTTCTATTCTTCCGTCGACAAAAGTCTACAATGTAAAGCATTTTTTTTAATTGTTGATAGGCACGCGTTTGACCACTATCTCAACTGATGGTAAGTGATGATGTGGTCGTTTCTCTACTTTTGACACTTGCGGGTAGAAACATTATTCTACTCAACCAGTGTCAAAATAGTCTACATCACATTGGACCTAGACAACATAGATATTGATTTTAAAAACTCAATTCTATGACTCATTCAATATTTCAAAATTGTCGTGAATCTTCCACAAAATTAATCAAGAGTTGAAGTCACAGACCATCATAGGTTGAAGTTGTTTTTAAAAACATGGGGGTCTACATTGTAACTTTTCCAAAAAATTAATTTTAATTTAGTTATTTTCCACAGTGGCACAAAGCGAAAATTAATAAAACAAACGACATTTTTCCAATGTTTATTATTTATTTACATTGTTTGTTGTTATTTCGATCAGTCAATTCTATAGCCACAGATAGAGTATAACAGACACATTCCGAAAGGTTGGTTCGAGAGGTGTGTTCAATAGGATTTAGAACTTACCGTTTGACACATTTTTTTCGATAACGAAATGTAATATTATCGTAGAATTCTTAGCTTATCTACATCACTAACTACCTTCTCGTTACTATGGAAAAGATTTTTTTTTTATTACTGATCAAAATATATATAACAGAGTATTACATGTATATGCTACAAATCACAAAAGCCTTAGATGGCTTATATGTATATGGCGAGTGAGTTCGGAATAACTAAATTTAAGATATCAATTAATACTAACAGATGATAAATTTGTGAGTTTTACATTGTAATATTGTTTCCAAGTAATTGATTATAGCACAATTAAAGATGGTAGTAAGCATATCAAACTAAAGTGTATACTCATAATGTGTAATGAATGAATATGAATATGTCTTTGACTTCATAGAAACCCGAGTCTACGGGTCTACGGGTCGCCCCGTGCTCGGGCAGAAGAGATGTCGAGATGGATAGAAAGAACTTTGTCTATTCTTGATAGAATAGAGATAGCTTAGGTGAAGTTTCTGCCGTCAGATCTTCTTCAAATCGGAAACGGAAACTTTCCACAAATAGATGGGTTGATAAAAATTCCAAATGAATTATGTACTGTGGTATCAACAGTTGAAGAACTTATTGTTAAAATTTATCCTGATGTTAAAAATATTAAAGACAAACCGATGGAGTGGTTATGCGTGAGAGCCATTTTGACTCCCAAAAGCGACCAAGGCGCTGCGATCAACAAAATGTTGACAAGTCGAAGTAAAATAAAATATTAACGAAGTCAAACCTTACATTGAATATTCGAGTCTAATGCCGAAAATATAGTTTTTGTAATTTTGTTCAGTTTGTTTGGATGTTCCGGTTTGCACAAAAACAGCTGAGCCTTTAGACGAAATACTTTTCTGTTAACGTTAACGCTAATGCTTCGTGCAAAATGTATGGCAGCAACATTACTGGGCGTGAGTGACGTGACAGTAATGTCCTTGCCATACATTTTGCACGAAGCGTTAGCGCTATTATAAAAATTATTTGGCTAAGGGGTTAGCGCTATTATAAAAGCTATTTGGCGAATGGCGGCGCCGGCAGCGTTGACACTTCCTATCAAAATAACCTAACCTAACTAATAAAGGATGGCGATGTATAAATCAGTAGGACAAATAAAAATAATTGTTGTTCTTTACTTAACGCTTTCTTTGGAATAAATAGTTATGTGTTGTAAAAAAGACGAATTAGTTTATTAGAAGTTTTCTCATTTTCCCGCGGCTTACACATAAAATCAGAAAATATATTTGGCTCGACTTATTATCCCCCGTTAATTAATACTGAATATTAACCAACGTTCTCAAGTAAACGAGTAATAATAATATTATTGTCACCAGGTCACCAGACTCACCAGTCTAGGTAACATTGTAAAAGCACATTCTCACTATGCATAGGAATCAGAATGTAGGTACGTACCTCAACTCCAACTCCCTGTAGAAATTTTTTTAATCAGTTGCTTAATAGGTACTAAACAACAAATTATACTAAACCATATTTTGACGTAACTGACCGGCGACGCGATGTGGACATGACTGGTGTGTGTGTAACTACGTACCTTAAAGACGATGCAGGGACGAACTTGACTCGTACTGGAAGGACTGACTCTGAATACCAGAGAACAGACAAGTGTGACCAGGGAAGAGGCAGGCCTTTGCCCACCAGTGGATATAACGGGCTATTTACATAGATAAATGGGCGTATCCGTGCTGTAGCTGTGAGAAACCCTGGACTAGCAGAAAAAGTAAAAGCTTGTCGTTGTACTCACCAAAATCTTTTGTCAAAATTATTTTGTTAGACCAGAGTTTATATTTTCTAAAAAATCTCAACGGTACAACATTTACTGAAGTGTTATTATCAAATAATTTTAAATCAATAGTCAACTTTGTGTTAATGTTGGAAGTATTCAAAGGAGCGCCAATTACGGAACCTGTAAATAAAAATGTTTTAGTTAAGTGGATATTATTGGAAGAAACAATAAATTGGCGACCGACATAAATACGTATATAGACAGTAGCGTATTTGTCCTTAGGCTAAGAGAGCCATTGCCCTGGCTGGCAGACTGCAAGTATACCGGCGCAAGCACCCTTACCAAACTGCTCTGTTTCAAGTAAGGGCTAGCCGTCCCGTATTTCTTCTTTCTTTTCTATCAAGTCAAACCTATCCGAGGCGGGGTGCTAAAAATGTCAAGATCGCATCGCTCGCTCTTGCATTCTAAGCTATCAAGATTTTGTGCTGAAGTCGACAAAGTCCTATTTTATGCATAAAAAAAAACTTTTTTACAAAAAAATAGAACCGACTTCCAAAAAAAATTCCAAAATAACTTTAAGTAGGCTTCAAAAAACGAAGACACAAAACCAGAAACACCGATATCCGAAATTATGGTTATTTTGCATTTTTTTAACCGACTTCAAAAAAAGGAGGAGGTTCTCAATTCGACTGTTTTTTTTTTTTTTTTTTTTTTTTTTTTTTTTTTTTTTTTTTTTTTTTTTTTTTTTTTTTATGTGTTACCTCATAAGTTTTGAAGATTTTTTTTATATTTGAAAGATGTTGCTTCACATGTGGTCCCATTTTAATTTGGTGAAGATCTGATGAAGAACTTCGGAGATACACAATGGAACTCTTCAGTAAATGATAGCAAACCTTCCAGAATTGCTGCAATCGCATGTCTGTATATTGTTTTCACCACTTCACAACATTACATCACGCTGATACGCTCTGAAGGGGTATACAGATTTGTACAGTTCACCCTGATACACCCTAATTTCACTAACTATGTTCAAATTCCCTATTTTTGGGGCTATCAATTCGGGCATAACTTTAATATTAATTTAGTTTTAGAATGGGGTACAACAACTAAAAAGTGAAAAATAAAAAACTTTTTACAAAAAAAAATACAACCGACTTCCATAAATAAAACTAAAAAATGCAAAATAACTTTAATTTCGGAAGTCGGTGTCAAATAACCAAGAAACCAAACAAGAAACACCGACTTCCGAAATTAAAGTTATTTTGCATTTTTTAGTTTTATTTATGGAAGTCGGTTGTATTTTTTTTTGTAAAAAGTTTTTTTTTGGAAGTCGGTTCTATTTTTTCTGTAAAAAAGTGTTTTATGTAAGTAGTAATATCCATATTTTGAAATGTAGGTATTTATAGATAAAAAAAAATATGTCAAGATTGTAAAAATTCTTTTCTAAATAACTCTAAAAACTGGTCAAGTGTGTGTCGAGTCACGCACGCGCTGTGTAGAGTTCCGTAGTCACCCGTTATAACATGTGGACTTAGAAGGGGGCTATAGGTTTTTCACTATGAACATGTTAATTAAGTTCACTGTTACGGACAATAACGTTAAATTAAAAACGACACTCCACACAAGCCCGAGAAAAAAACAGTAATGCCTACTTTATATGTAGGTGCTAATAATCGCAATAACTCGTAATGATATTTTAGTTTTGATTGCAGACATAGGATTATTTTGAATTACATTGCTAATCCAAATACAACAACTGTGTATATTTGTGAAACCTCAGTATTATTCCAGTAAATAATTTGGATACGATAATAAGTTCAATAACTCAAACATATTGTATTTATAGCTAATAAATATTGGACTTCTGAATCCTACGTAACATAAGTGGCTGCCCGGGGGGTGGAGGATAAATTCGAAAGAGTTACCTCGCCCCCGGGCACGTAGGGCAGGGAGGAACAGGGGTGGTTTTAGCCAGTACGAGTCTGACAAGCCCTTCCGCTCCACCCAGAGCGGAAGAAGTCATGAGATGATTTCCCACCCCAAAAAAAAAAAAAAAAAAAACTTCCAAAACAAATTTCAATTCGGATGTTTTCGGGGAGTTTAAGTGAGTGTAAGAGTGTAAAGGGGTTTGTTCCGAAATGGTCCCATTTAAATTTCATATAGATCTGAAGATCGCTTTCGGAGACAGACAACGAAACTCTTCAGAAATTGACAGCAAATCAACCGCGATTGCTGCGTTCGTATGTCTATGAATTGTTAACACAATTTAATGGAGAACCACAACTAAAAAGTGAAAAATATTTCTTTTTTTTACAAAAAATGAAACCGTCTTCCAATAAAAAGTTGTTGTAAAAAAGTTTTTATCTAGTAATGTATGGCTTAGTAGGCGACTCGGCCGCTGAATCTCGTCCGATCCGATCCGGCCGAAACAGGCATTTCATTATTATTAATATTTTTGAGTGGTGTTTCGGACGAATCCTTTTTTAGAGGCAAAGTAACGTCAGACACATAATTAAATAATACATATTTTACTTTGTGGCCATTGATAAATTTAGATTCTCATTAATGATTATTTTATTTATAATTAATTAAATAAAATAAACATTAGGTAATGAGAATCTCACCGGGGTATTCCTCGAAACGCACCAACGATGAAACATTGAGAAGAGCATGAAAGATTCGTAATAAATGATATCGATAGAAGTTTAAAAATTCAACTATTCTAATTGTTTATTTATTAAAACTACCAGGGAAGCAGAAATTAACTGGACCTTGTTGCTTAAGCGACTTAGTACTTAGCTCAATAATGATAAATATACAGGTTTTGAAACTGAATCATTTGTTGTTTTGAAAAGTACCAGGGTGACAGAAATGAACAGAAAGTAGACGCCTAAACGATCTCACTAAGTTGTGCACCGACGATTAAACCGAAAGAGGAATATTAAAGATTATTATTATTGTACACTTCACTATATATCGATAGACGCCATAGTCCTAAGTTCATTCCTACTTTCCTAGTAGTTCTAATAAATAAACAATTTGTACGTAATGTCGAAGTGTCCTAATGATGATAATGTGACGATACAACGATTATTTTGTAAATACGAGGCTTGTAGAAACATCATTTTTTTTGCAATAGATGGTGATGATGTGATAGTTGGTATTTTTATAATCAACAGGATCGAACCACAAACATGGTTGAATCATGGCCTGGAACTGTCAATAAAAATAAAAAAACCGCGAAATTTGGCCCGATTTTTAACTTTATTACACGAAGAAACTAATTATTTTGAAATCCTAACGATCAAAGTGCAAAGAGAGGAAGGGCATAACCATAATGCAAAAACTCGTGAAACAATGATTGAAATTGATTACCACATTTCTAGCAACATTTCGGATTTGGAAAATCACAAAATTTCGCTAGAACATTGTATTGAACTTTTAGTATTTTAGTTCAAACCTGATGTCACCACAAGAATGGTTGTTGTACGAGTATTTTTGATTAGTGCATTTGTAATGAAGTTTTAGTTGGTGCATTCTAGCTTACTGAAAAATCGGTTTCCTGAAGGATTCATAAAAAGTTACTTAGATATAGATCTCGATTCGCTGATTCCAAATATATATATATATATATACAACTCTAAAAATTAAAAAAAAAAAACATCACGTTGCGAGTATAATAAGATTGATATTCTTAAAATAATAAGATCTTTATTTAAATTTTTCCTAAGTTTATATTTAGTGACTGGGCGACTAAAGGTATTCGGATAAGTAGGGAAAGACTATTCGAGCTATATGGCCTTTGGGGGGTGGGAAATCATCCAATTACTTCTCCCGCTCTGGGTGGAGCAGGAGGGCGTATCAGACTCTTACTGACTAAAACCTACCCCTGTTCCTTCCCTGCCTGAGTGTCCAGGGGTGCGGTAACTCATTTTCAGAATTTATCCGCTACCCCTGGGCATGAGCTATATGGCCCTTAAGCCATTAATTAACACAGTAACCTTTAACAAGTATGTAAATAAATATTCTAAACTTTTTAGAAATAGTTGTAAGGTAGGTAGGTACATTAGCAATAAGAATATGCAATAGCAAATCGACAGAAAATAAATTAAAGACAGTTTGAAAAGTTATCAATAATGAAACGGGTTTGGAAAGTACGTAAGACGATTTTTTTATTGGAGACTTCACGGGGGCCATAAGCTCTTACTTAGAAGTAGCTCAAGAGTTTGTGAATTTTTTCACCAATATACCTACAATTGAAGCTTTTAATTCATCACCCGATGCCTCAGTAGCTTTATTAAGAGCAAACGTTCCAGGCTGTCCGGTTGAATTTCAATTCAAACATATAAACCCTATGACAGTCATATGAGCTTTACGGCAAATCAAAATCAAATTAACCGAAGACCTATGGGGGATGTCTATCAAAGTATGCAAATCTATAATTGAGACCATAGCACCATATTTGGCTTTAGTATTTAATTTTCGTGTGGGCCAAGGAGTCATTCCAGACATAATGAAATACAGAAGGTTATACCACTTTTTAAATCCGGCGACAGTAAAGACACTAATAATTATAGACCTGTATCGGTGTTGCCAGTTTTCAGCAAGGTGTTTGAAAAAGTGATGCTCAATAAAATGCTCAATCATTTTAACATCAATAAAATCTTATACGATCAACAGTTTGGTGAACACATATTTACAGCGTGGAAAGAGGCCCAAGATGCGATAGGAATATTTTGTGACCTCTCAAAGGCATCTGATTGCGTTAATCAAGAGACCTTACTCTTGAAACTAGAACATTACGGACTAGGTAAACTTGCACTCAGCTTAGTGAAGTCTAATTTAAATGACAGACAGCAGCAAGTTCAAATAAATGGTGTCGATTCACGGGGTTTAAAAGTCAAAATGGGGGTACCACAAGCCTCAATATTAGGTCCTTTCCTCTTTTTAGTATATGTAAATGATCTCATCCATCTATTAAAAAATCAACCACAAATAGTATTGCTTGCTGACGATACTTCCTTAATATTTAAGATTAACAGACGTTCCAAAAATCTTGACGACGTAAATAACGTCCGTCAGCAGGTCCAAAACTGGTTCACTGCTAACAATTTAGTGTTAAATAATAAAAAAAACCTCACAGAGAGGAAGCCTGTGCCCCAGAAGTGGGGACATTAACAGGCTGATTATGAATAAAAAAACGTAGTGCATAAGATTTGTTTTACCGAATGTTAAAAGTAATAGTTGTGACGTAGTATTGAACAGAAACTAGAATTCATCGAAAACATGGTTTTCCTGGGCATTACGCTCGATTCAAGGTTACGATGGTGTCCTCATTTAACATCTCTTGCAGGACGGTTAAGTACAGCGGCATATGCTGTCAGAAAAATCCGTGAATTTACAGATGTAGATACCGCGAGGCTGCTTTCATAGTACCATGTCTTACGGTATATTGCTATGGAGACGGGCTGCAGACATTGAGTCTATTTTTATTCTGCAGAAAAGAGCTGTCAGAGCCATATATAATCTTCGCAGGCGCGATTCACTTAGGGAGCTGTTTAAGGATATAAACATTATGACGGTACCTTGTCAGTACATATATGAAAACATTATATATGCTAGGAAAAATCTGCATCTCTTTCCTAAGATAAGTGTCAGGCATAATTTTAATACGAGAAATAGGAACAAATTATATCAATCTCGATTCAGATTGGCTAAAGTACGCAATTCTTTTATAGGATTCTGTGTAAAAGTTTATAACAAAATACCGCCTCGGATGGTGACTTATGACTATGTCGAGCCTCAACGCGACGAGACTCGACGAGAGCAACGCGACGCGACGATACTAGCGTGTACAGCAAAAATGTAGGTAATGTTTGTTTGGAAAAAGTTTAGTTGGATACACAATTTTTGCACTTGGAAATCATTTCCGTAAAAAAAGTAAAAAAAAAAATTACGACTTTGACCGTCAATATCAGAACCAGTGGATTTCCGGGTATGGTCAAGTGGACAAAAAATATCCAAATAATGGGTAGAATATGTGGCTTTGGGTTTTGGAAACTGTATTTTTACTTCTGATATATAATCTCTTGAGGAGCAGTGGTGGCCCAGTGGTATTGGCCACGACTTACAAGTTGTAGGTCGTGAGTTTAAAACCCAGGCATGCGCTTTACTTTGTTTAAATTATTTCATCAGTACTGCTCTCAAAACGGTGAAGGAAAACATCGTGAGGAAACCGGCATGCCCTAGAACCAAAAATTCGAAGACATGTGACATCCACCAATCGGCATTGGGCCCGCGTGGTGGATAACGGCCCACACCCTCTCACAGAGAGGAGGCCTGTGCCCCAGCAGTGGAGGAATTAAAAGGCTGATGATGATATAATCTCTTGAATAAGAGAGAGAGAGAAATGGGCTTGGAATGGGAATGGGCTGTAGTTTTCACGTTTCTCGGGTCGCTGATTACGAAAATAGGCTCGAAATGAAACTACAAGATGACGCCCACTAAAATTTGTATAGTTCTGAAGCCCCTATTAGAAAAGCATACCACTACACGGATAAAGTTTTCCATCGAGCACTTACAACTTGACAGAGATAGATACTTACTTAAATTTTGCTGAATGTTGCACTCAGGTGACAGAAGGCTCTTCTTGCAAATAAAACCAGATGGTATGTTACATGGGAGATCATTATAAGGGCCTTTTTTGGTGATGTGCACACAGTCCTCGTTGTTATTATAATTGTCCGGCTGATTGTAGTTCCATTCATGGTATATCTCGGAGATTGGCCTACCTAGAATAAGACTCTTATAAATAAGCTTAAGCCCCTAAGAGCACAGAATCGTAGCGCCTCACCGACTGAAACGCTGAGCTCAAGCTTCGGCTGTCATAGGCATTAGCGGAATGATCACAGGTCGTACGTTAGTATAAGTTAACGGTGACGTACACTGACTCGGTTGGTTTATATGAAAATTATTGACAAACCGCCTCTATCATCAGCTGCCGAGGCATCTCCGTGCTCTGTGGTTGAGCCAAATTACCCGGTTGGTATTCTTTTACACTGACAGATTTATGTCATCCTCCTAGCTCTAAGTATACCAATATACATGAAATCAGCGATTATTAATATTACACACGTACCGTCAATTGTCTTAAACTCCCCCTCCTGTTCTATGTCTGATATGCCCACATACATGTTTACCAGTTCAGTTTTAGAATTCCGTAACGATATCACAGCGGCAACCTCATCGCTGTCTTCTGGGTAGAACAAACTGGCTCCTTCCTGTTCACACACTTGCTTGGCATTATTCCAATTTTTTATTGTGGTGTGTATCTTGTAAAAACTTTCTTCTGATTCTAAATAAGAGTAGTCCTCCCGGAAAGACACATTTCTCGGCTCATCTGCGAAATAGAAAATAATCATGGCATACTTTTACAATGACGTAGAAAGTTATAAGTAGGTACCCTGCGTAATTCTAAACTTTTATGTCGGTAGTAAATAAATTTTCACAGGAATGAGAGATCTTGCATCAAAAATAGCTACAGCCTGGGAGTCCTTAAGTCAAGAGTGAATAGGTTACTTCTAGGCAAGCGTGCTCCATCTTCGACTACATCATCGCTTACCATCAGGCCCGCGTTTGACCACTATGAGATGGGTGTGTCAAACGCGAGCCATTTAGCATTTTATAAATGATAAAAAAATGAAAAACCAGGGAATAAGGTGATTTTACCTTATTAGTTATTAAAGCAATTAAATACGTTGGTACATTGTTTATACAATTTAAATAAAACATTTCACGAACACTGCTTCAAGTTCAAGTGATGACACACAGTCTCAGTCAACCTAGCCTTGTCGCAGTTATGTTGGGGTCGGCGTCCAGCCTAACCAGATGCAGCTGAATATTAGTATTTTTCATGGAGCGACTGCCTATCTTACTTTTATGTAACTGGGTAACACATACTAGTCCAGTGCAATGGGGTATTATACAAAAAAAATCTAACTAGTCCGTCAGGTAAATAACCAAAAAATATTGCATATTTTTTGTTTTACCAAACCAATAAAAAATTACAAAGATAAAACGCATCATAGTTCAAGAGTGTGGGCTCGTTACGTCACTTTGGTGATAAAAAAAAATGTCGCACCGCGTGACGTCACGCGACATTTCAACGCACTGTATCGCCCTCATTTTTAACCGACTTCGAAAAAGGAGGAGGTTATCAATTCGGATGTTTGTATTTTTATTTTTATTTTTTTATTTTTTTTTTTATGTATGTTCGGGCATAACTCCGTCACATATTGACGGATTTGCAAATTTCTTTTTTTGTGCGAAAGGGGTTTATTCCGGAATGGTCCCATTTAAATTTCAAAAAGATCTGATGATGGGTTTTGGAGACAGACAACGGAACTCTTCAAAAATTGACAGCAAATCAACCGCAATTGCTGCTATCGTATGTCTATGAAATTGTTAACACTGTTTAATGGGGAACCACAACTAAAAAGTGAAAAATAAAAAACTTTTTTGCAAAAAAATAGAACCGACTTCCAAAAAAAGTACAAAATAACTTTAATTTCGGAAGTCGGTGTCAAAAAACGAAGACACAAAACAGGAACACCGACTTCCGAAATTAAAGTTATTTTGTACTTTTTTTGGAAGTCGGTTCTATTTTTTTGTAAAAAAGTTTTTTTTGTTTACGTGACAAAAGAAAAAATACGTGTCCAATATTTTTTGGTTATTTAACTGACGAACTAGTTAGATTTTTTGGTTATTAAACTGACGAACTAGTTAGATTTTTTGGTTATTTAACTGACGAACTAGTTACATTTTTTGGTTATTTAACTGACGAACTAGTTAGATTTTTTGTAAACTGACGAACTAGTTAGATTTTTTGGTTATTTAACTGACGAACTAGTTAGATTTTTTGGTTATTTAACTGACGAACTAGTTAGATTTTTTGGTTATTTAACTGACAAACTAGTTAGATTTTTTTAGTAAAATACCCTATAAGGTTTATACCTCGGAACCCAGCTATAATGAATGCATTTAGTTGTTTCCGGATTTTTTGAATTTCTTATAGGTACTGTGACGACCTTATGTTGGCAACCTTATGGAGGAGACTGGCACGTTGGAAGTTTGGAACTTTCTAGAAACTCTTGGAACGCCAATTGTGAATTTATTATAAAGATGACTTTTGTTGATAGGTAGACTTCTCCTAGCCCGCTCGAAGAGGGCACTTGTAAATAATTTGATTATTCAATATAACGTATTAGTATTTCAGTTCTCTTTCTTTTATAACACAACACACATAGGCAGTCACTCTTATTCACCACACTCTCGCACCGCTAGCGAGTAAAACAAACCCCCAGGAACCTAAAAGGAATCTCCAGGGACCTAGCACTAGGAGAAGCTGCTCCAGGTCCCTATAAGTGGCGGCGAGCGCCGGGAAAGAACACCGTATATAAGAGTGACGGCAACGGTAACGGTGTGCGGTGGACAAACTGAGGACTGATGCAGTGACAGCATCAGGATAAGAGGAGTATAGTCCAAGCTGAGTGGTTCTATTTTTATTAAGTGTTAAATAATATTAAAAGAGGAAAATGCGATACTTTTCGGGACACACGTATGAGGTGTGCCTCGAAGAATTTATCGACGAGTTTGTGTCGATGGCTACTGCCAAGGGGTGGCGAAAAAGCGATTATTCGTTAATTCTGGGTATTTGGTTAAAAGGAGCTGCGCATTATTTTTTTAAATATACGTTCCAGTATGAGATGGAATTTGACACGCTGTGCGCGGAGCTTAGGAGAGAATTCCCATGCAAGTGTGTGTCTTGCAAGCAGAGAATCAGTCAATGTTTTTATAATCTTGAGAGGCCGGACGTTGTGTCCGAGGCGGATGAAGAGTCCGAGGATAATGTGAGCGAAAATAATCACGAAATATTATTTTCTAGCTCAACAATTAAAGCAAAGGAGGAGGACGATGATGACCAGAGCTGCGCTGATGCAGGCCTAGTCAATGATGTCCAGGAATATGAAGACTGCGGTCTGGGTGATGATGACCGAAGCTATGATAATGAAGATACAGAATCGGGTCGGTTATTTACAATTATTCCTAGTAATAATATTTCAGAGAAACAAGAGATAATTGTAGTAAAAGAAACATTTGGCGAGCACGAGTCGAATGAAAATTTTATTTGTTTGGGAGTTGTTTCGGCTGATGTCGTCGACATGGAAAGCTGTGAGGTGGAAGTTCCGTCGGAGACACATGGTTCTTGTGACGATGATTTTGTTCAAGTTGAGTATGTTTCTGCTGATGTTTGGGAGCAGGAGAGCTTCGAAATGGCGGTGGAGTCCAAAGAGCTGTGCGTACCAGTGGAAGTCATGCAAAATCCTGCTATTATTGTTCCAATAGGTGATGGTCCAGCGGATATCTATCGGGATGAAAACTTCATCATAAATATCACTTCCCAACATCACAACATTTCGCAACAAGCGGAACAGCATTTTTCACAGAATAGGCTGGAGGAGGAGATATGGGCCCTCCCATATTGTATGAAGAAGAATAATTTCCATTTCTTTGCTAAACATAAAATTATTTTTGTATCAATGTTATTTATTCTAGCTGACGTGTATTGTCATAGCAACGTGACAAACAAGTTTTCGACCATAAATATAAGGTATGGACATAGTAATTACGATGACCCAAATATTTCGATAAAAATAAAAATATGCGAAAGAGGTAAAGAATTGCTTGTAAACTATTTATTAAAGCAATATTCTGTAAGTAAATATAAGTTTTGGAAATTTAAGAAAAAATTTATAAATTGTTTGTTGAAAATTATATTATTTTTAAAAATATTTTTAGAGATAGACAGTGGTGTCAGATGTCATTTGACATGACAAATAATTGTCAGATATCTGGTACGTCAACATTAGTACGGTTGACAATATAGAAAAAGTTTAAATTTTAACCGACTTCAAAAGTAGGAGGTTCTCATTTGTTTTATTTTTTATGTGATATTAATCGTTGTGTTTTTGTGTGTTTCATGTAATCGATATGATGAGCTGCACGGACGTGACTGAAGACTGATGGGAGATATGACCACATACTATGAAAAAAAAATTTGTTAGGTGATTATTAGTGGGAAATAGGTATGAGTTTCTCCAGAGTGCGATTTTAATAAAGATGTTACTACGGTTAGGAGGTAGAGGGAATTGCGGTTCTCTCTCCTAGGGAAAAATGTGTCCGGGTTTTTTGTCGGTTTATACCAGCTTTGTTTATGGGGTATAATGCCTTCGCAAAGTAGGATCGAGTTGATTCTGTATGGTGTGACCGAGCCCATGACAATTTTTATGTATTATTCATTTAGAGAGTATACTTCAAGTTATATTTATGGAGCACTCTGGGGGAAGTTCAGGAACAGTGAGTAGGTGTTCAGAACAGTGGTCGTTTTTTCTCCTGGTCTTCATAAACGTCCAATGGAGTTAAAATTATTACAGTTTTGAATTTTATTTTTTGTAAACCCCTTCTGGGTAGATGCTAACTAGAGCATCTTAGGTCAGAAAATTTAGCAGAGCAGTGTGGCTTTTAGTGAGGTTTTGCCTCACTGAAGCCATGTGCATTGCCAGGATATGTGGTGTGCCGAATGGCTCAAATTAATAAAAAGAAAGTTGACCACATCACTCGGGGTGCAGTATGGTTATCCATAGATGGACTTCTGCATCTCCGTAACTCCTCACCTAGGCAGGGAAAAACTGGATAGGGTTAGGTAGGTCTCAATCGGCTTTTCAAATATTTAATTGAATAGAAGACCTAGTAGCGTCTGCGCTTCTATTCGTAGGGGCGTAGCTCATGTGACGACCTTATGTTGGCAACCTTATGGAGGAGACTGGCACGTTGGAAGTTTGGAACTTTCTAGAAACTCTTGGAACGCCAATTGTGAATTTATTATAAAGATGACTTTTGTTGATAGGTAGACTTCTCCTAGCCCGCTCGAAGAGGGCACTTGTAAATAATTTGATTATTCAATATAACGTATTAGTATTTCAGTTCTCTTTCTTTTATAACACAACACACATAGGCAGTCACTCTTATTCACCACACTCTCGCACCGCTAGCGAGTAAAACAAACCCCCAGGAACCTAAAAGGAATCTCCAGGGACCTAGCACTAGGAGAAGCTGCTCCAGGTCCCTATAGTACCTACTAAAAAGTAAAAAGTTTACCTTTTCAAACCTTCCACTAGTGTTTTTTTTAAACCTGGGTTGGTCCCATAGAAGATTTTGATCAGTATTAAAAATAGGATCGATTGGATTCAGTTTTTTTTGTGTTGATAGGGAATATGCATGATCATTCTCCTGCCCTTATCCCAATTTATTTGGGGTCGGCGCAACATGTCTTTTTCTTCCATACTCCTCTATTAGTCGTCATCTCTGTAGTCACCCCCTTTTTACCCATATCCTCTTTCACACAGTCCAACCATCGTTTTTTGGCCTTCCCCTACTCTTATAGCCATCCACATCCATACACAAGACCTTCCTCACGACATTTTATTCATTCCTCCGCATCAAATACCCATACCACGACAACCGATTTCCACACATTTTCACATGCATGATATTTTTTTATTTGTTCAATTGAAGACTTATTAACTATAATGAACAAATATGAAGGAATTTTCAAAATATCATCATCAGCGACGAATTTATAAAGCTTTAAAGTTGATAGTTAGAAAGAGAAGTCCAACGTGTTTTTTGACGCGTGTTTTTTGACGTCAAAGGACATGACGCCCATACCGCCATAGAAAACAGCGTTTTCGAGAGAGGGACAGATATATTTGTTTAAAGTTGTTATATCTCGTTTAATTTTCGATCAATTTTGATTCTGCTTTCACTGTTCGTACTCTATTTTTGTATAGTCATCGATAAACCGGTTAGATAATAAATATACTTTTTATGCATATTCCCTATACTGTAATTTTTTTTGAAAATCTGTGAATGGGGATCGAAATTTCACATAAAAAATTATGGATAGCATCATAAGACACTTTTCGTGTAGCTGCAACTGACTGCCCCGCTGAAAGTTTCAGCCTGTATAATAAGTAATCATCAAATTAAATTTACTGATTTTAAAAATTGCAGTAATTTTTAATGGGTAAACTTTTTAGTTAATGGTATTAGAAATGTAAAAGAAAAAAAAACCTGTTAAGAGCGAGTCGGAATGGTAAAGTTTCTTCTATTTTCTCAAATAACTTAAAAACTATACATTTTGGAATTATGAAAAAAAAAAATTTGAAATCCTTACAACAAGCCCTTCCATTTGATATGTAGTACATTACAGATTAAAAAACTTTTTTTAATTTTCTGATTTGCACCCCCATATTCCAAACTCATTTATTTACGTTACACGTTCGTGTTTGGGTCACAGATATTTATGTGTGTTCCAAATTTCAACTCAATCGGTGGAGTAGATTCGGAGTAAATTGGCTGTGACAGACGGACGGACAGACAGACGCACGAGTGATCCTACAAGGGTTCCGTTTTTACATTCGGATGTTCGGAACCCTAAAAACATTTAAATCCATTCATTATACTAATTGGGTTCCGTCATTTTTCATTTAATTGACAGTTGCACTGGACTATACCCCTTGGCAGGACTGTTGTTAGATTTCATCTGGCTTCGGGACCGCTTCTGACAGTTACAGTTGTAACAACTGTCAAAGTTCTACAAATGACAGCCGAGACCCACAGCTTAACGTGCTTGCCGAGGTACAGAGGATTCTCGGGAAGTAATGACAGACTCCTTCTCCATAGAAATGTTATCTAAGCCAATTGTCATTCCTCTGTGCACGCAATAATTTTATGTTTAAAAAAGGGAGGTAGGTACTTACAATTACCATTGTCGTAGGTTTGATACAATTTCAACAATTTATTCTTTTGCTTTTCATTATATAACCTACAAATATATTTTGTTTCGTCAAAGTAGCAATTGAAGTTCTCTGAAATATTCAATAAATACAGTTTGTAGTTTTTTTTTGTTGCGTTTCGAAAAGTTGTTTAACTTTCTTATGTTTCAGTAGTACTGAAATCTATCATCTTAATTAAATTACACAAAAGTCACTAGGCACTGTACTACTACCGGCCTCATCTAGCTTAAACTGACAAAAAACACAGACGTGTAAAAGTGTTATTTTGCAAAATATTGGGTCCTTACATACTCGTAATATGAAATTGGTGTTTTTTTCTCACAAATAGAGAACCTCGTCACTTCTATGAATTAAAATATTCATCAATTGCTTGATATTATATCGAATAATGACCGTCATAGACAACTGCCAATAGTAAAAAAAACTTTATTAGGTACTTGTAGTTTCATAAACAAAAAAAAAAATACCTTTAAAAAAGACTCTTCTTTTTGTTAGCAGAAATGACCACTATATTTGTTTTAATTTCGCCAAAACTTATTTTTGTTGCTTAATCTAAGTGGCATACGTTATCTTAGTTTTTAAACATTACTGCATCAAAGTTTTTAAACATAAGTGTTTATAGTTGTTAAATAAATTAAGAAAATGTTAGTATGATAAATTAATGCAACTTCTTTAAAATTCGCCATACAAAACGCTGATTTCAACCTAATACTTAATTATCATGACAGTGATGACGACTAATAGAGGAGTATGGAAGAAAAAGACATGTTGGCGACCCCAAATAAATTGGGATAGGTAAGGCCAGGAGAATGATGATGATGACTTAATTATCATTTATCTCCTACAATATTTATAAACTGGTGTTACCTCCACATCGGTTATTAAAATCCACAACAATTTCACAAGGCTTTGGCGCTACACAATACCCGCTACCTGAAACAAGAAAAGACACTTTTTGTTTTGATTGTCGAACAAATCATTTGTTAAAAAAAAGGGTGGCTGACTCTGGGCACGCCACAATCTCGGCGATAAGTCCTCTCTTTGAGGAGTGGTTTGAGAGAGGCCACAGCGTCCTCACCATCCGCCTGATGCAGGTCCTCACCGGACACGATTGTTTCTGGAGGTACCTGTTTCGAATGTTACCACTGTACGGATTGCCCAAAGGACACAGTGGACCATAAGGTGGAGGTCTGCCCCGCTTAGGTGGAGCACAGCTGTGTCCTCGGGCATCAAGCGTAAGTGTCCGATTACGGCAAGAGCGCATGAGGCAGAACAGGACCTAGATGAAATACTGATCCTTGAAAATATACCAAATATTATTAGTGGCAGTAAAAGACAACGATTTATAGATTACTGAATTAAAATAGGAAAATTAGTACTAAAAAAAAACTTTTTTACAAAAAATACAACCAAAATTGCAAAATAACTTTAATTTCGAAAGGCGGAGTTGTTTTTTTTTTGTTTCTTCGTTATTTGACACCGACTTTCGAAATTAAAGTTATTTTGCAATTTTTAGAAGTCAGTATTATTTTTTGTAAAAAAGTTTTTTATTAGTTTTTCACTTTTCTAGTTGTTATACCCCAGAAGTAAAACTAAATATTAAATTTATGCCCGAATAGATAACACTAATAACACGGAATTTGAACATTTGGAGACAACCAAAATGTCATCTGTGTATACATATTTTTTTGTATAATATGTTGATTTTTTCAAAAAGTGCCGAATCAATTTCGATAAAATTGATATGGGACCACCTCTGAAGTACGACCAACCAAACAAAAAAAGAATCATCAAAATCTATTTCCAAATGGCAGAGATATCGCGTATTTGTTGCGCGATATCTCTGCCATTTGGAAATAGATTTTATACAAAAAAAAACATACACACGAATTGAGAACCTCCTCTTTTTTGAAGTCGTTTAATAATAAGGTAAATTAAGAAAAGTAGGTTACTTAATTATAATACATAGTATATAGTTTAAGTATCCTGCAAACAAGTAGCTCTAATAATAAATAATTAATACATAAATAATAGAAGCGTTTGCCGTAGTTTGTTTTGATAAGAATAGGTTCCCTTTATCTGCTGACGTAGAGTCCTGACCTGGTAGAATACAGATTTAATTACGTTTATTACTATAATAACAGGAGAGTGTAATGACTATCATAATTTTGTCAGTGGCATTACGTGTAACCTTTTCGCGAATTTTGTGGTAAGTATTGTGACAACCTTATGTTGGCAACCTTATGGTGAAGACTGGCACGTTAGAAGTTGGGAACTTTCTAGAAACTCTTGGAACGCCAATTGTGAATTTATAATAAAAGAAGATTTTAGTTTTTAGGGAGACTTCTCCTAGCCCGCTCGAAGAGGGCACTTGTAAATAATTTGATTATTCAATATAACGTATTAGTATTTCAGTTCTCTTTCTTTTATAACACAACACACATAGGCAGTCACTCTTATTCACCACACTCTCGCACCGCTAGCGAGTAAAACAAACCCCCAGGAACCTAAAAGGAATCTCCAGGGACCTAGCACTAGGAGAAGCTGCTCCAGGTCCCTATAAGTGGCGGCGAGCGCCGGTTACGGACACCGTATGTAAGAGTGACGGCAACGGTAACGGTGTGCGGTGGACAAACTGAGGACTGATGCAGTGACAGCCACCAGGATAAGAGGAGTATAGTCCAAGCTGAGTGGTTCCGTTTTTATTAAGTGTTAAATAATATAAAAAGAGCAAAATGCGATACTTTTCGGGACACACGTATGAAGTGTGCCTCGAAGAATTTATCGACGAGTTTGTGTCGATGGCCATTGCCAAGGGGTGGCGAAAAAGCGATTATTCGTTAATTCTTGGTGTCTGGTTAAAAGGAGCTGCGCATTATTTTTTTAAATATACGTTCCAGTATGAGATGGAATTTGACACGCTGTGCGCGGAGCTTAGGAGAGAATTCCCATGCAAGTGTGTGTCTTGCAAGCAGAGAATCAATCAATGTTTTTATAATCTTGAGAGGCCGGACGTTGTGTCCGAGGCGGATGAAAAGTCCGAGGATAATGTGAGCGAAGATAATCACGAAATATTATTTTCTAGCTCAACAATTAAAGCAAAGGAGGAGGACGATGATGACCAGAGCTGCGCTGATGCCGGCCTAGTCAATGATGTCCAGGAATGTGAAGACTGCGGTCTAGTCGATGATGACCGAAGTTGTGAAAATGAAGATACAGAATCGGGTCGGTTATTTACAATTATTCCTAGTAATAATATTTCAGAGAAACAAGAGATAATTGTAGTAAAAGAAACATTTAGCGAGCACGAGTCGAATGAAAATTTTATTTGTTTGGGAATTGTTTCGGCTGATGTCGTCGACATGGAAAGCTGTGAGGTGGAAGTTCCGTCGGAGACACATGGTTCTTGTGACGATGATTTTGTTCAGGTTGAGTATGTTTCTGCTGATGTTTGTGAGCAGGAGAGCTTCGAAATGGCGGTGGAGTCCAAAGAGCTGTGCGTACCAGTGGAAGTCATGCAAAATCCTGCTATTGTTGTTCCAATAGGTGATGGTCCAGCGGATATCTATCGGGATGAAAACTGCATCATAAATATCACTTCACAACATCACAACATTTCACAACAAGCGGAACAGCATTTTTCACAGAATAGGCTGAAGGAGGAGATATGGGCCCTCCCATATTGTACGAAGAAGGATAATTTCCATTTCTTTGCTAAATATAAAATTATTTTTGTATCAATGTTATTTATTCTAGCTGACGTGTATTGTCATAGCAACGTGACAAACAAGTTTTCGACCATAAATAAATATAAGGTATGGAAGTAGTAATTACGATGACCCAAATTCTTCGATAAAAATAAAAATATGCGAAAGAGGTCAAGAATTGCTTGTAAACTATTTATTAAAGCAATATTCTGTAAGTAAATATAAGTTTTGGAAATTTAAGAAAAAATTTATAAATTGTTTGTTGAAAATTATTTTATTTTTAAAAATATTTTTAGAGAATAGACAGTGGTGTCAGATGTCATTTGACATGACAAATAATTGTCAGATATCTGGTACGTCAAAATTAGTACGGTTAACAATATAGTAAAACTTTAAATTTTAACCGACTTCAAAAGTAGGAGGTTCTCATTTGTTTTGTTTTTTATGTGATATTAATCGTTGTGTTTTTGTGTGTTTCATGTAATCGATATGATGAGCTGCACGGACGTGAATGAAGACTGATGGGAGATATGACCACATACTATGAAAAAAATTTGTTAGGCGATTATTAGTGGGAAATAGGTATAAGTTTCTCCAGAGTGCGATTTTAATAAAGATGTTACTACGGTTAGGAGGTAGAGGGAATTGCGGTCCTCTCTCCTAGGGAAAAATGTGTCCGGGTTTTTTGTCGGTTTATACCAGCTTTGTTTATGGGGTATAATGCCTTCGCAAAGTAGGATCGAGTTGATTCTGTATGGTGTGACCGAGCCCATGACAATTTTTATGTATTATTCATTTAGAGAGTATACTTCAAGTTATATTTATGGAGCACTCTGGGGGAAGTTCAGGAACAGTGAGTAGGTGTTCAGAACAGTGGTCGTTTTTTCTCCTGGTCTTCATAAACGTCCAATGGAGTTAAAATTATTACAGTTTTGAATTTTATTTTTTGTAAACCCCTTCTGGGTAGATGCTAACTAGAGCATCTTAGGTCAGAAAATTTAGCAGAGCAGTGTGGCTTTTAGTGAGGTTTTGCCTCACTGAAGCCATGTGCATTGCCAGGATATGTGGTGTGCCGAATGGCTCAAATTAATAAAAAGAAAGTTGACCACATCACTCGGGGTGCAGTATGGCTATCCATAGATGGACTTCTGCATCTCCGTAACTCCTCACGTAGGCAGGGACTTCGCAGTAGGTTTAGGTAGGCCTCAATCGGCTTTTCAAATATTTAATTGAATAGAAGACTTACTAGCGTCTGCGCTTCTATTCGTAAGGGCGTAGCTCATGTGACAACCTTATGTTGGCAACCTTATGGTGAAGACTGGCACGTTAGAAGTTGGGAACTTTCTAGAAACTCTTGGAACGCCAATTGTGAATTTATAATAAAAGAAGATTTTAGTTTTTAGGGAGACTTCTCCTAGCCCGCTCGAAGAGGGCACTTGTAAATAATTTGATTATTCAATATAACGTATTAGTATTTCAGTTCTCTTTCTTTTATAACACAACACACATAGGCAGTCACTCTTATTCACCACACTCTCGCACCGCTAGCGAGTAAAACAAACCCCCAGGAACCTAAAAGGAATCTCCAGGGACCTAGCACTAGGAGAAGCTGCTCCAGGTCCCTATAGTATTTTGTTCCTTACAGCCTGTATATACAGATTGCCCGCAACTTCGCCCGCATGGATGTCTAAAAATATCTTAAGGGAACGTACTACCGTACGTATGAAAAAGTAATCTATAGGTAAGCCAGGTTAAAAACTAACTGTGTGCCAAATTTCAACCAAATCATCCATAATTTCAAACAAACTGACCAAAATTCTAAAAACTATATTTTTACTTTTGATGGACATGCGTTTGAACACTGTCTCACCCGTTTTTCGGCATCAGACTCGAATATTCAATGTAAGGTTTGACTTCTTTACTATTTTATTTTACTTCGTCCGTGTAGAGTATTTCTATTTTAATTATGAATTATTGTAGGTAATCATAAATAGCTTTGTTTATGGCTAATTGTCCTTCACTACGTGTGATATTTAAGGCGCTGTTAGCTGCCAACGACCTTGAGTGGTTAGCTTGCGTGTTCTGCGCTGAGCTCACGTAACGCGTCATTTGTCCACCCAGTAATAGGACTCGCCCATCAAGGAGCGCTGTCCGAAATTAGACGCATTAATTTGTTACACATAAAATAACAAGTATTAAACTAAAATACTGAGACTAAATTATAAATAATTTATTAATATTTAAAATGGTGAAAGTTTCATAAAAATACGCTTTATGGTTATTGCGTGATTCTCAATTTTTTATCTGCGTTAGACATAAGTTTACAAATTAATTACACTATGTTATAAAAATATTATTTTAAATATTCTGAAATCAAATTACGACGGATATAGTTTAGAGTGACATATATTTTTTTCAAAGAAATTAGGCTAGTCGTTTAGACGTGATGTTCAATTAAAACCTTTAAAAGTCGTATAACTGCTCCTTAAGGAATACTGTAAAGAAATACCTACTGTAAAGGAATGGTTACCTAGCTTAGCAGCATGCATGTCGGATGCAGGGTAAGTGGTGTTAGTGTAAATAACATAAACTATGCAGACGATATTGTGCTGCTGGGCCCAACTGCACGGTGTATAGGAGAGTTACTGAGGCGCTGTGAGGTTTATGCGGCTAGACACGGATTGTAACATAATGTTATGAAATGTAAATACATGGTCTTTAAGGCCGGTCGTAAATGCCCTGAGAATATACCTGCCATAGGTATGAGGACAGGGTAAAAAAAAAGTGTGTGTACTTATGTACGCACGTAAGAAGTTATACTTCTTTGGCATAACAAGATAAAAAACCAAACTTTCACAAAGTTTACAAAAGGAAAACAATCATTCTTCATGTACCACAGACCATAGCTAACTTCAGGGTGTCGGTTCTACCCGGGCCTGCGGACGGCGAGCAGTGGGTAGCTCGCCGTCTGATCAGCACCAGGCCCGTGAGTCGACGGCGCGTAGTGTTCCACGCGCGCCTCAAAGAGATGAGTGTCACACACATCACTGACGGGGCCCATCGTGGCCGGTGTCTGCATGCTTAGGGGTAGCGGATAAATTCTGAAAATGAGTTACCGAACCCCTGGGCACTCAGGCAGGGAAGGAACAGGGGTCGGTTTTATTCAGTAAGAGTCTGACACGCCCTCCCGCTCCACCCAGAGCGGTGGAAGAATAGAATAGAATAGAATAGAATACTCTTTATTATGTACACCATATAAATTACATAAAAAATATGAGGAAAACATTACAAGTCATTAGATGATTTCCCACAACCCACAAAAAAAAGTGTCGGTGCTAGCTAACTTCAGGCTGTAGGTTTTTAATGACAGATTCTCCCGATGTAGTGTAGTTGTCAAAATCACCCTTTTTAAGGCATATTGCCAAAGTTTCTACACGGGAAACCTGTGGTTCACTTATGCCAAAAGAGCGATGGACGCTATGCGCGTCCAGTATAATAATATTGTTAGCATGCTGTTGCCTCGTTTTTGTAGTGCTTCAGGAATGTTTGTACAGAATCGAACCGATGGCTTTCAATCAAAAAACTCGCAAAAAAACTACATCTCTACTAAGCAGAGTACGAGAAACTAGCAACAGCATCCTCAAAGTAATAGGGGAAGATGTTACATCTCCATCTCCTTTTTGTAACACATAACATGGTTAAAAAGAGTGTCCATGGAGTTTCTTGCCCGTTCTTCTCCATAGAGATTAACGCTTTGGAATGTGCAATTAGCTTTATCTTTCTGACTGACCGACCGCGACGTGACAATTCAAAAGTGCCTGTAAATACATAGTTTATTTGAAATAAATGCTTTGACTTTAACTTCTCTTGCATAACCACTCCATCGGTTTGTCTTTAATATTTTTACCATTAGGATATAAATTTTTACCATAAAGTTCCTCAAATGTTGATAAGTACCACAGTACATAATTTATTTGGTATTTGTATCAACCCCATCTATTTGTAAAAAGTTTCCGTTTCCGATTTGAAGAAGAAGATCTGAAAATCTGCCGGTACTACTGTAATAGTAGGCAAAAGTGTCAGAAACGGCCATTTTTGGTACTTTTGCGTACTACTTTGGGTTCGAAATATTCTGAGACCTGTTATAACAACGTAAAAATACTTTATCCTCTTTGTAACAAACGTGACGTTGGATTCTTTAATATTTATTTTCTATGCTATGCTACGATTTTTTATTGAATGAGGGCGCCACTTGGCCGGTAGTACGGCTTTAGGGAAAGCAACACGCAAATTTGAGTGGACCTGTCCAGAGAGTGCAAGCATTTGTCAGTTATTGTGAAGCTCAACTCAGAACTTTGAGGAGCTTAACGAACCGACGAACAATACCAAAGTAATAAAAAAAACTTTTTTTTTTACATAGTTCTCGCATTCACATTATGCTATATGAGGACCATGCAGCTTAGTGTCTGTAATGATCTTTAGAAGAAAGAACCACACATATTTGAGTGGAACTGTCCAGTTGTGGGGGCCGAGTCTCCCGCATCCGTAGGAGTATACCCATTGAGTCCCTACACGTGGTCCCCGGGTGGTGCTAAACAGGTGACACTAACTGGTGGTAGGTTTCGACCGATGGCTTGCGACCACCCACTGGGCAAAGACTTACCGCCAAGCGGCCTGGCCGTGTTCCGGTACGTTGCTCAGTGTAGCCAATCCAGAGGAGTTGGGTCGAAATAGTTGTTCCATTGCAGGCAGACCAACCAGGCTCGCGCTGATATGGATATATCGGGAGACTAGTCGCGAAGGGTAGCGGGATCCGAGGCACGGTGCGCCGCTGGCCGACCGCAGGTAGTTGGGGGCCCAAGTAGTGTGCTAGCCACACATGAAAGGCTGCCCCGCCAACTGTCGAAAAATCCCGGAATTCACCATCGTGCTGGTTGGCGATCAGACGAGAGGGCCCGATGGACATTTCCGGGGGCGCTCGGGCGTCCCCGCAGTCTCCAGACTAGTCCCCCAATGATACTGTCTTGTCTGTGCGTGCCTGAGGGTAGCCTGCATGGAACCTCATTTCACTTCTCCTCTCCCTATTTCACTCTTTCAAAACCATGCAGAAAGGAATTGAAAATAAAAAAAGCTGAACAGCGGCAGCAGTCCCTCTCTCTCAAAGTGCACCTCTCTAATATACGAGGTCTGCACCTAGAGACTGAGAGTCCGGCTCTCTTGTTCCTTTCGGAGACGCAGATCAGATGTCCGTCTGACGTGGCGTACCTATCTTACCCAGGGTTTACCCTGGAGCACAATTTTAAGCCACACGCTGGTGTATGCATGTACGCCCGGGACGGCATCTGCTATCGTCTCCGTAAACTTGAGGACTCCAGGTTCTCAACTCTTTGGGTCCTAGTGGACACAGGCCTAGATAAAATTGTCTACGCCTGTGTCTACCGTTCGCACAGCGGTGATTTGGAGACAACTAGGCTCACACAACATCTCAGTGAGGTGGCGGATGTGGCTCAGCAGCGGTACCCTTCTGCCCGATTGGTGTTAATGGGGGACTTCAACGCCCACCATCAGGAGTGGCTCTTCCCATACCAGTGCACAGACCATGCTGGACAAGAGACGCGTAATCTAGCGCTAGCGTTAAATCTCACCCAGCTGGTCCAGGAGGTAACGAGGGTGCCGGATGTTGATTCGCACACGGCCAATTGCTTTGACCTTCTGCTGACAACAGATCCAGACCGTTACTCGGTGTCAATTTCATCACCATTAGGTACTTCCGACCACTGTCTGGTGAAGTCTGTATCCGTCTACTCCCCGCCCGATCCTAGCCCTAGAGGCACCAGGCGGATTTGGCGATACAGGTCAGCAGATTGGGATGGCATGCGATCTTTCTTAGCATGTTATCCTTGGCAGCCTACTTGCTTTTCTTCGACTGATGTTTCGTCGATGTGCTGCGGCAGGGAATGGAGTACTACATTCCATTTTCTGACGTTACAATGTCAGGCGAGGTTCGACCATGGTTTGGTACCGAGTGCAATCGCGCTGATGCGCTTAAACACGCGGCCTACCTGGCATGGGTCGACGCTCGGACGCGTAAAGCAAATGACGTGAGTCAGAAGAAGAGAGCCTTCAACAGGGCTGCCAAGTCCTGCAAGAAGGTATTGTGAAGGGCTCGGTTTGACCACATTAGCCGAATTGGGAACAAACTTGCTTCTTACCCAGCTGGTAGTAAGGCGTTTTGGTCCCGGGCTAAGTCGGTTGAATCGAACTTCTGCCACCCCTCACTACCTCCACTGCTGAAACCCGACGGGTCGCTGGCCCACTCCGCTGAGGAGAAAGCAAACTTGTTTGCCTCTCTGTTTGTGGAATCTTCGCGTCTAGATCCTGGTGGCGCGAGGCCCTGTGGTACTCTTGGTGGATGCGAGTCGATTATGTCAGACATTCGTATTCACCAGAAGGATGTCCGAGGGGTACTGCGTAACCTAGACGTGAACACGGCTAATGGCCCCGACGGGATACCGGCAATTGTACTGAGGACTTGTGCGCCTGAGTTGTCTCCGATCTTAACACGCCTATTTCGCCTTTCGTATGAGACTGGAAAAGTGCCGATGGCGTGGAAGCAAGCTAACGTGCAACCCGTGCCCAAGAAGGGTAGTCGAGCTGACCCAGCAAATTATAGGCCCATCTCGGTAACTTCCGTACTCTGTAAGAGTATGGAACGTATACTGAATGGCAAACTCCTGGCATACCTAGAAGCTAACGACATCCTCAGTGACCGACAATACGGCTGCCGCCGAAACCGGTTATTTGGGGATCTTCTCGCGTATGCCATTCACATCTGGAGTGAGGCCATCGACAAACAAGGGGAAGCTCTTGCAGTCTCCCTTGACATCTCAAAGGCCTTCGATCGGGTCTGGCACGACAGCCTAATTGGCAAGCTTCTTTCCTTCGGTCTGCCCGCTGGTTTGTGTGATTGGATTGCAGATTTCCTGAGGGATCGGTCTATCCGAGTAGTCATAGATGGCTGCTCGTCTGGACTGCTGGCTATTAATGCCGGTGTTCCTCAGGGGTCGGTGCTCACGGTGGAGCATACGGTGGAGGTCTGCCCCGCTTGGGCGGAGCAACGCCGTGTCCTCGTGGATGCGATAGGCGGCAGCGACCTCTCGCGCCCTGCCCTGGTTCAGGCCATGGTACGGAGCGAGAGGGAATGGGAAGCCGTCTCCTCCTTCTGCGAAGCAGTAATGCTCGCGAAGGCGGAGGCGGGACGCGTGAGAGAGCACCAACAACGGAGTCGCCCTCACGCCCTCAGCAGCAGCCGCCTCAGGAGACGCCGGGGCCTTCCGGCGCCGCGAGACGATCTCCGGCCACCGTAGACCCGGGCCTGCGGACGGCGAGTAGTGGGTAACTCGCCGTCCGATCAGCACCAGGCCCGAGAGTCGACGGCGCGTAGTGTTCCACGCGCGCCTCAAAGAGTTGTCAGCAAGAGACGGGGCCCGTCAGGGCCGATGCCTGCCCGGGGGTTGAGGATAAATTCGAAACAGAGTTACCTCGCCCCTGGGCACTCAAAGGCAGGAGGGAACAGGGGTGGGTTTTAGTCAGTAAGAGTCTGACACGCCCTCCCGCTCCGCCCAGAGCGGGAGAAGTCATAGGATGATTTCCCACCCCACAAAAAAAAAAAAAAAAAAAAAAAGGGGTCGGTGCTCTCGGCAACATTGTTTTTGCTGCATATTAACGATCTGCTAAAACCCGGTACCTTGGGGTATGCAGACGACAGCACTGTTGCCGAGAGATACGTGCCTGACGCACGAGCTAGTGGGTCTCAGGTCCGGTCTCTCCGAGAGGCTATGGTTGGGTGCTTGAACTTGTCCTTACAGGCTGTCTCAGAATGGGGCGATGCCAATCTGGTCAAGTTCAATGCTGCTAAGACCCTGGCATGTCTTTTTTCCGTTAAGAGGAGCCAATTTTACCCGGCTCCATCTTTCCGAGGTGTGACCGTGCCGATAACCGACCAACTTGATCTTCTTGGTGTTACTTTAACATCTACTCTCAATTTTGGTCCCTTCATAGAGGCAAAGGCTCAAGTGGCTGCCAAAAAGTTGGGGATCCTCGCAAAGGTGAGACGGTACTTTACGCCGGAACAGCTGCTCCAACTGTATCAAGCACAAGTTCGATCGTGTATGGAGTACTGTTCTCATCTTTGGGACGGATCTGCCAGATACCAGTTTGATACCCTTGAGTCAATTGAGAAAAGAGCCAAGAGGATCATCGGCAATGATAGGCTCGTTGAGTCGAAGCTCCAAAGTCTAGAACATAGACGCCGAGTTGCTAGCCTTTCGGTTTTCTATCGGTTACATTTTGGGGAGTGTGCGACGGAATTGCATAATTTGATTCCGCCAAGCCCGTTTCATCAACGGACCACAAGACGTACGGCGAAGTGCCACCGGTTCATGGTCGACATCCCATCCATACGCACAAAGCGTTTTGAGAAAACATTCATTGTACGTACAGCTAGGGAGTGGAATTCCCTACCGGAGTCTGTGTTTCCTGATAGCTACAACCTGGGAGTCTTTAAGTCAAGAGTGAATATGTGACTTCTAGGCAAGCGTGTTCCATCTTCGACCACATCATCGCTTACCATCAAGTGAGATGGTGGTCAAACGCGTGCCTATCAATAATAATAAAAAAATAAAAATAAAAGTCAGTGCAAGCATTTGTCAATAGTCGAATAGCTCAACTTAGAACTATTAAGGAGCTCAATGACTTGACGAACAATACCAAAGAAAGGACATTTGGGTAGGCCGCAAAAGTAATCAAACTCTCAGACAACGTTAAAAATTACTGTAAAAAGGAGGAGAAAAATAATAATAGTAACCCACATTTACAATAATTAAGTCATCAAAAAAAAAATATGATACTTTACAAAATACTCGTGTCAAAAAAAAATATAAATAAAAAATATATATAATGTAATACTGTAAAAGTATTCATGTCAAAAAAGAATATAAAAAAAACATAATCTGTGTTTATGAACTATAAAGTACATACGAAAACAATGGCTCATGTATATCATTGAAGCAGCTCAATCCCACGCCCTTTTGTCTTCAGGGTAGTCATTCATTGTGTAAAAAGCTTTCTGGCATAGCTTTTTTTATTTTTGGTGGGTTGGGAAATCATCCAATGACTTCTCCCGCTCTGTGTGGAGCGGGAGGGCGTGTCAGACTCTTACTGACTAAAACCCACCCCTGTTCCTTCCCTGCCTGAGTGCCCAGGGGTGCGGTAACTCATTTTCAGAATTTATCCGCTACCCCTGGGCATGCAGGCACCGGCCACGATGGTCCCCGTCAGTGTTGGCTGACACTAATCTCTTTGAGGCGTGCGTGGAACACTACGCGCCGTCGACTCACGGGCCTGGTGCTGATCGGACGGCGAGCTACCCACTGCTTGCCGTCCGCAGGCCCGGGTTTCTGGCGTAGCTTACGATTAATAAATGATTAAAATTGATTAATTTGGCTAGGAAGTTTATTATAGAAACGTATACATTGGCCTAGAAACGCTATTTTCTTCTTGAGCCTGGTTTTAGGTACAATAAATTTGTATCTGTCCGTAAAATTTGTAATACTTATTTTAATTAGGATATCCGAAATTTCGGTTTTTTTTGAGTCCTCCGACAGCGTTTGCCATAATTAGCGCAAGGCGTTAACTAGTTTGACATCTACTTAGTTCATAGCTATAGCCGTCCTTTTCTCGCACTGCCTTTTAGTAAAAGTTAGCGATTCTCTAATTTTAGTTTAGTTATACGATGACGAATATTCGCCTATCCGATGCGTTATTAATAAGTTAGGCTATCAAATGAAAAATCGTCATGCAAGGTCTGTGACCATGTCAGAGAACAATTATCGTAAAAAAAGCCGTGTCCTCGGTGAGGAGATCGGCGGTGGCGATCTTTCGCGTCCAGCCGGTATGGGAAGCCGTCACGTCCTTATGCGAAGCAGGAGGCGGAAGGCGTGAGTGGAGGCAATCCTTGCGCCCTCACGCCCCTAGCCGCCGCAGGAGACGCCCTTGGCGTTGGGAGTCGGAACCGTAGGCGCGGGCTTGACGACGGCGAACAATGGTTAGCTCGGTGTCTGATGAGGACCAGGCCCGGATCGACGGCGCATTGTGTTCCATGCGCGTCTCAAATAGATGTCAGCATTAATTGACGGGGCTTGCTAGGGCCGATGTCTGCGAGGGTCGCGAGGGGCAACTGAAGGAAAACCCCAATAAAATGAAACTTGAAATTTAAACATACCAGTAATTGGAGAAAACCAAAACGTCATCTAAGTATACGTATTTTTCGTTTTTGTTCAGTTTTTCAAAAAGCGCTGAAGCAATTTCGATAAAATTTATATGGGACCACCTCGGGAGTTATTGATGAGGTATTCTTTCGGATAAAAAAAAAATTTGAAAATCGGTCGTGGACGTATGTCCACCGATTTCTCTGCCAACTGGCGTGGCAACAACTTACACTATGTTCTAAAAATATAACTTCAAATATTCTGAGATCAAATTACGAAGGAAATTGACTAGAGTAACATATATTTTTTTCAAAGAAATAAAACAAGTCGTTTAGACGCGATGTTCAATTAAAAACCACATTTTTTACATTCGAGTTGGCGACCCTTTTTTAACCGACTTCGAAAAAGGAGCAGGTTCTATGTTCGACTGTATGTATGTTTATTTTTTGTGTTTGTCTACTGATTTCTCTGTCAGTTTCGGACCAATTTTGAAAATTCTTTTTTTATCCGAAAGAATATATCCTTCCGAAGTGGTCCCATATAAATTTTATCGAAATTGCTTTAGCGCTTATTGAAAAACTGAACAAAAACGAAAAATAAGTTTTGGTTTTCTCCAATTACGAGTATGTTTAAATTCCACATTCCAATTTACTGGGGTTTTAGTCGGTTGTTTTTTTTTGTAAAAAAGTTTTTTATTGACAATCGCTTCTACCATGCGGCCTTGCTACCACCCACGTCGCTTTTCGAGAGCTCAAGTTCATGATAATCAGTAGCGTCCGACCGAAGGTTCGGTTTCTGCTAGTTTCGTCCAAAAAACTGGTTTCGGCTGGAGTTTCGGCCAAAAAGTGGCAGAATATTATTATTATTATTATTTAGTATTCGGCTCGACCAAAACTAGCGCCTTTGAGCAGACGTCGTTGTGATACAGATCTAAAAACTGATGGTCTTCTTCGTTTATAATCATCGTTTTATTTTATTATGGTGCACATATACGACTTTAATGGTTTTTAATTGAACATTATGTCTAAACGACTAGTCTTATTTCTTAAAAAAAAATATATGTTACTCTAGAAAATTGCCGTCGTTATTTGAGAATATTTGAAATATATTTTTATAACACAGTGTAATTTATTTGTAAAGTTATGTCTAACGCAGATAAAAAATTGAGAATCACGCAAAAACTATTTATGAAACCGTACCGTATTTTTATGAAACCTTCACCATTTTAAAGTTTAATTCCGGACAGCGCTCCTTGATGGGCGAGTCTTATTACTGGGTGGACGTACGACGCGATACGTGAGCTCAGCACAGAATATGCAAGCTAACCACTCAAGGTTAGCTTGGCAGTTAATAGCGCCTTAAAACTGATGGTCTCTTTCGTTTATGTGTATCATACATCGATCGTTTTATTTTATTAAATATTTTATGAAAGTTAGGGCTGCTTTTTCAATGGTGTGTTAGCTTGTTCAAGACTATTTTTAAATTTTTTGTCCGTTTTTAGGGTTCCGTACGCGAAGGGTCCAAACGTAATTTTTTTTTATTTTTTAATGACCAATCTCTCTATTTGTAGGTATAATGCTGACATAAATTTTTAACATTTTACATTAATTTAATCTTTCGAATTGAATTGACTTTAAATTTTGACATGAAATTAAATTGACTAAGAATAATAGTCTTGGTCGCTCGGTCGCAACTGTCAGATTCAGCAACCGTTTTCCTAAGATCGATTCGCCATTGGAATGTTCGTCGACAGGATGATTCATTTATTTCCGTTTCCCCAGCAGGGTCTTTCACCTATGGACATTTCGCCGACAGAACCTTTCATATGCGTCATTTTCGACGATAGCCCTTTCCAGCTACTAAATGTTTCACCGACACGACGATAAACCTATAACTCTTTTAACTACAGACCTTTCCATCTACGACGATGAATTCGCCGTCAATCTTAAGATAAACAATATTACAAAAAATGCACATATGTATCTATAGCTTACTGTGTCTTTACTAAGAGATCAGGGCTAACAACTTGCCCTAGAGAATTTAAACTTTGCTTACAACTCAAAAAACTTAATATTAAAAAAAATTAGTCCTACCTATAAAAAAGCATTACCTAGGTACTTATTTATGTAGTTTTAATTACTTACATCCTATTCTATTAAATAAAAATAAAACAATAAAATTATCGTAAACCGCACTTATATCTATGTACGGCAGTTGCATCATTTTCCTTTATTTACTACTAGCAACCCGCCCCAGCTTCGCTCGGGTACAAATTATACATATATACCTTCCTCTTCAATCACTCTATCTATTAAAAAAAACCGCATCAAAATCCGTTGCGTACTTTTAAAGATTTAAGCATACATAGGGATATAGGGACAGAGAAAGCGACTTTGTTTTATACTATGTAGTGATTTATTACACCGGAAATGATCTTTATAAATATTGCGCAATACTTAAGCGTAAGCGCAGTGAAACAGGGTATAAAGAAAGAACCGAGCGGTATTTATCTGATAAAAATGGGATGGACATGAAAATCTATTTAAGTGGCTGGGCACATATTTTTCATTTAATCAAATAAGAAAAGGAGAAAAAGCTCAAGAGACGAAGAATGAGAAAAAGTATTATGAAAAAGAACAATAACATGATCAGATTTTGATTCAGTAAAATAAAAAATACGCTTTTTTGTAGTTTGTTTTATTGTTATGTGTTGTTTCGTTATATTATGTTTTGTTTATTTATATGAAGGGGTCAAAACTGACTCCAAATGGTTCATGTAATATAACACGGCTGCTGCATCCTTTTTCTTGGCTCAACTTTGGCGTGACATTCTCTAAGACAAATAGCTGGCCCTAATCTGTTACGGCCGAACCCAATAACCTACCTATCACCAGCTTTGTCATATTGGAGATAGCAAAACAAATAAAACAATATAAAATTTATATAGGTTTTCTGTTGTTTCATTTGTTTTTCTATTTCCAGTATGTGATAGATAGCTGGTTATTGGGTTCGGCCGATAGTAAAGACACAGTAAGCTATAGATAGATATGAGCATTTTTTGTAATATTGTTTATCTTAAGATTGACGGCGAATTCTTTTAGTAGCTGGAAAGGGCTGTCGTCGAAAGTGACAAATATGAAAGGTTCTGTCGGCGAAATGTCCATAGGTGAAAGACCCTGCTGGGGAAACGAAAATAAATGAATCATCCTGTCGACGAACAGTCCAATGGCGAATCGGTCTTAGGAGAACGGTTGCTGAATCCAACTGTTATGTGCGAACGCGTACTTATATCCGATTGCGGCGCTGCATTGTGTCGTGAGTCACGACACAATGCAGCGCCACAATACACATGACACAACACACGTCACGTCACGTCACGTCACGTCGTCACGTTCGACATATTTGTCACGACTCATGACAAATATGTCGAACGTGTTAAAATGTAACGAGTGTAACATCGTCATTGACGAAATGTTGTCCTATATACAGTAATAAAATATCTGTGATTGATGAAGAAACACTGGTGCGCATATGCAAAACATCATTCACCAGTAAAGAAATTAGAAAATCGAAATCATTGCTATTTGATTCGATTCCAATGGATAAAAGGAAAATTATTCGGAAGAATAAAGGAAAGGGATTTAGCTGATATCGTGAATGTTTTCAAGTCAGTAGATCCAGATAAAATCCCCGTGTTTGTGGCCCGTCAACTAGAAAAATTACGTCCTATAACCTTTGATCATCTGGACTGTACCAAGTTATTAAAGGATCTGCTGATATTACAGATCGAGATTAAAGAGATAAAATCATTGTATGCTACGGTCAATCAGTTAAAAGAGTTAAAAATGGAGATGCTACAACTAAGAAACGATTCTTTCCCCCCTACTCCTGCGTGTAATGTAAACATGAGACGTGGTACTTGGGTATTGGATAGTGGACCGATAGGGCTTTCACAATCACAATATAACACTGAACGATTCTAATCCCCCAGGCGTGGATTCCTTCTTTCTGAGCTCCAAAAGTATGAAAATGAGCTGCAATACAAAAAAGTAATGCGGGTAGTCGAAGAAAAAGTATGCGAAACTGGTTGTGAGTCACATACGCTGGAACCGTCATCGGCAACAAGAGAGGGAGGCGATAATTGAAGACTATAGAAGATTTGAAAAAGATTGAGTACCATATCATCGGGAATGCTACTAGTGTATTCCAAAAGTTAATGTGTCGCTCCGTGTTAAACTTAATATTCACTTGTAAATGTTATTATTATGTGGTTATTTACAGGTCTGCCATTATGGATCTTATTACATTATTCTTAAGATACCTTTTTGGGCGCCTTGCTTGCATAGATAAGCCTATTCGGCTATACAACGTTTCTGTTGTTCCTTATCGCAACTCATTAGTCGTAGTCTTTTCAAACTTGTGTGTCATAAGTGTTATAAATACTTAAATTATGCCTATAATTATTTATGTTTATTTACCAATTACAATCATTTCTATAAACTTGTGTGATCAAAAATAGTTGTATTGACTTCATATGATTGGTCGAGACTTTGTCAGTTATCAACGACCAATCATAAGCAAGTAGAATGGCGGGGATAAAAAATATACTTGGCGGGCACTTTGGTGAGATGCCCGCCATCCCGTAGGGTGTATATGTTCTGGACTCGCCATTCTTGAGGATTCGTGTTTCGACATCGGTACTAGTCATTTGTATTCCATCGCAAAAACAAACTGAGTTAATGTACTGCTGTTAACTATGGTAATAAAAGTGATCTTCAAAGTTTATAAATTGTGTTTTATATTCAAAGTCCTTACTTCTGAGTTTTGAACCAGTATGGTCTACATAAGCTACTGTGCACTGCTGTGTTTAGAACATTACTATAAGTTTTTACTGACTACCTGCATTTTATTACGTTATTATTGGTTTTCTCTGAATCTATTCATCATGTTTAGACTTATTAAAACAATCGGTTATATAGTTATTCTGAGGTTCAAAAATGGTTAACATATATTATCAAAATGTACGAGGCCTGCGCACGAAGACAAATAGTTTATATCGTAACATTTTATTAAGTTCGTACGACGTTATTATATTCACGGAGACCTGGTTAACAGATAATATTAATGATAGTGAGTTATTGGACGACCGGTATCTTGTATGGCAGCGCGACCGTTATTACTGTAGAACAACTCAAACACAGGGTAGTGGGGTGTTAATAGCAGTTAGGAATGAATTGACTGGTATCGAAAGATACGACTGGCGTACTACAGCGGAAGACTTGTGGGTAACCATCACATTTAAGAGGTCCAGACCTACTGTAAGTTACTCGTACAATATTCATATCTGCTCGCTGTATTTATGTAAAGAAAATACGGGCAACTCATACACAACCCAGTTAAAAAATTTTCATCAAAACCTAAATAATTTAATAACCACTCACCCAATGGATATTTTTACAATAATTGGTGTTGTGATTTTAACTTCGGCAAGGATGTAGAATGGCTCGGCCGGAGTGATAGTGCTGAACTGAACCCCACAGGTATGACTTCCCAACACTTTATACATTTCTTTGATACTATAAACGCTTGTAACTTGTCTCAGTATAATAGCGTGCGTAATAGCAATGGAAGATTATTAGATCTTGTTTTTTCAAATGGATTGCTGAAAGTGAAGGAATATTGTGACCCATTAGCCACTCCAGTAGATTTGCACCACAAGCCGTTAGTTATACACGCTGACTTTGTTGAGTTGAGACACACAATTTTTTTGAAAAGCACAGTGCAAAGTACCTTTACTACCAAGCCGACTATTCTGCTATAATTACTGCATTGGATCAGGTGGATTGGAGCGAGTTTTTATCTGCTGAATCTTTGGACCAAGCTGTTTGTCTTTTTTATAATAAAATTTACGAACTCAGGGACTTACACATTCCAGTTAAAACAATTAAAAAAGCTGCTCATCCTCCATGGTACACTCGTGCATTGATTAAAGTCCGAATGAAAAATATAAACATCATCGCAAATATAAAATATACGGTAACATATCAGATTATCACTCCTTTGTTCTCTTGCGAAGTCGCGCAAAACAGTTAGAGAAATAATGTTTTTCTACCTATATGACAAAAATAGAGGTCTCAATCGTCACTAACCCTAAATTATTCTGGTCGTATGTAAAGGGTAAAAGGCGTAATAACACCTTGCCTAAAGTATTTCACTATATGGATAGGACTGCAGACACAGGTGAGAGTGTCACTGAACTATTTGCCTCTTACTTTCAGTCAACCTTTCATGACACTCCCTCGACTGATTTGAATTTGAATTTTGATACCCATTCTAATACATCAGTATGTCTGAGCTCGGTCACAGTTTGTCCGGAACGAGTATTAAAACTACTTATGAGTCTGGATCCCTCGAAATCGGGTGGACCTGACATGATCCCTCCCATTTTTATAATAAATTGTGCAGAGAGCTTAGTGGCACCTATCTGTTTTTTGTTTGATTGGTCGTTGAGACGTGGTGTCGTGCCTAATATATGGAAGTCTGCCTTTGTCACACCCATCTTAAAAAAGGAGACAAATCTGACGTACAAAACTATCGGCCTATACCTAAATTATGTCTTTTTTCAAAAGTTTTAGAGAGACTAGTGTATACAGAAATTTACTCGGCTATGGAGAGTCACTTTAGCGATGAGCAGCATGGATTCCTCAGAAAACGGTCTACTACCACCAACTTACTCGTAGTATTGTCCAACGACATCATAACAGGTGGAATAGACAGTGGTCATCAGGTAGACGTGATTTACACCGACTATAGTAAATGTTTTGACAGTATTGATCATCGTGTGCTTAAACAGAAGTTATTGTCTGTAGGAATACACGGAGATTTATTTCGATGGTTTTCGTCATACATAGAAAATAGATCACAGGCTGTCGTGTTACGAGGATATACGTCTCGATGGAATTCTATCCCATCTGGAGTTCCTCAAGGTTTGATCCTGGGTCCATTATTATTTATTATAGACATTAAAACCTGTTTTAGAAACACACATATCCTTTTATACGCAGACGATATGAAGATCCTTAAATTGGTACGTATATTATCTGATGTGGAGCAACTCCAGTCCGATCTGGATAGGTTTGTGGTGTATTGTAGGTATAGTAACCTGCAGCTTAATGTGTCTAAATGCTTTCATGTACCGTTTACACGGCAAAGATGTTTAATTGATTCTGCGTATAAATTAGATGGTCACTACATAAATAAACTGCATAGTGTTAGAGATCTTGGCGTGATACATGACAACAAACTAATTTTTGACGAACATATAGAATCCATCATAAAGAAAGCGTCAAAAGCTATGGGATTCATAATGCGAACTTGTTCTAACTTTAATTCTTTAAAACCTGTTAAGGTACTATACTGTTCTTACGTGCGCAGTACCCTTGAGTACGCTTCTCAAGTATGGAACCCCCAGTATGAGACGTATAAGTCTCGTATTGAATTGGTTCAGGGGAAATTTATGAGATACCTAGATTTTAAAACGCAGCAGTTTTTAGACGGCTACGCACACCGGTGTCAGCGTTATAACTTTCTGCCATTAGAATTAAGGCGTAATATTAATGACATCTGCTTTCGTGTCAACATAGCAAATGGATCAATCGATTGTTCCGATTTACTTAGCAAAATTTATCTTCGCACTAATCAAATTAACCTAAGATTACGACCATTATTACAATTACCGTCTACAAATGCAAGTTATAGGAGTAACGCTTTTTGTATACGCAGTGCAATGTTGTTTAACAGCCTGCCATCGAATATGGAAATCGATTTATTTTGCACGAGTGCGTTAAGAATCAGGAACATTTTGAGTAAAGAATACTTTAATGGGTGAATGTTTGTTTTTTTTTATGGTGTTCTTTTTTTTATAACATTGTAATATAAATGTGGAAGCTTGTAATTAGCAATTGTCAGTTGATATTATTTCGTTACCATGTACTTGTATTAGTCTGTAAGCTTTCTTAAAATTGTAAAAATAAAATAAAATAATAAAATAAATAACTTGCAGCGCGCTATACGTCACACGTCGAGCCCAAGCAAGACCGGTTCAGAGCGCACAGCTGGTGTGTTATCTAACATAACGGGATCGCTCGCTAAGAATGTACCGAAGGCGGCTACTTGCGATATTGGCGGCAATAGTAATTCTAATGGGATTTTAAGTAATAGTGCAACACCCACAACGCACTATATTAACTTATAGTCGAAGGATAGTGAATGGCAAGTAGTATCCAAACCAGTGAGACGTAAGAATACGCTGAAATATCGTTATGAAGGCAAGTCAGGTATTTTTTTTTTTTTTTTTTTTGGGGGTGGGAAATCATCCTATGACTTCTTCCGCTCTAGGGTGGAGCGGAAGGGTGTGTCAGACTCTTACTGACTAAAACCCACCCCTGTTCCTCCCTGCCTCGAGTGCCCGGGGGCGAGGTAACTCTTTCGAATTTATCTTCCACCCCCGGGCAGGCATCGGCCGTGGCAGGCCCCTTCACTTGGCTGACAACTCTTTGAGGCGCGCGTGGAACACTACGCGCCGTCGACTCTCGGGCCTGGTGCTGATCGGACGGCGAGTTACCCACTACTCGCCGTCCGCAGGCCCGGGTCTACGGTGGCCGGAGATCGTCTCGCGGCGTCCGAACCCCCTGGCGTCTCAGGCGGCGGTTGCGGCTGGGAGCGCTAGGGCGACTCGGCTGTGTTCGAGTCTCCCTAGCGTATGCCGCCTCCCTCTTCGCGAGCATTACTGCTTCGCAGAAGGTGGAGACGGCTTCCCATTCCCTCTCGCTCCGTACCATGGCCTGAACCAGGGCACGGCGCGAGAGGTCGCTGCCGCCTATCGCATCCACGAGGACACGGCGGTGCTCTGCCCAAGCGGGGCAAACCTCCACCGTATGCTCCACCGTGTCCTCTGGGCGATCCTCGCAATGGAAACACCCGGGGGGGGCAAGTCAGGTATTGCGAGAGATATTGAGTGTAATTTTAAAGCAGCGGAAAGAAAAATTCTTATGTTCATCACGAATGTCAACAAAAAAACGACGGGTGATGACATCATTTCATATATTCGCACTAAAACAAATGAATCTGTGTCTTTGCAGAAGATAAATTTTGAAAAGGGTAAAGGACACTGTGCTTATAAATTTTTCGTATCTGAAGCAAAATTATCTGTTTATATGGATGAAAAACTGTGGCCTGTGATGGTATTGTATTCAGGCGCTTTGTGAACTTTAAACACCAAGTAGCGAACGGAATAATTTCTGTGAACGGCGCAAATGAACCTAAATAATGAATGTCTGCCCTTATAGTTTTGCCAGTTTTAACTGTAAAAATGTTAAATGTTCCCTGGATGCTGTGCGGGAACTATGCCATTCCTGCGATTTAATCGCGTTGCAAGAAACATGGCTGTTACCGGACGATATACCTTATTTATGTAGTATTGACCGAGATTTTGGATACACGGGTACGTCAGCAGTGGACACATCGGCGGGAAAACTACGTGGGCGGCCTCACGGTGGCGTAGCATTGCTGTGGAAGTATGAGGTATTCCCGCAAGTGTCAGTGTTACAGTGTAATAATCCGCGGGTGTGTGCGATTAAAATTATAACTAGTGACCGTCCTATAATTGTCATGAGTGTGTACATACCTACGAATGTGAGTGCTAACTTACCTGAATTTACGGACTGTCTTGGTACAGAGAGTGCTGCGATATCGAGAGTGCTGGCATTGTTTTATTCTCTGTGTGTGATCCATTCATACCTACCAGCCGATCTTATGAAAACTGTTGTAGTGTCTGTAGTTAAGAACAAGACCGGGGATGTTGCCGACGTAAATAACTACAGGCTTATTTCAGTTGCAACAATTGTAGCAAAAGTATTTGACGTCTTGCTTAATACTCAGCTAGATAAATATCTGTCACTGCATGACAATCAGTTTGGGTTTCGGCCTAAACTGTCCACTGAAGCTGCAATTCTGAGTCTTAAGCATGTCGTCTGGTATTATACGGATCGCAAAACTCCTGTGTACGCGTGTTTTCTGGATCTTTCCAGGGCTTTCGATCTGGTGTCATATAACATCCTATGGCAGAAACTGAAGAGTATCGGGTTATCCCCAGAACTCTTGAACATATTCAAATATTGGTACAGACACCAGATCAATAGCGTCAGATGGGCGGGTGTAATGTCGGAACCGTATAGGTTGGAGTGCGGCGTGAGACAGGGGGTTTGACCTCTGCTGCGCTCTTCAACCTCTATGTGAATGCCCTGATCGACCGTTGGGCTCAGTAGCCAGTATGTTGGTTGCCATGTGGATGGAGTATGCGTCAATAATTTGAGCTACGCTGACGACATGGTGCTGCTGAGCGCATCGGTCTGCGGTCTTAGGAAATTGATGCGGACCTGTGAAGAGTATGCCTCGACCCATGGGTTGAAATATAATGCAGGGAAAAGTAAATTCATGGTGTTTGGGGCCGGTCTAAGTAGTGTGAATAGTGTGCCCCCTGTGTGTATAAATAACGCACCGCTTGAGAAAGTGAAACAGATCAAATACTTGGGTCACATTGTTACAGTCGACCTAAAAGACGATGCGGAGATTGAGCGGGAGTGGAGGGCGTTGTCAGTCAGAGGTAATATGATAGCGCGTAAATTTGTGCGCTGTTCGAGGGAGGTAAAAATAACACTCTTTAGAGCTTATTGTACATCCCTCTACACGTGCAGCCTGTGGGCAAAATATACTCGTGCGGCATACAGCGCCCTCCGCGTCCAGTTCAGGGCGATGTTGGGGCTGCCCCGCCACTGCAGCGCCTCGGGCATGTTCGCGGAGGCGCGCGCCGACTGCTTTCACGCGACGATGCGCGTTTCTCGTGCACAGAGTGCGGGGCAGCGCCAACACCATCTTGGCGATAATCGCCAATAGACTGAACTGCCCCTATATCCGGCAATGCTGCAGCAGGCATATTGTTATATTGTGAGTGTTCTTTTTGTATGTGCTTGTTATCCTGTCTGTACCCCTTTTATGTAAATGTTTGTGTATGAGTCTATTGTTAGGTACTTGAAATAAACTAATTTTATTTATTTTATTTTTTAACTTGCATGCATGTTTTTGATACAATCAGGTACTCAACTATGTAAATAATTTTAATGTTATTTATTTTAATTTAACAGTACTCATAAAATTGTTTTTTTTTCTTCTAATAATTTGTATGTCAATTGGCAAAACATAGCGCACCACCTAATTTTTAAGATCTTGTATTTAATTATCACCTATGTTTTACAAACAAATAATTCAGATTCTGATTCTGATTCGGCATCTATGTTGAGCATAGACGCCGAGTTGCTAGCTTGTCGGTTTTAAACTAAAAGGGAAGCAGAATATTTGGTTATGGATTAGGTTAAAATCGTGTTTCGGTCGGACATAAATATCAGCTGAGACGGACGCCGACGAAGTCTTTAGAACACAGATAAAATGTTAACTTACCGTCGTAATGTCCTCCAGAGTACATATATCTGCCTTCAGCTATTCTTGATTTATTACATAAACCTTCTTTGGTATGTAATTCTACGTCGACCAATATGTTATGACAGTCGTTCATACTTTTGAGGACCATAAATTTAACTTCTCCGTTCTTTATTTCTTGTACGCCCTCCTGTTTTTTTTCTGGAATCAATTAGAAAAGTAATTATGAAATAAATAGCGCCTTCTTTCTTATTTTCACAATGAAACCGGTCTTAACTTCGATGGAACATATGAGCCTGTTCACTCTTGCTTTGAAGAGTTTAAGGTGGTGAGAAGCACAGACGCTGATAGAGAGTTCCACACTAAAGCTGTGCGTATCGTAAATGTGAAGGAGAAGCGCATAACACCGGATATCAACCTAGTGCTAATGATACCCTGCAGTACGTGTGGTAGTCCGGTAGTAGCGTACCATGATAAAAATCGGTCCAGTTTGTGAGGATGTATGTTTGTTACGGTTTCACGCAAAAACTACTGAACAGATTTTGATGAAACTTCTCAGTAATATTGCTTATACATCAGAATAACACATTGGCTATAATTTATAATGGGGGGAAGTACTTATAATACGCGGGCGAAGCCACTGGCAGAAGCTATTCTATATATATAAAACAAAGTCGGGTTAGTTACACCAGTTATAACTAAGGAACAGCTGGACCGATTTTAATGTTCTTTGATGTGTTGGATTTGTCTCTGCCCCGAATAGCAGAATAACTATAAAAAAATCGGAAAAATTCAAGAAAAAAAAATAATGACGAAAATTCATTTTCTCATACATTTTGTATGGAACGAAAAGTTATTTCAAAGAGGGTGAAAGGAAACGATTTCGTTGTCCACAACACTCAAATCATTCAAAGCACATCGCAACGTGGAATATTGCAATTCAGTGAAATCCATAAAATACATTTGCACATAATTATGGCGGTTTTTGGCGTTCAGATTTCTAATACCAACAGTGAAATCACGCACTATCAAGTTGGTGAGACATTATTTGCCATCATAATTAGTTAAGTCCCAGGTACCAGTAAGATATTTAAGATCGAATCCGTGTCAGTTAAGGTTATCCCGTAAATGAGGTGATAAAAAAAATGTAATAATGGCTTTGTTTTTTATCACCTCATGTGCGGCAGTTTGTTAGTCAAGTTAGGAAAGCTAACGCCAGATCGTGGAATGAACGACGCTTTTAATCGAGATTTGGAACGTGAACGTGAATGTGATGGAGATGCATTGAACCAGTCAGTTTGAAAGAATGTACTACTGTTGAAGCCCAACAGAAGGAAATGTACAATATGTACAAAAAGATAATAAATGATGGAAATAGTAGCTTATTTTTCCTCGATACGCCCGGTGGAACTGGAAAGACATTCGTTATATCATTGATTTTGGCCACTGTTCGTTCGAGATCAGAAATTGCTATTACAATTACTTCTCCTGGGATGGCGGCCACGTTGCTAGAAAGATGCCGAACGGCTCATTCAGAAAATCAAAACAAATCACAAATTCATTCAATTCATTCAGCTAATTGTCTGGCAATTTCCGCCAAACACTACCAGTCATTCCAAGATCGACCGCTCTGTGGTTCTATGTGAAGAAACTTCAGCTGACGACAAACATGCGAGTTGCATTGCTAAAAGATCCATCTGCCGAAGATTTCTCCATACAATTTATGACTATCTGTAATGGCCGTGTTCCTGTCGACGCGCGACGATTCGAACAGATTGATTTTGTTTCCGCCGAATTTTTGTAATTTCGTCTCAACGAAGGATGAACTCATCAACAAAGTGTTCTCGAACATAATTATAACTAACCACAAAAATCACAATTGGTTGAGTGAACGAGCAATTTTTCCGGCAAAGAACAAAGATGTGGATTACTTAAACTTTACATCTCAATATTTTTGGTCAACAACGTCCCTTCAATTTAATGGACTGTGTAACAAACGAAGACGAAGCAACCCACTATCCAACTGATTCTTTGAACTCATTGGATTTGCCTGACTTGCCATCGCACAATTTACAAACAAAGGTTGGCTCGGTAGTCATCATGCTTCGAAATCTGAACAAACCAAGTGCAAAACGAATAATGCCGTATATCATAACGTCCTTCAATGAAGGGAATCGATCCGATTCCATCCCATCAAGCCAAGCAGATAATTTAACAAAAAGTAGTGCTACAATGCTACGCGAATTATTTCGATTCTGCCACGTGAATTAGCTACATTCATTTCAATGTAATTAACTCAACTAATAAAATTATTGATTCTCAAAAAAAAACGAAGTTCGCCGGGTCACCTAGTATATACATTAAGGTAAAGATGAATTGAATATGAATGGGAATAAATCCTATAAAAACTTTTTTACAAAAGAATAGAACCGACTTCGAAAAAAATGTGCACAATACCTTCTGAAATTAAAGTTATTTTGCACTTTTTTTGGAAGTCGGTTCTATTTTTTTGTAAAAAAGTTTTTATTTTTCACTTTGTAGTTGTGGTTCTCCATTAAGCTGCCGGTCGATTCTGATAACAGATCACCGTGAAAACATAGGTGGAGTGAACGTGAAGTGAACTGTCATTCCCCTATGATTGTATGGATTGACAGCCCACTTCACGTTCACTTCACCTAAGTTATCACGGTGAGATATTACGGAATAGCACTACTGTGTTAACAATTCATAGACATACGATCGCAGCAATCGCGGTTGATTTGCTGTCAATTTTTGAAGAGTTTCGTTGTCTTTCTCCGAAACCCATCACCCGATCTATATGAAATTTAAATGGGACCATTTCCGAACAAACCCCTTCCGACTAAAAAGTAATTTTGGAAATCCGTCAATATATGACGGAGTTATGCCCGAACACATATAAAAAAAGATATAAACATCCGAATTGAGAACCTCCTTCTTTTTGAAGACGGTTAAAAAAGGCGAACGCGGCGCGGCGAGGGCCCGGTTTTTTATTACTCCGACCCGTCACAGTACCTAGTCTAGTCCACATGTTTCCTCATCGCCGCTCCGCAGTACCTACCTCGAAAATAAAGAAAAACTTACCTTTTGAATAATACCTGGGTTTCATAGTGTAAATTAAAACGACTTTGGTCACAGGATTCGGTATATTCTTGAGTGTTATTTCCATAACTAGGAAACCATTCAATTGATGGAAACTAAAATTGTATGGACCATTATTAGTTACTTTATTTTCACCTGAAAACAATTTTTAATAAAATTAATAAAAGAAGTCCTTTTAGCCCCCTTAGCCAAGTAACTTTTATAATAGCGCTAACGCTAACGCTTAGTGCAAAATGTATGGCAAGGACGGAGTATGTAAGGAGGAGAGAACTGTCACGTGACTGACGCCCAGTAATGTCGTTGCCATACATTTTGCACGAAGCGTTAGCGTTAACGTTAACAAAACAGTATTTTGTCTAAAGGCTCTGAACAGACACATCTGCTCCATGTCGGTCTGACCGGATGCAAGCACCGACACGCTCACACTGTTTCAGCTGTACTGTAGTTGCTCAGGGGTTGTGGATTCTGTCCAAGGGTTGTGGATAAATCCGAAACAGAGTTACCGCGCCCCTGGGCATTCAGGGCAGGGAACGAACAGGGGTGGGTTTTAGTCAGTAAGAGTCTGACACGCCCTCTCGCTCCACCCTAGAGCAGGAAATATCATTGGATGATTTCCCACACCACACAAAAAAAAAAAGCTGTACTGTAGTGCTCTATTCATATTTTTAGGGTTCCGAACATCCGAATGTAAAAACCGAACCCATAAAGGACATTCGTGCGTCTGTCTGCTTGTCCGTCTATAACAGTCAATTTGCTCCGAATATACTCGGCTAATTGATTTGAAATTTCGTACACACATGAGTATCTATGACCCAAACACGGACGACTTTGGGGGTGTAAACCAGAAAATAAAAAAAAAAGCTTTTATACTGTACCGTGCTACATATCAAATAAAAGGGCTTATTGTAAAGATTTCAAATATATTTTTTTCATAATTTCAAAACGTATAGTTTTTAAGTTATTTGAGAAAATAGATGATAAATTACTATTCCTCCCCTCCCTTATCTCCGAAACCACTAGGCCCAAAATTTTGAAAAAAATACAGAATGTAGTTCTTTACTTATAAATTAAAGGAAAACATATAAGAAATACCTAAATGTAGTTTAAACCTGAAAAAAATATGATTTGTTCGGAACCCTTTACGCAAGTCCGACTCGCTCTTGACTGGTTTTTTTTTAAATAATGACTTAAATAAAAGTAAGAGAGCAGGTGAGCTAGACAGTCACTTCATGAAAAATACTGGTATTCAGCTGCATCCGGTGAGACTGGAAGTCAATTTGGGAAAATGATTGAAAAACTTACTCAAAAGCTTATGACCATCACTAGAAACAAGAACTAACAGGTTTGCCAGAATACAACCGATGCCAAAAGTAATGGTATTCATTGTCGGAATGATACCTGTATTAAACACTCACTAAATCACTTTGTTTTTTTTTTTTTACGAAATTATTACGATTTTCAACATTTGTACACTGAATTGAGCGCCATGTTATTGAACAGTGAAGGATTCATTGTGAAATAAACTCAAATATACAATGGGTAAGTACGCTGGTCGCTACTTAGTTTATTATTTTCCTTCTATTATCCAGTTTAGTTATGTGTAATTGTTATGTATAATGATTCAATTAAATAATATGGCAATACAAAGCCACCCAACTTATTTTAAACGTAAGCCAATGTTGTAGACTCCGAGTCAGCCGGTGGTGGTAAAATACCGCATTTAGAATTAAGTCCGCCTTAGTACCTTTATGCATGAAGTCTGAATAAATAACCAGCATTAAAATTAAACAAAACTTTAAATCAACGGAACCTTTAAAAGACCTTTGAACTTTATCAATATTTGGCGAAAATCCGAGGTCAGAATCAAGTACACGGATAGATATAATCCCATAAAAAAATATGATATGTACTAAAAAGCCAAGTCGTGCAACGCAGTTCTTTTATCGCAAAAAGTTGTGAGATCTTAAACCAATACGTTTCAATTATTCAGGGCTAGATAAAAGGGAACGTCTATCCAAAAAAATTAACATGAATTGTTACTTCACAAACTAACGCCATTTTCAATCAAAATTGAACTATCAGTATTGGACGACTTTATTTTTTTAATAAATAGAATTACTTGACCTTCGCACGGCAACACAATCACATAAGAATAATTTGCGATTTTAAATCCTACTTTCCTACTAATATTATAAATGTGAAAGTTTGTATGTTTGTTTGTTTGTATGTTTGTATGTTTGTATGTTTGTTTGTATGTTTGTATGTTTGGCTGAAGGTATCGCAAAAACGGCTGAAGGGATTTGAATGAAATTTCGCACACAGGTAGGTCATAGCCTGGATTAACACATAGGCTACTTTTTATCCCGGTAAATGACAAGACTTAGCGAAGGCTGAGGTGGAAGTAGAAATCCAAAGTCAGGCTGAACGAGCGGTTTACGCTCACAAAGTACCAGGAGACCAGAAACATGAAATGTATTGCCGGGGTTTGAATCATGAGCGGTAAAGTCTCGCAAAGTACCAGGGGACCAGAATCATGAAGAGGTATTTTCGGGGCTACAACCCTAGCGGTATAGCTTCGCAAACCACCAGGAGACCAGAATCAAGAAGAAGTATTGCCGCGGCTTGAATCCTGAGCGGTATAGATTCACAAGCTACCAGGAAATCAGAATCACAAAGTATATTCCGAGGCAGGTATTATGAGATGTAGAGATTCACAAATTACCAGTTGACCAGAAACATGAAAAGTATTTCAAGGACTGAAGTTATGAGCGATAAAGACTCACAAAACTACGAAAAGATCAGGATTCACGAAAAAGTAGTTCCGGAACTGGAATCATGATAGGTGTAGATTCCAAAACTAACAGGAGACCATAGTCATGAACCAGTATTTTTGGGGCTTAAATCCTAAGCGGTATAGATTCCTACGACCTACTAGGAGATCAGAATCACAAAATATATTCTGTGGCTGGTATTATGAGAGGTACAGATTCACAAATTACCAGGAGAACAGAATCATGAATAAGTTTTCCGAGCAGTACAGATTCACGAACAACCAAGACATAGAAGAATTACAAATGTTACCAAAAGGCTGGGATTATGAGCGGTAGAGATTCATAAATTACCAGGAGACCAGAAATATGAAGAAGTGATTTTGGGGTTGGAATCATGAGAGGTATAGATTCTAAAATTACCAGGAGACCAGAGTCGTGAATCAGTATTTTTGGGGCTAGAATCTTAAGCGGTATAGATTCACAAAATACTAGGATACCAGAAACACAAAGAGTGTTCCGGGGCTGAAATCCTGAGTGGAATAGATTCTCAAACTACCAGGGAGGGGGCTGGAATCCTGAGCGGTATAGATTCATAACCTACCAGGAGATCAGAAGTACAAAACATATTCCGAAGCTGGTATTGGGAGAGGTAGAGATTTACAAATTACCAGGAGACCAGAAATGTGAAGAAGTAAAATTTCCGAGCGGTATAGATTCACTCACTACCAGGAGATCAGAATCACAAAAAAAAAAAAACAAAAAAAAAGGGTGGGATCAAAAGAGGTAAAAAAAAAGCATCTTGAAAAAGTATTTTCGGGACTGGAATCCTGAGCGGTATAGATCCTTAAACTACCAGGAAAACAGAATCATGAAGAGAAATTTCAGACCTGCACGCGGATGAAGCCAAAGGTAAATTAAATTGGAAGTAAAAGGTGGTGAAAAAGTTAATCCTACTAATATTATAAATGCGAAAGTTTGTATGTTTGTTTGTTTGTATGTTTGGCTGAAGGTATCGCAAAAACGGCTGAAGGGATTACAATTAAATTTTGCACACACGTAGGTCATAACCTGGATTAACACATAGGCTACTTTTTATCCCGGTAAATGACAAGACTTAGCGAAGGCTGAGGTGGAAGTAGAAATCCAAAGTCAGGCTGAACGAGCGCACACGCTCAAAAAGTATTAGGACACCAGAAACATGAGAATTATTTCCAGGGCTGAAATCATGAGAGATAAAGACTCACAAAGTACCAGGAGACCAGAATCATGAATAGGTGTTTTCGGGGATACAATTCCTAAGCTGTATAGCTTCACAAACCACTAGGATACCAGAATCAAGAAGAAGTGTTTCCGGGGCTATAATCCTAAACGGTGTAGATTCACAAACTACCAGGAGATCAGAATCACAAAACATATTCCGAGGCTGGTATTAGGAGAGGTAGAGATTTACAAATTACCAGGAGACCAGAAAAATGAGAAGTATTTCCAGTGCTGAAAACATGACCGGTAAAGACTCACAAAGTACCAGGAGACCAGAATCATGAATACGTATTTTCGGGGCTACAATCCTAAGCTGTATAGCTTCACACACCCCACCAGGAGCCCAGAATCAAGAAGAAGAAGTGTTTCCGGGGCTTGAATCCTGAGCGGTATAGATTTACAACCTACCAGGAGATCAGAATCACAAAATATATTCTGAGGCTTAAAGATTTTTTTTTTTTTTAATTATTTGGTTATAAATAGGGTAGAGATTCATAAATTACAAGTAGCGGCACGTAAGTCTAGCGCTGAACGATAATTGCTGCGCATTTGGCGCACGGGGAACAGAATGCGACTGTAGAGCCAATTGGCGCTACGCACGCTCGCCCTTCATCCCTCTAGCCCCCCTCAGGTACCTTAATTTTTACTTCTGCGCAATAACGGTCAGCGCTAAAGTTTCGTGCCGCTACTTGTACCAGGAGACCAGAGTCATGAATAAGTCCACCTCAGCCTTCGCTAAGTCTTGTCATTTACCGGGATAAAAAGTAGCCTATGTGTTAATCCAGGCTATGACCTACCTGTGTGCAAAATTTCATTCAAATCTCTTCAGCCATTTTGGCGTTACCTTCAGCCAAACATACAAACAAACAAACATACAAACTTTCGCATTTATAATATTAGTAGGATGCGAAAGTTTGTATGTTTGTTTGTTTGTATGTTTGGCTGAAGGTAACGCAAAAATGGCTGAAGAGATTTGAATGAAATTTTGCACACATGTAGGTCATAGCCTGGATTAACACATAGGCTACTTTTTATCCCGGTAAATGACAAGACTTAGCGAAGGCTGAGGTGGAAGTAGAAAATCAGAGACGGGCTGAACGAGTGAACACGCTCACGAAGTACCAGGAGACCAGAAACATGAGAAGTATTTCCAGGGCTGAAATCATGACCGGTAAAGACTAACAAACCACCAGGAGACCAAAATCAAGAAGAAATGTTTCCGGGGTTTAAATCCTGAGCGGTATAGATTAACAACCTACCAGGAGATCAGAATCACAAAATATATTCTGAGGCTGGTATTACGAGAGATACAGATTCACAAATGACCAGGAGACCAGAAACTTGAGAAGTATTCTAGGACTGAAATCATGAGCCATAAAAAAAAAAGACTCATAAACTACCGGGAGATCAGGATTAACGAAAAAGTGTTTCCGGGGCTGGAATCATGAGAGGTATAGATTCTAAAACTACGGGGAGACCAGAGTCGTGAATCAGTATTTTTGGGGCTAGAATCAAGCGGTATAGATTCTCAAACTACCAAGGAAGGGGCTGGAATCCAGAGCGGTATACATTCATAACCTACCAGGAGATCAGAAGCACAAAACATATTCCGAAGCTGGTATTAGAAGATGTAGATATTTACAAATTACCAGGAGACCAGAAACGTGAAGTAGTAAAATTTCCGAGCAGTATAGATTCACGCACTACCAGGAGACATCGACATCACAAAAAATATTACAAAAAAAAAAATAGGATGGGATCAAAAGAGGTAAAAAAAAAAGCAACTTGAATAAGTATTTTCGGGGTTGGAATCCTGAGCGGTATAGATTCTTAAACTACCTTTCAAAAAGATCTGACTCACAACCTAATTTGAATAACTGACTTTGGATTTTGATTTCTACAGTGTTTTTTTAACGTGCTGCTCTCAGGAAATAGCACTCAAATTTATAATCATACTTTTCACGCGGGCGAAGCCGCGGGCATAAGCTAGTGGGTAAATAAATGGATAGATAGATAGATTTTCAAAAGCTTTTCATATGATTTTCAATAGACTTTCAATAGATTTTCAATAGACTTTCAATAGACTTTCAATGGACTTTCAATGGACTTTCAATGGACTTTCAATGGACTTTCAATGGATTTTCAATGGACTTTCAATGGACTTTCAATGGACTTTCAATGGACTTTCAATAGACTTTCAATAGACTTTCAATAGACTTTCAATAGACTTTCAATAGACGTTCAATAGACTTTCAATAGACTTTCAATAGACGTTCAATAGACGTTCAATAGTAGTTCAATTGTAGTTCAATAGTAGTTCAATAGTAGTTCAATAGTAGTTCAATAGTAGTTCAATAGTAGTTCAATAGTAGTTCAATAGTAGTTCAATAGTAGTTCAATAGTAGTTCAATAGATGTTCAATAGACGTTCAATAGACATTCAATAGAAGTTCAATAGACGTTCAATAGACGTTCAATAGACGTTCAATAGACGTTCAATAGACGTTCAATAGACGTTCAATAGACGTTCAATGGACGTTCAATGGACGTTCAATAGACGTTCAATAGACGTTCAATGGACGTTCAATAGACGTTCAATAGACTTTCAATGGACGTTCAATAGACTTTCAATAGACTTTCAATAGACTTTCAATAGACTTTTAATAGACTTTCAATAGACTTTCAATAGACTTTCAATAGACTTTCAATAGACTTTCAATAGACTTTCAATAGACTTTCAATAGACTCAATAGATTTTTAATAGATTTTTAATAGATTTTCAATAGACTTTCAATAGACTTTCAATAGACTTTCAATAGACTTTCAATAGACTTTCAATAGACGTTCAATAGACGTTCAATAGACGTTCAATAGACGTTCAATAGACGTTCAATAGTAGTTCAATAGACGTTCAGTAGACGTTCAGTAGACGTTCAGTAGACGTTCAGTAGACGTTCAGTAGACGTTCAGTAGACGTTCAGTAGAAGTTCAGTAGACGTTCAGTAGACGTTCAGTAGATTTCATATAAATGTCTACGCGGACGGAGCCACGGACAAGAAGCTAAGCACCAATTTAGGATATGTTCGGGACCCAATAAATGAAACAGTTTCGATATGGTAAACTATTATATTTAACACGTAAGAGTAACAAGATAGGTACCCCGACACACTGAGCGAGTGTGTGGCCCCTACAGTCTTTATGTAGAACTTTGACATTCAAAAAAATCTGGCTTTCAGCCTAATTTAAATAACTTTTGAATTAGATTTCTACAGGATTTATTTAACGTGCTCCTCTCTGAAAATACCACTCAGACTTATTACAATTACACCATTTACGCGGGCAAAGCCGCGGGCGGAAACTAGTACTGTATAATGGAGCAGGCCAAATTTAGGTAGGTACGTGGGTCACACTGAAAGTTCTTAGAATAGGCCAGTAAGAAAAGCAGCTTATGAAAAATTTGTTTAAATTTCAAATTAGGAACTCTTTGGGTATCTGTAGACGTGTAATGAATTCATAATATGTCATTTGTTTTTACAAATTGGTGGAAATTTAAAAAGAGTCTGTCGTACGTCGAAATGGATTTGACTAGAGAAAATTTTCGCTTAATGATTTATTACGACTTTCGTTGCGGTCTTACTCAACAACAATATTACAATATACTTCGATTAGCATTTCATGACGAAGCTTCATCGCGTGCTACTGTTTATAACTGGTTTAATGAGTTAAAACGTGTTCGAAGCAAACTCACTGATGATCCGCGAGAAGGACGTCCTTCAACGGCGACTACTGAAGGTAACGTGAGTGCTGTGAGGCTACTGAATGATATAACGGTAACATATCAACAGATTCGGGCAGCTTTAGGCATGAGTAAGTACAAAAAGTTTTACATGAACAATTAGGCGTCAGAAAGCTTTGTACTAAATAATTACTCATAATTTGACGGAAGATCAAAAATGACGTTTTATTTTTTTAATTGGTGCCGCTCATTGCTTGAAAAGTATGACGGAGGTGACTCGAATGCTTTATGACATCGTCACAGGTGATGAAAGCTGGATATATTGTTACGAACCCGAAGCCAAAAGACAATCTGCCCAATAGATGTTTCCATTCGCAGATTTTCTGTCAAAAGAAAAGAAGGGCAGACGTCAAAAAAAAGATTATTGCCTCATTCTTTGGACGGACAGGTCATTTCGCTACAATTATCCTAGAAGATAAAAGGACTGTTACTGCAGATTGGTCTGTCGGTCATTGTTTACCAGCTCTCTTGGAAAATGTTAGACAGCAGCGCCCAAGAAGCAGGATCCTCCTCCACCACAACAATACTCTAGCTCACTCCGCCAGACGGACTATGGAATAACATGTCTATCGAAGGTGTGGAGTTAGTGAGTCATCCTCCTTACAGTCCCGACCTGTCACCTTTTTTTTTTGCCTCTGATCTCGTGGTAAGTTTCACAACTTACCAGGAGATCAGAGGCAAAAAAAAACATTTTAGTATTCACATATACCGCTTAGGATTCTAGCCCCAAAAATATTTATTCATGACTATGGTCTCTTGGTAGTTTTAGAATCTATACTTCTCATGATTCCAGCTCCGGAACTTCTTTTTGTAAATCCTGATCTCCTGGTAGTTTAGGAATTTTTATCGCCCGTGATTTCAGTCATCGAAATACTTCTCATATTTCTGATCTCCTGGTAATTTGTGAATCTCTAACTCTCATAATACCAGCCTCGGAATTTATTTTGGTATTTTGATCTCCTGGTAGGTTGTGAGTCTATACTGCTCAGGATTTCCGCTATACCGTTTAAAATAGTAGCCCCAAAAATATCTCTTCATGATTCTGGTCACCTGGTACTTTGTGATTCGTTACCGCTCATGATTCCAGCCCTGGAAATACTCCTCATGTTTCTGGTCTCCTGATACTTTGTGAGCGTGTACCGCTCGTTCAGCCCGTCTCTGGATTTCTACTTCCACCTTAGCCTTCGCTAAGTCTTGTAATTTACAGGGATAAGGAGTAGCGTATGTGTGCAAAATTTTATTGAAATCCCTTCAGCCGTTGCGTTATTGACAACCAAACATACAAACATACAAACTTTCGCATTTATAATATTAGTAGGATTAACGTGATGCTTTCATGCTACTCGAGTGGCTAATGATCTTTTCATGTATATTTTTTTCATTTAATTTGAGTTCTTCGTTATACTTACATACGTATACTACTACATACATAGATTACATAAAAAATACATTAAAAATAACTAATTGACATGCATATAACATTTTAAAAACTATGCAAGGCTTGAATGGTCAATTCCAAAACTATGAGGAATAGCGAAAAAAAGTCAGTGGTCTCGGGCTCGGTCTTGATGAAAACAAAAAATGCGTCATTGGTATTTTGAAATTTTATATTCCGAGATAGGAATTGAACTCGTTGATTTAAAAAAAAACACTGTTTTATTACACCATTCAATAGTGTCGCTTATAAGGGTCAAGATATAGGAAATAATGAAATAAATCTAAACATAAGGAAATTGATAATTTTAATAGAATGATTCATATTCTAAAGTAGGTAATGTCTTTGATACAGACGTTAACCGTAGGTACTTTGTTTGAAACGATTCTCATTATTATTTTTTTTACACACACCTACTACGGAGTAACTCCACAACATTAGGTATGTTATATTTTTTGATTACCTTTTCGCAGATGCTGATGATTCCCTAAAAAACAAACAACTTTTTTACAAAAAAAAGTGCAAAATAACTTTAATTTCGGAAGTCGGTGTTTCTGGTTTTGTTTCTTCGTTTTCTTTGAGATCAACTTCCGAAATTAAAGTTATTTTGGACTCTTTTTGGAAGTCAGTTCTATTTTTTTTTAATAAAGTTTTTATTTTTCACTTTTTAGTTGTGGTTCCCCATTAAATTGTATTAACACTACATAGACATACGATCGCAAGCAATCGCAGTTGATTTGCTGTCATTTTTTTTAAAAGTTCCGTTGTCTGTCTCCGAAACTCATCATCAGATCTATATGAAATTTAAATGGGACCATTTTGGAATAAAGTCCGAACATACATAAATAAAAAAAATAAAAAAATACAAACATCCGAATTGATTACCTCCTCCTTTTTGAAGTTGATTAAAAAGGGGGTAAACAATTGAGATTGAACTCTTTGTCCTTAGCGCACAGAATCAGGACCGGACATATTCCATCAAACAAATTTGCCTTTTTAATGGGGAAGGTTCCTTCCCCTAACTGTGATACTTGTGGCGTAATGGATGATGTATACCATTTGTTGATGGAATGTGTTCAACATGCAGAGAGAAAAAAATTATTGGAAAAATTAGGTCTAGATATATTACAAGTCGGAATCATAAATTCTTTACTGTCAAAACCTAACAGTGAAGAAGCTTGTCTTTTGTTTAATCTATTGGTATCTTAAGTTAAGCTACTCTGTGATAATGATAACTAGTGAATATGATTAATCGGACTGACATATACATGTAGTATAAAAGTCCAAAAAAAAAAGAATAAAAAAAAAAACTCTTTGTCCTTCGACAAACGCCACCTCTAAGCTTTTCATATTGTTCTGTCCTTTACAGTGCGCATGAGCGCATTCTGGGCCAGTTCGTGATGGATTTTTCCGGTTAAAGTTTAGTTTGTCTTCCTTTGTTCCTTTTACTATCTCGCGGGTACCATTCCGTCACGATTCTCGCATACTTCGCTTTTCCTTCCTTAAGCATGAGTCCTGTACATCTCCATTTCAGACGTTTGTAGACGGTGTGTATGTTTTTGTATTTAGTTTTGCTCTTGATATTTTGTAATCTCGCCGTATCTCTTCTTTTCACTCAAATTATGATTCTTACACATTTCCTTCTGACGTACTTGAATGTTTTTGAATTGTTGTTCAGTTAGTTGCCTATGTTTGACATCCATACGATAGATTGGAAGGATTCACGAGTTATATGTTTTTATTTTTAGAGAACCACAAAAGGCAAATGGCCTATGTTTGACATCCATACGATAGATTGGAAGGATTCACGAGTTATATATTTTTATTTTTAGAGAACCACAAAAGGCAAAACTGGTTAAGTTCGAGTTTGATTCGCTTGCAAAGGGCTCCGTACGATTTTAATCATTGATTTTTGTTATAGAGGCAATAGTAATACACACTCTATAAAATTTTCAAGAAGAGCAGTGGTGGCCCAGTGGTAACTGCCGGGACTTACAAGTTGTAGGTCGTGAGTTTCAAACCCAGGCAGGCGCTTTACTTTGTGTAAATTATTTCATCACCACTGCTCTCAAAAACGGTGAAGGAAATCATCGTGAGGAAACCGGCATGTTCTAGAACCAAAAATTCGAAGATATGTAACATCCACCAACCCGCATTGGACCCACGTGGTGGATTACGGCCCACACCCTCTCATAGAGAGAAGGCCTGTGCCTCAGTTTAAAAAAGGCTATGGCTAAGGCTATTATTAAAAGGCTGATGATGATGAAAATTTTCAACTGTCTACCTATTAGAGTTCATGAGATAAATTCCGCTGTCAGATGGACAGACGGACAGAAAGCGGAGGCTAAGTAAAAGTTGGTTACACTTCGGGTACGGAAAACTAAACACGACGCGACTCGACGCTTGGCTGGCAAAGCCAGGTTTCTAGTCAGTCAAAGAGTCAACGGGACTTTGCGATGTCTGTATCGTCTGAGGAACTTTTTGCCTGTAAAGACGAAGACTATGCTTGTGCAGACTTTAATTTCCCCTATAGTCAAATATGGTGACGTGTGCTACTTTGACCAGAACGCGGTGTTACTGGATAAGCTTGATAGGCTCCTCAATAACTGCATCCGGTTCATTTTCAACTTGAGAAAATTTGACCATGTGTCGAACTTTAGAGCAGAGCTCAAATTTATGCCCATTCGCCAAAGAAGAAGTTTGCCCGCTCTGACTACACTTTTCTCTCTCCTCAACTCTTCCCCTCTTTCTTATCTTATATCTCACTTTCAATATCTACGTTCTACACACGCTAGGAATTTACGTTCTGCTAACAATCTCTTACTGCTTTGTCCTTCTCATACTTCTGATTTTATTCATTCTTCCTTTCACATAGTCCATCCTTCTGAGGAATGCGCTTCCCCTCAATATCAGGACGGCCACCAGTCAGTAGGGAGGCATTTAAGCGAAAGATGCGGAATTACTTTCTTCACAAGTATAAGAGTCTTCTCAAGTCCTCATCTCTAACTTCATATAAATATATTTATTTCCTCTTAGGCACCGCGGACAACCCAGGTTGTCGAATTGAAAATACGTCAAAGCCAACCCGGGTTGTCCAGCCGATTCACGCTTTCAAAACTCTATTATTACTAAAACGCAATGTATTTTATCATGTGGCAAGGTTCAATCACTTGGAACATAATATAATCTGTAGGTTCCTTAAACTTTCTACCAAACATATAGATTGAAAGTATTTTTAAAAAAAGTTTATTAGACGTATTTTTCTCGATGGTCGACTTGCCAAATGTCAGTCGAAACCAGTCGAAACTTTGTTGATATTATGATAATATATGAGCTCTGTGTTTGTAATTAGTGGGAAAAGTTATGATATTCATCTATAAGTAGTTCTTACATCGTTCTAGATAAAGATTTGCAAGAAATAAACATCGTAAACATTGTTTATTTTCATATGACGTCAAGGTCATTTGAAAATGTAAAAGTTTGTGTTCAAGTGTTATAAAAAGCTGTTTTTGTGAATATTTTTGCTTGTTTATTATTATTATGTAGATATTACATAGTATTAGACAATATTATGAGGAACAACCATCATAATTTATACGTATTTAGCGAGAAAGGCGACGACAAAAATAGGTACTTTGTTTGTTTTCGTAACACGAAGTTTGAGTATGAATGTGATGAAAATTTTGTAAGTACGGAAATCTCAAAAAAACACTGTTGTTAGATTACTTGTTTATTCATATTATAACATGCAATATTTCGTGTAAATTGATTCATTAGTTAAATATCAGAAATTTACTAAATATGGAAACAAACACACTATTCCACAAATTCTTTGAAAACATCATTTGTTTATAATACAAGTCTCGTAATACGAGTACTGTTTACATTATAGATTACGCTCAGTTTATTCAACAACACAAAAAAGTTTACAGTAAGTAGCTAGAGCCCATAGAAGCATCAATAAACGGTTTTTTGTAAACAACAACGTAAGCAGTTCGCGCCACCCGGGCCTGCGGACGGCGAGTAGTGGGTAACTCGCCGTCCGATCAGCACCAGGCCCGAGAGTCGACGGCGCGTAGTGTTCCACGCGCGCCTCAAAGAGTTGTCAGCAAGAGACGGGGCCCGTCAGGGCCGATGCCTGCCCGGGGGTTGAGGATAAATTCGAAACAGAGTTACCTCGCCCCTGGGCACTCAAAGGCAGGAAGGAACAGGGGTGGGTTTTAGTCAGTAAGAGTCTGACACGCCCTCCCGCTCCACCCAGAGCGGGAGAAGTCATAGGATGATTTCCCACCCCACAAAAAAAAAAAAAAAAAAAGCAGTTCGCGCCGTATAAGTGGGGGCGGGGCTTGCCGATAAATTACATTTTGACTCGCCGTCTTTCAAAGGTATTTATATATAGGTATTTTATATTAAATCATATTCATCATTTGTGTAAATTAGTTCATCAACACTGCTCTCAAAAAGTGTGAAGAAAACATCGTGAGCTAACCGGCATATTCGAAGACGTGTGACATCCACCAACCCGCATTAGGTCCGCGTGGTGGATTACGGCCCACACCCTCTCACAGATCATAATCATAAATAATTTATTTGCCAATAACGTAGGTAAACAGACAAGATGGTAATTTTAAGGATAGTCCCGATACATTTTGCCTTACGGCATGCAACATTATATAACACAATACATCCACCAAGATTTATCATTTGTCAGGTTTTGCATACAGACTACATTACCCTTATTATTATTATGACAGTAGTAATAAAAATAAAAAAAATATTCAGAATTAGGTACTTACTATAAACCATTATGACACAAAACTGAAATTAAGATAATCAATAAGTTAAATTAAAAATGTCAATAGATTTATTTACAAACTAGCTTCCACCCGCGGCTTCGCCCGCGTAAAAAGTGTAATAATAAGTTTGAGTGGTATTTCCAGAGAGTAGCACGATAAATAAACCCTGTAGAAATCAAAATTAAAAGTAATTTAAATTAGACTGAAATACAGATTTTTTTGAACGACAAAGTTCTACATAAAGACTGTAAGGGCCACACACTCGCTCAGTGTGTCGGGGTACCTATCTTGTTACCCTTACGTGTTAAATATAATAGTTTACCATATCGAAACTGTTTCATTTATTGGGTCCCGAACATATCCTAAATTGGTGCTTAGCTTCTTGTCCGTGGCTCCGTCCGCGTTTTTTTTTTTTTTTTTTTTGGGGGGTGGGAAATCATCTAATGACTCTTTCCGCTCTGGGGTGGAGCGGAAGGGCGTGTCAGACTCTTACTGACTAAAACCCACCCCTGTTCCTCCCTGCCCTACGCGCCCGGGGGCGAGGTAACTCTTTCGAATTTATCCTCCACCCCCGGGCAGGCACTGGCCGTGGCAGGCCCCGTCCTTTGCTGACAACTCTTTGAGGCGCGCGTGGAACACTACGCGCCGTCGACTCTCGGGCCTGGTGCTGATCGGACGGCGAGTTACCCGCTATTCGCCGTCCGCAGGCCCGGGTCTACGGTGGCCGGAGATCGTCTCGCAGCCCCTGGCGTCTCCTGCGACGGCTGCTGCTGGGGGCGCTAGGGCGACTCGGTCTCTGTTGAGTCTCCCTAACGTGTGCCGCCTCCCTCTTCGCGAGCATTACTGCTTCGCAGAAGTTGGAGACGGCCCCCCATTCCCTCTCACTCCGTACCATGGCCTGAACCAGGGCACGGCGCGAGAGGTCGCTGCCGCCTATCGCATCCACGAGGACACGGCGGTGTTCTGCCCAGGCGGGGCAAACCTCCACCGTATGCTCCACCGTGTCCACGGGGCGATCCTCGCAGTGGAAACACGCAGGGGTCACCTCCGCCTTGATCCAACACAGGTACTTCCCGAAACAGCCATGTCCGGTGAGCACCTGCGTCAGGCGGAAGGTGAGGGCGCCATGGCGCCTCTCCAGCCACTCCTCAAAGAGGGGCACTACCGCCTCGATGGTGGCGTGCCCAGCGCTGGGTTGCGACAGTCGCTCTCTCCATGTCACCATGAGATCCCGCCGGAGGTCTGTCCGCCGAGCCGCGAGTTGTCGCGGCAGCGGAGTTTCGCCCCGGCGTTTATCCTCCTCGCGCCACTCGTACAGGTGCGCGAGGATTTTTGCCTCCAGATCCCACGGTGACAGTCCGGCAAGGAGGCTCGCTGCCTCACGGGAGACCGTGCAGTATCCGCGGATGATGCGGATCGCCATGACCCTCTGGGCCGCGTTCATCTGGCGCGTTGCCCGCTGCGTCAACGAACGCGCCCACACCGGTGCCCCGTAGAGGGCCATGGACCGCACGATCCCCGCGTAGAGCCTCCGGCAGGAGGCGTTTGGCCCCTTCAGATTGGGTAGGAGCCGCTTCAAGGCGGCCCCGGCCCTGTCCAATCTGGGAGCCAAACGTCGAAAATACTCGACGAAGTTCCACCGGCTGTCGAGGACGAGTCCCAGGTACTTCATCGTACCCTCGACGCCGATGCGAACCCCTCCTACCGTGATCTGGGAACCCGCCGGTGGCTCGTTCCGATAGCCATGAAAGCACATGGCCTCGGACTTGTGCAATGCCACCTCGAGTCCCAGTTGCCGGATCCTCCCTATGACTGTCGCAACCCCGCGTGTCATACGGTCGGCCGCCGCCTCGTGCGACCACCCCTGCGCTAAGACTAGCGTGTCGTCAGCGTAGCACACCACGCTGACGCCAATGGGGAGGTCGCAGCGCAGCACCCAGTCGTATCCGATGTTCCACAAAGGCGGCCCCAGGACCGATCCCTGTGGAACACCGCACGACATCTCTCGCCGGTTCCATTCTCCCTGATGACCGGGGTAGATGACGGCTCTGTCCGTCAAATACGCCTCGACTACGCGACGGAGGTAGGGCGGCACCCGGTGATACCGCAGTGCCTCCACTATGCAACTCCAGGGCAGGGTGTTGAAGGCATTGGAGATGTCCAAAGACACCGCCAAGACGACCCCGCCCCGGGCAGCTGCCTCCCCCGTCGTGAGGGCTCGTACGCGCATGATGGCGTCCACCGTGGAGCGCCCCCTGCGGAAGCCGTACTGGCTCTCCGCCAGATCCGGCCCCACCCGCACCATCTGCCCGACGAGGCGGTCTGCAATTACTCTTTCAAAGAGCTTGCCCACCTCGTCGAGCAGCACAATGGGCCGGTAAGCGGACGGAGAGTCCGCAGGGCGCCCCACCTTCTTGATCAGGACCAGCTTCCCCGTCTTCCACCGACGTGGAAACTGGCCCCTCTCCAAGCATGCGCTTAAAAGCCATCTGAGTCGAGGCCCGAGAGCCTCTTGCAAGGCCAGGACCCAGGCTTTCCCATGAAAGCCATCGGGTCCTGGGGCGGTGCTTTTGGCGTTCAGCCTACGCACCGCCGCTCTCAGCTCTACCTCGGTCACTTCGGGAACGTCGTCGTCGTCGGGTTGGTCCGCGTCAGGTACCGCAGGAGGCGGAGCCATAGGCGGAGGGGTATGTTCCCCTCGCGAGGGGAACAGAGCGCTCACCACGCCCTCCACGAGCTGCGGCCGGAGACTCTGCGTCAGCGGGGGGGCCCATGGGCGGAGTTTCTGCCGCACCGCTTTGTACGGGCGCCCCCACGGGTCTCTGTTGAGAGCCTCCAGCGACTCCTCGCGGGCCGATTTCTTGGCCCGCAAGATCTCCGCTCGGAGGGCGGTCCTCGCCGCTCTGTACCCCTCGTATAGCTCCGCCTCGACGGCTTCCGTTTCCGGCGTGCGGTTACGGAGCCGCCTGCGATACCTGGTGTACCGGCGTCGCGCGGCAATACACGCTTGGCGTAAAGCCGTAAGCGCCGCCGACCACCAGTACACTTGGCGCCGAGCACAAGGCCGGACCCGGGGCATTGCCACGTCACAGATCTCGGACATGGCCTCCTGGAACTACTCTGCCTCGTCGTTTATGTCGGCAGGCCTGTCCGGTGATGTCACCCAGGCCTGCACGATCGAGGCTTCCAGGAGTAGCTCCCGGTCCAGCTGCTTCAGCGACCAACGCGGACCACTCGGGGTCTGTCGGACCGGCGCGCTGGAGGTCTGGGCGGAGACGTCAAACCGGATATACCGATGATCGGAATGCGTCTCCACCTCCTCCATGACGTGCCAGTCAACTACGCACGGTGACAGGGCGGGGCTGGCGAATGAGATATCCACCACCGATTCGCCCTGCCACCGCACGCACGTGGGGACAGAACCCCGGTTCAGGACGACCAGGTCTGTCTCCAGAGCCCAGTCCTCCACCATCCTGCCCCGCGCGTCCGTGTACCGGGAACCCCAAGCCAAGTTCTTGGCATTGAAGTCCCCGAGGACGAGCACGGGGAGGGAACGGTACCCGACGACGACGACGTCTCTCAACTCCGCGAGAGAGATTTGGAACTCGGCGAGAGATCGGTTCGGGGAGAAGTACACCCCTACTACTACTATATCCCCGAACCGTGCTGCTACGCAACCCCGACCTCTCTTGACATCCTCAAGGGTCGGGGTACCGGCGGCGGCCGACGAAATGATGGCCACCGAGCCGTCCAGGTCCTCCACCCAGTCATCCCTGGGCGGGACATAGTACGGCTCGGCGACCACAGCGACGTTAATCGACCACTGCGCCATGCTCTGGAACAACAGGTCCTGAGCAGTGGCACAGTGGTTGAGATTCGTCTGGAGGAGGCGTAATGGGGCCGTTATTGGCATTCCATTACAGCCTCCTCCTGAGCCCCCTGTGAGGGTCCCGCCGCCGCGGCGGTTGCGGCGGTGACGACGACGGCTATGGGGGCGGCAGCGGCGGAAGCGGCGGTGACGGCTGCTGCGGCGGTGACGGTGACGGCGGTGGCGGAGGGCTTGGCCTTGCCTCTGGTCTTGGCCTTGGCCTTGGCGGGTAGAGCGCAGTGGTTGCTCCCAGCCCGGTGATCGGCCGGCTTGCCTGCTGCCGCACATACCATGCAGTGCGGCGCGGCGTTACACGAGCCGGCCTTGTGACCGGGCTGACCACATCGGAAGCAGTGGTCACTGCGGTCCACCTCCAAGGTGCACTTAGCCGCCACATGGTCGCCCACATGGCAGCGGAAACACCTCAGAGGCCTGGGCTCCAGCAGCTTAACCTGCGCTGAAACCCAGCCCACCAAAAGCCTCCGGCCCCCCGCGGTGATGGCTCGGGCCGCTGACACGGGGCAGCTCACCGTGATGGTTTGCAGCCCCGCAGTGTCAGAATGGATGGTGCCCGCCCTCACCTGCTCAGCAGGGCACCCTCCAGTCCTGGCAACAGCGGCCACCACCTCACCCTCCGTCACGGAGTCGTCCAGGCCCATAATGCGGATGTCAGCGCATTTCGTGGGCCTGGACACCCGGGCCTCGTCCACCAGCAACGCCCTGATCCTTTCGGCCAGGGCGTCAGCGGCTGGGCCGCTGGAGGCACCGGGGACCTCCAGCATCCGGGCTCCGGTCTTGGTGACCTTCACCCGGACGCCGTCGGCGCACCCCACCTCTTCGAGGCTCACCGCCGCCTTCGTCTTAGCGAGCACGGTGCGGTAGGTCACGCCCCTCTTTACCGCCTCCGGCTGTAGTGTGATCACTACAGCTGCGGACTTCGGGGCGCGGAGCCTAGCCGCGGCGGCTCGCTCTTTCTGCCGCTTGCGCCTCTCCCTTCGCTTGGCCGCCCTTGCCGCCTTGCCCGCCCTCTTCTTCTCCCCGACCACTTGCCATTCGGCAGCCCCGGTCGCAGGAGGTTCAGAAGGCGGGGCAGTCTGGGGCGGCTGCCTTGTCGCCTTGCCTGGGACCCTCCCAGGTGGCTTTGTCTGCGCCTTTGGCGCCTTCGTCACCTTAGACGGGGCCGGCCCCGCGGGCTTCAGCACTGCCCCGCGGTCGGCCCGTCCAGCCGAACCCTGCTTGGGCGCAGCAGCCGCGGCGGCGGCAAACGAGCGCGTTTGCCGCTGGCCCAAGGCCGGTTGGCTCGCCGCTAGCGGAGGGCGCAGCACCATTCCCTCCAGCACGGAGAACCGCCTGTTGAAGGCAGCCAGCTCCTGCCGCACCAGGTCGAGAACTTGGTTCTCCGCGGCGGGCAGGGGCTGACTCGGCCCGTGCTGGAGCTCCTCCTGCGCGCCCCTCCGTTGACCTCCTCGGAGTTCGGCCAGGTCTGCCCGGAGCTTCTGGTTCTCCTTAACCAGAAGCTCCGTAGTGGCGGTCAGACGGGCGACCTCCGCCCGCAGTTTGGACGTCTCGTCCAATGCAGACGGAGGCCCGCCGAAACTCGCCTCTGCCGCCGCCACTATGGAGGCCGTGGCTTCGGAGGTGGCCCTGTTTCTGGATGTGGGCAGCCTCTTCTGCACCACACCCTTGATGGCGGCCTCCACGACCTCCGCAAGCCTGGCCGCTCGCTCCGAGTTGGAGCTAACGGCGTCCGGCTCTCCACCCGAGGACCCAGAGGCCGAGGCACAAGACCCCAACGCAGCGGGGTGGCGCGCCTCCAGGGCGAGCCTTGCGGCTCTCCTGCCCGCCTTGGTGGCCTTGCTGGGCCTCCGGATCGCTCCTCCTCCCCTCCGACCGGTGGGGATCTTGGGAGGCGGGGCCATCACCTCTACATCAGAGGACGACTCCCCGCCATCCCCCGACTTGGAGCGCTTTTGGTTCCGGAAGAACCGCGAGCATTCACCCACTTCCTCCTCATTCTCCGGACTCCCAGAGCCCGGAGCTGCTACCAGTGCTGCGCCGGACTCCGACGCAGCACCACGCTCCACCTCCTTGCCGACTTCAGTTTGGCTATTATCGCCCGACCGCGGCTTGTCGGACGTCTTATAGCTGAAGGAGATCATCTCCTGGAATGTAGGAGATGATCTCGAGCCTCCTCGGCTCTTGTTGTCGGGATTGTCCCCGACAAACGGATCCAGGTCGTCGTTTGTAGGTTTGAGATTAAGCCCGCCCCCCCCAGTATACGAATGGGGGCGTGTCTGGGAGTCATTTGCATTAATCTTGTCGTTCATGGTGGGTTTTTTCCTTTTAAGGGTGTGGTCCCTATCTCCTACCCTCTACCTCCCTATCCCTCCTCTATCATATCGCATGGTCCACATTCACTCTCTCTCATTCACTCACTCACTCACACACTCTGCCCCCCCAGTTTCGGCGCCACTCTCACAGTCGCATCTGATGAACAGATGCGTACCAGAGAGCAGCGACGAAGTTCCCCCAGGTTCCATGCCGTTAGGAGGCTCGAACAGCTTGCTCAAGTCTCCCAACGGCGCAGCCCTCTTGTGAGGCGCTAGCATCTGGACATCCCTCCAGTACGCATCCCATAGCCACGCCTCCAAGCTAGGATTGGGTGGAGGTCGCATCCACTGGCAGTCGACGATGATCGACTGACAATGGACGCGACCCCCGGTGTGTTCCTCTTAGTCGGGCCTCTCCCCTGGAGCCTTCCGGCACAAGTTAGTCACTCATGCCGAAAGTCCCCAGGATCATGGAGACCCATAAGCCCCACCACGACGGCAACGTGTAAACACTCGGTGGGGGGCTCCGTCCGCGTAGACATTTATATGAAATCTACTGAACGTCTACTGAACGTCTACTGAACGTCTACTGAACGTCTACTGAACGTCTACTGAACGTCTACTGAACGTCTACTGAACGTCTACTGAACGTCTAGTGAACGTCTATTGAACTACTAAGACTCACAAAGTACCAGGAGACCAGAATCATGAATACGTTTTTTCGGGGCTACAATCCTAAGCTGTATAGCTTCACACACCCCACCAGGAGCCCAGAATCAAGAAGAAGAAGTGTTTCCGGGGCTTGAATCCTGAGCGGTATAGATTTACAACCTACCAGGAGATCAGAATCACAAAATATATTCTGAGGCTTAAAGATTTTTTTTTTTTTTTAATTATTTGGTTATAAATAGGGTAGAGATTCATAAATTACAAGTAGCGGCACGTAAGTCTAGCGCTGAACGATAATTGCTGCGCATTTGGCGCGCGGGGAACAGAATGCGACTGTAGAGCCAATTGGCGCTACGCACGCTCGCCCTTCATCCCTCTAGCCCCCCTCAGGTACCTTAATTTTGGAGCAGGCCAAATTTAGGTAGGTACGTGGGTCACACTGAAAGTTCTTAGAATAGGCCAGTAAGAAAAGCAGCTTATGAAAAATTTGTTTAAATTTCAAATTAGGAACTCTTTGGGTATCTGTAGACGTGTAATGAATTCATAATATGTCATTTGTTTTTACAAATTGGTGGAAATTTAAAAAGAGTCTGTCGTACGTCGAAATGGATTTGACTAGAGAACATTTTCGCTTAATGATTTATTACGACTTTCGTTGCGGTCTTACTCAACAACAATGTTACAATATACTTCGATTAGCATTTCATGAAGAAGCTTCATCGCGTGCTACTGTTTATAACTGGTTTAATGAGTTAAAACGTGTTCGAAGCAAACTCACTGATGATCCGCGAGAAGGACGTCCTTCAACGGCGACTACTGAAGGTAACGTGAGTGCTGTGAGGCTACTGAATGATAGAACGGTAACATATCAAAAGATTCGGGCAGCTTTAGGCATGAGTCAAGTACAAAAAGTTTTACATGAACAATTAGGCGTCAGAAAGCTTTGTACTAAATAATCCTACTTAATATTATAAATGCGAAAGTTTGTATGTTTGTTTGTTTGTATGTTTGTTTGTTTGTATGTTTGTATGTTTGTATGTTTGGCTGAAGGTATCGCAAAAACGGCTGAAGGGATTTGAATGAAATTTCGCACACAGGTAGGTCATAGCCTGGATTAACACATAGGCTACTTTTTATCCCGGTAAATGACAAGACTTAGCGAAGGCTGAGGTGGAAGTAGAAATCCAAAGTCAGGCTGAACGAGCGGTTTACGCTCACAAAGTACCAGGAGACCAGAAACATGAAAAGTATTTCCGGGGTTGGAATCACGAGCGGTAAAGTCTCGCAAAGTACCAGGGGACCAGAATCATGAAGAGGTATTTTCGGGGCTACAACTCTAGCGGTATAGCTTCGCAAACCCCAGGAGACCAGAATCAAGAAGAAGTATTGCCGGGGCTTGAATCCTGAGCGGTATAGATTCACAAGCTACCAGGAAATCAGAATCACAAAGTATATTCCGAGGCAGGTATTATGAGATGTAGAGATTCACAAATTACCAGGAGACCAGAAACATGAAAAGTATTTCAAGGACTGAAATTATGAGCGATAAAGACTCACAAAACTACGAAAAGATCAGGATTCACGAAAAAGTAGTTCCGGAACTGGAATAATGATAGGTGTAGATTCCAAAACTACCAGGAGACCATAGTCATGAACCAGTATTTTTGGGGCTTAAATCCTAAGCGGTATAGATTCCTACGACCTACTAGGAGATCAGAATCACAAAATATATTCTGTGGCTGGTATTATGAGAGGTACAGATTCACAAATTACCAGGAGAACAGAATCATGAATAAGTTTTCCGAGCAGTACAGATTCACGAACAACCAAGACATAGAAGAATTACAAATGTTACCAAAAGGCTGGGATTATGAGCGGTAGAGATTCATAAATTACCAGGAGACCAGAATTATGAAGAAGTGATTTTGGGGTTGGAATCATGAGAGGTATAGATTCAAAAATTACCAGGAGACCAGAGTCGTGAATCAGTATTTTTGGGGCTAGAATCTTAAGCGGTATAGATTCACAAAATACTGGGATACCAGAAACACAAAGAGTGTTCCGGGGCTGAAATCCTGAGTGGAATAGATTCTCAAACTACCAGGGAGGGGGCTGGAATCCTGAGCGGTATAGATTCATAACCTAAAAAAAAAAAAAAAAAAAAAAAAAAAAAAAAAAAAAAAAAAAAAAAAAAACCAGGAGATCAGAAGTACAAAACATATTCCGAAGCTGGTATTGGGAGAGATAGAGATTTACAAATTACCAGGAGACCAGAAATGTGAAGAAGTAAAATTTCCGAGCGGTATAGATTCACTCACTACCAGGAGATCAGAATCACAAAAAAAAACCCAAAAAAAAAGGGTGGGATCAAAAGAGGTAAAAAAAAAAAGCATCTTGAACAAGTATTTTCGGGACTGGAATCCTGAGTGGTATAATGATAAATGATAAATGATGTTTATTCAGTAAATAGGTTACAAGGAACACTTTTACACGTCAATGTTTTTTTGTCAGTTTAAGCTAGATGAGGCCGGTGTTTCCTAGCTGACTACCCTGAGAAGAAACACCGAAACAAACTCAGAGGTCAAAGTCTCTTTTAGTGTTCAAATCCATACAATGTGGACTGGTTAGATCCTATGAGAACCATGTACGTTTATGTCTGGGATGAGCTTTATGAAGAAAGCAACACACGAATTCGAGTGGACCTGTCCAGACAGTGCAAGCATTTGTCAGTCATCGCGAAGCTCAACTCAGAACTCTGAGGTGCTCAACGAACCGACGAACAATACCAAAGTAAGGACATTTGAGTAGGCCGCAAAAAATACTCAAACTGCCAGACAATCATAAAATCTACATGAATATAACGACATACATAGTTCTCGCATTCACATTATTCTATATGAGGACCATGCAGCTTAGTGTCTGTAGTGGTCTTTTGAAGAAAGAACCAAACATATTTGAGTGGACCTGTCCAGTCAGTGCAAGTGCTATTTGTCAATAGTCGAATAGCTCAACTTAAAAACCACTAAGGAGCTCAATGACATGACGAACAATACCAAAGAAAAGACATTTGGGTAGGCCGCAAAAGTACTCAAACTGTCAGACAACGTTGAAAATTACTGTAAAAAGGAGGAGAAAATAATAATAATAACCCACATAGTCCTCACATTTACAATAATTAAGTAATCAAAAAAAAATAAAAATATAATACTTTACAAAGTAAATATTTGTGTCAAACAAAATAGTAATCATAATATGTCAATCAAAAAATAAAAATAAATATAATACTTAACAAAGTATTCAAGTCAAAAAAAAAAATAATAATAATAAAATGTCAATAAAAAAATAAAATAAAAAATATAATGCAATACTATACAAGTATTCATGTCAAAAACGAATATTAAAAAAAAAAATATATATATAAAAAATTTTTCATCAGTAAGTAGTACATATGAAAACAATGGCTCATGTATATCATTGAAGCAGCTCAATCCCACGCCTTTTTGTCCTCAAGAAAGTCATTAATTGTGTAAAAAGCTTTCTGGCATAGCTTACGTTTAATAAATGATTTAAATTTATTTATGCTTAGTTCTTGAATTTGGCTAGGAAGTTTATTATAGAAACGTATACATTGACATCTAAACGAACCACCTATTTTTTTCTTGAGCCTGGTTTTTGGTACAATAAATTTGTGTTTGTTCCTAGTATTTATGCTATGGATATCACTGTATCTTTTAAACAGATTAACCTGTGAAGCCCCATGGCAAAATCCGGGTTGTCAAATTAAACCCCGAGGACAACCCGGGTTGACAGCCGATTTTTTTTTTTTTAATATTCTCAGTATTTTTTTTTTTTTTTGGTCCGACTCACCGGTGAGTTTCGGGGCTTTACAGGTATAGATCCTTAAAGTACCAGGAAAACAGAATCATGAAGAAGAGAAATTTCAGACCTGCACGCGGATGAAGCCAAAGGTAAATTGAAAGTAAAAGGTGGTGAAAAAGTTAATTTCATATAAATGTCTACGCGGACGGAGCCACGGACAAGAAGCTAAGCACCAATTTAGGATATGTTCGGGACCCAATAAATGAAACAGTTTCGATATGGTAAACTATTATATTTAACACGTAAAAGTAACAAGATAGGTACCCCGACACACTGAGCGAGTGTGTGGCCCCTACAGTCTTTATGTAGAACTTTGACATTCAAAAAAATCTGGCTTTCAGCCTAATTTAAATAACTTTTGATTTTGATTTCTACAGGATTTATTTAACGTGCTCCTCTCTAAAAATACCACTCAGACTTATTACAATTACACTTTTTACGCGGGCGAAGCCGCGGGCGGAAGCTATTAGCTAGGTACTTACTATAAACCATTATGACACAAAACTGAAATTAAGATAATCAATAAGTTAAATTAAAAATGTCAATAGATTTATTTACAAATGTATATACAATATATTAATTATATACAATATATTAAATTAAAAGAGTCAATAGTAATACTTAAATTAAATAAAAAATGTCGATAGAAAAATTTACAAATGTCAATAATTTGAATAAAATATAAAATAAAAAATGTAAATTTAGAGTCACAATCCTACTAATATTATAAATGCGAAAGTTTGTATGTTTGTTTGTATGTTTGTATGTTTGGCTGAAGGTATCGCAAAAACGGCTGAAAGGATTACAATTAAATTTTGCACACACGTAGGTCATAACCTGGATTAACACATAGGCTACTTTTTATCCCGGTAAATGACAAGACTTAGCGAAGGCTGAGGTGGAAGTAGAAATCCAAAGTCAGGCTGAACGAGCGCACACGCTCAAAAAGTATTAGGACACCAGAAACATGAGAATTAATTCCAGGGCTGAAATCATGAGAGATAAAGACTCACAAAGTACCAGGAGACCAGAATCATGAATAGGTGTTTTCGGGGATACAATTCCTAAGCTGTATAGCTTCACAAACCACTAGGATACCAGAATCAAGAAGAAGTGTTTCCGGGGCTATAATCCTAAACGGTGTAGATTCACAAACTACCAGGAGATCAGAATCACAAAACATATTCCGAGGCTGGTATTAGGAGAGGTAGAGATTTACAAATTACCAGGAGACCAGAAAAATGAGAAGTATTTCCAGTGCTGAAAACATGACCGGTAAAGACTCACAAAGTACCAGGAGACCAGAATCATGAATACGTATTTTCGGGGCTACAATCCTAAGCTGTATAGCTTCACACACCCCACCAGGAGCCCAGAATCAAGAAGAAGAAGTGTTTCCGGGGCTTGAATCCTGAGCGGTATAGATTTACAACCTACCAGGAGATCAGAATCACAAAATATATTCTGAGGCTTAAAGAATTTTTTTTTTTTAATTATTTGGTTATAAATAGGGTAGAGATTCATAAATTACAAGTAGCGGCACGTAAGTCTAGCGCTGAACGATAATTGCTGCGCATTTGGCGCACGGGGAACAGAATGCGACTGTAGAGCCAATTGGCGCTACGCACGCTCGCCCTTCATCCCTCTAGCCCCCCTCAGGTACCTTAATTTTTACTTCTGCGCAATAACGGTCAGCGCTAAAGTTTCGTGCCGCTACTTGTACCAGGAGACCAGAGTCATGAATAAGTCCACCTCAGCCTTCGCTTCCGGAAACATTTCTTCTTGATTTTGGTCTCCTGGTGGTTTGTTAGTCTTTACCGGTCATGATTTCAGCCCTGGAAATACTTCTCATGTTTCTGGTCTCCTGGTACTTCGTGAGCGTGTTCACTCGTTCAGCCCGTCTCTGATTTTCTACTTCCACCTCAGCCTTCGCTAAGTCTTGTCATTTACCGGGATAAAAAGTAGCCTATGTGTTAATCCAGGCTATGACCTACCTGTGTGCAAAATTTCATTCAAATCTCTTCAGCCATTTTGGCGTTACCTTCAGCCAAACATACAAACAAACAAACATACAAACTTTCGCATTTATAATATTAGTAGGACTTTCAAAAAGTTAATCCTACTAATATTATAAATGCGAAAGTTTGTATGTTTGTTTGTTTGTATGTTTGTTTGTTTGTATGTTTGTATGTTTGTATGTTTGTATGTTTGGCTAAAGGTATCGCAAAAACGGCTGAAGGGATTTGAATGAAATTTCGCACACAGGTGGGTCATAGCCTGGATTAACACATAGGCTACTTTTTATCCCGGTAAATGACAAGACTTAGCGAAGGCTGAGGTGGAAGTAGAAATCCAAAGTTAGGCTGAACGAGCGGTTTACGCTCACAAAGTACCAGGAGACCAGAAACATGAAAAGTATTTCCGGGGTTGGAATCATGAGCGGTAGTCTCGCAAAGTACCAGGGGACCAGAATCATGAAGAGGTATTTTTGGGGCTACAACCCTAGCGGTATAGCTTCGCAAACCACCAGGAGACCAGAATCAAGAAGAAGTATTGCCGGGGCTTGAATCCTGAGCGGTATAGATTCACAAGCTACCAGGAAATCAGAATCACAAAGTATATTACGAGGCAGGTATTATGAGATGTAGAGATTCACAAATTACCAGGAGACCAGAAACATGAAAAGTATTTCAAGGACTGAAATTATGAGCGATAAAGACTCACAAAACTACGAAAATATCAGGATTCACGAAAAAGTAGTTCCAGAACTGGAATCATGATAGGTGTAGATTCCAAAACTACCAGGAGACCATAGTCATGAACCAGTATTTTTGGGGCTTAAATCCTAAGCGGTATAGATTCCTACGACCTACTAGGAGATCAAAATCACAAAATATATTCTGTGGCTGGTATTATGAGAGCTACAGATTCACAAATTACCAGGAGAACAGAATCATGAATAAGTTTTCCGAGCAGTACAGATTCACGAACAACCAAGACATAGAAGAATTACAAATGTTACCAAAAGGCTGGGATTATGAGCGGTAGAGATTCATAAATTACCAGGAGACCAGAATTATGAAGAAGTGATTTTGGGGTTGGAATCATGAGAGGTATAGATTCTAAAATTACCAGGAGACCAGAGTCGTGAATCAGTATTTTTGGGGCTAGAATCTTAAGCGGTATAGATTCACAAAATACTAGGATACCAGAAACACAAAGAGTGTTCCGGGGCTGAAACCCTAAGTGGAATAGATTCTCAAACTCCAGGGATGGGGCTGGAATCCTGAGCGGTATAGATTCATAACCTACCAGGAGATCAGAAGTACAAAACATATTCCGAAGCTGGTATTGGGAGAGGTAGAGATTTACAAATTACCAGGAGACCAGAAATGTGAAGAAGTAAAATTTCCGAGCGGTATAGTTTCACTCACTACCAGGAGATCAGAATCACAAAAAACAAACCAAAAAAAAGGGTGGGATCAAAAGAGGTAAAAAAAAAAGCATCTTGAATAAGTATTTTCGGGACTGGAATCCTGAGCGGTATAGATCCTTAAACTACCAGGAAAACAGAATCATGAAGAAGAGAAATTTCAGACCTGCACGCGGATGAAGCCAAAGGTAAATTGGAAGTAAAAGGTGGTGAAAAAGTTAATCCTACTAATATTTATTATAAATGCGAAAGTTTGTATGTTTGTTTGTATGTTTGTATGTTTGGCTGAAGGTAACGCAAAAACGGCTGAAGGGATTACAATGAAATTTTGCACACACGTAGGTCATAACCTGGATTAACACATAGGCTACTTTTTGTCCCGGTAAATGACAAGACTTAGCGAAGGCTGAGGTGGAAGTAGAAATCCAAAGTCAGGCTTGCACGAGCGCACACGCTCTAAAAGTACTAGGACACCAGAAACATAAGAAGTATTTCCAGGGCTGAAATCATGAGAGATAAAGACTCACAAAGTACCATGAGACCAGAATCATGAATAGGTGTTTTCGGGGCTACAATCCTAAGCTGTATAGCTTCACAAACCACCAGGATACCAGAATCAAGAAGAAGTATTTCCGGGGCTATAATTCTGAGCGGTGTAGATTCACAACCTACCAGGATATCAGAATTACAAATCATATTTCGAGGCTGGTGTAAAGAGAGGTAGAGATTTACAAATTGCCGGGAGACCACAAACACAAGAGTCGCAAACTACCAGGAGATCAGAATCACAAAACATATTCCGAGGCTGGTATTAGGAGAGATAGAGATTTACAAATTACCAGGAGACCAGAAAAATGAGAAGTATTTCCAGTGCTGAAATCATGACCGGTAAAGACTCACAACGTACCAGGAGACCAGAATCATGAATACGTATTTTCGGGGCTACAATCCTAAGCTGTATAGCTTCACACACCTCACCAGGAGCCCAGAATCAATAAGAAGTTGTCCGGGGCTTGAATCCTGAGCGGTATAGATTCACAACCTACAGGAGATCAGAATCACAAAATATATTCTGAGGCTTAAAGACTAGCTAGAACAAACATAGAGATAAGAAACAGAGATAGAACAAGAACTAGAACGAGAACTAGAACGAGAACTAGAACTAGAACTAGAAAGCACAAGCACAAGCACAAGCACAAGCACAAGCACAGGCACAAGCACAAGCACAGGCACAAGCACAAGCACAAGCACAAGCACAAGCACAAGCAGATGCGGATGCGGATGCGGATGCGGATGCGGATGCGGATGCGGATGCGGATGCGGATGCGAATGCGGGTGCGGATGCGGATGCGGATGCGATGCGGATGCGGATGCGGATGCGGATGCGGATGCGATGCGGATGCGGATGCGGATGCGGATGCGGATGCGGATGCGGATGCGGATGCGATGCGGATGCGGATGCGGATGCGGATGCGGATGCGGATGCGGATGCGATGCGGATGCGGATGCGGATGCGATGCTGATGCGGATGCGGATGCGAATGCGGATGCGGATGCGATGCGGATGCGGATGCGATGCGGATGCGGATACGGATGCGGATGCGGATGCGATGCGGATGCGATGCGGATGCCAATGCCGATGCAGATGCGGATGCGGATGCAGATGCAGATGCGGATGCCGATGCGGATGCGGATGCGGATGCCGATGCGGATGCGGATGCGGATGCGGATGCGATGCGGATGCGGATGCGATGCGGATGCGGATGCGGATGCGATGCGGATGCGGATGCGATGCGGATGCGGATACGGATGCGGATGCGGATGCGATGCGGATGCGGATGCGGATGCGATGCGGATGCCAATGCCGATGCAGATGCGGATGCGGATGCAGATGCAGATGCGGATGCCGATGCGGATGCGGATGCGGATGCCGATGCGGATGCGGATTCGGATGCGGATGCGATGCGGATGCGGATGCGGATGCGATGCGGATGCGATGCGGATGCGGATGCGGATGCGGATGCGGATGCGGATGCGGATGCGATGCGGATGCGGATGCGGATGCGGATGCGGATGCGATGCGGATGCGGATGCGGATGCGGATGCGGATGCGGATGCGATGCGGATGCGGATGCGGATGAGATGCGGATGCGGATGCGATGCGGATGCCAATGCTGATGCAGATGCGGATGCGGATGCAGATGCAGATGCGGATGCCGATGCGGATGCGGATGCGGATGCGGATGCCGATGCGGATGCGGATGCGGATGCGATGCGGATGCGGATGCGGATGCCGATGCGATTGCGGATGCCGATGCGGATGCGGATGCGGATGCGGATGCGGATGCGTATGCGGATGCGGATGCGGATGTGGATGCGGATGCGATGCGGATGCGGATGCCGATGCCGATGCCGATGCCGATGCCGATGACGATGCGGATGCCGATGCCGATGCGGATGCGGATGCAGATGCGGATGCGGAAGCGGATGCGGAAGCGGAAGCGGAAAGTTTGTATGTTTGTTTGTTTGTATGTTTGTATGTTTGTATGTTTGTTTGTTTGTATGTTTGTATGTTTGGCTGAAGGTATAGCAAAAACGGCTGAAGGGATTACAATGAAATATTGCACACACGTAGGTCATAACCTGGATTAACACATAGGCTACTTTTTATCCCGGTAAATGACAAGACTTAGCGAAGGCTGAGATGGAAGTAGAAATCCAAATTCATGCTGAACGAGCGGTTTACGCTCACAAAGTACCAGGAGACCAGAACATGAAAAGTATTTCCGGGGTTGGAATCATGAGCGGTAAAGTCTCGCAAAGTACCAGGGGACCAGAATCATGAAGAGGTATTTTCGGGGCTGCCCCAGCGGTATAGCTTCGCAAACCACCAGGAGACCAGAATCAAGAAGAAGTATTGCCTGGCTTGAATCCTGAGCGGTATAGATTCACAAGCTACCAGGAAATCAGAATCACAAAGTATATTCCGAGGCAGGTATTATGAAATGTAGAGATTCACAAATTACCAGGAGACCAGAAACATGAAAAGTATTTCAAGGACTGAAATTATGAGCGATAAAGACTCACAAAACTACGAAAAGATCAGGATTCACGAAAAAGTAGTTCCGGAACTGGAATCATGATAGGTGTAGATTCCAAAACTACCAGGAGACCATAGTCATGATATGTCTAACCGGACGGAGCCACGAGCAAGAAGCTAAGCACCAATTTAGGATATGTTCGGGACTCAATAAATGAAACAGTTTGGATATGGTAAACTATTATATTTAACACGGTAAATGTCTACGCGGACGGAGCCACGGGCAAGAAGATAAGCACCAATTTGGGATATGTTCGGGACCCAATAAATGAAACAGTTTCGATATGGTAAACTATTATATTTAATACGGTAAGAGTAACAAGATAGGTACCCCGACACACTGAGTGAGTGTGTGTACCCCTACTATCTTTATGTAGAACTTTGACGTTCAAAAAAATCTGGCTTTCAGCCTAATTTAAATAACTTTTGATTTTGATTTCTACAGGATTTATTTAAAGTGCTACTCTCTGGAAATACCACTTAGACTTATTACAATTACACTTTTTACGCGGGCGAAGCCGCGGGCGGAAGCTAGTTTGGTTATAAATAGAAGGTAGAGATTCATAATTTACCAGGAGACCAGAGTCATGAATAAGTATTTTTGGGGCTGGAATCCTAAGCGGTATAGATTCACAAAATACCAGGAGACCAGAAATACAAAGAGTGTTCCAGGGCTGAAATCATAAACGGTATAGACTCTCAAACTACCAGTTCACAACCTACTCGTACTAGGATATCAGAATCACAAAACATATTCTGAGGTTGGTATTAGGAGAGGTAACATCTTGAATAAGTATTTTCGGAGCTGGAATCCTGCGCGGTATACATTCCCAGGCGTATAGACAACCAATAAACAGAATCATGAAGAAGAGAAATTTCAGACCTGCACGCGGATGTAACCACAGGTAAACTCTACCAGGGTGCCAAAATCGTGAAAAAGTTAATCCTACTAATATTATAAATGCGAAAGTTTGTATGTTTGTATGTTTGGCTGAAGGTATCGCAAAAACGGCTGAAGGGATTACAATGAAATTTTGCACACAGGTAGGTCATACTTTTAGCCAAGGCCGTTTTTTTAACGTGCTACTCTCTGGAAATACCACTGACATTTGTTATCATACTCATCATGCGGGCGAAGCCGCGGGCGGAAGCTAGTTTAATATAAATGTCTACGCGGACGGAGCCACGGACAAGAAGCTAAGCACCAATTTAGGATATGTTCGGGACCCAATAAATGAAACAGTTTCGATATGGTAAACTATTATATTTAACACGTAAGAGTAACAAGATAGGTACCCCGACACACTGAGCGAGTGTGTGGGCCCCTACAGTCCTTATGTAGAACTTTGACATTCAAAAAAATCTGGCTTTCAGCCTAATTTAAATAACTTTTGATTTTGATTTCTACAGGATTTATTTAACGTGCTCCTCTCTGAAAATACCACTCAGACTTATTACAATTACACCATTTACGCGGGCGAAGCCGCGGGCGGAAGCTAGTTAAATATAAATTAAACCATAAAGCAGTGGCATAAATAATTAATTACATACTCATTCAAAACAAAAAAGCCTTATCATCAACAAAATCTGTAATTGCATAGTAACACTTGTCCAACAACAGCCCCCCTTTTTTTTTTTTTTTTTTTTTTAAGCTAGCCATGTTACATTTCTATTATCGTTTACGCTAACGTTTAGAACAAAATGTATGGCAATGACATTACCTGCGTAGATAAGTGTCACGTGACTTATCGCAGGTAATGTCATTGCCATACATTTTGTTCTAAGCGTTAGCGTAAACGATAATAGAAATGTAATATGGCTAGGAGGGCAGTTTTGTTAACTTTTTTTTAAAACTCTAATTGGTAATTCCTTTAAATTTGTCGGAAGTTTATTATATACAGGTATAAAAATAAATAAATAAAAATAAAAATAAAAATCTTTTATTAACAGACTACATGGCCCACATTGTGTTAGTATAAGTCTTTAAAAGCTATGTTAGTATCTAATTAAGAAAGGGGAAATAAATCCTACTAATATTATAAATGCGAAAGTTTGTATGTTTGTATGTTTGTATGTTTGTTTGTTTGTATGTTTGTATGTTTGGCTGAAGGTATCGCAAAAACGGCCGAAGGGATTTGAATGAAATTTCGCACACAGGTAGGTCATAGCCTGGATTAACACATAGGCTACTTTTTATCCCGGTAAATGACAAGACTTAGCGAAGGCTGAGGTGGAAGTAGAAATCCAAAGTCAGGCTGAACGAGCGGTTTACGCTCACAAAGTACCAGGAGACCAGAAACATGAAAAGTATTTCCGGGGTTGGAATCATGAGCGGTAAAGTCTCGCAAAGTACCAGGGGACCAGAATCATGAAGAGGTATTTTCGGGGCTCCAACTCTAGCGGTATAGCTTCGCAAACCACCAGGAGACCAGAATCAAGAAGAAGTATTGCCGGGGCTTGAATCCTGAGCGGTATAGATTCACAAGCTACCAGGAAATCAGAATCACAAAGTATATTCCGAGGCAGGTATTATGAGATGTAGAGATTCACAAATTACCAGGAGACCAGAAACATGAAAAGTATTTCAAGGACTGAAATTATGAGCTACTAGCTTCCGCCCGCGGCTTCGCCCGCGTAAATGGTGTAATTGTAATAAGTCTGAGTGGTATTTTCAGAGAGGAGCACGTTAAATAAATCCTGTAGAAATCAAAATCAAAAGTTATTTAAATTAGGCTGAAAGCCAGATTTTTTTGAATGTCAAAGTTCTACATAAGGACTGTAGGGGCCACACACTCGCTCAGTGTGTCGGGGTACCTATCTTGTTACTCTTACGTGTTAAATATAATAGTTTACCATATCGAAACTGTTTCATTTATTGGGTCCCGAACATATCCTAAATTGGTGCTTAGCTTCTTGTCCGTGGCTCCGTCCGCGTAGACATTTATATGAAATCTACTGAACGTCTACTGAACGTCTACTGAACGTCTACTGAACGTCTACTGAACGTCTACTGAACGTCTACTGAACGTCTACTGAACGTCTACTGAACGTCTATTGAACTACTGTTGAACGTCTATTGAACGTCTATTGAACGTCTATTGAACGTCTATTGTACGTCTATTGAAAGTCTATTGAAAGTCTATTGAAAGTCTATTGAAAGTCTATTGAAAATCTATTAAAAATCTATTAAAAATCTATTGAGTCTATTGAAAGTCTATTGAAAGTCTATTGAAAGTCTATTGAAAGTCTATTGAAAGTCTATTGAAAGTCTATTGAACGTCCATTGAAAGTCTATTGAACGTCTATTGAACGTCCATTGAACGCCTATTGAACGTCTATTGAACGTCCATTGAACGTCCATTGAACGTCTATTGAACGTCTATTGAACGTCTATTGAACGTCTATTGAACGTCTATTGAATGTCTATTGAACGTCTATTGAACGTCTATTGAACGTCTATTGAATGTCTATTGAACGTCTATTGAACATCTATTGAACTACTATTGAACTACTATTGAACTACTATTGAATTACTATTGAACTACTATTGAACTACAATTGAACTACTATTGAACGTCTATTGAACGTCTATTGAAAGTCTATTGAAAGTCTATTGAACGTCTATTGAAAGTCTATTGAAAGTCTATTGAAAGTCTATTGAAAGTCTATTGAAAGTCCATTGAAAGTCCATTGAAAGTCCATTGAAAGTCCATTGAAAGTCCATTGAAAGTCCATTGAAAGTCCATTGAAAGTCTATTGAAAGTCTATTGAAAGTCTATTGAAAGTCTATTGAAAATCATATGAAAAGCTTTTGAAAATCTATCTATCTATCCATTTATTTACCCACTAGCTTATGCCCGCGGCTTCGCCCGCGTGAAAAGTATGATTATAAATTTGAGTGCTATTTCCTGAGAGCAGCACGTTAAAAAAAACACTGTAGAAATCAAAATCCAAAGTCAGTTATTCAAATTAGGTTGTGAGTCAGATCTTTTTGAAAGGTAGTTTAAGAATCTATACCGCTCAGGATTCCAACCCCGAAAATACTTATTCAAGTTGCTTTTTTTTTTACCTCTTTTGATCCCATCCTATTTTTTTTTTTGTAATATTTTTTGTGATGTCGATGTCTCCTGGTAGTGCGTGAATCTATACTGCTCGGAAATTTTACTACTTCACGTTTCTGGTCTCCTGGTAATTTGTAAATATCTACATCTTCTAATACCAGCTTCGGAATATGTTTTGTGCTTCTGATCTCCTGGTAGGTTATGAATGTATACCGCTCTGGATTCCAGCCCCTTCCTTGGTAGTTTGAGAATCTATACCGCTTGATTCTAGCCCAAAAATACTGATTCACGACTCTGGTCTCCCCGTAGTTTTAGAATCTATACCTCTCATGATTCCAGCCCCGGAAACACTTTTTCGTTAATCCTGATCTCTCGGTAGTTTATGAGTCTTTATGGCTCATGATTTCAGTCCTAGAATACTTCTCAAGTTTCTGGTCTCCTGGTCATTTGTGAATCTGTATCTCTCGTAATACCAGCCTCGGAATATGTTTTGTGATTCTGATCTCCTGGTAGTTTGTGAATCTACACCGTTTAGGATTATAGCCCCGGAAACACTTCTTCTTGATTCTGGTATCCTAGTGGTTTGTGAAGCTATACAGCTTAGGAATTGTATCCCCGAAAACACCTATTCATGATTCTGGTCTCCTGGTACTTTGTGAGTCTTTATCTCTCATGATTTTAGCCCTGGAAATAATTCTCATGTTTCTGGTGTCCTAATACTTTTTGAGCGTGTGCGCTCGTTCAGCCTGACTTTGGATTTCTACTTCCACCTCAGCCTTCGCTAAGTCTTGTCATTTACCGGGATAAAAAGTAGCCTATGTGTTAATCCAGGTTATGACCTACGTGTGTGCAAAATTTAATTGTAATCCCTTCAGCCGTTTTTGCGATACCTTCAGCCAAACATACAAACATACAAACATACAAACAAACAAACATACAAACTTTCGCATTTATAATATTAGTAGGATTGTGACTCTAAATTTACATTTTTTATTTTATATTTTATTCAAATTATTGACATTTGTAAATTTTTCTATCGACATTTTTAATTTAATTTAAGTATTACTATTGACTCTTTTAATTTAATATATTGACATTTGTAAATAAATCTATTGACATTTTTAATTTAACTTATTGATTATCTTAATTTCAGTTTTGTGTCATAATGGTTTATAGTAAGTACCTAGCTAATAGCTTCCGCCCGCGGCTTCGCCCGCGTAAAAAGTGTAATTGTAATAAGTCTGAGTGGTATTTTTAGAGAGGAGCACGTTAAATAAATCCTTTAGAAATCAAAATCAAAAGTTATTTAAATTAGGCTGAAAGCCAGATATTTTTTGAATGTCAAAGTTCTACATAAAGACTGTAGGGGCCACACACTCGCTCAGTGTGTCGGGGTACCTATCTTGTTACTTTTACGTGTTAAATATAATAGTTTACCATATCGAAACTGTTTCATTTATTGGGTCCCGAACATATCCTAAATTGGTGCTTAGCTTCTTGTCCGTGGCTCCGTCCGCGTAGACATTTATATGAAATTAACTTTTTCACCACCTTTTACTTTCAATTTACCTTTGGCTTCATCCGCGTGCAGGTCTGAAATTTCTCTTCTTCATGATTCTGTTTTCTTGGTAGTTTAAGGATCTATACCACTCAGGATTCCAGTCCCGTAAATACTTATTCAAGATGCTTTTTTTTTTTACCTCTTTTGATCCCACCCTTTTTTTTTGGGTTTTTTTTTGTGATTCTGATCTCCTGGTAGTGAGTGAATCTATACCGCTCGGAAATTTTACTTCTTCACATTTCTGGTCTCCTGGTAATTTGTAAATCTCTATCTCTCCCAATACCAGCTTCGGAATATGTTTTGTACTTCTGATCTCCTGGTTTTTTTTTTTTTTTTTTTTTTTTTTTTTTTTTTTTTTTTTTTTTTTAGGTTATGAATCTATACCGCTCAGGATTCCAGCCCCCTCCCTGGTAGTTTGAGAATCTATTCCACTCAGGATTTCAGCCCCGGAACACTCTTTGTGTTTCTGGTATCCCAGTATTTTGTGAATCTATACCGCTTAAGATTCTAGCCCCAAAAATACTGATTCACGACTCTGGTCTCCTGGTAATTTTTGAATCTATACCTCTCATGATTCCAACCCCAAAATCACTTCTTCATAATTCTGGTCTCCTGGTAATTTATGAATCTCTACCGCTCATAATCCCAGCCTTTTGGTAACATTTGTAATTCTTCTATGTCTTGGTTGTTCGTGAATCTGTACTGCTCGGAAAACTTATTCATGATTCTGTTCTCCTGGTAATTTGTGAATCTGTACCTCTCATAATACCAGCCACAGAATATATTTTGTGATTCTGATCTCTTAGTAGGTCGTAGGAATCTATACCGCTTAGGATTTAAGCCCCAAAAATACTGGTTCATGACTATGGTCTCCTGGTAGTTTTGGAATCTACACCTATCATTATTCCAGTTCCGGAACTACTTTTTCGTGAATCCTGATCTTTTCGTAGTTTTGTGAGTCTTTATCGCTCATAATTTCAGTCCTTGAAATACTTTTCATGTTTCTGGTCTCCTGGTAATTTGTGAATCTCTACATCTCATAATACCTGCCTCGGAATATACTTTGTGATTCTGATTTCCTGGTAGCTTGTGAATCTATACCGCTCAGGATTCAAGCCCCGGCAATACTTCTTCTTGATTCTGGTCTCCTGGTGGTTTGCGAAGCTATACCGCTAGAGTTGTAGCCCCGAAAATACCTCTTCATGATTCTGGTCCCCTGGTACTTTGCGAGACTTTACCGCTCGTGATTCCAACCCCGGAAATACTTTTCATGTTTCTGGTCTCCTGGTACTTTGTGAGCGTAAACCGCTCGTTCAGCCTGACTTTGGATTTCTACTTCCACCTCAGCCTTCGCTAAGTCTTGTCATTTACCGGGATAAAAAGTAGCCTATGTGTTAATCCAGGCTATGACCTACCTGTGTGCGAAATTTCATTCAAATCCCTTCAGCCGTTTTTGCGATACCTTCAGCCAAACATACAAACATACAAACATACAAACAAACAAACATACAAACAAACAAACATACAAACTTTCGCATTTATAATATTAGTAGGATAAAGACTCACAAAACTACGAAAAGATTCACGAAAAAGTAGTTCCGGAACTGGAATCATGATAGGTGTAGATTCCAAAACTACCAGGAGACCATAGTCATGAACCAGTATTTTTGGGGCTTAAATCCTAAGCGGTATAGATTCCTACGACCTACTAGGAGATCAGAATCACAAAATATATTCTGTGGCTGGTATTATGAGAGGTACAGATTCACAAATTACCAGGAGAACAGAATCATGAATAAGTTTTCCGAGCAGTACAGATTCACGAACAACCAAGACATAGAAGAATTACAAATGTTACCAAAAGGCTGGGATTATGAGCGGTAGAGATTTATAAATTACCAGGAGACCAGAATTATGAAGAAGACAAGTGATTTTGGGGTTGGAATCATGAGAGGTATAGATTCTAAAATTACCAGGAGACCAGAGTCGTGAATCAGTATTTTTGGGGCTAGAATCTTAAGCGGTATAGATTCACAAAATACTAGGATACCAGAAACACAAAGAGTGTTCCGGGGCTGAAATCCTGAGTGGAATAGATTCTCAAACTACCAGGGATGGGGCTGGAATCCTGAGCGGTATAGATTCATAACCTACCAGGAGATCAGAAGTACAAAACATATTCCGAAGCTGGTATTGGGAGAGATAGAGATTTACAAATTACCAGGAGACCAGAAATGTGAAGAAGTAAAATTTCCGAGCGGTATAGATTCACTCACTACCAGGAGATCAGAATCACAAAAAAAAAAAACAAAAAAAAAGGGTGGGATCAAAAGAGGTAAAAAAAAAAGCATCTTGAATAAGTATTTTCGGGACTGGAATCCTGAGCGGTATAGATCCTTAAACTACCAGGAAAACAGAATCATGAAGAAGAGAAATTTCAGACCTGCACGCGGATGAAGCCAAAGGTAAATTGGAAGTAAAAGATGGTGAAAAAGTTAATCCTACTAATATTATAAACTAGCTTCCGCCCGCGGCTTCGCCCGCGTAAAAAGTGTAATTGTAATAAGTCTAAGTGGTATTTCCAGAGAGTAGCACTTTAAATAAATCCTGTAGAAATCAAAATCAAAAGTTATTTAAATTAGGCTGAAAGCTAGATTTTTTTGAACGTCAAAGTTCTACATAAAGATAGTAGGGGTACACACACTCACTCAGTGTGTCGGGGTACCTATCTTGTTACTCTTACCGTATTAAATATAATAGTTTACCATATCGAAACTGTTTCATTTATTGGGTCCCGAACATATCCTAAATTGGTGCTTATCTTCTTGCCCGTGGCTCCGTCCGCGTAGACATTTACCGTGTTAAATATAATAGTTTACCATATCCAAACTGTTTCATTTATTGAGTCCCGAACATATCCTAAATTGGTGCTTAGCTTCTTGCTCGTGGCTCCGTCCGGTTAGACATATCATGACTATGGTCTCCTGGTAGTTTTGGAATTAAAACCTATCATGATTCCAGTTCCGGAACTACTTTTTCGTGAATCCTGATCTTTTCGTAGTTTTGTGAGTCTTTATCGCTCATAATTTCAGTCCTTGAAATACTTTTCATGTTTCTGGTCTCCTGGTAATTTGTGAATCTCTACATTTCATAATACCTGCCTTGGAATATACTTTGTGATTCTGATTTCCTGGTAGCTTGTGAATCTATACCGCTCAGGATTCAAGCCCAGGCAATACTTCTTCTTGATTCTGGTCTCCTGGTGGTTTGCGAAGCTATACCGCTGGGGCAGCCCCGAAAATACCTCTTCATGATTCTGGTCCCCTGGTACTTTGCGAGACTTTACCGCTCATGATTCCAACCCCGGAAATACTTTTCATGTTTCTGGTCTCCTGGTACTTTGTGAGCGTAAACCGCTCGTTCAGCATGAATTTGGATTTCTACTTCCATCTCAGCCTTCGCTAAGTCTTGTCATTTACCGGGATAAACAGTAGCTGTTGGGCCCGGTCCGCTATAGTAATAGTTGGATCCCTAGGCCTCGTTAAATGATAACAACTGGATTGTCTAAATTGATTATAATAGAAATTAAATGACGGTTACAATATTTGAACCGGCGCGACAGTAAGTCGGTACGCGTGCGTTCGTCCGTGAGTCGTAGACGAGTCTGCCCGATGATGGCCGAATGGGAGCGCGAGCGCCGTCGCCGGCGGCCCGCCCCCGCGTCCCGCGCCGTGCTTCATCATACTCCCCCGGTTGAAGTCCCTTCAACTCCTTGAACTGGCAGAGGGCAGATTGTGTTGTAGGCTCGGCGGATGATCCCCTTCTTTGTCTTGATGTCGGCAACCCGAGCGACGCCGTCCTTGCCTGGAAGAACCCGTTCTATGCGGCCCAGTAGCCACATGAGGGGTGGCAGCGCCTTCTCCTTCAGGACCACCAAATCACCGGGCTTGAGATCACCGTACGAGGTGTGCCATTTAGTTTTCTGCTGAAGTAACGTAATGTATTCATTAGAAAACCGGTTCCAAAAATGCTGCTTTAAATACTCGACTCGTTGGAATCGCTGTAGTGATGTTATTTTAGCTTCTGTAATCTGTGGATGAGGCACAAAGATTAGCGATCGCCCAATGAGGAAATGAGAAGGGGTGAGCGGGTAAAGGTCAGAAGGATCATCGGACATAGGAGTAAGAGGTCTGGAATTCAATATAGCCTCAATCTGTATCAAGAGTGTGGACATTTCTTCAAATGTTAGGTGTGCTAAACTTAATATTCGCCTTAGGTGATGTTTGACTGATTTAACAGCTGATTCCCACAACCCGCCAAAGTGCGGAGTGTACGCTGGAATAAATGAAAATTGTATACCTTGTTCGGCCACCTGTGACGGCAAAGTGAGATGGAGAAGTTTCGACAGTTCATTGAACGTGCCCACGAACGTAGTACCGTTGTCAGAGAAGATATGCTGCGGCTTACCTCTGCGACCGATAAATCTATTTAGAGCTGCTATAAATGCTTCTTTTGTCAAATCTGAGACAAGCTCCAAATGCACAGCCTTTGACGCTAGGCAAACAAAAATACATATATAAGATTTGACTAATCGTGAGCCCCTTCCTTTACGGTCACTTATCATCACCGGCCCGGCATAGTCGACACCGGTGTTTAGGAACGGAAATTCCAGTTCAACCCGTTGTTCCGGTAAGTTTCCCATCACAGGCTGAATTGTTTGGGCCTTAAACCTGCAACATTTGACGCAGGTTCGAACTGTGCGCTTGGCTAACGCAGTGCCTCCAATCACCCAGTAATTGGTTCTTACCAAAGCTAATAGTAAACGGGGACCCGGATGTATATGGGTTTTGTGTAACATCTCAAATAATAGTTTTGTTAAGGGGTGTCTACTGCATAATAAAATTGGATGTCTTACATTATACTCGTAATTAGAATTTCCAAGTCTACCACCGATACGAATTATATTGTTAGCATCCATGAACGGAGATACTGATAACAATCGGTTTTTATGTGGCAACTTCACGTTCGAGAGAAGACATTGTTTTTCAGTTGGGAATGACTCTTGTTGAGCTATGCCCAATAAAAACGTCACTGACTTATTTAATTCTGACGTAGTAAGACAGCCGTACCGTTTGCTCTGTCGACAGTTGTTTATAAATCTAAACAAGTAGGCAATTACTCTCTGTAGAGAAGTAAAATTGGAAAATGTTGAAATTAATGTCGAGACTAAATTAATTTCGGCAGGTTTTGTGTTACATGTTGTGTGGAGTGAGATTAATTCAGGTAGTTCTGAATTGCAATTTCTACCAGGAACACTCGGCCACTGAGACATGTCACCTTTTAAATAGTTAGGTCCCGACCACCAAATGGAATTACTGCCTAATTGATCGGCACTCACACCGCGAGATACTAGGTCTGCGGGGTTTTCCTTGGAAGTTACGTATCGCCACGTAAAACCACTAGAATCCTCCTGTATCTCACTAACACGATGCCTAACAAAAGGTTTACACTGCTCTGACTTATGGGCGAGCCAGCCTAATGTAATGGTCGAATCCGACCAAAAGAAGCAATCGTCGTACTTAAAAGTAACTGAAGCGATTACCCGTTTCCATAGCCTTGTCCCAAGCAAAGCTGCACAAAGCTCCAGGCGTGGAATGGTAGTGGGTTTAATGGGCGCTACTTTGCTCTTGGATACCAATAGCCGGACAGTGACTGCCCCATCACCACCAACACACCTCACATACACGCATGCACCATATGCACTCTCCGAGGCATCTGTAAAGGTGTGCAATTGCACGTTAATAGGACTATTAACTATGATGCAACGTGGAATGTTTAATTTGTTTAAATGTGATAAAGTATGCACGAAACTAAGCCATTCCTTTTTTATGTGCTGTGGAACATCTTCGTCCCATGAGCATTGATCCTTCCATAATTGTTGCATAATTATTTTTGCTGATATTATGCAAGGGGCCACGATGCCAAGAGGATCAAATACTTGAGCTATTGTAGATAGGATATGACGTTTGCTAATTTTGTCACTACCTTCTATGTGGATGGAGAATGTCAAGCAATCGGCTGCACTGTTCCAATTGAGGCCTAACGTCTTAGAAAGCTCGTTTTCACTTAAATCCACAAGATGATGTGTACTGTCTCCTTTGCTGATTGCGTTTAGAATTTCTGTGCAATTTGAGTTCCACTTTCGCAAACATAATTTGGCAGATTCTAACGAGTTTATGATTCCCTGGCATAAATCAACTGCATCTTGATAAGACTCATGGCCAGTCAGAAGATCATCCACGTAGAAGTCGTGACAAATGGCTCGTTTGACTTCTTCATTTGTTGCTTCCAAGCCTAGCTGTCTTAAACATCTAGTGGCTAAGAATGGGGCTGACGCCGTACCATAGGTGATGGTGTTTAAGGTGTAAACCTTCAACGGATGCGACGGGTCTGAACGCCATAATATTTGCTGAAGAGAACGTTGTGTTGGGTCAACTTCTATCTGTCTATACATCTTCTCGATGTCAGCGGTTATGACGAACTTATGTTGTCTAAATCTAATTAATATTGACAATAGATTGTCTTGTACTGTTGGCCCAACGCGCTGTATGTCATTCAATGATTTTCCTGATGACGTCACAGCGGAAGCGTCGAATACAACCCGTAACTTGGTTGTAATACTACTCTCCCTAAGTACCCCGTGGTGGGGTAGAAAACATGAAATCTTTTTCTCTGAATTAAATGTTGTTTCACTCATGTGACCTAAGTTGATATATTCTGTGATGAATTCTGTGTACAAATTTTTTAGTCTCATATCTCTTTCCAACCTTCGCTCGATGGAAAGAAACCTACGCTTAGCTACTTGAAAGCTATCGCCTAAAGCGCTAGGTGACTCCTTTAAAGGCATGGAAACTATGAACCGACCTTGTGAATTGCGTTTTGTTGTTTTAGTGAAATGCAGTTCACATGCCTTTTCATCGGCTGTAAAATCATGTTCTGGTGGGATTGTATCTAGTTCCCAAAACTTAGATAGTTCTACTGGAGTGTCCTGACAAAGATGACTCATAACAGTAGATGCTTTGCCATCGTAGATTGACCCTGAGACCAACCAACCAAGCGTCGATTCAACTAACGTTGGTTGATTTTTACCTAACTGGATGCGATTTGTGCCTATGATATCCCAAAATATGTCTGCCCCGATGAGTATGTCGGTAGAAGCAGGTGTGTAATATTTAGGGTCGGCTAAACAAATTCCAGATGGTATTTGAACGTCATGTATGTCAATGTGTGTAGACGGGATTGAAGATGAAATTGTAGGTAAGACAAAACAAGTAATGTTCGTTTTGTAGTTACTATTTATAGACTCTATTGTGATGGAACATGATCGTGTGCTTTGTGACGTCAGCCCACTAATACCAGTAACCTTAGAGCTATTGAAAGAGCTAGGTAAACCAAGCTTACGGCAGAGATCCTGCGATACAAAATTGGCCGTGCTTCCATTGTCCAGCAAGACTCTGGCGACATGCGGCTTTCCTTTGTTGTCTCTCACCTTCACCAATGCTGTGGAAAGCAAAACATGTACATTGGACCTTTCCTTAAACGTGTTGGTGGATAAAGCTATAGCTTCAATAGCAGCAGGCTCATTCGAGCAATCAGAATGTAGCAACGTGTTGTGCCTTTGCGAGCAATATTTGCAATTACCAAATTTACAAGTGCGTTCAGCATGACCTGAATGAAGGCAATTAAAGCAAACCTTACATTCCTTAGCCTTTTGTATGCGCATATTCACAGGCAGTTTCCTAAATTCTTTGCAAGAAAATAAGCTGTGTGGTTTATGACACAGACCACAAGAAGACTTCGTCTTGGTGTCAGCAGCTTTGCTAGTTGAAGCGAGGAAGCTTTTACTAGCCTTTGCTTGATGTGTGTTGGACTTACCCTGCGATTGTGACTCTTCTAGTGTTTCTAGTATGTCTGCTTTGTTGGATAGAAATTTAATGAAAAGGCTAAGCTTAGCTGAATCGTCAGAGCTACTTCTTCGTTCCTCCCATTCCCTACTAGTGGTAGAATCTAATTTGGAATTCATTAAGTAAATTATTAAAGTATCCCAATGTTCTATTGGTTCATTCAACGTAGACAACGCCCTGAGATTTTTATTAGTGATGTCCACTATGTACCTTAAAGCTTTGCTCGACTCTTTAGTTATAGGCTGCACAGCGAAGAGTGCGTGAACATGATTATTCACGAGTAAGTGTTTATTATCATATCTCTCGCAAATTAATTGCCAAGCTGAGAGATAGTTATCAGCCCTAAAATCAAAACTCTTAACCACTAACGCTGCGCCATCTTGAAGAGATGCGCGCAGGTAATGGAATTTATTAATATTATCTATTTTATCGTTCGTGTGTATCAAGGAGAGGAAAGTGTCTCTAAACTCGAGCCAGTGTTGGTAATTACCGTTAAAGGTGGGCAAGTTAATCTTAGGAAGACGAACGAAATTCTGAGCGTGAGAGGCTGATGCATTACAAAAGCTTACCTCAGCTTGTTCCGCGTTTTTGTAGGTCTCGAGCATAGCACGAGCAGAAGATATCAGCGAAAAATACTGCGCCTCACACATATCTCGCTCCTTGACCTGCTCCTCTGGGCTATCTGAGAGCTCCTCCATCTCACTCTGCAAAGTGTCAAAGTCGTCAAACAAAGATTCAATTCTTTTAAGACGCAAATCCAGTTCTATCCTGCTTTCTAGTTTGCTAAGTTGATCACTTTCCTTAACACTAGATAAATATGTGCTGAAATTTGTCATTTTGCCTTTGAATACTCCACGTTTCTTGACTAATTCTTTAACTTTACTCATTGTGATGTTTATAATATAATTAACTGTGTAAAAATATGTAAACTAGTGTTATTGAGTATTATTCTAAGTCGGGAACTAAGAACACTAACTACTATACAATAATAACACGCTAACAAGCCAAAACACACACAATTTCGCACTAATCTAAACTACCAACACAAACTATTTTATAACAAAGAAAAAAAGGTAAGTATACTAATCTGATTTTGTGTTGTTTTTTTTTTTTACAATCCGTATTGGCCACCTCTGGACACTCGCCAAGGTTATCCTATGAAAATACAAGATTAGTATAAGAACACAATATTAACAGGATTAAAGTAATGATCATTAGTTATTACGATGAATATGCAGAATTGATATCGAAAGACACGAATGAATGAATCTAATGAATGAGCTATGAATGAACTATGAATGAACGAATGTATGAGTTAGTTTAACGTTATGCAGATAACTAGTGACTTTGTGATGACGAATGAACGAACATATGAACGTGAACTGAATGCAATCACGTATGACACTGTTTGAAGAGAAAAAAAAACGACTATCGTTTGAAATTGTAACGATCATCAAAATTATTCTAGAAATGAATAGGCACTAATGATCTGTTCCGTTAATGCAATGTAAACGAAAAATGTAACTAACTAATGAAACAGATGATGACTATGTGAAATGATAGGAAAAATGAATGATAAATAGAGGAATATGGAACGATCTCACGGTCTTTTATGCACTGTCCTGATTGAAATCTTCGCCACTGATGCAATACTTGATGTCCGAAGGTGAGGTGATGGTGATGACCGCCTATAGTAGACTGCTCAACCGCTGATACCTCTTGAGTGTCAGCTGAGGTGTCGAATCACAATCCTCAGCAATATTCCCCAACGATGAGCAAATAGGATGACGGTTGAACTTTGAAGTCGCCCAGGCTTGAGTCTTTGCCCTCAGGTTGCCCTCCGGTAAACTTGATATTGCTTCGTAATGATGGCTGCAACTCCTTTGAATTTCTTGAATGCCGGCTCCGTTACGTTAGCTCGAAGGACCATATGTTGGGCCCGGTCCGCTATAGTAATAGTTGGATCCCTAGGCCTCGTTAAATGATAACAACTGGATTGTCTAAATTGATTATAATAGAAATTAAATGACGGTTACAATATTTGAACCGGCGCGACAGTAAGTCGGTACGCGTGCGTTCGTCCGTGAGTCGTAGACGAGTCTGCCCGATGATGGCCGAATGGGAGCGCGAGCGCCGTCGCCGGCGGCCCGCCCCCGCGTCCCGCGCCGTGCTTCATCAGTAGCCTATGTGTTAATCCAGGTTATGACCTACGTGTGTGCAATATTTCATTGTAATCCCTTCAGCCGTTTTTGCGATACCTTCAGCCAAACATACAAACATACAAACAAACAAACATACAAACATACAAACATACAAACATACAAACAAACAAACATACAAACTTTCCGCTTCCGCTTCCGCATCCGCTTCCGCATCCGCATCCGCATCCGCATCCGCATCCGCATCGGCATCGGCATCGGCATCCGCATCGTCATCGGCATCGGCATCGGCATCGGCATCGGCATTCGCATCCGCATCCGCATCCGCATCGCATCCGCATCCACATCCGCATCCGCATCCGCATACGCATCCGCGTCCGCATCCGCATCCGCATCCGCATCCGCATCCGCATCGGCATCCGCATCCGCATCCGCAATCGCATCGGCATCCGCATCTGCATCTGCATCCGCATCTGCATCCGCATCTGCATCGGCATTGGCATCCGCATCGCATCCGCATCCGCATCCGCATCGCATCCGCATCCGCATCCGCATCCGTATCGGCATCCGCATCCGCATCCGCATCCGCATCGGCGGATGCAGATGCAGATGCGGATCATCTGCATCTGCATCCGCATCCGCATCTGCATCGGCATTGGCATCCGCATCGCATCCGCATCCGCATCCGCATCGCATCCGCATCCGCATCCGCATCCGTATCCGCATCCGCATCCGCATCCGCATCGCATCCGCATCCGCATCCGCATCGCATCCGCATCCGCATCGCATCCGCATCCGCATCGCATCCGCATCTGCATCGGCATTGGCATCCGCATCGCATCCGCATCCGCATCCGCATCGCATCCGCATCCGCATCCGCATCCGCATCGCATCCGCATCTGCATCGGCATTGGCATCCGCATCGCATCCGCATCCGCATCCGCATCGCATCCGCATCCGTATCCGCATCCGCATCCGCATCCGCATCGCATCCGCATCCGCATCGCATCCGCATCCGCATCCGCATCGCATCCGCATCCGCATCCGCATCCGCATCCGCATCGCATCCGCATCCGCATCCGCATCCGCATTCGCATCCGCATCCGCATCGCATCCGCATCCGCATCCGCATCCGCATCCGCATCCGCATCCGCATCCGCATCGCATCCGCATCCGCATCGCATCCGCATCGCATCCGCATCCGCATCCGCATCGCATCCGCATCCGCATCCGCATCCGCATCCGCATCCGCATCCGCATCCGCATCCGCATCGCATCCGCATCCGCATCCGCATCGCATCCGCATCCGCATCCGCATCGCATCCGCATCCGCATCCGCATCCGCATCCGCATCCGCATCCGCATCGCATCCGCATCCGCATCCGCATCCGCATCCGCATCCGCATCCGCATCCGCATCCGCATCCGCATCCGCATCCGCATCCGCATCCGCATCCGCATCTGCTTGTGCTTGTGCTTGTGCTTGTGCTTGTGCTTGTGCCTGTGCTTGTGCTTGTGCCTGTGCTTGTGCTTGTGCTTGTGCTTGTGCTTGTGCTTTCTAGTTCTAGTTCTAGTTCTCGTTCTAGTTCTCGTTCTAGTTCTTGTTCTATCTCTGTTTCTTATCTCTATGTTTGTTCTAGCTAGTCTTTAAGCCTCAGAATATATTTTGTGATTCTGATCTCCTGTAGGTTGTGAATCTATACCGCTCAGGATTCAAGCCCCGGAACAACTTCTTATTGATTCTGGGCTCCTGGTGAGGTGTGTGAAGCTATACAGCTTAGGATTGTAGCCCCGAAAATACGTATTCATGATTCTGGTCTCCTGGTACGTTGTGAGTCTTTACCGGTCATGATTTCAGCACTGGAAATACTTCTCATTTTTCTGGTCTCCTGGTAATTTGTAAATCTCTATCTCTCCTAATACCAGCCTCGGAATATGTTTTGTGATTCTGATCTCCTGGTAGTTTGCGACTCTTGTGTTTCTGGTCTCCCGGCAATTTGTAAATCTCTACATCTCTTTACACCAGCCTCGAAATATGATTTGTAATTCTGATATCCTGGTAGGTTGTGAATCTACACCGCTCAGAATTATAGCCCCGGAAATACTTCTTCTTGATTCTGGTATCCTGGTGGTTTGTGAAGCTATACAGCTTAGGATTGTAGCCCCGAAAACACCTATTCATGATTCTGGTCTCCTGGTACTTTGTGAGTCTTTATCTCTCATGATTTCAGCCCTGGAAATACTTCTCATGTTTCTGGTGTCCTAGTACTTTTTGAGCGTGTGCGCTCGTGCAAGCCTGACTTTGGATTTCTACTTCCACCTCAGCCTTCGCTAAGTCTTGTCATTTACCGGGACAAAAAGTAGCCTATGTGTTAATCCAGGTTATGACCTACGTGTGTGCAAAATTTCATTGTAATCCCTTCAGCCGTTTTTGCGTTACCTTCAGCCAAACATACAAACATACAAACAAACATACAAACTTTCGCATTTATAATAAATATTAGTAGGATTAACTTTTTCACCACCTTTTACTTCCAATTTACCTTTGGCTTCATCCGCGTGCAGGTCTGAAATTTCTCTTCTTCATGATTCTGTTTTCCTGGTAGTTTAAGGATCTATACCGCTCAGGATTCCAGTCCCGAAAATACTTATTCAAGATGCTTTTTTTTTTACCTCTTTTGATCCCACCCTTTTTTTTTGGTTTGTTTTTTGTGATTCTGATCTCCTGATAGTGAGTGAAACTATACCGCTCGGAAATTTTACTTCTTCACATTTCTGGTCTCCTGGTAATTTGTAAATCTCTACCTCTGCCAGCTTCGGAATATGTTTTGTACTTCTGATCTCCTGGTAGGTTATGAATCTATACCGCTCAGGATTCCAGCCCCATCCCTGGAGTTTGAGAATCTATTCCACTTAGGGTTTCAGCCCCGGAACACTCTTTGTGTTTCTGGTATCCTAGTATTTTGTGAATCTATACCGCTTAAGATTCTAGCCCCAAAAATACTGATTCACGACTCTGGTCTCCTGGTAATTTTAGAATCTATACCTCTCATGATGCCAACCCCAAAATCACTTCTTCATAATTCTGGTCTCCTGGTAATTTATGAATCTCTACCGCTCATAATCCCAGCCTTTTGGTAACATTTGTAATTCTTCTATGTCTTGGTTGTTCGTGAATCTGTACTGCTCGGAAAACTTATTCATGATTCTGTTCTCCTGGTAATTTGTGAATCTGTACCTCTCATAATACCGGCCACAGAATATATTTTGTGATTTTGATCTCCTAGTAGGTCGTAGGAATCTATACCGCTTAGGATTTAAGCCCCAAAAATACTGGTTCATGACTATGGTCTCCTGGTAGTTTTGGAATCTACACCTATCATGATTCCAGTTCTGGAACTACTTTTTCGTGAATCCTGATCTTTTCGTAGTTTTGTGAGTCTTTATCGCTCATAATTTCAGTCCTTGAAATACTTTTCATGTTTCTGGTCTCCTGGTAATTTGTGAATCTCTACATCTCATAATACCTGCCTCGGAATATACTTTGTGATTCTGATTTCCTGGTAGCTTGTGAATCTATACCGCTCAGGATTCAAGCCCCGGCAATACTTCTTCTTGATTCTGGTCTCCTGGTGGTTTGCGAAGCTATACCGCTAGGGTTGTAGCCCCAAAAATACCTCTTCATGATTCTGGTCCCCTGGTACTTTGCGAGACTACCGCTCATGATTCCAACCCCGGAAATACTTTTCATGTTTCTGGTCTCCTGGTACTTTGTGAGCGTAAACCGCTCGTTCAGCCTAACTTTGGATTTCTACTTCCACCTCAGCCTTCGCTAAGTCTTGTCATTTACCGGGATAAAAAGTAGCCTATGTGTTAATCCAGGCTATGACCCACCTGTGTGCGAAATTTCATTCAAATCCCTTCAGCCGTTTTTGCGATACCTTCAGCCAAACATACAAACATACAAACATACAAACAAACAAACATACAAACAAACAAACATACAAACTTTCGCATTTATAATATTAGTAGGATGCGAAAGTTTGTATGTTTGTATGTTTGGCTGAAGGTATCGCAAAAACGGCTGAAGGGATTACAATGAAATTTTGCACACACGTAGGCCATAACCTGGATTAACACATAGGCTACTTTTTATCCCGGTAAATGACAAGACTTAGCGAAGGCTGAGGTGGAAGTAGAAATCCAAAGTCAGGCTGAACGAGCGCACACGCTCAAAAAGTACTAGGACACCAGAAACATGAGAAGTATTTCCAGTGCTGAAATCATGACGAGTAAAGACTCACAAAGTACCAGGAGACCAGAATCATGAATACGTATTTTCGGGGCTACAATCCTAAGCTGTATAGCTTCACACACCCCACCAGGAGCCCAGAATCAAGAAGAAGAAGTATTTCCGGGGCTTGAATCCTGAGCGGTATAGATTCTCAAACTACCAGTTCACAACCTACTAGGATATCAGAATCACAAAACATATTCTGAGGTTGGTATTAGGAGAGGTAACATCTTGAATAAGTATTTTCGGGGCTGGAATCCTGAGCGGTATACATTCCCAGGCGTATAGACAACCAATAAACAGAATCATGAAGAAGAGAAATTTCAGACCTGCACGCGGATGCAACCACAGGTAAACTCTACCAGGGTGCCAAAATCGTGAAAAAGTTAATTTAATATAAATGTCTAAGCGGAAGGAGCCACGAGCAAGAAGCTAAGCACCAATTTAGGATATGTTCGGGACTCAATAAATGAAACAGTTTGGATATGGTAAACTATTATATTTAATACGGTAAATGTCTACGCGGACGGAGCCACGGGCAAGAAGCTAAGCACCAATTTAGGATATGTTCGGGACCCAATAAATGAAACAGTTTCGATATGGTAAACTATTATATTTAATACGGTAAGAGTAACAAGATAGGTACCCCGACACACTGAGTGAGTGTGTGTACCCCTACTATTTTTATGTAGAACTTTGACGTTCAAAAAAATCTGGCTTTCAGCCTAATTTAAATTACTTTTGATTTTGATTTCTACAGGATTTATTTAAAGTGCTACTCTCTGGAAATACCACTTAGACTTATTATAATTACACTTTTTACGCGGGCGAAGCCGCGGGCGGAAGCTAGTTAATAATAAAACAAATAAATGTTCCAGCCATTGATAAGTTGATCAAGCCCCATGTGAAACATCTAGCTTGATAAACCTACCCATGGTAGGCCCATCCAACCTTTCAGCAAATATCCTTAAGATGCCGTTGTTGCTTCCTCCCACTCTGCGTATCATCGACGCCACCTTCTTACGCATTATTGCAAAATAGTCATCGGTGTGGGCATCGTCGAACATACCTGACGCACTACAATAGGGTGGAAGCCTCAACAACACCCTAAAGGTATTATTATATTGTTAGATATTTCCCTTCCAACCTACCCGCAACGAGTGGAAGTGTATAAAAATGCATGGCGCGCTGTCAACGGGCTCTTCTTCTTTTGGCTCCGGACGCGACTGACGTATTTTAGAGTCGTTATAATGTTATTCAAAGGTCGTGTTTATAATGTTGTAGAAGTAGGAACGTACTTGTTATTGTAAAACGTTTTTAAGCAATAAAACTTTCTTGGTTGACGAGTCATTTATTTTCATTTATATAATAACCGCTTCTGGTCCTTAAGATCAGAAGTGGGATAACCACGCGTTCTAAGCCGTTTTTGCCATCTAAATACCTAAATGCTTGGTTATTTTATCCAGTCAAAGAGAACGTTAAAGTGAAGTGTTGTACTTGTAAAGTGCTGACTTGTCAACCGTTAGTAAGTTTTGTTTCCTTATAAAGTGTCGAGAGCGTGTCTCGGTTCAGAGGATGTAAGAAGTCGTAGGAGCGACAATGTGCTAGTCTTAGTTCTTACGAATCGCGCCGCGATAGTTATAACTACACGCCACTTTTTATCACGCACTACCCTCAAAATAGATTGATAGACCATAGCGACAGATCGCATAAGCGGCAGTGTTTTGCGTAGAACTCGTGGCAGACCTCGTTCTTGTAGATCAGTGTTTTTCAAACTGTAGGTCACGACTCGCGACCCAAGGGGGTTCCAAAGTTTTGCTTGGGGTGTCACGGTCGCAAGCCAAGTAAAGATAAAAAGCGAGGATTGCTAATCTTGCACTAGAAGAAGGCCCATGACTGTTAATTTTTCAAAATTTTTAAAATCTTTGTTCTATTTTTGTTACGCAAATAGTGTAATTTGAAACATATTTGACTTGACGTTTAGGTTTAAAAATAAATCACAAGAGTGCATTACGCCCGCTCGCTCACCGCATTGTTACGGCCCTAGGGGGTAGCCACAATTATTTTTTACTTAATAATTGGTCGCATGTTCAAAAGTATTGAAAAGTAGATATTGCAAAACTTGACGACTTGTGTGACGGTGCTCTCTGTCGAATTCTTATGAGGTTAGAAGTTATTGAGCGTAAGTTACCGAGTATCAATTAGTGAACGTCCGTTGCATTCAAATACCGAAAGCCAGTTATTTTTATCAAATACGGTTGAACGAACCCCTGATTGCAAACAATGTTCAAGTTTTAAGCGGCTACACTTTTTAAGTTGAAAACTACCTACCTGTTGAAGTTTTAACTCTGGCGGGTTTGAAATTCCTTTTTCGGGAAGGTAAGTCGGTAGTTACCAGGGGCGACTGATTGTACATGGTCAGGTACGGCCGAGCCCAGGGAAAGTGAATACTTTTTTTCGATCATCGGAACCTACTAACGTTACCGGTCCTGTAGTTTTTGGAGCTTGCAAGCTATTGTCGCTGTTACATTGCAGGCTATGCCTCGTAAGACAGCAAGCATATCAAGGCTGCTTCAGCCGCACTGACCAACTTTCAAGGTTGAGCAACCCTTGAAGGGGTTGGTCCGTGGATGGGTGACTGATTCATTACATACCGAGACTCCTCTGTGCCTCGGATTGGACCTGTTTCAGGATTGTGCAGTCGCTCCGTGTGAGGTGCTGGTGCTTGCCTGCATCCGCTGTGTCATGCGCAGTGTCCCGCGTCGTGGTACGCGGTGGCGCCCTGCGTGATGCGCATGGTGTGCGCTCCGTGGTGCACGCTGGCCACTTCATGGTGCGCTGAGTGTGCGCTCCGTGGTGCGCAGTGAGGCGCTGGGAGTGCGCTCCGTGGTGCGCAGTGAGGCGCTTCATGGTGGGCATGGAATGCACTATATGGTGTGCTGTGCTGCGCTGCATGGTGCGCTGGGTGTGCGCTTCATGGCGTGCGCTGCGTGGTGCGCATGGTTTGCGCTCCGTGGAGAGATGCTGACTTGATGCCTGTGTCTTCATGACGCATTGCTCAGTACCGCGGGCATATGAGAGACATGCGGACTCTATGCCTCTGTCTTTATGACGTGGTTGGTAAGTGACGACAAGCAAACGTGGAGCCTCTGTCGTGGTTACATTGATGAGCATGCTAACGTTTGGGCCTCTGCTCTGTTTTGCGGTCATGGTGGAGACATGCAGAACTTTTGGGCCTCTGTCTCAATGACGCAATGTGTCACAAATTCATAGTAAGCATAACCTTTGGGCCTCTACTATCTATTCGTGAAAACGACAAGCGAACGTTTGGGCCTCTGTCGATAACAATGTATTGCAAGTGATGGAAATCCGGATTCTATCATTAGCAATGCACTGAATGTCTTGGGTTTGAAGCTGTTTCAACTTTAAAAATCACTATTGATGGTCCTTGTTGCTGGCGCTTGAGTGCACGCTTGCGCCTGGAACACTGGAGAAATTCGTGAATCTTTACTTATGAAACTACTTCAGGCTGAATAAGCTTCAAACCATAGTGGTCATGTTATTTAATTACTCATGTACTCTGTATTTTCAGATAATGATGACGGTCAAAATAATGATGATGGCCAGGTTGTGACAGATGGATCTGATGGGAATGAAGTTGCGGTCGAGGACGTCACGCTATCAGGAACGGCCGTGTTAGATATTTCCCTTCCAACCTACCCGCAACGAGTGGAAGTGTATAAAAATGCATGGCGCGCTGTCAACGGGCTCTTCTTCGTTTGGCTCCGGACGCGACTGACGTATTTTAGAGTCGTTATAATGTTATTCAAAGATCGTGTTTATAATGTTGTAGAAGTAGGAACGTACTTGTTATTGTAAAACGTTTTTAAGCAATAAAACTTTCTTGGTTGACGAGTCATTTATTTTCATTTAAATAATAACCGCTTCTGGTCCTTAAGAATATTGTATTCGCAGGGCATTATCTGCTTTTTGGGTATGATTAGCCCAAAGGCTGCAGGTGTAAAATGTTTGGCAGTAAGCCTTGAACAATGTGATTTTAACTGGTACTGAGCAACCAGCAAACCTTCGAGCCACCATATTTCCCCTCACAGCCAATGCCCTGCGTTCCCTTTTCATGTCTGTGTCGTCTTTCAGGTCTTCAGTGACAATATGTCCCAGATATTTAAACTGGGTTACTCTCTGCAAAAGTGAGCCACACAGTGTTACCGGAGGGATATATGATGGGCTTTTATTTCTACCTCTAAACACCAGTAGCTCACTTTTCTTAGGGTTGTACTTTAGCCCATACTGCTTAGCATACCCCTCACAAATCGAGAGCAACTTTCTTATTCCACAGATGGAAGGGCTCAGCAACACCATATCGTCTGCGTAACTTAAGTTATTCAAACAGACTTCATCAATGTGGCATCCAACATGTGTGTTGCTGAGCTCAACCAGTAATTTATTAACATAAATGTTAAAGAGCCTCGGAGAGGTAAGACCTCCTTGTCTCACACCACATTCTAATTTGTAGGGGTCAGACAGCGCATTTGACCACTTTACAAAGTTTCTCTGCTTATCATACCATAAAGATAACGTAGACACTAGCGAAGTAGGAACGCCCGCCTCTCTGAGCTTTTCCCATAGGGCATCATAGAAAACCAGGTCAAACGCTTTTGACAGGTCCAGGAAACAAGCATAGACTGGTGTTTTTCTATCTGTGTAATACTTGACAGTATGCTTCAACGCGAAGATGGCACTTTCAGTGGACAACCCAGCACGAAAACCAAACTGTGAGTCGTGTAACTGGGTATATCCATCGAGGCGGGAGTCAAGCACACTGTCAAGTACTTTGGCTAACACAGTTGCCAGTGAGATAGGCCTATAATTACTCTTGTCTGCTATGTCCCCTGTCCTGTCCTTCACAATAGGTATGACTACTGTATCCAGTAGCTCCTGCGGTAAGTGAGAATGTCCCAAGCACAGATTAAAAAACATAGTCAACACACGCGGCAGATGTATACCAGCGTTTTGAAGATGCTCGATGCTGAGCCCGTCGTGCCCAGGAGATTTACCTCTCTTCATACATTTAATAATAGATTTTATTTCTTTACATGAAAATCGAAGGGGTGATCCAGCACGACAGTGCTCAGCATCATTCATCCTCGACGCTGTCTCGAGAGGAGCACTCATTTTAAAGTGTTCTTTGAAGATATTGGCTATTTCAGTGCAGTCATTCCGACCATCCACGTAAGCTGAAAGACTTGGGGTATTATTATTTAGTTTTTTAGTCCCTTTCCAAAATGACGTGAATGATTTTTTTGAATGTAATGAGGCTATAATGTCCATTTCAATTTTGTTTTGGTTTTTAATACACCATTTTAATTTTGATTTAAATAATTTACGCGTTAATTTCATATCTTCAAAGATAGGCCCGATACTGGGTTGACCATACCACATCCACGTTTTAAACATAATCTTTGCTTGGGTGTGAACTTCTTTGACATGTTTGTTCCAGCCCTTTATACCTTTATTTTTTCCTATAATGCCTCTTGAGGTCCTACTACTACTGGCAGCTTCACTTAATATATTTACAATTTTGCTATACATTTCATCCAACAAAATTTTATGGTCGAGCTTATCACAATATTTATCAGCACATATTTTAAAGTTTTCAGGAAAGTCTAGACTCTTTAAATTGTTATTACAGTTCAAAAAGTATTTATGAATTTCTTCTGAGCTTCTTTCGCCCCAGCGCACGTTATTACATATTCTTGTAACAAATGTTTTTACTCTAATGATATTAATATCACACTCCAATTTCAATGGAAAGTGGTCTGACCAAAAAGAGTCATAAATCACCTCAATGTTTACAATTGTTTTGGACGCCGACTGTGTTACAAGTCAGTGGTCAAGCCAACGTTTACACCCATGTGAGTCACTAATAAATGTATAAGTAGGCGGCGACGACATGCCGAGATAATTAATATCCGCGCATAATAAGTCTTGCTCGTTACAAAAACTTAGAAGTTCATTACAGAATGACTCACCTGGGTGCGCGTTGAAGTCCCCTAGCACAAACACTGATTCAATATTGTTATTTTGTATCATTGAGTATATTTCACTGAGGCACTCCGTAAAGTCTAACAAGTTCTCGCTACAGTCCGTTGGCATATACACATTTATAACCATAAACGATCGGTCATTAACCACTACTTTTATTGCACAGATCCTATTATTATCACTTTTCACTACCGACACGCAATTAAAAGCACTTTTTCGCCACAGTATGGCGACTCCTCCATATGGTCTACCTTTGCAAGTACCAGCAGACGTGTCTACTGACGATTTCGCAGTGTAGCTAAATTCTTGATCTATGTTTTCGAGAAAGTGTAAATCATGTGGATATAACCACGTTTCTTGTAAAAATATTATATCGGCCGTCAAGCATAGTGAGCGCACGCATGTCACAGATCTCTTCACATTTTTACAGTTAAATGTTATTATAAGGCCGCTCTTTCTTCATTGTAATTTTTTCCAGTGAAACTACCTCCGATGTTTTATTTTTAATGTACAGACATATATCGCTTTCTGCGGTTTCCTTGTTTACGTTAGAAATAAACAATGGAATTTTTACTTCAGCTACTTTGAACTTTTCAGAAAAATCCGTGGTAGCTTTCCCAGTATTGCCAACAAACCGGTTTCTAAACCTCCTTTTTTGGACCGTTATCCATTCTTCATTTGGTTCGTTTTGCAATTTCCATTCACCTTTTCTCGCAATGTCCGCCATGGTAGGCTGTTTAGTTTCTACAGTCACTGTATGATCCACAGCTGATTCAGGCGTCTTTGTGCAAAATTCATTTTCTAACATAGTTGAGTTAATCAGTGCAGATGCACTCGGCTTACATATCTCCGCCTGCGTGCGAGCGAGAGAGCGGTACTTTGGTGACTCAGTGCATTCGGTGCTTGAATGTCACATCATCACGTTGACACCGGCCGCCGGCGACAAACCGATAGGCCCGCTATCGAGCAAATACCCTCCTCTTTTTCTTGTGTTAATATTGCTGGCTAAGTACGATGAAGCGGGCCTAACTGCTTCCAGTTCCATTTTCAGCTCATCCAATTGATTCAATGTTACGTATCTGTCCTTTATAGAATTGATTTCAGTACGCATAATTAGCAAGTCCTTTAATAATTTTGTGACGTCTACATGGTCGAACGTTACGGGCGGTAATTTTTGCAACTCACGCGCCACAAAAATCGGCATATGGTCCGGTTCTGTTACTTTGAACACACAAATCATATCTTCTAGGTTTCTCTGCTTTTTTCCATCTTTACGCCTGGATACTTTCTTCTGATTACCGTTAATAGAATTAAACAGTAGATCTTTAGCACATTCTACCTCCTCCTCAGAAAAAGCAGATGCACAAATCCCAATTAAACTTTCATTATCTATCACTGAGATTTTGTTTTGAATAAATGATAACAGTTCACATATTACTATATTACAGTTCACACATTTTAGTGTATTCACAGGTATCGTCGCGGAATTTGCCATATTCGAACCGCTCGCAAGCGCGCACGCCGGACGACCAAACCAAAAAGGTATAACGTGTCCGTTAGCGCTGGCGAGCGAACGTACTTTCGCTTCGGTGACTCATCGCACAAGGATGACGTCTAATAATATTGTAAAATGCAATCAGTGCAATTTAGTGGTTAGTGAGTTATTAGCCTTTATCCAAAATAAAGTAGACATTATGAACGAAGAAAGTTTGGTGAATCTGTGCGTGTCGAGTTTTTCTTCGGAGGAGATCGAAAGTGCAAAGAGCTTGCTATTCGAATCAGTGCCTACCTCAAAGAAAAAGATAAATAGAAGGAAGGATGGACGCTCGAAGAGAGATTTATTTGACGTTGTAAGCCTTATTAAAGAGACTGATCCGGATTTAATTCCAGTTTTTGTTGCAAGGGACTTACAGAAGCTACCTCCAGTTCATTTTGACCATGTTGATCCGACAAAACTCTTAAAGGATATGCTGGTCATCCAAAATGAATTAAGAACGATTAGGGAGTCGTATGTTACTGAAGAAAAATTGAACGAAGTCAGAAATGAACTTACTAATTTTGAAAAATGCATCTTTGGTGAACAATAACTTTGACTGTTATGTTAGTAAAAACCGAGGTGGAGGTAATAATACATATATCAAATAGTTATTTTTTGGATAGCGGACCGGCCGGTCTACCGGGGTGTCTTGGATGCGGAACAAAATACAATGCAAAGTCAAGCAGGGCAAAGTGAGTCATTGCCGAGAGCTACTAGTGACCCTGCGGCGCGAGCGGCGGTGTCAGGATCCCCTGCGCCCGCACCCACGCGCCCCCCTGCGACGCCCAGCCCGCACGTTCCGGCGCGAGTAGAAGAGCGCTCACGTACCGAGACTTTGAACATGAATACACCGCCGCCACCACTGTCGTCGCTTGAATCATCATCAGCGCCAATGTATCGGGTGGAATGTAGTACGAGTGCGAATACGTGTTTGCATAATTCTTTTGCGAATGTAATAAATACAGAAAAGCAATGGAAGGTTGAGAAGCCAAACGAGCAGTGGGTTTTAGTACAACAAAAGAGATTAAAAAATCGTTTTAATACACTGGAAGGCAAAGCAAGGCATACAGGCAGTCAAAAGTTCAAAGCTGCTGATATACAGGTACCTTTGTTCATCAATAATGTTGACAGAAGCACATCAGAGACTGACATTGTGAACTACATATTAGAAAAAACCCGAGTTCATGTCACTCTGCAGATGATAAAAGCAAAGGTGCAGAGAAAGTACAGTTCGTATAAAATGCAGGTGCCTAGTGCGAAGCTCTCACTGTTTCTGGATGACACTTTATGGCCTGAAGGTATAACTGTTAGAAAATTTATTGAATTTAAAAATAAGGATAATGGATCACAATACAGACAAGAGAACAAACAGAACTAATTTCGTGAGTTTTAACTGCTATTCTGTTAAGAACTCCATTGAATACGTCAGGACGTTGTGCCACACGGCAGACTTTTTAGCTTTACAGGAGACATGGCTGCTGCCGGACGACATTCCATACCTAGGAGAAATTGATCAAGATTTTGCGTACATCGGGAAATCTTCAGTGGACACTTCGTCTGGTATACTGAAGGGCAGACCATATGGCGGAGTGGCTCTTCTGTGGCGCAAAAGTGTGTTTCAATCGGTTTCGGTCGTTGACTGTGAGAGTGAGCGTATAGTGGCCGTTAAGGTAGTGTTTGATGATCGCGAGTTATTGGTGATGTCGGTATATATGCCAACGGATAGTCTTGACAATTTTGACAGTTTTGTGACGTGCCTTGGCGAGATTAGTGCTACGAGTATTATAGAGACAAGTGGTACTGACACAGTGTATATCCTAGGGGATTTCAACGCTAATCCAGGCACCTTATTTGGCAATGAGCTTTTGAAGTTCTGTGCTGAGCAACGGTGGACGTGTGCAGACATAGAATGGTTGGGGCTAGATTCAGGTACATATACATTCCTTAGTAATGCTTACGGGACTACGTCATGGTTGGACCATGTCATCATTACCGAAGTCGCAAAAGAAACTGTTCTGGGCACAAGTATACGATATGAGGTGTCATGTTCCGATCATTTCGCTGTCGAACTGTTATGTGACCTTAATATTTTGGTACCAAAAGTACGGATGAGAGGCTCATTGCCGGATAGGGCTATATGGGGCGAAAGAAATAAAGAGCAGCTCAATAAATATTTGTACATTTGCTCAACTAAGCTGCGTGATATCAACTTTCCTTGTAAATTACATAACTGTGCAGATGTAATGTGTAATAATATAGACAACAGACAAGTAATAGATAAACTGTATCATAATATAGTGAATGTGCTTAGGGACGCTGCGGGGGCGTGTTCTAAAAGTAGAACAATAAAAAAAAAAAAAACAAAAGGTGTGTGACAGGCTGGAACAAGCATTGCAAAAAGGCATATGGGGAGGCTAGGCTTCGGTTTCATGAGTGGGTCGCCCAGGGCAAAAATACGTCCGGTCAGACCTATGACCAAATGCGAAGCTCACGAAGTTGGTTTAAACATCAGCTCAAGTGGTGTAGAGACAATGAAACTCAGATAAAGATGGACAATCTTGCATTACAGCACACCACTAAGAACTTTAGTAAGTTTTGGAAGGAGACCAACAAATTGAATCCGAGGCCGAGTACTCCAGTTAGTGTAGAGGGGGTTAGTGACTCCGATCATATTGCCAACTTATTCAAGGAGCATTTTAGGATACTTTCTCCACTGGTACCCGCGACGACCACTACAGAGGCGGGAGGTACTAGTCTAGCGAAACTGCTTGTTCGGATCACTGCGAAACAGGTTGCCAGGGTGATCAGAGACATGAAGCGAGGAAAATCCCCAGGCCATGACTCGCTCAGCATAGAACACTTGCAGCATGCGGGTGTTCATCTGCCGAGGGTGCTCGCTATGTTGTTCACATTCTGCATAAGGCATTCATACCTCCCTGAGGCAATGATGAGAACTATAGTTGTCCCCATAGTAAAGAGCAAGACAGGAGACGTCTCTAAATTAAGTAACTTTTTTTTTTTTTTTTAGGCCTATATCACTTGCGACAATCATTGCTAAAGTGTTGGACGGTGTTATTGACATTCAGTTGAGACAACATCTACAGCTTCATGATGCACAGTTTGGCTTTCGCCCTGGTTTGTCAACAGAAATGGCTATACTGAATCTTAAGCATACCGTCCGATACTACACTGACAGGAGCACACCTGTCTATGCCTGTTTCTTAGACTTATCGAAAGCATTTGATCTTGTGGCATACGACAGGTTGTGGCAAAAGTTGTCGGGTGATACGGATCTACCTACTGAGTACATAAGTCTCCTAAAGTATTGGTATGGCAACCAAAGCAATTTTGTGCGGTGGTCGGGGTCGCTATCGGTTGAGTACGGGTTGGAATGTGGTTTAAGGCAGGGCGGGCTAACCTCGCCCACTCTCTTCAACTTGTATATTGACCGTCTGATCCGTGAACTCAGTGGCGCCGGTGTGGGCTGTTCGATTGATAGTGTTATTGTCAACAACATCAGTTACGCGGGCGATATGGTGCTGCTGAGTCCATCGATCAGTGCCCTTCGAAAACTGCTTTCGATCTGCGAGCGTTATGCGGGGGCCCATGGGCTCAGATATAACGCCATTAAAAGCGAGCTCATGGTGTTTAAGGCGGGGTCTAAAACCTATGACACTGTCCCACAGGTCATGCTGAATGGCAGTGTCCTTAAAAGAGTCTCGCAGTTCAAGTATCTGGGCCACTGGGTCACCGAGACGCTTGTAGATGATATTGATATAGATAGGGAGCGCAGGGCTTTATCTGTTAGAGCTAATATGCTGGCTCGTAGGTTCGCGCGCTGTACTGCGGAAGTAAAAGCCACGTTGTTTAGGGCATTTTGCCAATTGTTTTACACGTGCAGCCTATGGGTCAAGCATACGAAAAAATCGTACGACACCTTGCGTGTTCTCTATAATAATGCCTTCAGGGCGCTGATGAGGCTGCCTCGCTACTGTAGCGCGTCGGGTATGTTTGCGGAAGCAAACATAGATGGATTTGCGGCGATTATTCGCAAGAGAGTTGTGTCCCTGATGCGCCGCATACGGGGCAGTTCCAACAGCTACGTTCGGTTGTTCGCATGGAGGATGGATCTGGATCTGGATTGCCCAATAATGCGGTACTGGACCAGGCTGCATGTTGAGCACTCCGGATCCAAACCTAAATTTAGACTAAGGTGAAATAATGTATTCTCAGCGAAACCTCCCTCTCAAAGATCTGACTCCAGCGGTGCGCTATAAAAGGCGCGCGCGCCTAGCATTTTTTTTCACTCCGTCTTCGGTCGGCAACGGTTGAACATCGCTACCCTCGTTTGTACTTTCATATTGTTATTAATTCATATCATTTGCAGTAATTAGAGTTTCGGATGTCATAGTTTTAATTTATCATTTGTTGTAATTTCGGTTATTAAATTTTGATTATTAATTAAATAATTTTGGGAAATACTTGTGCGTTATTTTTTAAAAAAACTGTCCTCACTTCTGGTTTCTAAGATCAGAAGTGGGATAGACCACGTGCTTAGTGCTGTTTGTGCCATCTGTTTTAAGTTAACTAAATATCCGTTAGTGTTTGAATTTGACCTAATTACTGCAAGTTTTGTTGTTTGTGGTTTCGCGTGTGTCGGATTGTGCAGACCAGATGTGCAGTCGCTCCGTGTGTGCTGCACATGGTGTGTGCCGCGAGACGCGCATGGTGTGCGCTCCGTGGGGCGCAGTGAGGCGCTTCATGGTGCGCATGGAATACGCTGTATCATGCGTAGTGGCCCGCGTCGTGGTGTGCGGCGGCGCCCTGCGTGATGCGCATGGTGTGCGCTCTGTGGTGCGTGGCGACGCGCTTCATGGTGCTCTGGCGCGGCGAGTGGACGCTTGACGCATGCTCCGCTTTCTTCGAGGCTGGGCAACCGGAAGACTTCTGTTTGGTCTGAGCATCTGGCTTATGACTTCTGTTTGGCCTGAACCCCTGGTTCACGGCTTCTGTTTGGTCTGAGCCTCTGGCTTATGACTTCTGTTTGGCCTGATCCCCTGGTTCATGGCTTCTGATAGGTCTGAGCCTCTGGCTTATGACTTCCGTAAGGTCTAAGCTCCTGGCTTATGACTTCTGTTTGGTCTGAGCCTCTGGTTTATGACTTCTGTTTGGCCTGAACCCCTGGTTCATGGCTTCTGATAGGTCTGAGCCCCTGGCTTATGACTTCCGTAAGGTCTAAGCTCCTGGCTTATGACTTCTGTTTGGTCTGAGCCCCTGGCTTATGACTTCTGTTTGGTCTGAGCCTCTGGCTTATGACTTCTGTTTGGCCTGAACCCCTGGTTCACGGCTTCTGTTTGGTCTGAGCCCCTGGCTTATGACTTCTGTTTGGTCTGAGCCTCTGGCTTATGACTTCTGTTTGGCCTGAACCCCTGGTTCACGGCTTCTGTTTGGTCTGAGCCCCTGGCTTATGACTTCTGTTTGGCCTGAACCTATGGTTCATGGCTTCTGTTCTGGTTAAGTATATTAGCTTCACTACTTTTTATTTATCTTGGCTAGTATTCTACCCAGTGGAAGTCCGGAATTCCATTGCTTGGAATGCTATTTAGTTCCATTTACGTTTTAATGCTTAAAATCACCGTTTTTGCATTGTAACATTTTTTTCTTTCTAGTCTGAAGCATTTAAATTTACGTTTCAATTATCTAAGAAACCTTCCTGTTTGGTTGGGTGCCTGATGGTGGGAATGCACGCTCACTGTCGCGTACTTAACAATATTAGTTCAAGTGTTTACTATCCTTTGGCTTCAGACACATAAGTGACGCAAGAAAACAAATGCACAGTATGTGTTACTTTGCAGATGATTATGCTGAGGATGGCAGCCAGTCTGGTGATGGTGGCCCTAGTGATGGCGCAAGGCAAGATGCGGTCGAGGACGCCTCGCTGTCAGGAACGGCCGTCTCAGCGAAACCTCCCTCTCAAAGATCTGACTCCAGCGGTGCGCTATAAAAGGCGCGCGCGCCTAGCATTTTTTTTCACTCCGTCTTCGGTCGGCAACGGTTGAACATCGCTACCCTCGTTTGTACTTTCATATTGTTATTAATTCATATCATTTGCAGTAATTAGAGTTTCGGATGTCATAGTTTTAATTTATCATTTGTTGTAATTTCGGTTATTAAATTTTGATTATTAATTAAATAATTTTGGGAAATACTTGTGCGTTATTTTTTAAAAAAACTGTCCTCACTTCTGGTTTCTAAGAGTATTTAATTTAATAATGTAAAATCGTAATGTACTCGTATATGTTTCTAATGACGACCTATGAGATGAACTATGAAATGTTTTTGTGTTGTTTTTGTTTATGTAATTGTAATCCAATCTAATATTTTTATTTTCACATGTATGCATAATATGGACTAGTTCTGAATTAAATAAATTTATTATTATTATTATTTATTATTATATATTATAGGACCCATGGTTCAAATATTTTTTTTTTTTTAGTAAAGCCGTGTTGTAACCTCCTGTATATAGTTTGTCTTTATATTGTGACCTTATTGGTCTTGTGCGTAGTCTCATATCCGCAACTGGCGTAAACATGTGCATTTTCGTTCTTACAAATAGGGCAACTTTTAGTATGTACAAGGATGGCAATGTAAGTATTTTTAAGGCTCTAAAAACCGGTTTACAGCTTTCTGTAGATTTAAGACCTGTCATTGATCGAATGCAACGTTTTTGGGCCTTGAATAATCTTTCCCTTTCACTACAGTTTCCCCAAAAAATTACACCAAATCTTAGTGAGGAAGCAACTAATCCATGATAAGCTGTCACTGATGTTTTCATGTGTACTTTTTTTGAAAGGTTGTAGAGTACATGTGCTGTTTTACTTAATTTACTGCACACGATTTCAGCATGATGTTTCCATGTTAGTTTATTGTCAATATGTACTCCTAGGAATTTTGTTAGTGTGGTGTTATCAACGTTTTGGTCATTATAAAATACGACCACTTTGGAGGCATTACTACACAGGCACTCAGGGTCTAATATTCGTGGTGGACTGCGCGGACCGGGACCGCATCGACGAGGCTCGCCAGGAACTGCACCGGATCATCAACGACAGGGAGATGCGGGACGCGATCATACTCATCTTTGCCAACAAACAGGACTTGCCTGACGCGATGAAACCCCACGAGATACAAGAGAAGCTGGGCCTGACGCGCATCCGGGACCGCAACTGGTACGTGCAGCCGTCGTGCGCGACCTCCGGCGACGGGCTGTACGAGGGGCTCACGTGGCTCACCAGCAACCACAAGTTATGAGCGGCAGAGTAGGCGGCCCGAGCGCCGCCAAACCCGCCACGGTGAGGATGTCGATGCCATTTAATTGAAGTAAGCGCCCGTGTGCCGGAACAAGCAACGTCATTGTGAATACCAGTGTTGATTCTATATAATGGTTATACAGACATAAACGCTCCAGTTAGGTGCGAGGGACTGTCAGTGTGAACACAACGTTAGATAGCAAGCAAGCGAACTGGCTTGTCACAAAATCAATTATTCCATATATAAAAAAAAGAAAAAACTAATTTAGAAAGTTTTGTTGTAACGATATTCGATGATTATTTTTTTATGTTATAAGAATTATTACATAAAGTAAAATTATATTTAGTTAACATATTTGCTGGCTAGACCTGATAGAAATGCATGACTTGTGTTTTATTTAGATTTATAAATAGGTTGTTTCTATTGAGCCAATCTATTATTGTTTTGAGGGTGTTGTTTATATTGTTTTCATGTTGATTTTTATTATTGCATTCAATTACTGCTGTACTGTTATCTACAAATAATGTCATTGAATGAACAATATGACGAGGCAGATCGTTGATGTAAAGCAGAAATAATAATGGTCCAAGTGCACTACCTTGCGGAACCCCAAATTTTGGTGTTCTACAAGAAGATAGGTATTTGAGTTCACGTTTGGTTTTAGTACATACTCTCGATATTTCTGTGTACTGTTTACGATCCCTTAGGTAAGACTTTATTAGCTTTAGTACGTTGTCTCTTATGCCATAGTCTTCTAGTTAATTTAAAAGGGTGTCATGTTTTACATAATCGAAAGCTTTTGTTATGTCTGTGAAAATTGCACATACAGGGTTTTTTATATCCACATTACTCATGACTACTTTTAAAAAATCAAATATTTGCATGTTAATATTTTATTTTTTCTAAAGCCCTTTTGTTCTTCGCATAATATATTATTATTGATTACAAACGTGTAAATAGATTCATACATAATTTTTTCAAATATTTTAGAAAATACCGAAATTAAAGCTATTGGTCTATAATTGGAAAGAAAGAAAGAAAGAAAGAAAAGAAAGAATTTTTATGTAGCGGTTTTATGACAACAGTTTTCAATTTGTCAGGAAATATACCTGTGCTTATGCATGCATTTATTATGTGACTTAATGGATATGCTATGATATCTGCAACAAAATTTTACTGCCGCGGTAGACCTGCGGCCTGTACCTCAGTAGCGGGGATATTAAAAGGCTGATGATGATGATGAATCATAATCATAATCGTCATTTATTGCATTCATATAGTTTAAAAGTTGCTACAAGTAAAATATGTAAGTATGTTTATTTTATCTATAGAATATACTTTCGTAACCTTTTTCTTCTTAGTAATATTTTCTCAGTTTATGCACCTGCCATGTTATCTCTCCACCACCCTTGGTTGACTGGTAGAGAATGCCTAAGGCATTAAGTCCTCCTTTGTACTTATGTGGTGCATGAAGTTTTAATAAATATGTAATTAACCCTTATTGGATCACTACGTTGTCCGTCTGACTGCAAAGACCTTTTCTCTCAGGAATGCGTGGAGGTATCAAGTTGAAATTAATATGAAATACTTGGTTTACAATCCCCAAGAGCTGTGAAAAATCAAACTATTAAGTCAACGCAATCAAAAGATACTGCCGTTTATGCCGTATATTTTGACATTCAAGGGAATCAAATCCTATAGGTTACTTCCCGTTACCGAATCATGACATTTGCCAAGAAACAATGTCATAAAGCACAATTACAGCGAAAAATTCTAAAACTGTTAATTAATAATTACATCACAAAACAATTACGATTAAACTTATTTACAGTTGGTAAACTAACTGCGATCTATGTCAATGTAGGGACAACAGTTTCCCAACAGCAAAATTAAGGTTTTTCGGTGCTTTATGGAACTCTCGGTGTGCGAGCCCGTCTCGCACTTGGCCGGTTTTTCTTTTACCATTTTATGATTCATAACCTCGCTTACAGACCAAAACCGTTGCCAACTGTTTGCTTACATGCTATATAGTTATTTTATATTTCATTTTGCATTGTCGTCTGTAAATATAAGTTTAAAAAAAATATATTCACTCATTGACATACTCTGTTTGTCCAAGATTTACTTTAATATCTCTATTGGTTGAGTTGTGATTACCATAGTTTTAGATGTGTTCATTGATAGACCGACCTTAGCACTTTCATCTTAAAGTTTTTGAAGCATGTCTTTCAGATTATCTGGGTTCTCAGAAAACAAGATCTGCGGAAGCGTCTGCGAAATGTAGATGGTTAAGTTTGTCATCGTTAATGTCGAGTCCATTTTTTCCCATTACAATGTCTGAAGATCATCTGTGAATTGGGGTCGCCTCGTTCTGACACCGCTTATGAAGGGATAATTCTTCTCCTGTTCTTTCCAGCTTGGCCTGGAGTAGATGTTCTTGAGTTTTCAAATGTGTTTGGACTTTCTAGTGCTCTCCAGATGCTATCGTGGTTTAAAAATCAAAAACTTTTTTTTTTTAAATCTTTTATTTAACTTGCAATGTTCATTATTTTGTTCGAGCTGATTAGATTTATTAGAATTGTTATTTATTTATTTTGATTAGAACAACTTTCTCTCATCCTATGGAGAATAACTACATATTACAAGATAATTTTCAGATAGTGGAACTCTATAACGGTTAACAGCACAAATACGAAGTTCTATGTAAGGATTTAAAAACTTGTTAATTTTTTTTTACTGTTAACTTTTTTCACGAATGCTAAGTTACTTTAGTAAACTACTACGGATTCACTACCCGACTCTTGACGTTTTTTTTTCTATATTATAATAATTCCTAACTAACTCAATGATTTTAATTTAAACTAGCTTTTGCCCGCGACTTCGTCCGCGTAGAAGTCGGAAATGGTTCTAATAGGATTTTTATTTGGTTTTTTAGATTTTTAATTTTGTTATAACATATAAATTATTATGTTCAAATGTTTGAATACTTACACAACATAACAATCTTTACTAAAGTGTAGGGATTTAAAGGTTAAATAAACATGAAAATAGAATATGTATTTTAAAAATAGATTTAGGGTTTCCGGTTTTTTTCTACATGCATACAAACCCCTCCCGTTTACACTTTCCCCCCTCTCCCTTCCTCCCTTTAAACCGAAAAAAAAAATACGTAAAAATAACCTCAAAATCATGATTGTTGCCATGACGGTCATGAGACATAACAGCAAATTCATCCTAATTGTTCGTCACATGACAGTTTGATCTAGATAGATCAGACTATTAAGCACAGAATTAACACTGGATGGATGAAATGGCGGCAGGTCACCAAGACTATCTGCGACTCCCGCATTCCCTATATATACTTAAGGGGAAGATTTATAAAACAATGGTCAGACCTGATGTCTTGTATGGTTCAGAATGTTGGGCCACAAAAGGGATGAATGAAAAGCAATTGCATGCAGCTGAGATGAGAATGCTAAGAGCGATGTGTGGTGTTACGCGCATGGATAGAATTAGGAATGAGTATATAAGAGGAAGTCTGAAAGTGGCACCGCTGACTGAAAAGTTGTGTGGAAATCGATTGTCGTGGTATGGGCATGTGATGCGCAGGAATGAAGAAAATGTCGTAAGGAAAGTCTTGTGTATGGATGTGCATGGCTATAAGAGTAGGGGAAGGCCAAAGAAACGAAGGTTGGACTGTGTGAAAGAGGATATGGGTAAAAAGGGGGTGACTACAGAGATAACGACTAATAGAGGAGTATGGAAGAAAAAGATATATTGCGCCAACCCCAAATAAATTGGGATAAGGGCAGGAGAATGATAATGTTCGTCACATGACACACAATTTCTTTACGAATATCCATTGAGCATTCTTGTGTGCCCGGCATGGGGCATGCGCCATCCCCCACGATTGGTACAATAGTAAAGTTTATTAAATATCCCATTGATGTTAACCAACTCTGCTCCCATTTAAAAAAATAGACAGACGGATGTAAAAAAATTGGGAAAACATACTCATTAAATTCAACCTTTTTTGAATAAAATTGGATTGAGTTTTCAAACATGTGTCAAAATAAAATGTAATTTACATCAAAAGCACTAAGGGGTATTGATATCAGCTTCGAAGCAAATCACCGCCAAAATAACTTTCTAGCCCTTTTTAACCCCATTTAGGGGATGAATTTCAATAAAATACGAAACACGTCTTACATTAATTCTGTTAAAAAGAGTTTATGCAAAATTAGATTGGACCAAGGAATCACGTTGTCCCATACAAATTTTGCCCCCCGTTTTTCACCCCCTTAGGGGTAGAATTTTAGAAAATCCTTTCTTATCGGATGCCTACGTCATACAAAGAATACACCCTCCAAGTTTCAGGTCTCTGCGATCAGCGGTTTAGGCTGTGCGTTGATCCGTCAGTCAGTCATTCAGGACAAAGCATTTTATATGTATAGATAACTTTGTCCATTCACTTGAGGTTCAGGATCAAATATCCACTGAATTCACGGCAACAGCCGGTGTATTCTATAAACATCTCTCCGTAAAGCGTATGTGGAGTGAGCTTAAGGGCCTACCTTCCCATAAGTGGTGCCCTCATTTATTAAAAATTTCGTATCTTAGCCTAGAAAATAAAGATTAAAGAATCCTATGTTGCGTTTGTTACAATTAGGATACGGTATTTTTACGTTGTTGAAACAGGACTTAAAGTGTTTCGTATCCAAAGTAGTAGGCAAAAGTGTCAAAAACGGTAGTTTTTGGTACTTTTGCTTACTACTTTGGATACGAAACACTTTGAGTCCTGTTTCAACAACGTAAAAATACCTTAAGCTCTTTGTAACAAACGCAACATGGGATTTTTTAATCTTTATCTTCTACGCTTTGCTACGATTTTTTATTCAATGAGGGCGCCACTTGGCGGATATATACGTCTTAAAGTGGACTGTCATTCCTATTTGAACGATTGAATTGACAGATATCAATTTATCTTCACTTCACCTAAGTTTTATGGTAAGATGTTTACAGAATAGCTCTACAAGTCGCGTTGATGCCCTTCCACCGTGTATTCACTTCATATTGTTTTCAATTTTGATGTAACACCCCGATTATATTCGCGTAGTGCGACTCTTCATGTTGGTTTCGTAGTTGATTTTCGTTGTTCACGAAATCAAGATCCGCATATAAAACTTGGCTTTGGTGTGTCTGAAATTAAAAAAAAGTAGGTAAGTACTTGCTTATGTTTTCTATTAAATGTAATTGTGAAACATAGTCTAGGTATTACGCGGGCCTGCGGACGGCGAGTAGTGGGTAGCTCGCCGTCTGATCAGGATCAGTCCCGAGAGTCAACGGCGCGTAGTGTTCCACGCGCGGCTCAAAGAGTTATCAGCAATATATGACGGGCCCCGTCATGGCCTATGCCCAGGAGTTGTGAATAAATTTGAAACCGAGTTACCGCATCCCTGGGCACTCAGGCAGGGAAGGAACAGGGATGGGTTTTAGTCAGTAAGAGTCTGACACGCCCTCCCGCTCCACCCAGAGCGGGAGATGTCATTGGATGATTTCCCAAACCCAAAATAAAAGAGTTGGTTTTGCCGACAAGATTTTGATCCAGTATAGCGTAAGTATAGGAATACTTTTGTTTCAACGATTATCTTTCAGGGAGTGAAATGACTCCTTTATGTAAATAGTTTTTAGTATTACCCTGATACTCTGACACATGAGAAATAAAACCAGCTGATGGGTTTTGGTTGGTCCTCAAGTAAACGTGTTCACAATCAAGAGTAGTAATTTCACAATTTCACTCCTGAAAGATTGTTAATGCTAACACTACTTTACTTACTTACTTTACTTTTTTTTTTGCTCTACTTTTAATAAAGTCACCCTGTTAAAGTAAAATAGCACTTAACAGTTAGGAAAGCATTTCAATAAAATGAGAAACTTATGTACATGGTTATCATTCACTGTTTCTTCAAATGGTTGCGAGTTTGTAAACCGGCCTCGTTTCAAAATGATGTATAGTGCCAATAACAGAACAGATACTCCTATAAACGTCACTGAAACGTAAATCAGCCAGCTATAATCATTGCTTTGAGTTGACGAAATTGCCTGGTCTTTACTATCTGAAAAAGAACAAAACTTTTGTGAATACAAATCTTAAGTTTAATTTGTTGTACCGATAATGGTCGGCCTTGGAGGCCTTATTTATAATTATTGTTAAGCCAAGTGAAAAACTCCTAAGGGGTTATCTGCCAGCGGATTGTTTAGATCAAGATCTGACTGATAACATACCGAATTTTACTTAAAAACCACAGTTATGTTTAGTCATGGGTTAGTCAGGCATCTAGATATAGTTTTGAAATAAGCAGTAAGTAATCAGTTGTGCAACAGAAGTGATTTCCGTTAGAGACGTTGTGCTGTTGGATTTTTATTGCTCTGATTGGCGCGAAAGATGAAAAGCGAAGAGCATGATTTTATATACACAGTTATATGCGTTACCTAGTGTAAGTAAGAACAGGCGTAGTGTAGTTAACACTCAAGTTATTCTAAACGTAATGAGGTTGCAATTGGATGAGAATCAACCAAGAGAACAGAAGGGTTCGAAGATTGGCTTCTCAATTTTAGACCATATTTATGTATGAAAGAAAGAAAGAAAAATACGTTTATTTGTGGTAATCATGACGCAAAAGACCAAACAACAAAAAAAGAAAAAGCTGGGGTCAAACATGCGTCACAGTGAGACAGCTTGAAAATATAAAGAATACAGTTTTACCTTCTGCTACTGCTTTGTAGATTATTCTAAAGCTTTTGATTCTCTTGACTTCAAGAGAATTGGCTAGCACTCTAAAACCATGGGGTTGATATCAAATACATCAGAATACTGAAGCTAAAATATATCATAAAAAGAACTTGAGGTTTGAGATCATTTTAACGAACGAACTTACGAGTGAAGTTCGATCATGACTATATGAGTTGCTTGATTTGAAGATAGGATTATAACAATGTAGTTTCACTACTTACTTGGTAAGTTCGCATATATTTTAAAGATTTTTTAATTTTAATACGGTAGTGACGTATTGGCAGTATAGTGACATTTAGCTCATTTTTAACCGACTTCGAAAAAGGAGGAGGTTCTATGTTCGGCTGTATGTGTGATTTTTTTTTATGTATGTCCACCGATTTCTCTGTCATTTGCGGACCGATTTTCTAAATTATTTTTTTATCCGAAAGAATATATTCCGAAGGTGGTTCCATATAAAAATTTCTTCAGCGGTTTTTGAAAAACTGATCAAAAAAGAAAAATATGTTTACCTAGAAGACGTTGTGGTTTTCTCCAATTACGAATGTGTTTAAATTCCACGTTCTATGTTATAAATTGGTGTTTTGAATTCTGGGGTTTAGCAACTAAAAAGTGAAAAATAAAAAACATTTTTCCAAAAAAAAAATAAACGGCTTCCAAAAAAAAAAGACTTCTGAAATTAAAGTTATTTCTAAATTTTTAGTGTTTTTTTTTTGAAAGTCGGTTGTTTTTTTTTTGTAAAAATATTTTTTTTTAGAGTCAAGTTAACGATACGATACGAAACATTTTGTGTATCTGGGAATCTTCTAGTGTCAGGGAGGGAGGGAGCTCCTATCTTCAAAAGAACAGCTCTTAAAACCATGATCGAACTTCACTTGTAAGTTCGTTTGATCATTATATTATAATTCGTTGCTTCATTTTTCAGATACGATTATAACAATGTAGTTCCCCTACTTACTTGGTAACTTCGCACATATTTTAAAGATTTTTTCATTTTAAAACGGTAGTGACGTATTGGCGGTATGTCTGCCTCGTGTTGACACTAACGTTTAGCTCATTTCTTTTTCGTGCTCGGTAACTATCGCATGCGACAGGCAACATGCTAAAAAGGTGAGCAAAATCACAAATTGAACCCTGTATTCGAAAAGTGCATCAATAAGTGACCTAAAATAGAAATATTAACACTTTTGTATATGCTCTGGGATTGACTCATCATAATCAGCCTTTTAATGTCGCCACTGCCAGGGCACAGGCCTCCTCTCTGTGCTACGAGTCAATAACTTTGTCAATTTTTCAAAACAAAGTTATAAAAGTTATACCTACTTCTATATTGCATCAGGGTTGACTGCGAGTCTTCAACGATTACAAACACGCACAAATTACGTAGAATCTAAATAGATGTAACGTTACCGTGCTACTACTTAAATTAAATTTGTAATTTTTTCAAAACGAAGGTATTAAAGTTATTCCTACTTTTATTTTGTATCTGGGTTGACTGCGAGTCTTCGATGACAAACACACAAAATTCGTACAATCTAAAACAGATATAACGTTACTGTACAACTATTTACACTTATGTTTTTGTCCTACCCTCAAATGGACTTATATATTTTCGATAACGAAGATTCTTTTTTTTTTTGGGGGGGTTTGGGAAATCATATAATGACTTCTCCTGCTCTAGGTGGAGCGGGAGGGCGTGTCAGACTCTTACTGACTAAAACCCACCCCTGTTCCTTCCCTGTCTGAGTGCCCAGGGATGCGGTAACTCATTTTCAGAATTCTACCACTCTAACCACTGCTCGCCGTCCGCAGGCCCGGGTCTACGGTGGCCGGAGATCGTCTCGCGACGTCCTACGCCCAGTACCTCTCCTGCGGTGGTAGCGGCCGGAGCTGTGAGGGCCAATCCGTTGAGCTTCCTTCACGCGTCCCGCCTCCGCCTTCGCGAGCATTACTGCTTCGCAGAAGGCGGAGACTGCTTCCCATTCCCTCTCGCGCCGTACCATGGCCTGAACCAGGGCCGGGGGCGAGAGGTCGCCGCCACCTATCGCATCCACGAGGACACGGCGGTGCTCCGCCCAAGCGGTGCACACCTCCACCGTATGCTCCACCGTGTCCTCTGGGCGATCCGCGCAGTGGTAACACCCGGGCGTTGCCTCCCGCCTGATCTGATACAGGAACCTCCCGAAACAACCGTGTCCGGTGAGGATCTGCGTCAGGCGGAAGGTGAGGACGCCGTGACGCCTCTCCAGTCACTCCTCAAAGAGGAGCACTACCGCTGCGATGGTGGCGTGCCCAGCGCTGGGTTGTGACAATATAGCGAAGATCCTGACGTGCCCTTGACCAATGCCACGGAGCACAAAACTAGTGGAGAGCGCATGCGGAGGCTACCGCGGTCACTAAACATACGCTCTAACAAGTCTATGCGGTGGAATTTTGGTCAGTCACAGTAATTATTTACAGTAAGATAATACATAAAAAATAAACAAAACAATCACCATAAACAATAAACGTGATAGACTCGAACTTCCGTCTTCGCATTTGCAATTCAGTCCTGAAATCAACGCGCTACGATCTTAACTGATATAATTTCAAAATAGGGGTTCGTCATTATTGATTCCTTGGCTCCTTGTAAACGTTATGATTTAAATTTCAGAAGTTAAATTCGATGTAAGTAATAATGAAAAAAAAATGTATATTACTTTTTCGCCACTTCGATTTTACTATAGGTAATTTATGTTTTGGTTAGTTTTTACAAAAATGTTTCGAAAAATATCGAATTAAAACATTGGTGCTATTATTATTTTTGAAATATCATCGTATATTATACAAAAACAAGATAAAATAATTACAAAAATAAGTTTTTCTAGCTGACACAATAACAGACATAATGCAATATTGCTAACCCCCCATAGCCAATAGTGTCATAATTTACAGCCTATAAAACTTTTTTACACAAAAAACAACCGACTTCCAAAAAAGAAAATACACTAAAAATTAAAAAAATAACTTTTTTTCGGCAGTCGGTGTCAAAAAACGAAGAAATAAAATACAAATACTGACTTGTGTATTTTCGTTTTTGGAAGACGGTTGTTTTTTTTGTAACAGAGTTTTTTATTTTTCACTTTTTATTGTGAAAGAACCCCAGAACTAAAAACCCCAATAACATGGAACGTGGAATTTAAACATACTCGTAATTGGAGAAAACCAAAACGTCATCTATGTATACGTATTTTTCGTTTTTGTTCAGTTTTTCAAAAAGCGCTGAATCAATTTCGATAAAATTTATATGGAACCACCTCGATAGTATATTCTTTCGAATAAAAAAAGAATTTTGAAAATCGTTCCACAACTGACAGAGAAATGTAACATACCTACATAGAGTCGAACATAGAACCTCGTCCTTTTTCGAAGTCTGTTAAAAATGACCAGACCTCTAAAGGCAATAGACCTCTAATAGGAAACAGTGTGATAATTTACAGCCTATAAAATGACCAGACCTCTAAAGGTTATTTATGCAAAATTTTAACGGAATCGGCTTAATAGTTTTTGCGCCATGTGAAAACATCGCTCCACAATTCTACTGTTTTATTATATATATAAATTAACCCACCCTAAAAAAATAAGTATTGCAATAATAATTGTTGCAATCTTTATTATTTACCCAGTAAGTATGAGTTTTAAGTTCTAGGTTTCAAAATGGAAGGAATGATATTTTTCAAACAAACTGGTTTTCCCCTTTTCACTCCGATAGGGATTGATTATGAAAAATTCTTTGGGCCCGTTAAAATTACTTAACTTTTAGACTGCTTATACCAATTTTCGAGCTAACTGAAGCAAGCAAAAAATTATTCCCTACAAACTTCAACACCTGTTTTCACCCCTTTAAGGAGTGATTTTCGAAAACATCACAAATACGTTATTCTTATTTATTATCAAGACTATTCGTGCCGAGTTTTAACTTTATCGGACCAAACGTTAAGATTCCAAGAGTTTTGGCAAACTAATCATGACGAATCTTTTTATGTACTTAGATACACGATTTTGCTAAGTCTAGTTTTTAAACCCAAGCAGTAAGATTTTTCATACAAACTTCCATCCCATTTCAAACGAATTGCCAAAAATGCTTCCTTAATAGATGCCTACACTGCATAAGGTATCTATGTGCAAAATTTCAAGTCTCTAAGTCCAGCAGTTTGGGCTGTGCGTTGATATATTTCAAGTCTCTAAGTCCAGCAGTTTGGGCTGTGCGTTGATATATTTCAAGTCTCTAAGTCCAGCAGTTTGGGCTGTGCGTTGATATATTTCAAGTCTCTAAGTCCAGTAGTTTGGGCTGTGCGTTGATATATCAGTCAGTCATTTCGGAAACGGGAATAAGAGTTACTCACCTGTATGGTTGGTAGACTGATTCGCGATATTTTCGATCGACTCACTCGGCTGGTATATTAATAATGTCTTATTGACAACAAAACGTGTTATGTTCACTTCTACCAATTTTATTTGGGCGACGTAGTAAAGACAACACAGTATGGTTCCATTGTCCGCAATGTCGAAGTTCTTGTTTCGTGCCGATTCTATGTCAAATGTGTATATCTTGTTGTCTGTTGTGTTTATTAAACCTATATGTACATCTGTAAAAATATTTAAAATTATTTTTTGTTTTTACCCGATGAATAAATTTAATTCCAGTATTTGTCAAACTACATTTTAGCTTCTGGCTTTTAGCTCCTGCCCCCCTAGCCATGTTACTTTTCTATTATCGTTTACGCTAACGCTTAGTATAAAATGTATGGCCATGACATTACCTGCGATAAGTCACGTGACACTTATCTACTTAGGTAATGTCATTGCCATATATTTTGTACTAAGCGTTAGCGTAAACGATAATAGAAAAGTAATATGGCTAGGAGGGCTGGTTGAGTTTTCTAACCTGTCAAACTTTGGGATTGCAGTAGGGTTTAATGCCGAGATGCCAAAAGATTTGAAAAAAAAAGTTCTACTTTGTGGAGCGTCGCATAGTCGCGTGGGTGGCTTTGTTTTTGCCTTAAGTGATATAATCTAAATCTCAATGTGTTATGTCAGAGGCATTGTTCAGATCATTGAGGGTGCAGGTGAAAGCATATTTGGCACACTCTAGCAGATGGCACATAGTTTGATCAGGAGCACCGCACTCGCACCGCGTATGTAATGAATCGATGATGCCCCACTTGTATTACCGCTATAAACGTGGTCACTTACTGAGCCCAAACAGTATAACTATGTAAATATACCACGACACTAAAAGGAGATGTGTTATGTAAACACCCGAGTACATAATACTTTTTAATTCAGATACTCACATATAACTTTTGCGGGGGTAAAAATGTGTTGACAACTAAACTGAACTTTTGTAGTTTCAGAATACTTCAATGTTGTAACATTGTACTCACTAACTGTAAAAAAAGTTAATTGTAAAAAAGAAAAATTTTTTAAACAAGCTCACTCATACATACAATTTGGTGTCTGTGACTGTTGAAGAGTTTCTCTATCTAGCTCCAGATCTTGAATGTCGATTTAGGTCATTTTTTATTTTTTTTACAATCTTAAAGCAGCTGAAGGTACGGGTGGGTTTAGTCAGTAAGAGTCCGACACGCCCTTCCGCTCCACCCAGAGCGGGAGAAGTCATTTGATGATTTCCCACCGTACCAAAAAAAAAGGTCATGCCTACATCATCGGAATGTTTTTTAATTCATCTTACAAGATTTGATCCGAAGAAACAAACATTGAAAGTTACATAAAAGATTGTAAAAATTCAAGATAATCGCCTTTAAAAATTATAGTTTCTTAAATTTTCTTATATTTAAAGACGTGCCCCACACTAGGAATCATTCCTGTATCGTGGGTGCGTTCACAAACATGTAAACTAACATACACAAGCCACCCAGACCCGGAACTATCTGGCCGTGCATATAATTTTTACGTGCGGGGATCGAACCCGCGAAACGCAGCGCAGCAGCCGAACGCTCAACCGCACGCTCACCACAAGCAACAACAATTAATTAGCTCGTAGTGAGTTCTCCAACATCACTTTCTTACAAGCTGTTATTTAGCTTGCCAAGTAACTGAATTTTAAAGCTTTTACCCTCAAAAGATTGAGCAGCAGCAGCTCCGCATCCGATCTAATCGTGACCGTGCAATGAAACTGAGCCCTGTCTGAGAGTCAGTGTTTCCTGACAGCTACAACCTGGGAGTCTTAAGCCAAGAGTGAATAGGTTACTTCTAAGCAAGCGTGCTCCATCTTCGACCACATCCTCGCTTACCATCAGGTGTGATAGTGGGGAAACACGAGCCTATCAATGATAAAATCTGGCCAAGTGTGTGTCGGACTTTGCACATTTAGGGTTCCGTACCAAATTTTCAGAGAAAAAATCTGATTAGCAATATATTGGTATTTGTTGGTAAAATATACGTAATAATAAACATTGTCACCAAACAAGTTCATAGGTCAATGGGAAGTTAAAAAATTCTTCGGAATTAAATTTTGTGACAGCCGACGGACGGACAGGCAGACGGACTCTTTAGTGACAGCAATAGGGCTCCGTTTGGACCCTTGGGGTACGGAGACCTAAAAAATAGCAAAAGAACATCGCAATACTCACTTCCATGTGTCGCCGTCAAGGTAATGTTGTTAGACCCTGTTATTTCTTCCCCTGCCAGGTTTACTGAAGTATTATTATCAAATAATTCTAATGTAATGAATAATTTTACGTTCCCGTACACCATCAGAGTAATGCCAATGATGGAATCTGTAATTTAACAATAATTGTCACAATGATATTATATATTATATAAAGTTGTATCAGTCGTCGTTTGTATTTTATTTCTTCGTTATTTGACACCGACTTCCGAAATTAAAGTTATTTTTAAATTTTTAGTATATTTTTTTTTAAAGTCGTTTGTTTTTTTTTGTAATATGGTTTTTTATTTTTCACTTTATTGTTGTTATAAATAAGTACCCCAGAACTCAAAACCCCAATAACATGGAACGTGGAATTTAAACATACTTGTAATTGGAGAAAACCAAAACGTATAAGTACATATTTTTCGTTTTTGTTCAGTTTTTCAAAAAGCGCTGAAGACATTTCGATAAAATTTATATGGGACCACCTCGGGAATATATTCTTTCGGATTAAGATAAAAAAATGAAAATCGGTCCACAAGTGACAGAGAAATCGGTGGACATACATAAAAAAAAAACATACATACAGTCGAACATAGAACCTCCTCCTTTTTCGAAGTCATTTAAAAAAGAGGTAGTTATGGCACTAGCGCGCGCAAACTACAACAACAACAATACAACGATATCTGAACACCGCTTTGTATGAACCTTGCGTATCTTTCTTTTATAATATCATTAAATTATCAAATGCTTATGGCACTGACACAGGCATCTACGCGAAAGCGAATGTCGATTGCTCGAATAACGAATATCGAAATCTCGAAAAAGTTTGCTCAAATACCTTTTAGACTTAAGTGAAAGTTCAGTACCTCGACGCAGCAAAATCCCGAGTAGCTAAAGCACGAAACATAGAAAACATGAATGACATTATCTCGAAAAAGCATTTAATTTTCTCGAGCGACCATTATATCGCATTGGCAGAATCGGTTTAAGGATTATTCAATCTGCCTAGCCTTTTCCCAACTATCTTGGGGTCGGCTTCCAGTCTAACTGAATGCAGCTGAAACCAGTATTTTACATGGTGCGACTGCCTATCTGACCTCCACAACCCAGTTACTGGGTAATACGATACCCCTTGGTAATACTGGATGTCAGACTTTCGGGCTTCTGACTACCCGTAACGACTGTCAAAGATCCAAGATTGACAGCCGGGACCAACAGCTTAACGTGTTTTCCGTGGCACGGAGGAGTCTCGGTATGTAAAGATGGTCACCCATCCATGGACAATCCCGGCAAGCGTAGCTTAACCTGATGAATCGACCCGTGCGGCTGTTGTTACTTTAGCCACGAATTCCTAAGGATTATTAATATTATAAGCAGTTCCCCCGTACTGCCTCGCTACTCCGTATAAAAAGGAGCGACGAGTCGGCGCAGCCCTCTTTCTCGTCCCAGCCTTTGAAGCGTGCACATCGGTAGCGTGAGTTCTGTAATCGTGTGATTTATCGTTTTGATGTTGTGGGTAGATTTTTTTCCTCTGATTATTAAGTTGAATTTGTTGTGTTAAGAAAAATTGTTTATTGAAAGAATTAAAGATCAAGGTTTGTGAACTGTGTGTTTTTTTTTAATAATTTCTACTTCTGATTCCTAAAATCAGAAGTGGGATAAGTAACTTCTAGCCCACGAAAAGAGGAACAAAGTCTTGTCTATTTTACCCGCTATTTTGTGTTTTTTTTTGTTGTCATGGCCGGTGGGTCTCGTAATAACGAATGTAGGTCACGACGAAGTTCTCGCAGCTGAGATAGGTCGCGATATCGCTCACGTAGTCGATCAGCGACGACGAATCGTCGTTCACGGCGTCATTCGCGTAGTCGAACACCTACTAAAGGTCAAGCACGATCCCGAGACGCGTCGCGACGTGATCGGTCGCGCCATCGCTCTTATCGTGGTGATAGATCGCCTACCCCCGTTAGACAACATGTTAGTACGGATGCGTCGATTCACAACACTTTGAATTCAATCATGAACCGTTTAAAGTCGATCGAAAATAGTCACTCGACAAATTCAAATAAAACGATAGTGCGTTGTGATCCGAGTAACACACGTGAAACTACCGAAGTGGAATTAAGTACATCTCAATCGAATACGTCATGATGCTATACGCCGGCTCCCCAAGCGAGTACCCATGAGACACAAACAACAAATCGTTTGTCAACTACCCACATTTCGACACCATCAGTAGATAACTTAGAATCGAGTATGTCAGACCCAACTAAGGTTCTTGTTGACGCCCTTAGATCGCTGCAGCCAGTCAGATCCCAAAATTACTTTGTTTCGAACTTTGATCCCTCCATTCACAACATAGATATTTTGTGTGAAGAGGTCGACCGTGCACAGGATCCGAATGGCTGGAGTGATTACGAGTGTCTTTCGCGTATTGGGTCGTGTCTTAAAGGCGAGTGGGTTACGGCTGACCGCACCTGGACAAACTTTAAGCGGGAATTTAAATCATTATGTCCGCGAAAATTAGATTATGCCAATATTCTGTTTGACACCATGAATACGACGTCTGAAAAGTATGCCACTTATGCAGAATACGCGCGTCGTACATTATTACGGTTACGAATTGTCGAAGGCTTAAGCAATGACCTTATGACTTTAATAGTGGTTCGCGGTATCGATAACCCTCATGTACGAGCCGCCGCGGCTAACGCGAATCTAAACCCTGAGACAATAGTATCGTTCTTGTCTATTTATACAAAGCCGGTTCGCGTAAAACCCGATACTCAACTTTTAGCGTCGAGGAAGCGCTCTCCTCCATCTGCTTCGAATCGAAACGAACAGAGGTGTTTTTCGTGTGGTCTAAAGGGACATGTTAGCCGTCACTGTCGTACGAAAGCTGACTCTGAGAAAACATCCACTCCAAGCAGCGCAAGCAGTATCATTTGTACCTTTTGTAAGAAGTCAGGTCATCTCGAAGACCAGTGCTTTGCTAAGGCCCGCTCCCAGTCGCAAAATGAGCGAAAAGTCAATCATTGCACAGAAAATAACTAGTTTACGTCGACGACGTCCTTATCATGAGCTCTACGGTCTCCGAAGGTCTCTCTCTGCTAAAACAGGTCTTGCGGACGCTCACTGCAGCTGGGTTGTACCTACGAATATATTCATTTCTTGCAACGGAAGTAGAGTATCTTGGGAGACTCGTGAGTCGGGGTCAGGTTAGGCCGAGCCCACACAAGGTTTTTGGGGCTCGCAGGATACTTCCGGCGTTATGTCAAAAACTATGCCACGTTAACTGCTTGTGTTGCTCGATTAACTAAAAAGGATGTAGAGTTTAAATGGGGCCCAGAGCAAGAAAAGGTTCGTCAAACATTAATCGAACTTCTCACTAACAAACCAGTTCTCTCCGTTTTTGACCCGCAGCTCGCCACAGAGGTCCACACGGACGCGAGTAGTGTCGGGTATGGTGCAATTTTATTGCAGACACACGGTGAGGGTAGTAAGCACGTGGTGGCATATTACAGCAAGGCGACGCAGGGCGCCGAAAGTAAATACCACTCATATGAGTTGGAGACGCTGGCGGTCGTCAAAGCGTTGCAGCACTTCCGCCACTACCTCGTGGGTTTACAGTTTAAAGTAGTAACAGACTGCAATGCTTTGAAGGCCTCCGAGCGCAAGAAGGATTTGCTGCCGCGTGTTGCACGTTGGTGGATTTACCTCCAAGAGTTTAATTTTTCTATTGAGTACCGAAAGGGGGTAATGATGCCACACGCTGATTACCTTAGCTGCAACCCTTCAGTTGTTGTAGCTAACCAAGTTTCGAGACCACGTAATTGGGCTCAAATAGCTCAATCTGCGGATAACGAGACACAGGCGTTGTTGCAACAGCTGAGGGATGGTGAACTAGATTCGACGCATTATGTTGCTCAAAATGACCTGTTGTATTACAAATACTCGCCCGTTGGCGAGAATCCCCGCTTGTTGTGTTATATTCCCAGGGGACATAGGCTCAGCCTATTAAGAATATTTCATGACGAACACGAGCACATTAACACTGACAAGACTCTTGATCTCATTCTCAAATACTTTTGGTTCCCGGGGCTACGTCAATTTGTAAACAAATACGTAGCTCACTGTTTAGTCTGCATCTCAAAAAAGAGGGTACCGCGATCACCTAATCAGAACATCACGTCTTGGGAAAAACCTGATTCCCCTTTTCATACAATCCATGCAGATGTCTTGGGTCCCCTTCCTATCTCTAATGGGTATAAATTCATATTAGTTATTTTGGATGCTTCCACGAAATTTTGTTTTTAAAACGCGCCTTTATGCAAGCGGTTTCCTTATTTGGAGTCCCAAAATTGATAGTTAGCGATAGGGGACGGATGTTTGAATCCAGGGAATTCGTGACTTGGGTAAGGGATATGGGGAGTGACTTACATTTTATCACCCCGGAAATGCACCACGCAAACGGTCAGGTGGAACGGTACATTCGCACTATTCTCAACATGTTGCGGATTGAAGTAAACCACAAAGCCTCCTCTTGGTCGGAAGCTCTGTGGAAACTGCAGCTGGTCCTCAATATTACGAAGCAGAAGACAACGCAGGCCTCACCCCTCAATCTAATGATCGGAACGGACGCAACCACTCCACTAGTTCAAAGCCTAGTTCGTGATATAGCTATCACGGGCACCAACCCCAACCGGGAGTCCTTACGGGAGATCAGCAGGAGCCGGGCAAGCGAACTGATGACAGCTAACAAACAACGGCAAGACGACTATGCCAACCGACTTAGGCGCCCACCTCGCTCGTTTAAACTAAATGACCTTGTGTTTGTAATTAAGTATTCGCAGTCAACGGGAAAACTTCATCCAGGGATGCGAGGTCCATACAGAGTCGTGAAAGTTCTACCAAATGGACGGTATGAGCTTAAGCTACTCAGTGGCAGCTATGGAAAAACCACACAAGCAGCGGCACAGTATATGGTGCCTTGGCAAGGCGAGTGGTGCCCGGAGTCGTGTGCCGCTTTCTTTGAGGGTATGTATGACTCTCGTCATCTGAACTTCAGGCCTGGAGCCTTGGCGTTCAATGGTGAAACTTCGGGCAAATCGCCCTGGCGTTTCTTGAACTACTGGCATGCTATCTTGGCGTTCGTTGAACTACAGACGCATTGTCATGGCGTTCGTTGAACTACAGACTTATAGTCTTGGCGTTCATTATCTGAACTACAGGCTTGGAGCCTTGGCGTTCTATTGTGAAACTTCGGGCAATCGCCCTGGCGTTTCTTGAACTACTGGCATGCTGTCTTGGTGTTCGTTGAACTACAGACGCATTGTCATGGCGTTCGTTGAACTACAGACTTATAGTCTTGGCATTCATTATCTGAACTACAGGCTTGGAGCCTTGGCGTTCTATTGTGAAACTTCGGGCAATCGCCCTGGCGTTTCTTGAACTACTGGCATGCTGTCTTGGTGTTCGTTGAACTACAGACGCATTGTCATGGCGTTCGTTGAACTACAGACTTATAGTCTTGGCGTTCATTATCTGAACTACAGGCTTGGAGCCTTGGCGTTCTATTGTGAAACTTCGGGCAATCGCCCTGGCGTTTCTTGAACTACTGGCATGCTGTCTTGGCGTTCGTTGAACTACAGACGCATTGTCATGGCGTTCGCTGAACTACAGACCTATGGTCTTGGCGTTCTCATACACACATTGTAGATGGTGATCAAGCAATGAAACCTGTGCAGCTAGGAGCTCCAACTCTACTAAGGAAAATGCCTTGGCTTGGTTTGTCATTTTAAGAGACGTCTCTGTTGTAATTTTAATAGCGATGTATGAAAAGCGCGTGATCGATGAAGTTTGAATTGATTGAGAGATGATGTGGAAATGGGTTGAGTAGGTCAATCTAGTTTCGACTAGATTACCACTAATTAAACGATGTTTTCAGATGACAATGTAGACGAGCAGAATCCACTAGAGAGCGCACCAGCTCCTACGGTTGATCCTTCTACACCTCCGTTGGACGCAGGCCCGGAATCCGAAGCTGCTCATGCTGCTCTCAGCGGCGTGGCATCGGGATCCAGTGGTCAAGCGAAAGTCGGACTATCAATGCCCTTACTGGACGCAGATGCAGATGTTGGACTAGATGGTGCTGGATCCAGCAGCACCATACATGAAGCCCGTGTCGAGGACGACACTATGTCAGGAGAGGCCGTATAAGCAGTTCCCCCGTACTGCCTCGCTACTCCGTATAAAAAGGAGCGACGAGTCGGCGCAGCCCTCTTTCTCGTCCCAGCCTTTGAAGCGTGCATATCGGTAGCGTGAGTTCTGTAATCGTGTGATTTATCGTTTTGATGTTGTGGGTAGATTTTGTTCCTCTGATTATTAAGTTGAATTTGTTGTGTTAAGAAAAATTGTTTATTGAAAGAATTAAAGATCAAGGTTTGTGAACTGTGTGTTTTTTTTTAATAATTTCTACTTCTGATTCCTAAAAATATTATTATTTGCGTCGCGCTTATGATACATCGATCTCAAGTACCTACATAATATCGAGCTATCGTTTTCGAGATTTTGATATTCAATCAAACAACATTCTACATCGTATATTTACCCCCACATGAAAACATGCGTGGGAGTTGGGACTTGCTTTAAAGTAACATGCTCTGCAATTGTATATCATCGTTCAAATATTGCTACAATTGTTTTTGAAGGGAAAACTTCTTTAGGCGCGTTGGGCATTTTTGAGATGGGGAAAAACAACTGAACTAGTGACACTGTTACCGATACCACTACGCGATCCGCTACGAGTGCTTTGCATAGCACACGTAGCAGATCTCGTAGCGGATTGAAGTGAAAACTTCTTTAGGCGCGTTGGGCTTTGTTCAAGTTTTCACTACTGTCGGCTCTGCAAAAGTGGCACTGTTTTTTTTTCTATTTTATACAGGGTATATATGAAATGCGTGGTCATATTTTGGCACTGCTTCTGGTCAGGGTCATGAACAATTTTCTTCAGGAAGTTATAATTAATAAATTCACAAAAAAACCGTCCTAGTGCGAGTCGAACACGAAGGGTTTCGTACTATAAAGCAAAAAAAAAACAAAAAAAAACAAGTTCCAAGAAACGTGTTTTTTTTTTCTCATGATCCATAATAGGTAGACAATTGAAACTCTAGAAACGTGTTTCTTTTTTTCAGATTATGGTACGGAACCCTTCGTGTACGAGTCCGACTCGCACTTGGCCGGTTTTTTTTCTACAGAGACCTGATATTTCATGCAGCCCAGACAAATTCGAGCGGTGTTAAGTCGCACGGAATTTTAGATTAAAATTAAAATCAATGCTTTGTTAATTTTATAATAAATTAAGAATTTAATAATAAAATCAGTAAAATAAAACGCATACATCAAACGTTGTAGTTATAACTTGAGGGTATTATTTAAATTTATAAAGATAACGGTAAGTAAAACGGAAATCGAAAACGGAAACGGAAATTAATGGATATCCTCAAATTATAACATCTATCGATTAGACAGAGACCATATGTTAAAGTGACTCGGACGATAGTAAATCACAATTTCGTTGCAAATCATATGGGCTCGCTGGCTAGTTCGTCAAACTGACGGTATGAGTATGACTACGTTCGGTAATGTGATGGTTCGAATCCAAGTCATTGTTACAATGAACTCTTTTTGAATAGTATTCTTTAAATTATTATTATTTTTGCACTACACTGTGTGTACCTACATAAAAGCTACGGTTTTCAAGATTTCGTTATTCGATCAAACAACATTCTACTCGTATTTTGTGTCTGTAACCCAGAAAGTTGGGTTGTGAAAAAGACGGATGAAAAAAGATTGTATGTGGCGGAGATGAGCATTTTGGGATGGATATGTGTGGGGTAACAAGAATGGATAAAGTGAGAAAATAGTACATTAGAGGTAGTTTAAAAGTGGCGCCAGTCACAGAAAAGTTGAAAGGGAACCGCTTGTCTTGGTATGGTCATGTGAAGAGAAGGGATGAAACACATGTAACTAAAAGAGTTATGAATATAAATGTGGATGGATAGAGACGGAGAGTGAGGCCAAAGAAAAGATGGATGGATTGTGTGAGGAGTGATATGAAAGAAAAGCGAGTTTGTGATAGCGTGACGGCTGACAGGACAGAATGGAAGAAAACAACATGTTGCGCCGACCCCAAGTAGCATGGGATAAGGGCAGGAAGATGATGAACCCTACACACACAAATTAAACTCTTGCAAAGCGTTGTTGAATCATGTAAGGATCTATGCTTAAATATCTTCAAAGATAACTGTGGCATAACCAAGACCGCTATACGTCAAAGTTCAAGCGCACCTATCAAAAAATCATGATATTTATTTTCAAACAATGAGCATGCTTGTTTAGTCTGAATGAAAGAAAAAAACGTGTTGCGCCGACCCCAAGTAACATAGGATAAGGGCAGGAAGATGATGTGAAGCATGCTTGTTTAATCCCATAAATATGTAAGTATACTCGGAAAGTAGTGGACTTACCACTACTAAAACGGCGTCTCAACTCAAGTCTCAAGTGCTGCTTGTGTGTTGCTTGAACCTTTTTATTAAATTGCATTCTAGTGCTTTAGATTCGCTTATCCCTTTTTTTTTTTTTTTTTTTTTTTTTTTTTTTGTGGGGTGGGAAATCATCCTATGACTTCTCCCGCTCTGGGTGGAGCGGGAGGGCGTGTCAGACTCTTACTGACTAAAACCCACCCCTGTTCCTTCCTGCCTTTGAGTGCCCAGGGGCGAGGTAACTCTGTTTCGAATTTATCCTCAACCCCCGGGCAGGCATCGGCCCTGACGGGCCCCGTCTCTTGCTGACAACTCTTTGAGGCGCGCGTGGAACACTACGCGCCGTCGACTCTCGGGCCTGGTGCTGATCGGACGGCGAGTTACCCACTACTCGCCGTCCGCAGGCCCGGGTCTACGGTGGCCGGAGATCGTCTCGCGGCGCCGGAAGGCCCCGGCGTCTCCTGAGGCGGCTGCTGCTGAGGGCGTGAGGGCGACTCCGTTGTTGGTGCTCTCTCACGCGTCCCGCCTCCGCCTTCGCGAGCATTACTGCTTCGCAGAAGGAGGAGACGGCTTCCCATTCCCTCTCGCTCCGTACCATGGCCTGAACCAGGGCAGGGCGCGAGAGGTCGCTGCCGCCTATCGCATCCACGAGGACACGGCGTTGCTCCGCCCAAGCGGGGCAGACCTCCACCGTATGCTCCACCGTGTCCTCGGGGCGATCCGTGCAATGGAAACACCCGGGCGTCACCTCCCGCTTGATCCGAAACAGGAACCTCCCGAAAGATTCGCTTATCCCTGGACGCAAAATTTCACGAAGTGCACGAAGCGTTAACAATGCCAAAGATAGGCACAGATGGCGAAGCATCGTAATAAAAAAATCTTCACGTCAGGGGAATTACGCCCCTCAGTAATGAGGAACATGACGTGAGGAGGAGGAGGAGTGCTTTTGATGTTGATGGAGCACAAGTATCATTTAAATCATAGATGAATTGTTTATTGGGATGATTAGAAGTTAGATTATCCAAAAATATTGGACACGTATTCAATAAATAACGAAACCAATAAAAATTACAAAGACAAAACTCGTTACATTACTTCGTGGCAAAAAAGTATACCAAGGTGTGACGTCACGTAAAATTTTAACGACTTATTCCGGTCAGATCCCCTAAACTGATCCCCTGCTGGTTATTCATGTTTTAATTCTTGTCTGATCCGCTATGAACTTTAACATTCCGGTCTGATCTCCTAGGAACTCTTTTTGACAGGTAAGTGCAGTCTAGAGAAAAACAGTTGTTCATTTATAAAATATTTAATTGTGTATGTACTTACAAAGACAAGGTAGTATTGTTTTAAAGTGGTCGCGCACTACGTCCGATACTTATCCGATATTTATCCGTCAAAATACAGATCTATAGAAAACTCGGACCGAACTCGGATCGGTAGTGCGTAACCTACCATACAAATTGTTCTACGACCACCCCGGACCGTATTTTTAACCGACTTTCGAAAAAGGAGGAGGTTCTATGTTCGACTGAATGTATGTTTTTTTTTTTTTTATGTATGTCCGCGCATTTCTCCGTCAGTTGTGGACCGATTTTCTTTTTTTTATCCGAAAGAATATACTCCCGACGTGGTCCCATATAAATTTTATCGAAATTGCTTTAGCGCTTTTTGAGAAACTAAACAAAAACGAAAAATACGCATATCTTGATGATGGTTTTGTGTTCTCAAAATGTTTAAATGCCACGTTCCATGTTATTGGGGTTTTTAGTTCTGGGGTATAACAACTAAAAAGCTAAAAATAAAAAACTTTTTTACAAAAAAAACAACCGACTTCCAAAAAAAATACACTAAAAATTTAAAAAATAACTTTAATTTCGGAAGTGGGTGTTTGTATTTTACTTCTTCGTGATTTGACACCGATAACCGTATTTCACAGATAAGTATCGGATAAAAGTATCGGACATAGTGCGGAACCGCTCTTCGACTGTTTAGTTTTTATTTTTTGGTAATGTAACTGATTGATCAAATAGATTATATAGGAATCTACCTTATTGTCATGAAGACCTACATCATCGTTTGTAATACTACTTACTTTTGTCGTAAGCTTGATATAACTTGTATTCTTTGACAATTTGCATTGTACATATGTATTGTGATGCGTTTATGTAACAATTTAAGCCCTCTGAAAAAAAAAGACAGGTGTCTTAATTAGTTTTTTTTTCGGATACCCCATTGATTATCACTTTCGTATAATTTCTTATAAAATAACAAAAAAAAAAAAAAATTAAAAAACAATAAGTAAATAAAAGACGACACGTTCGATTTCCGCACGGAAAAAATATTTGTATGGCCTACAGATAGTTGTTCCGGGTCTGGGTGTCTTGTGTACGTATGTTTAAATGTTTGTAAACGCACCCACGACACAGGAGTAATTCCTAGTGTGGGGACACGTATAAAAAAAAATATATTATAGGTACCAGACGGGCGGTCTCGTGATGGATATGAATCTTTAGGTTCCGCGGACTGCTTGAGTGTGTGAATACATGGAGTGTGAAAGCAATGGGTAGCTCGCAGTCTGATATTGACGTGTGACTTTGTGTTCCACACGCGCCTCAAAGAGATGTCAGCACATTTTCGGGCTCAAAAGGATCTGAAATCGTTTTGTCAATAGCCACATTTGTTACGAATTGGACGTACACTGCGGCCCTTGTATACTTGACCCAGTTTTGTTTTTGGAACGAAGTTCCTTATCGCGCGTTGTGAAAGGGGGCTAGACGGAAAAAATTCTTACGAAAAGTTGTCACGACACTTTTTGCTATAGTAAAAAAAATAAAATTTTATTACAATTACTTTTGTTATAGTTGTTGTTATTGCTAAAGAGTTGAGTTGAGTTGAGTTGAGCTGAGCTGAGCTGAGCTGAGCTGAGCTGAGCTTAGCTGATCTGAGCTGAGCTGAGCTGAGCTGAGCTGAGCTGCGATGAGATGAGATGAGATGAGATGAGATGAGATGAGATGAGATGATGAAGTATAACTTCTTACGTGCGTGCGTGTGTGCGTAGTTAATAATAAAAAAATATTATAAATTAAAAAAATAAAATTATATTACAATTCCTTCACTAATTAATCGAAAGGAACTTCGTTCCATCCGGGTGTCCCTTGACACCTCTCAAGTTTTTTTGTTTTTTGTATAACACAACTCAAATCAAATCTCTTTAGTATTGTGAAACCTTGTTGGTCGGTGATGATCTAAATAATTCTGTCAAGCACATTGTTCCCCTCAGACTAAGTTTTCTCCTAACCTATAAATTCCCTGAATATACATAAGAGACTTCTAAAAACCTGTTTTGGCCACTGTCATATACCATACTATTTTAAGTAATCTACATAGTGTTTAAAAAGATTACCTTCGCATTTGTTTTTAAAATCCACGACGATATTACAAGAATTTGGAGATAAACAATTACCGGCACCTGAAAGAAATACATTTGAACATTTATTATTAGATTTGGTGATTTAATTTTAATTTTTGTTATAGCGTTAATCCCAAGCATGAGTTTTTTTTTATAAAATGGAATCGACACGGTGAAGTCCGTCCCAGACGTAAAACTCTAACCAGGACCTGGGCCTGCAGTCTCGACATTGATAGCGATCGCTACGTCCTAACGATCGGTCGTTACGTGATCATTAATTGTTACAAGCGGTATAAATAATAACTAAAATTTAAAAAAAAAATATCATCTTTCATGAAAAATAGTGCTTGCAAGTTAAAATTTACGCAATCTGTGTACATATTTCAAGAAAATCAATTATTTTTCTGACGTAGTGACCGATCGTTAGGACGTAGCGATCGCTATCAATGTCGAGACTGCAGGCCCAGACCCAGGGATCGCGGTCAGTAACAGTCATTGCATGATTTCCCACCCACACAAAAAAAAAAGTCGTCGCGGCAGATTGTCATTCTCAGCCGGTTTATACCGGCTTGTGTGTTATAAAGTCCCTCTATTGTTTGGAAGAATAACATTATTTTATGAAAACGTAACATAAATGTCTTACTTTCATAATGTTTCCATGTATCATCAGTGAATAACATATCAAGTTGTCCATTTTCATAGCTAAATGGCCAATAGTCCCGACGCCTCCCATCAGCTACTCTTTTTTTAGAACACAAACCTGTTTTTGTTCGTAATTCTAAGTCAACTAATATTCTGACGCGTGTTAAACTTCCCAGGATCATAGTTTTTCCAGTATTATTTTGTATATTTATTAAGTTCTGCGGAATAACATAGGTGCCTGGAACAAATAAAAAAGGTAATCTAAAACTCTATCGTGTCAGATTTGACTCATTACTGAGGCTCTCTTTTTGTGCCAATTAATCCCCAGGCCAGGCCAGGTTTTTGAATGTGTACGGGTTGCAGTGTGGGGTGAGGCATTGTGATCTAACCTCACCTAAGCTCTTCAACCTGTACACAAACCAGCTTGTCAGTGAACTCAGCAGTGCCAATGTCGGATGCTACATAGACGGAGTTTGTGTCAACAATATCAGCTACGCAGATGACATGGTACTGCTGAGTCCATCACTATACCAAATAAAAACAAATATAAAAGAAAAAAAGATATAACTGTTAACCCCCTAAGGTCGCTTGGAAACATTTAAAACTAAACTCTCTAATAAAATCCCACTTTTGTCAACTAATGATGACCCTAATCAACATTATAATGATTTTTTCAAAATGTATTGCACGCAATTTGATACTACTTTTATTCCTAAGACGATTTCGGTAAATAGCAATACTTCCTTCAGTGACTGGGCCACCATTGGTATTAATAAAAGTAGAAAACGGCTGTATGAGCTGTATGAAGAACGGACTTATATTAACACTGTAGAATTTAATTTATATGTTAAGAATTATTCTAAATTATTTAAAAAAGTATGTTATTTGGCGAAATCTCGCTACTTAAGTTCAAAAATTAAAAATAGTAGTAATGTAATTAAAATGACTTGGGATATTATTAATAGCGAAACAGGAAGGTCTTGCAACCGAAGTAGTGATTACAGCCTTGCTATTGATGACAGTATCATTAAAACAGATTCGCAAGTCGCCGCGGCATTTGAAAATTTCTTTGCAGAGATTCCCGTATCGACTACAAAATCTCTAAATTCATCACCTGCAGAAATTGTACTTAAAGAAAACGTTCCAATTTGTGAATCCCAATTTAATTTCCAATATGTCACTTGTAATGATGTAATTAAAACTTTTAATACTTTAAATGTTAAAAAGACTGCAGATCTATGGGGTAATTCTGTTGACGTTGCTAGGTCTATTATAAACATTGTAGCACCTACTTTAGCAGTAATTTTTAATAATTGTATAGATTGTGGTGAGTTTCCTGATCTAATGAAATATAGTAAAATTATACCATTGTTTAAATCGGGTAGTACATCAGACCCTACTAATTATAAACCTATATCAGTGCTACCTAATTTTAGTAAAATTTTTGAGAAAATTATTTTAGATCAAATTCAAAGATATTTTAATAAACACAAATTATTACATAACAAACAGTTTGGTTTCACAAAGGGTCGTTCAACAACTGACGCTGGTGTTGAACTTTTGGGACACATTTATAATGCATGGGAAGATAAATGTGATGCGTTGGGCATTTTTTGTGATTTGTCTAAGGCTTTCGATTGCGTTCTCCATGATACATTGATCAGGAAGCTGCACTACTACGGAGTCCGGGGCGCCTCTCTGGATCTTCTTACTTCATACTTGAGTAATAGGATTCAGAGAGTTGATGTGAACGGCAAGAGGTCTCCCGGGTCTGTAGTCAGAATGGGGGTTCCTCAATGCTCAATTCTGGGTCCTTTTTTGTTTCTAATCTATATCAACGACTTGCCTTATCTCATAAAGGATAAACATGATATAGTGCTGTTCGCAGATGACACTTCACTTTTATTTAAACTCAAACGTTAGCAGGTGGTTGTTGATGATGTAAATAATGCTCTTTCAACAGTAGTTAACTGGTTCAACATCAATAATCTTCTCCTTAACGAGAAAAAAACAAAATGCATAAAGTTCACATCACCCAATGTAATACAAGTGAACACTAGTATGTCAATAAAGGGTGAAGAGTTGAAACCCAAGGATTCCACAGTGTTCTTAGGTTTAACTTTGGATGCGCAGTTTCAGTGGAGCCCCCATATAGATAAACTGTCCAAAAAACTTAGCTCTGCAGCATACGCCGTAAGGAAAATTCGTGGTTTAACTGATTTAGAGACAGCTCGTTTAGTATACTTTAGTTATTTTCATAGTGTGATGTCGTACGGCATTAAAATTTTATAATAAATCATTCAAATTAATAAAATAAATTCATTTAAATTAGATTTAAACCAAAATAATTCAAAATTCCGCTCGCATGTCGAGCGGAATTTAAATTTTATTGAAACTTAAAGCTCACCTGAGTTCTCACGGAATAGAATAGCATTACTGCTTTGCATACGACGCAATAAAAAACAACAATTGAAAAGAAAAGTAAGAAGAGTCACAAACTTACCTATTTCACCAATATTGTCATTATATACTAAAACTTCAGTCGCACTTGATGGTATGTTCTTGAGTGTTATTTCCATGAGTAAATAATTAGTGTACTCACTATATATAAAATTGTATGGACTATCACATGTCGCTTTTGGTTCACCTGTAATCAGTTATTAATAAAATATAATACTGTTAGCTGCATCTCCAACCTACACCCCACCGGCCAGCCCGGAGCAGCCCATATAAGACGTCGCGCGGCGTGGCCAGGGACACATAATGTAACGTATTATCTTTGTAAACGTCACATGTAGAATATTTATTTCGATTTATTGCCATTTTTTGGACATAGTTGTTAGAGTTGAAGTCAAAATTCACTTCTGGCAACATTCTAAATTCGTCAATTACGTTTTAGTGCGATAGTTTGGTTACAACACTACGTGAGTTTTTATCTGTGGATACAGGAAACGTCAAAATTTGGAAGATCACTTTTCGACTGGTAGGTCTTTGAGTCATATTGCTTTTGAAGCAATAATTTTTAACCCATGAAAATCATGAGTTATTAGTGCACAGCTTGCATATTCCCAGCGGCTGGAGCCCTATTTTGAAATGGACATTGTGTTCCACAAATGATTTCTGCGGAATCATAAATTTAAAATGGACATGGAGACGCATGTCTAACATGAATTTTTTCCTTCGTTAAAAGCGGTAAGTAATTTGGTTGTGGTCTCTTAAAGAGCTCAGTAGTGTTCGCAATTTGAAATTCGCATTCCCGAGCGTGAAATTTATTCGATTCAGCTGTTATCCAGCGCTTTTTTTTAAATATTACTTAACTTTAAATTTGGAGTTTGGCTGCACCCCTATCTTGGAACGCGGACAATTCTAGATGGATGTCTCCCACAGGAAGACTTGGTTTATTTTTCCTTTTTATAATTTAGCATACATTTGCAGGGTATGTAACTAAAACTTTTTCTTTTCACATTGAACACGTGCTACAGTGCATTATTGACCAAACCAATAGACCAAACTTGTAAGTAAGTAACCTAAATACTTGTTGAATACACCAGGAGAAACAATCTAAAATGTTGTAGTTTGATTTTTCTCTGATATCACCCTCCCTAAGATTAAAAATCCATTTTTGCCGCTGTCTTCTATCCAGATAATTACTGTGTTAATTTATTTATTGACGACTGGCGCCCGAGGTTTTTTTATATATCATTATTTTGGCGTTCAATAACCTAATTTTGTTAAACACAGGTGAAATTTTCAATTTTGTCGCACACATAAGCGTGCAAATTACACACTTATCTTACACCATTGATCGTCGGCTCTCCATGAGGATCCACTTTCGGAACGCAGTCGCAAAAGATAGGGCAGTCCGCGCCCTACTCTACCCAGTGCTCTCATCCCGCCTCCTGCTACGAACCAAATTGGGCGTGTATAAAGCATATATACGCCCAATACTAACATATGCCGCCCCAGCGTGGCTCGCGCTCACGAGCGAGACCACAAAGAAGCAACTCCGCGCGCAGCAACACCTCGCGCTGCGGACTATTATAGACGCCCCTCGCTACGTAAGGAATGACGTCATCATGCGGGACCTCCAGTTTGACAGCCTGGATGACTTTTGCGCCCGCCTCGCATCCAACATGTTCACGCGGGCTGACGCTTCAGCTTGGCCCCACGTCAAGCACATAGCGCCCTGGCACGCGCTGCCAGCTGACGCGAGGCGCTTTCCCCGCGACCTAATTCCGGACGCTGCTGATCCTCCCCCACCGGATTTGACGCCTGTGTGAGTCGTTTACATCTACACGCGACTCACACACACAGAAACACTCCACACACACAATATACCCTCGGTGTGCGCCGTGTGCTAAGTTAATATAGGCATGACGCACACCGAACCCCATACATACATGACTCTACACTCATCTATTCATGCATTGGTCGCGCAGCGCGGACGCGCCTCCAATAGCAAACATGAGCGGTGTTACACAACACAATGCTGCTCATACACACACAACGTCCCCTTAGTCTGAAGCGTGACCGGCTTGATCTGGAAGCCAGTTTTGACAGGCACATCATCGAAACTGCGGTAAGAGGCCATGCCTGCACCGCCCGCCGCGCCCCCTTGCGGGGACGTAGCGATATTCCACAGAGGCAGGGACACATTCCCACATCCGGCGTCGCGCACTTTACTTGTTCCCCTTTCTGTTCAGCTCATTAATAATTTATCAATTTTGTACTTAGCGTTTCTAACTATTTGTATTAAAAAGACTTGGTGTAGTTAACTTTTACGTATTCTTTCATTCAATTCCTAAAATCAGAAGTGTGTTACGGCTCTCGTTTTCCCACTTAAAAAATTAATAAAATAAAAATGTCAAATAATACAGGCCCTAGAAAAAAACGTAAACGTGAGTGCACGCCATCGCCGCCCGACCTAACTCATCTTAGTAATATCTTAGATAGGGTCTCCGTTTTGGAGCGATGTTCAATTTCAGAACCACGATCGAGCATAGAGCAGCAGCCTGCCATCACCGGCACGGCCAGCCCTCCCGCTGTGACGCGACCTGTCCCGACGCCACTGGCGCACCGGCCTTGTCTTGTCTGTCGCCTTCGCCTTCAACGTCGGCTGCAGGGGACGTCGCGGAGCGTCTTATCGATGCGCTAAGGAGCTTAAACCCGGTGAGATCAAACCATTATTAAGTCTCTAATTTCGACCCTAATGTTCATGACGTCATTGCATGGTGTAAAGAAGTAGACCAAGCTAAATTGCAAAATAGATGGGACGACAAAGAATGTCTGGCTCGTATCGGTTTGTGCTTGAAGGCTGAATCTCACTCTTGGTTACGCGATTGGACCGAAACGGATCATACTTGGTATATCTTTAAATCACTATATCCACGACGTGTCGATGTCACTAATGTCCTGTATGACGTCATGTGCACAGAGTCAGATAAATATTCCACATACGCGGAATACGCGCGCAAATCCTTGTTGCGATTGCGTATAATAAAAGGGCTAAGTAATGACCTTTTGTGTGCAATTATTGTACGCGGTATTGAGGACCCGCAGATTCGTGCTGCAGCTATGAATGCAAAATTAACTACTGAAACCATTGTGGATTTTTTATCAATTTATGTCATGCCAAGTAAAACCAATGCAAATATGAACAAAAACAATGTTTTACTAGCTGTCGCGATAACGGTGATATTAGGAGCCGTAGTGCTACAGTGCTTGATAAAAAATCTGTTAAGTGTTTTTCGTGCGGCTCTCACGGTCATAAGAAGAACGCGTGTCCCAAACGTTCTAAAAATAGTAATAGTAGTTCGATTTCTAAAGTCGTAAGCGATAGTCAGAGTACTAATGCCAATTCACATGTTCCGAACTTGAAAAATATTAAGCGTAACTCTAAAAAAAAAAAAAAAATGGGGCATACGGAAGAAATGGTTTTGCTAAACAGCGATCGGAGTCGCGTAATAAATCCAATGTAAATTTTTGTCGTGAAATTAAGGGCGATACAAAAAGCCGTGACGTGACACCCGCAGTGTTGTGTGATGTATATCCCTCATATCTAATGTTAATGAACTTCTCAGACATTTTTCTTGCCGCCTAAACCCTAATACATGTTCCGCGGAAAAGGTGGTCATTTGAGTTAAGATCAGATAGGTACGTCACTTTACGGTCACTTTGAGTATCTCAAAATGCCCTTTGGAATTGCGAATGCACCCGTAGTGTATCAACGCATTATTTCCGAAACCTTGAAATCCTTCATTGAGTCAGAAAAAGTGCTTGTTGTAATAATGACGTTTTATTGTTAAGTTATACTGTTGAAGAAGAATTAACTTTGCTCGATTCGGTATTAAAAACGTTAACCAAATCCGGTATTTCAATTGATCTGCGAAAATGCGTTTTCTTAACATAGGTGGAGTAACTCGGGCAAAGAGTATAATAATAATATCGGGAGAACCTAGCAATGGTCAGGTTCGGCCGAGTTCTCATAAAATAGAAGTCTTAACTAAATAGCCGACGCCAAAGACAATTAAACAAATGCTTCAATTAATTGCCGGGTATTTTAGACAATACTTTCTACAGTATGCCACTTTGACAGCACCTATCGCTGCCCTAACGCGTAAAGATTTTAAGTTGGTTTAGGGTATCGAGCAGGATGCAACAAGGCAGGACGTTTTCAAACACCTAACGAGCGAACCCATACTGACTATATTAAATCACGCGTTAGAAACCGAAGTCCATACCGATGCAAGTTCACGAGGTTATGGTGCAGTCCTTTTACAACATATTGCGACAAACGTAAACGTGTGGTTGCGTACTTCAGCAAAGTAACTGTAAGTACTGAATCAAGTTATCATACCTACGAGTTAGAGACTCTAGATCACAATTGATTGGCAAACTAGACAGTGCGCAGACCGTATCGTATTGTTAAAGTCCTACCAAATGGTCGATACGAGCTCCAGTTGGTGGCTGGCTCATATGGCAAAACCACACATGCTGCCGACGAATATATGCTGCCATGGTATGGTGAATGGACACCCGAGTGCTGTGCTGCATTCTTTGAATGTAAGTTTTAGTATAAAATAAAAACTATTCATGTGTTGATTTTCCCATCCACTTTTGTCATAAGTACGTTTTTGCCTCTTTGTTGACTAAGTTAAGTTGACCAGACTTACAATTGTTATGAATGACACAGCTTATAACGTGATATGATGGCGCACGGCACTTATCGCTAGAGGTGGCCGTTATTAAAAAAACGTTGGTGGCCAACGATGTTAGTCTATGATGTTGGCCAACGATGTTGAAGTGTTGAACAACCGATATGAGTAACACCGCCAACACCCAACAAACTCAACCCGATGCCGAATAATCCCGACCACACCCGACAACGACCGATGTTCCGTTGCGAGCAGCAAAACATTTTGATTTGATTTTAGGATTATTAGGTACCTATTACATAAAAATATTTTGTCTTTTTTGCAACTACATTTTTCTTTATTATTTTCATAAATGTCCTTTCGTTGAAGTACAAAGGTATCGAACTTCAACATTACAACGTTTACGAAAACGCCAACGTAAAGTCACGATGGCGTTTTCGTAAATGACGTTGTTGTTCAACATCAACATATCCAATCCGTTAGCATGAAACTGGATGTCCGACACCGTTGTCGGCAACAACGATGTTGACAACGGGTGTCGTTACCGGAGCAACGATGCGCATCGATGGCGAAAAATAACAACAACGCCCATCTCTACTTATCGCTATGCGATAAGCGTCAAAGTGAACTTGAGTCTGAAGTATGCTGTTCATATTTCACATTTATCTAAACAACCCTCACAAGTGTGACTTGTTAAATTTTTGTTTAGAGCTTATGAGAACCGAGCTATTGATAAGCATTTCTGACCCAAGATTACGTTTCTAAGTACTTTGCTTATGTATGATGTTTGAGTTATGCTTCTGACACATGAAAAAAAAAAGAACACCGACTTAACGAGTTTTTATTGTAAGCTGTGTTTTAATCTACGCCTTTAGCTTTGTTCCTACCCAGTTGGTAACAGTCGTGGTAACACGTAAAGCTATGTAAAGCCCGAGGACTGCTATAACCTACACCTTTAGCTTTGTTCCTACCCAGTTGGTAACAGTCGTGGTAACACGTAAAGCTGTGTAAAGCCCGAGGACTGCTATAACCTACACCTTTAGCTTTGTTCCTACCCAGTTGGTAACAGTCGTGGTAACACGTAAAGCTATGTAAAGCCCGAGGACTGCTATAACCTACACCTTTAGCTTTGTTCCTACCCAGTTGGTAACAGTCGTGGTAACACGTAAAGCTGTGTAAAGCCCGAGGACTGCTATAACCTACACCTTTAGCTTTGTTCCTACCCAGTTGGTAACAGTCGTGGTAACACGTAAAGCTATGTAAAGCCCGAGGACTGCTATAACCTACACCTTTAGCTTTGTTCCTACCCAGTTGGTAACAGTCGTGGTAACACGTAAAGCTGTGTAAAGCCCGAGGACTGCTATAACCTACGCCTTTAGCTTTGCTCCTACCCAGTTGGTAACAGTCGTGACCCAGAAAGTACCCGTGTTCTTGTGGAACGGGGCGTGACTGGCAAATCACGTAAAGCTGTGTAAAGCTCGAGGACAAGCTTTGCTATTTTTACCATGTAAGCCCATTGCTGCAGCATAAGGTTTTGGTTGGTATTATGACAAGTGTGCTCATTGATGGCCTTTTAGAGGTTTTGAGTTTGTTTGGCGTTGGTGTGGTAGCGTAGGTACGGCTCGTCGTTATCAAGTTGTATCTTAATATTTGTAACCTCACCTAAACTATTATTAAAAGCAATTCATGTCTGATTAGCATTTGATCGAGTAGACTCATTCATAAAAAAAAACTGAAAAAAAAAAAAAAACACCATCTCTCTGGTGTCATTTCTGATTTAGCTGCTCACTCTCGGTTTTATTGTGCAGGTTCTCATGATGAGGATACACTCAGAAATGACGAGACGGAGGCAGCCCCTGTTGAAGAGGCTCCGGTGGTTGCTGAGGCCTGCGAGGACGCCGGCACGTCAGGAGAGGCCGTGTTAGCTGCATCTCCAACCTACACCAGCCCGGAGCAGTCCATATATTGACTGGCCTGTTGGTCTAGTGGTTAGTGACCCTGACTGCTATGCCGGAGGTCGTGGGTTCGATTCCCACCCAGGACAAATGTTTGTGTGATGAGCACGATCATTTGTTCTGTGTCTGGGTGTAATTTATCTATAATATGTATGTATTTAGAAATATATAAGTATGTTTATCAGTTGTCTAGTACCCATAACACAAGCTCTGCTTAACTTGGGACTAGATGGCGTTGTGTGATAGTTGTGGAATATTATTATTATTATTATTATTATTATTATTATATAAGACGTCGCGCGGCGTGGCCAGGGGCACATTCCCACATCCGGCGTCGCGCACTTTACTTGTTCCCCTTTCTGTTCACCTCATTAATAATTTCTCAATTTTGTACTTAGCGTTCCTAATTATTTGTATTAAAAAGACTTGGTGTAGTTAACTTTTATGTATTCTTTCATTCAATTCATAAAAATACCTTATAAAGGCAGTGTATACAGTTGTGCAAGAAGTATCGTATCGCTATGGCTAGTACAATAATAATACGACTGTGAGAGGGTACAGCCATGATATTGTTCTTGTACAGTCCTTACTTGATTGTTCGTAGAATCGTTGAACTCTTTAAAGTTCTACACGATAACTGACAATAGTTTGCACTGTCTGGACCGGCCCACTCAAATATATGTATGTTGTTTTTCTTAAAAAGCCACCCCAGATATAAACCTACATACCCGGGCCTGTGGACGGGCCCACAGGCTTCGGCCATGACGGGGCCCGTCATGGCCGATGCCTGCCTAGGGGTTGTGGATAAATTCGAAACAGAGTTACCACACCCCTGGGCACTCAGGGCAGGGAAGAAACAGGGTTGGGTTTTAGTCAGTAAGAGTCTGATACGCCTCCTCGCTCCACCCTAGAGCGGGAGATGTCATTGGATGATTTCCCACCCCACAAAAAAAAGACACAAACCTACATGGTTCTCATATGATTTGACCAGTACCAGATTGTATGGACTTTAATATAAAAATCATTGACCTCTGCGTTCGATTCGGTGTTTCTTCTCAGGATAGTCTATAGATAGCTAAGAAACACCAGCCTCATCTAGTTTAAAATGATGAAAAAAGTTACGTGTAAAAGTGTTATTTTTAACATACTTACAAAATAAAATATCATTTATCGGTTGGGATTCGATGAATTTTGCGGTTGAATAGTGGCGCCATCTCCTGTCGTAAAGAGTATGCACGGAGCAATATCCCGACTATCTATAGTGCCGTATAATGTCGCTGTATTTGCCACATGTTATTTTGGTTCAGTGACAACTTTTAGGGCTCATATAATTTCATAATAATCGTAAGTCGCCGCTAAACGACGGTTATAAGTAAGATAAGTCGAAGAAAATTTTTCTGTCGGCAGTATTTGCGAACCTAATCTTTCTATCACGGAGGACACCCTTTTTCTGGTGGGGTGGGAAATCATCCAATGACTTCTCTCACTCCGGGTGTAGCGGGAGGGCGTATCAGAGTTTTGCTGACTATAACCCACCCCTGTTCCTTCAGTTGCTTAAGTGCCAAGGGCCGCGGGAGCTATGTTACGAATTTATCCGCGACCACAGGCAGGCATAGGCCCTGACGGGCCCGGGGACTATTGCTGAAATCTCTTTGAGGCGCGGAACACTAAGCGCCGTCGACTCTCGGGCCTGGTCCTGGTCTCGAACCCGCTGTGCTCGCTCTTGGACTAAATAGTTAGAGTTATCGGGATCGAGTTATCATGGTCTCTCATTTCAAACACTTGAGATTTCATAGGAGAATTTGATGCCCTCGCAATCTGTCAAGTATTATGAAAAATCGCTCACCATCCAGGCTGAGGGATTGTGTAACGTGTTGCCAATGCCAATTAGACAAGCCCAGTCGCTATGCTCCATTCGAAATAGCATTGGACAGAAGTTACAAAAGGTTACCTATAATGCACACTTTGTAACAAAGCTACAATAAACATGTTACAGTTACGATAGACGCCGAATTTATTATAATCTATTTAAACGGCAGCTGCAGCACTTAATTATAACTATTTTGAATATTTAACATACGAAATTATGTGGCTATCATTTAGTTAAATTATTTCATTCCAATATAAAATTAGCGTGTCAATGCTAAACATTTAAAAGACGCAGGAGTGAACATACCCGGAACGTTTTATGATTCAGTATAATTCTACCTAATTTAAAATGCCATATTAATTTGCATGACTTCATAAGTTGTGACAGCCGGGTTTTTCCAATTTTACTGGTTGACGAGTATGTCGTCTGTTAAATTGACGTTCTATAAAATAGTTCGATCGATAAGGATTATTTGACGATTCCTATTTGGCTGAATATCACTTACTCATGTCAAATAAACACGACCTCCAATAAAGTTATAAGGCGGATCAATCTGCAATCTGCCTAGCCTTTTCCCAACTATCTTGGGGTCGGCTTCCAGTATTTTACATGGAACGATTGCCTATCTGACCTCCACGACCCAGTTACTGGGTAGTACGATACCCCTTGCCCTTGGTTACTGCTGTTCCAAGGCCTCCCTTTTCCACACACGTCTATCTTCTACCATTGCGGGCCAGTCCTTCTGGTAAGAGCCAAGTTCATCTCTTCACCTTCGTCTTGGTCTGCTGCGATATCGTCTAGGAGCCTGCAGGACTCCAGGGGCGCTGCTGTAGCTGTGGGGCTGTGACTTTTCAATACTATTGACTGCCAGCTGAAGGCCGATGCTCACACGCCAGCTATACCGTGTATACAATCGCCACATCTAGCACTTAATGGGACCTAATAAGTGAATCTTTTAGGCCTGTAGCTGATCCGACTCAGCGGGAGAAATATCCAGCTCAATCCTGCTTTAAGAGTAGCAGGTTGTCGGGAACCATCTGTGTTGTGTGTTGTCATCTTTAATTTAGGCATACAGTGTTATGTTCCATATATGGTCTGAAATTGTGAACTGTGTTCGTAATATTAACAAATTAATTTGAAATTTGACCAATTTTTTTTGGTTTTAGATGGTAATCAAACTGTGGTTACGCTAGTATTATATTATCTGTGCCCTTGGTAAGACTGGTTGTCAGACTTTTGGGCTTCGGACGACACGTAACGACTGTCAAAGATCCACGATTGACAGCTGGGACCAACGGCTTAACGTGCTTTCCGAGGCACGGAGTAGTCTCGGTATGTAAAGATGGTCACCCATCTATGGACCAACCCCGGCAAGTGTAGCTTAAGGCCCTACTATCGGCCAAGTACCGCCCTCATTGAAAAAAAATCGTAGCATAGCATAGAAAATAAATATTAAAGAATTCTACGTCACGTTTGTTACAAAGAGGATAATGTATTTTATCGTTGTTAAAACAGGACTCAAAATGATTTCAAAAACGGCCGTTTTTGGTACTTATGCCTACTACTTTGGATACGAATTTTGAGTCCTGTTTTAACAACGTTAAAATACTTTATCCTCTTTGTAACAAACGTGACGTTGGATTCTTTAATATTTATTTTCTATGCTTTGCTACGACTTTTTATTCAATGAGGGTGCCACTTGGCCGGTAGTAGGGCCTTAACCTGATGGATCGAACCGTGCAGCTGTTATTACTTTAGCCACGAGCTTCTCCGAAAAATCTAAGGCGGATATCAAGTTAAATTATTTTAACTATCGATATATTTTTACGACAAACAAGAATAATTCATTATACATAATTTAATCTCAATAGAATAGAGGACTATTAGTAGTTCGCGTCCATTTCAGGCATTTTTGTGGCATTCCCTTTAGTGTTTCTATTTTGGAGTCGGTTGTATTATTTTTTAGTGGCATTGTACCCAATAACTTAATGTAAATGTTAAGTTTATCCCGAATTGGTAATGTCCAATAACATCGAATTTCAACGTAATTGCAGAAAACCAAAACGTCATCCATATATGTATATTTTTGATGTTGTTAATTTTTTCAAAAAGCACTGAATCAATTTCGATAGAATGCATATGGGACCACTTCTGACGTATGAACCGGCCAAGTGCAAGTTGGATATGCACATGAAGGGTTCCGTACCATAAACTGAAAAAACAACAACCAAAAAAAAAACGTTTCTAATAACGTGTTTTTGTTTGTGTTACACGTGATCCGTAAAAGGTAGACACTTGAAATTATAGCAGCTATAGAAAATACACACAGTGTGTATTTCTACAGCTGCTATTACAACACATGATAAAAATATAATAAAAATTAGAGCGGTAACAGAAATTACACATTCTGTGAAAATTTCAACTGTGTAGCTATTACAGATCGTGAGATGACAGACAGACGGACAGCGGAGTCTTAGTAATAGGGTCCCATTGGTTACCCTTTGGTTAAGGAACCCTAAAAACCACAACATACAGACGAATTGAGAACATCCTCGTTTTTGAAGTCGATTAAAAATATAGTAAGGAGTGTGATGACTTACTCAAAAGCTGGTATTCAGCACTAGATACAAGAGCCATTAGAACGGGCAAAATATAACTGATGCCAAAAGTGATAGATTTCATTGTCAAAAAAAACTTTAAAGCACTCACTAAAATACTTAGTATTTTCAAAATTATAACGATTTCAATACTTGTACACTCAATGCAGCGCGGTGACATTTGACAGTAATTTAATGGGGAAATATTTGTTATTTATCCTTTGCGTTCAAGCGGATACAAGTACCGTATTATTATATGATATATTTAGCATATATATATTGTGAATCATAATTGAATAATACCTATCATCAGTTTCTAATAATAACACTAATTTACAAGATTTTTGATAATTACCTGAAAAACGGTTAGTTATCGTTTATTTTGGAAATACCGCAGTTATTCAGTAAAAAAAATGTAAAAAAATCTGGCACGTCTGGTTTAAAAAAATATTTATGTAATTATGGTAGTCTTAGTCAATAATATTGTAAAAAAAAAAAGAGGTAGATATGGCACTAGCGCGCGTAAATTGTTGCCAGACAAATTCAGACAATTGTAGCCATAGAGCAACACGGCCACCCGGCGAACCGGAGGGGATTAGCCATAGCGTTTTGTCCCGATACAAAATAGTCTGTCATTTTTTGCGGGGGGAAATCTGCGCCACGCAAATTTTCTCAGACTCCCACACAAAGACAATCGTCTGTCACTATGAAACTCATCATAACAATTAAAACAAAATGCTAAGAATTTCGCACACATACAGATACATTCTGTGTCATAACAGTGTAATGAAGTGATGCAACTACATTGACAATGTGCATACAGCCGTGGCTGTAACAAGTGTCGATACGCATTATCGATGAATTCGAGAACTTTCTTGAGGGAATTCAGATAGGTCTTTTATTACAAAAATTCTTCCATTATGTCCCTTTAACTTGGATCTTTAAGAAACATGCAATAAATAAATAAAAAATATTTTATTCGAATTTCACACTTAGTCATTTAAATAAAATATTAATACGTAAGTATTGTATTAATTGAATTCAACGCAATTTTATTAAAATTTAAATATCGGGTGTAAAAAGACATTTTCCGAAGCCGAAAGCCACTTATTCTATCCAGTATTTGATTTTTTTTTCCACACTCGACCATACCTGGGAAACCACTGGTTCTGGAGATATCAAAGGTCAAAGTCTTTGTCTGGGGTTTAACTCCACTTGCCTGTGTTCGCGTTACATTGCGCGGAATAAAAAATAGTTTTATTTTCAAACTACTTGGACAAACGTACAGTATGCGTAGTAAAGTATGCGTAAATAATCAACGTACAGTATGCGGCTCTGTGATGTGGCTTTTTACGGGTTATGGGTGACGGGTGGGTGGTATAGATAATTATATGGGTATTGTGCCCTATATAGGGTTGTATAGCTCACAATACCGATATAATTATCTATACTCACTATTATTATAAAGAGGTCTGTGAGGTTGTAGGGGCTAATCTCTGGATGTACTGAACCGATTTTGAAAATTCTTTCACCAGTAGAAAACTACGTTATTATTAAAAATATGTTGGTTGTTTGTTTGGTATGTTATGTTGTTATGTTTGCTATAAATATTTTTGAATTGCACGCGGACGAAGTGGCGGGTGAAGTGCTAGTATTAAATAAATCAGAAATCATAATCTAAAAATAGTTAGTACCTACCTATAAATTATGCGCGAGATCAGACATGGTTGAATAGACTCTTTGCCTTTGCCATTTTTAGGATTACGTACCCGGAGGGTCCATACAGAGCCCTATTTTTATCACTCACGTGTCCGTCTGTCTGTCTGTCCGTCGTCTGTCACATTGGTTTTGCAGCTAAACGGTTGGTGCTACAGTCTTAAAATTTTCACAGTATAAGCATCTTTCTGACCTAAAGCCATACAAATAATCAAAAGTACATTTGGTACGGAACCCTCAATGTGCGAAGTCCGACACGTATTTGGCCGGTTTTTATCGATACCTAACTATCTACAAACCGGTAACAACACTATCGCTCGGTGACGGCTACAACTCGGGTGCAGACTCGGATCAGTCGCTCGACCGATCCGCACATTGTATGAGGGCGAGCGGCCTTCGTTGGTAAACAAATCAGAAACAACACGACCGTAATTATTGTATGTTTTAGTTTTAAAAATGAGTAAATAGTCAAAATATGGTTAAAATTACTTACACATGAATGGTAACGCCATCTTTTTGTAAATTTGACATGGCAGATCTCTTTTTGCTGCAAAAATTAGGACAATTCAGCATTTTTATAGGATGTCAATTCAGTCGCGCTACAAGATTTAGTCTAGTGAACAGTCCGGCTGCAACTAGTTTCATTGTATGTTTAGGACGAATTGGACTTGTACTTTCATAAGGGGAATGCCTGCGTATGGCTACTCCCCTCCGGTCCACCGGTGGCCCGTGTTGCTCTATGATTGTAGCAATTTGATTTAGTTGGCTAACAGCAGAGAGCGAAGAAAAGCGTATCCGTGGCGTGACAATAATATAATTATGTGTATCTATGATGCCAAGTTGTGTGTTAAGAGTGTAAAAAATATGGTTCCAAGATAAATAAGAGTGAAAGAATTTCATACCATAAATGATAAATGATGTTTATTCAGTAAATAGGTTACAAGGAACACTTTTACACGTCAATGGTTTTTGTCAGTTTAAGCTAGATGAGGCCGGTGTTTCCTAGCGAGAGCTTTCAGAGGTCAAAGTCTCTTTTAAAGTGTTCAAATCGTTACAATGTGTACTGGTTAAATCATATGAGAACCATGTACGTTTATGTCTGGGATAAGCTTTTGAAGAAAGCAACACACGAATTCGAGTGGACCTGTCCAGACAGTGCAAGCATTTGTCAGTCATCGCGAAGCTCAACTCAGAACTTTGAGGAGCTCAACGAACCGACGAACAAAGTACCAAAGTAAGGACATTTGAGTAGGCCGCAAAAATACTCAAACTGCCAGACAATCATAAAATCTACATGAATATAACGACATACATAGTTCTCGCATTCACATTATTCTATATGAGGAGCATGCAGCTTAGTGTCTGTAGTGGTCTTTTGAAGAAAGAACCAAATATATTTGAGTGGACCTGTCCAGTCAGTGCAAGCATTTGTCAATAGTCGAATAGCTCAACTTAAAAACTACTAAGGAGCTCAATGACATGTCGAACAATACCAAAGAAACGACATTTGGGTAGGCAGCAAAAGTACTCAAACTGTCAGACAACGTTAAAAATTACTGTAAAAAGGAGGAGAAAATAATAATAATAACCCACATAGTCCTCACATTCACAATAATTAAGTAACCAAAAAAAAATAATATATAATACTTTACAAAGTAAATATTCGTGTCAAACAAAATAGTAATAATGATATGTCAATCAAAAAAAAAAAAAAAAATATAATACTTAACAAAGTATTCAAGTCAAAAATAAAAATAAAATGTCAATAAAAAAAAAATATAATATAATATTATACAAGTATTCATGTCAAAACGAATATTAAAAAAAAAATATATAAAAAAATTTCATCAATAAGTAGTACATATGAAAACAATGGCTCATGTATATCATTGAAGCAGCTCAATCCCACGCCTTTTGGTCCTCAAGAAAGTCATTAATTGTGTAAAAAGCTTTCTGGCATAGCTTACGTTTAATAAATGATTTAAATTTATTTATGCTTAGTTCTTGAATTTGGCTAGGAAGTTTATTATAGAAACGTATACATTGGCATCTAAACGAACCACCTATTTTTTTCTTCAGCCTGGTTTTAGGTACAATAAATTTGTGTTTGTTCTTAGTATTTATGCTATGGATATCATTGTATCTTTTAAACAGATTAATATTTTTATGTGCATACATGAGATTCTCATAAATATATTGAGAGGGAACAGTCATAATATTAATCTCTTTAAATTTGTCTCTGAGGGAGTGTCTGGGACTTAATTTATAAATTGCACGAATAGCCCTTTTCTGTAAAACAAAAATTGTCTGAATATCGGCGGCATTTCCCCACAACAGAATGCCGTACGACATCACACTATGAATACATCATCATCATCATAATTCACGCCATTCTGTATGAACGTAGCGTACCTATTGGTTTCGGTAATAAACAAAAACGAAATGGCAAATTGACATCTTCCTTTTACAGTTTTTGGATCGGTTTAACTAAAAATGGATGAGTAGTAATCCCGCAACATGTTTTGATGCCAAAATCCTTGATGCCAATCTTCAAAAGTCGTAAACTCTGGGTGAAAATGCACCTCCTGATTTAAAAATATCAGCTCTCCACAAACATAGCAAAGACGATCAGAGCTTCATTTAAACTACTGTAAGTACTAGCTTCTACTCGTCATTTTAATTGAATTAGAAACCAGCTATTTATTGTTTCAATTCAAAGAATAGAAGTATAATGGGTATTTTAATCGTACAAATGAACATCAAATTACATTCATCATGTTGGGTACTTGGAAAAAATTAATGTCTTTAGAAAAAAATGTGAATGATAGTTAAATATATCAGGTGTAAAAAGACAGTTTCTGGAGCCGAAAGCCATATTCTACCAATTATTTGGGTAATTTTTTCCACTAGACCATACTTGGGAATCCAATGGTTCTGGAGATATTGAAGGTCCAAGTCGCAATTTTTTACGAAAATTAATTCAAAGTGTTACTTTGGATTCGTTTTCGTAAACTTTTTCCAAACAAAGATTATCTGAATTTTCAATATTTTTTTTCGAATTTTCGAAATTATGCTTTTGAAGTTACAAAAACGCAATGAATATTAAACGTATCCGACAAGTACCTACGTGGCTCAGAGCGTCGGGGTCGGGGAGGGGTTTAACTCCACTTGCCTGGGTTCACGTTACGTTGCGCGAAAAAAAATTGTTTTTTTTCATACCTAAAAATAAAATCTTTTTCCAGCAATCATTTTTGTACAAAGCTTCTTTGTTAGATGTACAGACTGTTGTCAACATTACCTGACCCACCCTAAAATCAATCGAATTTGGACCCTCAGTATGTAACATTAAGGTTTATTTAATTTATATGAGCTTATCAGACAACTGCTCGAGGATTTGATGAACAAATACAATAATAATATAGACACGCAAATTTGATCTTTAAAACGTTGGCATTAGGTTATATTTTATAACTATTTGTTATAATATGATAAGTGTAATAGCTTATTTTAATAATTAAGTTGAAGTAATTCTGGTCTCGTGGTCTGTGTGTAAGACTGAGAAAAACAAAGTTTGAGATCAAATCGTGCGACAAAGATATTGTTTTGCTTTCAATATAGAATTTATATTCCAAAACTATTTCTTGTATTATTGTAAAGAACTACAGACTATACATAAACTTTTTAAAATGGTAATATTTTCACATAACTTGTAATAAGTGGGTAGTTGAAAAATAAATATTCGTATTCATTATAAAGAACTGTGAACTTAAAGTTTTTTAAATTACCCACCCGTTTACAAGATAAGTTATTAAGCGAAAATCATATTGGTCGTTCTTTAATATTGCAAGCAATATTGTAGAAAAAAAAAACAAATTAAAAAAGAAAGTGATGTATAGGTGGACTGTGTTTTCGAACCCACATGCTGTTCGTCGTCAATCCAGCATCAAACCGCTAAGCCACAAGAACTTGTCGGGAATACGCGAAATTAAAGATTGGGTTGTAATTATGTAGTGTGACTTAAAAGCTTTTCAACTTTAATGTTAACGAGATAATGGTTAAAATAGCTTAACAAAAACATATATAATGCCGGTGGCTCCGACTATGTTGGGTGGGTTTACCTTAACGTTACGTGTTAAAGATCAAATTTGAGTGTCTGTGTTATTATTGTATTTTTGTTCATCGAGTCCTCGTGCACTTGTGTGATAAGCTCATATAAATTAAATAAACCTTAATGTTACAGGCAGAGGGTCCAAAGTCGTTTGATTTTAGGGTGGGTCAGGTAATGTTGACAACAGTCTGTACATTATGCGTAGTTGACGGCTATGTGATGTGTCTTTTTACACCCAGTATTTGTAAGCATTAGTTTCGAAGGACGTCAAAAATGTATAAACTAGTGAATAAGTCCCGCAACCTCCATTGAAAAGGAAGGATCCGCCGACCGGACCGGACGGGTGTCGTGCCTTACGATTATGGGCATCTACCCGATGCTTGATGTCGGATAGTTCAATCTGTTCAAATCGCGCGGAGGACTTTGATAACGCGATGTAGGATTTGTGTGACGTCAGGTCTGTTATTGTAGTTCGTTTGTAGCGGAATAGAATAGTCTTATTATACAATTTGATTACATTGTCTTTTTCCTACAGGCCCTGCATTCGGGGGGGCCTAGCTTGGACGATATAATGTCACCGGTAGGTTCAATGCATTGTCGAAAACGCAGTCTCAGTTCTTGGTTATTTTAATCCTACCAAAAACATTTCATGGTAGTTGGTCGCCAATAGTCGAGCCAAGCCCTCGACTCGAGATCTGATAACATTTTAAAAGCGAAACCGTTATGAGTTTTTTCGTATTGGCGACCAACTACCATGAAATGTTTTTGATGGCTCGAGAAGGCCTTACTCCTGCAAACCCTGCATCTTGGTTACAAAGTATGGCTCAGTTGTTTAAACCTTATATCAAATGTACGAGTAGATTCCACTGAAAATAGGTAAAAATCTATCGAGTAGTCAATGGTTAGTATATTGCCGCGGGATTACAAAATGACGATTGTTGCGTTTATTGCAACTAAGTAACTGCTTCAACACTCGAGAACTTCTTCACTTCTTTCATCGTTCGTAGAACTAGCGCTAGTTTACATGAATGCGGAATAGGGAATAAACCACGCCGTCGGGGTCACCAGCTTGGAGGCATGCGGAACAGGGTGTAAAGTCCCACAAACCTTGTCTCCCAAAGTCTTGAGCATAGACGCCGAGTTGCTAGCCTGTCGGGATTCTATCGGTTACATTTTGGGGAGTGTGCGACGGAATTGCACAATTTGTTTCCGCCAAGTCCATTCCATCAGCGGACCACAAGGCGTACGGCGATGTGCCACCGGTACATGGTGAACATACCACATAACCACACGCACAAAACGTTTTGAGAACCTATTCATTGTGCGTACAGCTAGGGAGTGGAATTCCCTGCCGGAGTCTGTGTTTCCTGATAGCTACAACCTGGGAGTCTTTAAGTCAAGAGTGAATAGGTTACTCCTAGGCAAGCGTGCTCCATCTTCGACCACGTCATCGCTTACCATCAGGTGAGATGGTGGTCAAACGCGTGCCTATCGAAAAGAAATCACAATGCAAGAATAGAAACCAGCCCGTATGTACTTTAGATATTTAAATTGTTGACATAACCGTCCCGCATGAAGATAACCTCGTGAAAACCGAGAAAGATAAACAAATCAAGAATTCAAGTCTTGACTTGGATTGCGAGATTATAGATAATTGGGATGTATGTGGACTCAGCGATCATTGTTCCGATAGTCGAGTCGGTCAATGAATTAATAGACACGAGCCTCGACCAACGCCTTATACAGGGTGTAACGAAAAGTTGTGGTCATATTTTAAGAGCCGGTTCTGCCCATGGAAATGAACAACTTTCTCTAAGTAAAAAATTGAAAATTCCCTAAAAAAATTTGACTTTCCATACAAGGTTATCATCAGTTGATCTATATTTGTATGCGAGGTAAAAATTATTTTTTTGAATTTCCTCGGTTTTTCTTGAAGAAAGTTGTTCATATAGATGGGCAGATGCAATTCTTAAAATATGACCACACCATTCCGTTACACCCTGTAGGCTTTCGTTCCAGGCCCCTGAGTCGACGCCGCGTAGTGTTCCACGCGCGCCTCAAAGAGATGATTGTCAGCCACCACTGACGGGGCCCATCGTGGCCGGTGCCTGCATGCTTAGGGGTAGCGGATAAATTCTTAACAGAGTTACCGCACCCTTGGGCACTCAGGCAGGGAAGGAACAGGGGTGGGTTTTAGTCAGTAAGAGTCTGACACGCCCTCCCGCTCCACCCAAAGCGGGAGATGTCATTGGATGATTTCCCACCCGCCAAAAAAAAAAGAAAAAAAAGGAGGCTTTCGTTAGAAACAGCTCCTATTGTTAGGAGGCTCCTCTTTGAAGCCCTGACCCATTATTAGGACCCTGTTAACGATACCAGCGGGTAGCTATTATTATATTTTTAAAGGTTTTTACATCCAGGTAACCTAAGCGAGATAGTCAGTAACACCAGGGAGCTGCTGACTTCCTCGAGGAGTTGGGGTGGATTAATGTTTGCGGGCTCTGACTACACTTTTCTCTCTACTGAACTCTCCCACTCCTCCTTCTTATCTTATATCTCACTTTCAATATCTATGTTCTTCACACGCCAGGAATCTGCGTTCTTCTAATAATCTTCTACTGCTTTGCCCTGCTCATACTTCTGATTTTGTTCATTCTTCCTTTCATATTCAGTCCATCCTTTTGTGGAATGCGCTGCCTCTCGATATCAGGACGGCCACCAGTCAGTATGCATTTAAGCGGAAGTTGCGGAATTATTTTCTACACAAGGAGTAGAGTCGTCTCAAAAACCTTATTTATTACTTTATATATATATAAATATTTATTGGTAGTTATTATATTAAATATATATGTATGTTTATTATTAATATATATATTTTCGTTCACTTTATTTTTTAATATTTCTACATGGTGTTACTTTGTTTGTTTTTTTTTATGCACCTGCCATATTATCTCTCCACCACCCTTGGTTGACTGGTAGAGAATGCCTAAGGCATTAAGTCCGCCTTTGTACTTTAGTTGCATGAAGTGTAAATAAATAAATAAATGACAATGCTGTCCCACCTGTACGCAAAATACGCGCCTTGGGCGTGGAGTTGCGGAAACCAGCCCGACATACATACAAAGGTTTTTATGAATATATTTAAAGAAATATTTATAATTTGATTTATTTATAAAATACGTACCCTTTTTTTTTTTTTTTGGGAGGTGGGAAATCATCCTATGACTTCTTCCGCTCTAGGGTGGAGCGGAAGGGTGTGTCAGACTCTTACTGACTAAAACCCACCCCTGTTCCTCCCTGCCCTGAATGCCCAGGGGCGAGGTAACTCTTTCGAATTTATGTATTTGGGCCGTGGGGTCCAAGTGCTCATATATTATTTAAAGATCTATCGAAATGTCTTGTTGACACTTTGCGTGACCCAAGGGCTGGCTTTTACCTCCGCCAGTCTTTAGGGCACACTTCCAGTAGACAGCGATGCGGAGGAATTTTTTGACGCTATATTTTAAGTTTTATTTAGTTAGGAGTTTTTGTTTTAATTACAATTAAGTGTTTTATAACTTTGTAAATATTTGTATAGAATAAGATTAAATAATGAATAAAGATTGGTTCGTCATAATTGTATTTGTTACATCTTAAGTACTAATTTTATTTATTATGAACACAGAAGGCGCAATGCTTTGACACTTGATGTTGCATTGCCAACATTTGTCTATGAGGTGGGTATCGGCAAATGACTTCTGTGAAAGAAAAACCATTTTTGACTCACATCATCAGAATATCTTAAAATGTTTAGACTGGAAATCTGGACCTCCTATATTAAAAAAAATATTATTAAAATTGAACTCAAAAGTTTAAGTACCGCGTAAACGTAATTATAACCCAAATATGGTACTGAGTGATATTCCAGCAGAACTGAACATACTTAATATGTTTCGAGTGGCATAAAATTTACACTGATGCATCGATAAGTACTCAGAGACAAGAAGCAGGGTTATTTGATCAGATTGTACGGAACAGTTTTGGATAAAAAATTAAGATATATCAATTATGTCGCTGGAACTCCCAGCAATTTACAAAGCAGTAAATTATGTCTTAAAGTAGTAATTTTTTCAGATAGCAAAAGCGCACTCTAGCATATCGCTCGGTGCGCCTCTGGCTACAGCAGAGGTCCATCGATGGCGTATGATACTTTAAAACTTATAATAGAATAGAATACTTTTTATTATGTACACCATATAAATTACAATAAAAATATGAGGAAAACATTACATAGGGTGACACAATGGGCGGCCTTATCGCTAAAAGCGATCTTTTCAAGACAACCTTTGGATGGATTTTAAAGAGAAAAGGAAATAATTATACTTAAAAACAATAATATATAATGTAGATTGCAATGGGTTTCAGCATCAGTATGTAACAAAAACCCTATTGTTCCTTCTACCCACATTTTAAGAATCGGTATACAAACGTTATAAAGCAATTAATTTACAAAAAACTATTAAAAAAAAAATTAAAATAAATATTTAATTATTAATATTTGTAATGTCTAACTGATTTATTATCTCTGAAATTCTGCATGAAGTGATTGCGAAACCCGTAGGCTATTTAGCGAAATAAAGATGTACTTGTAAAATCAGATAATATAAACATTTTTATGTATGTGTCGACTTTAATAGTTATTTTGTTTTGACCTCTCTACTAGCCAATGCTTAATTTTTTAAAATTTTATTTTCATCTATGTTGTGCTTGTAGGTAAATGTTCACATCCTTAAAAGGAACAACAGGGTTTTTTTTACATATTGTATTGGACTAATCGGTAACGAGGAGGCTGACCGTATATCCAAATTTGCAGTAGTGGACGGATGTATAAATAATTATATACCTGATTATTGGGAATATACAACTAAATTTAAATCTGCATGCTTAAATTCCTGGAAACAACATTTTTTTTAAATGTATCTGGATAATTAAAAAAAAACTTTTTAATGTTCGACAGAAATTTTATTTAATTGTTATATAATCCTAATTTGGCACGATTTTAATTTTAATTTGATTTGATCTTATATAATTTAATTTACAATTTAATTTAAATTTATTTTACGATTTTAATAATTTGATTAATTTTTATTGTTTTTCTTAATTTATATTAATTTTAGTAATAAGTATTTTAGTTATTTTTTCATTGAATTGTTTAATTTTATGGTATACGTCTCATTATATTTATAATCCTAGTAAATAATTAACCAACAAAATGGGGAGGGCGCTGACTCCTGACATAAAGGCACGCCTAGTTTGGGAGTCAGAGGATTCATTAATTGTTAGTGTTGTATTTAAGACACTAAAGTATTTATATTTGTATTTGATAAAGGCATTTGGTACAAAAGCATGCAAGGTCAACCATCTCGTGTTCCCTGGTTTGAGGATACTAAATTAGATAGAAATTACTTTAAACTGATAGTTAGGACTTCGTTCTGGGCACTATCCATTGGCAAAGTTAGCATTTCTTATGAAAAAGGCTGATTCTCCTAATTGCACAGTTTGGAATCAAATCGAGGACGTGCAACATATGCTGATGGAGTGTGTTCGAAACAGAATAGAACTCGAGTTATTCGTGAAGGATTTTAAAATAAATAAATTTGATGTAGGCATAATTCAATCCATCTTTTCTGTACCATCTTCGGAGATTATTCACAAGTTGTGCCATTTAATTATAGTCCTCTACGAATAACTCTAATTTATTAACTGTTAAGTAATATTATAAATAAATACTGTCTAAGTAGAGGAAAAGGAGTGACATATCTTTGATAAAAGCCCCTATACAAAATTTGATTTAAAATAAAAAAATAAAATAAAAATTTTTGACTAACCTTGGGATTACTATCTCATTGAAGTCATTAATTTTCCTATGAGCAAGGGCGACTGCAGTCCAGGGTTGATCAGCCAGAAGGATCGGTCCATCATCACTGACAAGAACTATTATGGCTAATAAGCTTGATATAGTGGTGGTGGACTGAATCGAGATGCGTGCAATGATTGTTGATATTACCGTCCCGCATGACGAGAACCTCGTGAGAGCCAAAAAAGATAAGCACATCAAGTATATTGACTTGGCTCGCGAGGTTGTCGATATGTGGGATGTGGACTCAGCGATCATTGTACCGATAGTCGTGTCAGCCTATGGCTTAATAGCCACGAGCCTAGACCATCATCTTAGGAGGCTCTCGTTAGTCGGCTGGACACGGCTCGCATTGTCAGACGGTTCCTATCTTTGCCGGTGGGATACTATTTTTTATATTTTTAAATGTTCTTTTATCTTTTTATTGAAATATTTAAAAATGTAAATTACATGTGTAAAAATAAATAAACGAAATAATAATAAAAGTCCATGGGAGTAACTGCAAGGTTTTTGTTTATACTATTAATCGGCTCGTGTTTGTCCACCATCTCAACTGATAGTAAGCGATGATGTGGTCGCGACGTTGGAGCATGCTTGCCTAATGCCTAGAAGTAACCTTTTCACTCTGACTTAAAGCCCCCCAGGTTGTAGCTATCAGGAAACAAACTTCGGCAGGGTATTCCACTCCAAGTTCTTAAATTTGAGCTACTGGTGCTCTGTCATGTACTTGTTTCACAAACATTTAACAGCCAAACTATTCTTTTTAATCAAGATGTAGAAAAGTCTTTAGTTCCAACGAGCTTTTCGACACCCAGATCTGCATGGAGAGCTTTTCAACGAAGTCTGCGTACACGGATGTATTTTGTGATAATGCTATTAGAGAGCTGATACCTCTATTTTCCATTTTGAAGAGAAACTTGCCACTTCAAGAGAGCATTCAAGTACATGTTGATCGACCACGCGACACTCGTGGACAGTTTTTGAGCCCGTCAGGAGAAGGATACTAACAAGTGTCGTTTGCGTGAGAGAGTGATTGTATTTGTGTGTTTTGCTTTTCCTCGCATTCATTCTTGGTAACAGAATATGTAATTAAAATTTTATTAATCTTAATGAAGAATTCAAGGCAATAGCCGATCTCTCTTACTTTGAAAGTTTGTAGTGAACCGTCATACCTACTTGACCCTGCCAACATGGGTGGGTTTTAGTCAGTTCGAGTTTCCCGCTATACCCAGAGCAGGAGAAGATATTTGATGATTTCCCACCATAAAAAAAAAACAGTTTTTGAAGTCGTACACTTTGACCAAACTGAGATCAAACTTAGGATTTTGAATAAATTGTTTTGCTGCTATTATGCTTTATTAAATGATTGGGGTTCAGCATTGTTTAAATTAAATCCTTTCCAAGTAAAATGTACATTACAAACGTGCAATTCTGTATGTTTTGGACGTTTGTGAATTTGAGTGTATGTTAATAAATCACCCCTTTAACGGCTGAACGAGTGCAATATAATAATAATAATAATTTTGTTGAGCCACTGTAAGTGTCGGTCTGTAATTTTTAGTAATAGCATTTCGACTTACAGTGGTCCCCAAACAACAGGGGGCGGCGAGCGGGGCCTGTATCTTGAAACAGTTGGATTAGGACATACAATACTTTTTATTCAGTTTTTAGATAATTTTCGCCGCCGCGACACCACTGGAAAAGCCTAATGTTAAAATGAATGAGGAAACACACACATACATTGTCATGTATGAAAGCATTGCTTAAATTATGGACATGCTATAAGTGGTTATTGAAATAAAAATCTTCATATTTCACTACATTTACTTTCGTTCATTTATAGTACTTAGTTATACATTACAATTGCTTAAGTAAAAAGGTAATCAACTAATAAAATAGGGTGATTAACCTGTGAAACCCCGCGACTCACTGGTGAGTCGGACAAAAAAAAAATATTAAAGAGAGAAAAAAAAAAATCGGCTGTCAACCCGGGTTGTCATCGGGGTTCAATTTGACAACCCGGATTTGGCCGCGGGGGTTGAAGGTTAATTGGAGGCACCAAATGTGACGAATTCACTATAAAACATGTTATAAAAAAAAAAAAAAAAAATCTTTATTTCGGACAAGAAACATCCATATGGGTTAGTAAACAAAAAGAAAGATAACTTATACCTATGTTAGTAAACTTATTATCTATTTGGAAACAAGGCTGTTGTTCGAAATGCATCTTCGAACAACATCACCTAATAAAGGAGACTCGTACCTCCCCGCTATGGTCTTCAGGATGGAGTTGGAGCTCCCCCGCACTCTGCAGAGCAAGGAGGCAGATTTCTTTCTGACGGTGGCATGGAAGCCATCAACGTGTGCTTGTGCAAACATACCTGATGCACTGCAGAAACGGGGCAACCCCATCAACATCCTGAACCCGTTATTATATTGGACCCGTAGGGCGCTGATAGCCCTCTGAGTATAGTTGGTCCACAGGCTGCACGTGTAAAACACTTGGCAATAAGCTTTAAAAAGTGTTATTTTGACTGCCCTACTACAGCGCGCAAACCTACGAGCCAACATGTTACATCGGACTGCCAGCGCCCTACGTTCCCTCTCAATATCTATTTGGTCTCTAAGGTCATCAGTTACAAAATGCCCCAGGTATTTGAACTGAAAGACCCGTTTAAGTTCATAACCATTTAATTTTATTGCGGGCACGGACTCAGGGCATTTCCCACCGTCCGCCTTAAAGACCAGGAACTCGCTTTTTGTCACATTGTACATTAAGCCATGCGCCTGAGCATAAGACTCACAACATGTAAGTAGCTCTCTGAGCGCTCTGACCGTTGGGCTCAGAAGCACCATGTCGTCAGCATAACTGATGTTATTGACACTGACGTCATCAATACGACAGCCGATTTTCTTACTGCTGAGCTCAACGATCAGATCGTTGATGTAGAGATTGAAGAGCTTTGGTGACGTTATCCCTCCCTGTCTCACCCCACACTTGAGACCATATGGCACAGAGAGCTTATCGGCCCATCTCACACTATTTATCTGGTTATAGTACCAAAACTGGAGGATACGCAACAGCTCAGCCGGCACATTTCTCTTTCGCAGTTTCTCCCACATGATATCGTACGAAACCAGGTCAAAAGCACGGGAGAGATCTAAAAAAGCAAACATACACAGGTTTTCGACGTTTCGTATAATATTGCACTGTGTGCTTGAGACCAAGAATCGCGCCCTCAGTGTTTAGGTCACTACGAAACCCAAACTGCGCATCGTGTATGTCAAGAAAGCCACCGAAACGCGCGTCCAGCTGGCTGTCCAGTACCTTTCCAATAATCGTAGCCAGAGAGATGGGTCGATAGTTACACTTATCAGTCACGTCGCCAGTCTTGTTTTTTATAATAGGCACGACCACAGTTCGCATAAGATCGTGGGGTAGGTAAGAGTGACACATACACAGTGAATAAAACATGGCCAGTACTCTGGATATGTGAGGACCGGCATGCTGCAAGTGCTCAATGCTCAGACCGTCGTGACCCGGGGACTTTCCTCTAGTCATTTTTTTAATAGTATGTGACACTTGTTTAGCGGAAAAACGAACAAGATCACTATCACCACAGCATCCTTCATCGAGCACTCGCAGCGGTGAGCCCAGCGGTGAGTCCACTTTAAAATGGTCAAAAAACATATTGGCAATGCTGTCCGGCTGATCAGCACCCCCAACACTCACTGGAAGGCCAGGCTTAACATCCAACTTTTTTGTCGCCTTCCAGAACTTCTGAAAGTTGTTGTTCTTACGGTGAGAAGCTATAATATCCAGCTTGATTTGTTCTTGATGCCTCTGGCACCACTTTAATTTGCTTTTAAATACCTTACGCGTAAGACACATGTCGTCATAAATATCACCCGAAGTCGGTTTATTATGCCATAACCACAGCCGATATTTAAACCTGGCCCTCGCGTGGGCATCTCGTACGTGCTTATTCCACCCGACAACACGGCCACCATATCTGTTTGATCGGGTTTCCCCTTGGCTCTGAATAGCGGCTTCAGACAAAATACATACAATGTTATCATACATGTCGTCAATAATCTGCCTATGCTCAATATTATCACAATGTTTATTGCTGCACAGACCAAATTCCTGAGGGTAATCGATCAACCTTAATTTACTATCACAAATATCATAGTATACCTGAATTTGATCACTGTCCCTTTCACCCCAAACTACTCTGTTACTAGATTTCTTGGTAGCTTCAATCTTTGATTTAATTTTGTCTAACCTACATTCAACAAATAAGGGAAAGTGATCAGACCAAAACACATCATGAACCACACCAACATCCGCAACCGTCAACCAAGCCGATTGTGAGACAACACAGTGATCAAGCCATCGCCTACTACCATGTGCGTCACTGATAAAGGTATAACTGTCCGACCTTAAACCTAATTTTTCAATGTCCGCACAGATCCATTTTTGTTCCTTACAGAAATCTAAAAGTTCATAGCAAAATAACTCACCAGGGTGGGCGTTGAAATCACCGAGTATATAAACAGTTTCAATGTTAGCAGTTTCTATAATCGCACTCATCTCACTCAAGCAATCGGTGAATTCCGCCAAGTTCTCGCTTGAGTCAGTCGGCATGTATACGCTGAATACAAGTATGGACCTATCTCCGAGCGACACTTTAACAGCCGTCAAACGCGCACTAACACAGCTAATTACCGATACCGATTCAAACACACGCTTACGCCACAGGATCGCGACACCACCATACGGCCGCCCTCTAAGAACTTCAGCTGATGTATCAACGGCTGACTTTCCTGTGTATTCAAAATCATCATGAATTTGGCCAAGGTAGGGTACATCATGAGGAAGCAGCCACGTCTCCTGGAGGGCAACAATGTCAGCTGACTGGCACAAAAGTTTAACTGCATCGGCAGATCGTTTCACCGATTTGCAATTAAAACTTACAAATCGACTCGTTTCACATTTACCCATAATAGTGTCACAATGTTTGCTTCAATACGCCAGTTTTTGACTTATAAGTCTCATTTACAAAACGGCGAAAAGTAATACCGTCGGGCCAGAACTTATTATCAAGAAACAACTCCAGTTTTGATTTAGGGACATACAACTTAAAGGAGTTATATCGTTTTTCGCTTTTTCTATTAATTTTAAACAGAGTTACATGTTCCTGAGTGTTGTCTTTTATGTAAGCAATAATATCGCTCTCATTTGTTTGTTTACACACATTCGAAATAAACAATGGTACTCTGATGATAGCTGCCTTAAACTTTCCATCGGGACCGACGTCAGCTTTGCCCATCTTTCCACTTGAAGTTAGCTTCTTTTGCTTCTTCTTAGTCACAAGCTTCCAATTTTCCCCTACTATCTCGTTACACTCGTTTCTCGCCTTAAGTGCATCCGCCATCGATTTGCGTTCATTACTTCTCAGAACGGTTGAGCCATTACTATTTACGTTCGAGTTAATGAGATTTGAACTCGCGGTAGGGGTTCTGCAGTGTTGATTTGGCTGGCCAGTGATTTGCTCTGAGTCATGGCCGCCTTGCCGTGGTGCGAGCGAGACAGCATCACACAGATTTAAACTATCTGTTGCATGCGCGCAACCAGCTGATTGCTTCGCGTCGTTAGTACCTTCTGGAGTCGATAGCAGTTTTTTCTGCACACCTACATATTTAGGAAAGTAGTCACTAATATTCGATTATGACAATGATTTAGTTATGTCAGACTTTTGCTTTCTTAAAAATCATTGCTTATGTATAATCTAACGAGATCCTTAATTATTATATAAATAGTTGATTTCATACGATAGGGCCCACAATAATGTACCAATAATAATCGTAACGTGTATTCAGTAAAATAGAACCGACTTCCAAAAAAAGTGCAAAATAACTTCATTTTAGGAAGTCGGTGTTCCTGGTTTTGTGTCTTCGTTATTTGTCAGCAACTTCTGAAATTAAAGTTAATTTGCACTTTTTTTTGGAAGTCTGTTCTATTTTTTAAAATTTTTATTTTTTACTTTTTAGTTGTGGTTCCCTATTAAACTGTGTTAACATTACATAGACATACGATCGCAGCAATCCCGGTTGATTTGCTGCCAATTTTTGAAGAGTTCTGTTGTCTGTCTCCGAAACCACACACACACACACATACATACACACATACACAACACCGCACACACATACACCACACCCGCGGGTGTGTTTGTGTTATGTCGGTTACATATTTTCAAAACTAAATGTAAAACACATGAATGCAATAAAGAGATTTGATTTGATTTGATTTGAACCCATCATCAGATCTATAATTATGAAATTTAAAGGGGACCATTTCGAAACAAAGCCCTTTCGAATAAAAAAAGAATTTTGTAAATCCGTCGATATTATGACGGAGTTATAGCCGAAAATACATTAAAAAAATATACAAACACACCCGCAACCCTGACAGGGTCAAGTAGTTATGACAGTTCACTACACACACACCCGCGACCCGGGCAGGGTCAAATAGTTATGACAGTTCACTACAAACACACCCGTGACCCTAGCAGGGTCAAGTAGTTATGACAGATCACTACAAACACACCCATGACCCTGGCAGGGTCAAGTAGTTATGACAGTTCACTACAGACACACCCGCGACCCTGGCAGGGTCAAGTAGTTATGACAGTTCACTACAAATACACCCGCGTCCCTGGAAGGGTCAAGTAGTTATGATAGTTCAATACAAACACACCCGCGACCCTGACAGGGTCAAGTAGTTATGATAGTTCAATACAAACACACCCGCCACCCTGACAGGGTTAAGTAGTTATGACAGTTGACTACAAACACACTCGTGTCTCTGGCAGGGTCGAGTAGTTATGACAGTTGACTACAAACACACCCGTGTCCCTGGCAGGTTCAAGTAGTTATGACAGTTCACTACTAACACACCCGTGACCCTGGCAGAGTGGCGCGTAATGTTCCACGCGCGCCTCAAAGAGTTGTCAGCAAACATGACGGGGCCCGTTATGGCCAATGCCTGCCCAGGGCTTGAGGATAAATTCGAAAGTGTTACCTCGCTGCTGGGCATTCAGGGCAGGGAAGGAACAGGGGTGGGTTGTAGTCAGTAAGAGTCTGACACGCCCTCCCGCTCCACCCAGAGCGGGGTAAGTCATTGAACGATTTCCCACCCCCACCAAAAAAAAAACCCTGGTAGGGTCAAGTAGTTATGCCAGTTCACTAAAAACTTTTAAAGTTTATCGGCTGTTGCCATAAATTCTTCATTATGGTAAATAAAATTTTAATTACACCAAGAATGAATTCGAGGAAAAGCAAAACACACACATACAATCAATCTCTCACATTAGGTACTCACGCACATGGAACTTATTAGTAATGTTATATTTTTAATCGACTTCAAAAAGGAGAGTGTAGTGACCTGTCATAACTACTTGACCCTGCCAGGGTCGCGGGTGTGTTTGTAGTGAACTGTCATAACTACTTGACCCTGCCAGGGACGCGGGTGTATTTGTAGTGAACTGTCATAACTACTTGACCCTGTCAGGGTCGCGGGTGTATTTGTAGTGAACTGTCATAACTACTTGACCCTGTCAGGGTCGCGGGTGTATTTGTAGTGAACTGTCATAACTACTTGACCCTGTTAGGGTCGCGGGTGTATTTGTAGTGAACTGTCATAACTACTTGACCCTGTTAGGGTCGCGGGTGTGTTTGTAGTGAACTGTCATAACTACTTGACCCTGCCAGGGACGCGGGTGTATTTGTAGTGAACTGTCATAACTACTTGACCCTGTCAGGGTCGCGGGTGTATTTGTAGTGAACTGTCATAACTACTTGACCCTGTCAGGGTCGCGGGTGTATTTGTAGTGAACTGTCATAACTACTTGACCCTGTTAGGGTCGCGGGTGTATTTGTAGTGAACTGTCATAACTACTTGACCCTGTTAGGGTCGCGGGTGTATTTGTTGTGAACTGTCATAACTACTTGACCCTGCCAGGGACGCGGGTGTGTTTGTAGTAAACTTGTCATAACTACTTGACCCTGTCAGGGTCGCGGGTGTATTTGTAGTGAACTGTCATAACTACTTGACCCTGTCAGGGTCGCGGGTGTATTTGTAGTGAACTGTCATAACTACTTGACTCTGTCAGGGTCGCGGGTGTATTTGTAGTGAACTGTCATAACTACTTGACCCTGTCAGGGTCGCGGGTGTATTTGTAGTGAACTGTCATAACTACTTGACCCTGTTAGGGTCGCGGGTGTATTTGTAGTGAACTGTCATAACTACTTGACCCTGTTAGGGTCGCGGGTGTGTTTGTAGTGAACTGTCATAACTACTTGACCCTGCCAGGGACGCGGGTGTATTTGTAGTGAACTGTCATAACTACTTGACCCTGTCAGGGTCGCGGGTGTATTTGTAGTGAACTGTCATAACTACTTGACCCTGTCAGGGTCGCGGGTGTATTTGTAGTGAACTGTCATAACTACTTGACCCTGTTAGGGTCGCGGGTGTATTTGTAGTGAACTGTCATAACTACTTGACCCTGTTAGGGTCGCGGGTGTATTTGTTGTGAACTGTCATAACTACTTGACCCTGCCAGGGACGCGGGTGTGTTTGTAGTAAACTTGTCATAACTACTTGACCCTGTCAGGGTCGCGGGTGTATTTGTAGTGAACTGTCATAACTACTTGACCCTGTCAGGGTCGCGGGTGTATTTGTAGTGAACTGTCATAACTACTTGACTCTGTCAGGGTCGCGGGTGTATTTGTAGTGAACTGTCATAACTACTTGACCCTGTCAGGGTCGCGGGTGTATTTGTAGTGAACTGTCATAACTACTTGACCCTGTTAGGGTCGCGGGTGTATTTGTTGTGAACTGTCATAACTACTTGACCCTGCCAGGGACGCGGGTGTGTTTGTAGTAAACTTGTCATAACTACTTGACCCTGTCAGGGTCGCGGGTGTATTTGTAGTGAACTGTCATAACTACTTGACCCTGTCAGGGTCGCGGGTGTATTTGTAGTGAACTGTCATAACTACTTGACCCTGTCAGGGTCGCGGGTGTATTTTTAGTGAACTGTCATAACTACTTGACTCTGTCAGGGTTGCGGGTGTGTTTGTAGTGAACTGTCATACTACTTGACTCTGTCAGGGTTGCGGGTGTGTTTGTAGTGAACTGTCATACTACTTGACTCTGTCAGGGTTGCGGGTGTGTTTGTAGTGAACTGTCATAACTACTTGACTCTGTCAGGGTTGCGGGTGTGTTTGTAGTGAACTGTCATACTACTTGACTCTGTCAGGGTTGCGGGTGTGTTTGTAGTGAACTGTCATACTACTTGACTCTGTCAGGGTTGCGGGTGTGTTTGTAGTGAACTGTCATACTACTTGACTCTGTCAGGGTTGCGGTTGTGTTTGTAGTGAACTGTCATAACTACTTGACTCTGTCAGGGTTGCGGGTGTATTTATAGTGAACTGTCATAACTACTTGACCCTGTCAGGGTCGCGGGTGTATTTTTAGTGAACTGTCATAACTACTTGACTCTGTCAGGGTTGCGGTTGTGTTTGTAGTGAACTGTCATAACTACTTGACTCTGTCAGGGTTGCGGGTGTGGTTATAGTGAACTGTCATAACTAATTAACCCTGCCAGGGTCGCGGGTGTGTTTGTAGTGAACTGTCATAACTACTTGACCCTGCCAGGGTCGCGGGTGTGTTTGTAGTGAACTGTCATAACTACTTGACTCTGTCAGGGTTGCGGGTGTGGTTATAGTGAACTGTCATAACTAATTAACCCTGCCAGGGTCGCGGGTGTGTTTGTAGTGAACTGTCATAACTACTTGACCCTGCCAGGGTCGCGGGTGTGTTTGTAGTGAACTGTCATAACTACTTGACCCTGCCAGGGTCGCGGGTGTGTTTGTAGTGAACTGTCATAACTACTTGACCCTGTCAGGGTCGCGAGTGTGTTTATAGTGAACTGTCATAACTAATTAACCCTGCCAGGGTCGCGGGTGTGTTTGTAGTGAACTGTCATAACTAATTAACCCTGCCAGGGACGCGGGTGTGTTTGTAGTAAACTTGTCATAACTACTTGACCCTCTCAGGGTCGCGGGTGTATTTGTAGTGAACTGTCATAACTACTTGACCCTGTCAGGGTCGCGGGTGTATTTTTAGTGAACTGTCATAACTACTTGACTCTGTCAGGGTTGCGGTTGTGTTTGTAGTGAACTGTCATAACTACTTGACTCTGTCAGGGTTGCGGGTGTGTTTGTAGTGAACTGTCATAACTACTTGACTCTGTCAGGGTTGCGGGTGTGTTTGTAGTGAACTGTCATAACTACTTGACTCTGTCAGGGTTGCGGGTGTGTTTGTAGTGAACTGTCATAACTACTTGACTCTGTCAGGGTTGCGGGTGTGTTTGTAGTGAACTGTCATAACTACTTGACTCTGTCAGGGTTGCGGGTGTGTTTGTAGTGAACTGTCATACTACTTGACTCTGTCAGGGTTGCGGTTGTGTTTGTAGTGAACTGTCATAACTACTTGACTCTGTCAGGGTTGCGGGTGTATTTATAGTGAACTGTCATAACTACTTGACCCTGTCAGGGTCGCGGGTGTATTTTTAGTGAACTGTCATAACTACTTGACTCTGTCAGGGTTGCGGTTGTGTTTGTAGTGAACTGTCATAACTACTTGACTCTGTCAGGGTTGCGGGTGTGTTTGTAGTGAACTGTCATAACTACTTGACTCTGTCAGGGTTGCGGGTGTGGTTATAGTGAACTGTCATAACTAATTAACCCTGCCAGGGTCGCGGGTGTGTTTGTAGTGAACTGTCATAACTACTTGACCCTGCCAGGGTCGCGGGTGTGTTTGTAGTGAACTGTCATAACTACTTGACCCTGCCAGGGTCGCGGGTGTGTTTGTAGTGAACTGTCATAACTACTTGACCCTGTCAGGGTCGCGAGTGTGTTTATAGTGAACTGTCATAACTAATTAACCCTGCCAGGGACGCGGGTGTGTTTGTAGTAAACTTGTCATAACTACTTGACCCTCTCAGGGTCGCGGGTGTATTTGTAGTGAACTGTCATAACTACTTGACCCTGTCAGGGTCGCGGGTGTATTTTTAGTGAACTGTCATAACTACTTGACTCTGTCAGGGTTGCGGTTGTGTTTGTAGTGAACTGTCATAACTACTTGACTCTGTCAGGGTTGCGGGTGTGTTTGTAGTGAACTGTCATAACTACTTGACTCTGTCAGGGTTGCGGGTGTGTTTGTAGTGAACTGTCATAACTACTTGACTCTGTCAGGGTTGCGGGTGTGTTTGTAGTGAACTGTCATAACTACTTGACTCTGTCAGGGTTGCGGGTGTGTTTGTAGTGAACTGTCATAACTACTTGACTCTGTCAGGGTTGCGGGTGTGTTTGTAGTGAACTGTCATAACTACTTGACTCTGTCAGGGTTGCGGGTGTGTTTGTAGTGAACTGTCATAACTACTTGACTCTGTCAGGGTTGCGGTTGTGTTTGTAGTGAACTGTCATAACTACTTGACTCTGTCAGGGTTGCGGGTGTGTTTGTAGTGAACTGTCATAACTACTTGACTCTGTCAGGGTTGCGGGTGTGTTTGTAGTGAACTGTCATAACTACTTGACTCTGTCAGGGTTGCGGGTGTGTTTGTAGTGAACTGTCATAACTACTTGACTCTGTCAGGGTTGCGGGTGTGTTTGTAGTGAACTGTCATAACTACTTGACTCTGTCAGGGTTGCGGGTGTGTTTGTAGTGAACTGTCATAACTACTTGACTCTGTCAGGGTTGCGGTTGTGTTTGTAGTGAACTGTCATAACTACTTGACTCTGTCAGGGTTGCGGGTGTGTTTGTAGTGAACTGTCATAACTACTTGACTCTGTCAGGGTTGCGGGTGTGTTTGTAGTGAACTGTCATAACTACTTGACTCTGTCAGGGTTGCGGGTGTGTTTGTAGTGAACTGTCATAACTACTTGACTCTGTCAGGGTTGCGGGTGTGTTTGTAGTGAACTGTCATAACTACTTGACTCTGTCAGGGTTGCGGGTGTGTTTGTAGTGAACTGTCATAACTACTTGACTCTGTCAGGGTTGCGGGTGTGTTTGTAGTGAACTGTCATAACTACTTGACTCTGTCAGGGTTGCGGGTGTGTTTGTAGTGAACTGTCATAACTACTTGACTCTGTCAGGGTTGCGGGTGTGTTTGTAGTGAACTGTCATAACTACTTGACTCTGTCAGGGTTGCGGTTGTGTTTGTAGTGAACTGTCATAACTACTTGACTCTGTCAGGGTTGCGGGTGTGTTTGTAGTGAACTGTCATAACTACTTGACTCTGTCAGGGTTGCGGGTGTGTTTGTAGTGAACTGTCATAACTACTTGACTCTGTCAGGGTTGCGGTTGTGTTTGTAGTGAACTGTCATAACTACTTGACTCTGTCAGGGTTGCGGGTGTGTTTGTAGTGAACTGTCATAACTACTTGACTCTGTCAGGGTTGCGGGTGTGTTTGTAGTGAACTGTCATAACTACTTGACTCTGTCAGGGTTGCGGGTGTGTTTATAGTGAACTGTCATAACTACTTGACCCTGCCAGGGTTGCGGGTGTGTTTGAAAGAGTCACCGCGGCCCTAGCACAGGCAACTGAAGGAACACGGGTGGGCGTGTCAGTAGAGCCTGAAACGCCCTTCTGCTCCACACAGAGCGGGAGAAGTTATTTGATGATTACCCACTCCAAAAAAAAAACGTGCTTGGTGAACATAAATTGAGCTTCCAAACCACTCCGATTTGGAAGCTTAATTCATGTTCACTACAGGTGTAGTAAGAACCTCACTATGAAAACTTAGGTAAGTTTTCACGGTGAGGTTCTTACAGGCTAGAACTACAAGTTGTGCGTGCGTCCCTTCCACCCTGTAAGAGTAGTTTGTTCACTGTTTTCAAAGTGGGTGTAACACCCCGATTATATTCGCATAGTGCGACTCTTCATTTTGGTTTCGTTGTTGGTTTTCGCTGTTCACGAAATCAAGATCCGCGTATATAACTTGGGTTTGGTCTGCCTGAAATGAAAAATTTAGGTGAGTACCTGTTTACATTTTTTTTAACACTTAAGACTCCATGACTCACCAGTGAGTCAGTGAGTCAGTGCGAAAATGACGTTTGCCTTATCAAAAAAATTGCCAAAAACCCGATGCACGCGTTTTAAACCTCTATTATTACTATCACGCAAGGTCTTTTATCCTGTGGCAAGATTCACACACTCGGAACATGGGTCTGTAGTTGCACGATGGCCGACTGTCAACGGGGCTTGATAGATGTTGATGTACTTTTTGACACAGTGTTACTTTTACTTGAATGGCAATCTTTAAGGGGGTTAAATTACTCCAAAAAAAATAGGACTCCTTCGGAACTTTTTGCGGGCAAGTCCGACTTGCACTAAGCTAATATTTTTTGCATATATCTCAGAGCTTATACCTAAGCACTATTTTCTGTATTTTTATAAAAAAACATTAGTTTGAATAGTTTCGGAGATAAGAGAAAGAATTTTCATCAATTTTTTTAAAAAACTTTCAAACTATGTATTTATTTCAAAGAACAAAGAAAAATAAATTTGAGATCTAAAATAGAGAATCTCATTTGATGTGTCGCACAGTAAAGTTTGAAATTTTTTATCTTTAATCTTTCAGTTACCGGAGAAACAGACACAATGAAAAATCTATTGTGTCTGGTCGCCTTACGGTAGTTTAGACGATTTCCGTTTTGGACTCCAAAAGTGAACCGCATATTCCAAATTAATTTATTTTCGTTACACGTTCATGTTTGGGTCACAAATATTTATGTGTGTATTATGTAATTTCAACTTAGTTCGTCCTGTATATTCGGAGCAAATTGGCTGTGACAGATAGACAGACAAACAGACACACGAATGTTGCTATCAGGGATCCGTTTTTACATTCGGCCTTCCGGAACCCTAAAAAGAACTGTTGACTACATAAGTACTCAACAGTTTGTACGAACGTAGAACGTTAATAATAACGTTCTTTTAACTCGAACAAAATATTGGGAACAGCTGATATTTTATTTTGTTATATCAGACGAACACTTTCACTTACATGGTTATCTAATTCCACTGTTTCTTCAACTGCTTGCGAATTTGTAAACCAGAGTTGTTTTGAAATTATGTATAGTGCCAATATCAGAATAGATAGTCCTATGGACGTCGCTGATAAGTATATCACCCAACTATAATCATGACTTGTCGACTGCTCTTTACTTCCTGAAATATTACAAAACTTTCGTAACTACAATCTTTTGCTTTTTCTAAATTCTTTATCGTAAGTTGGCACTTATTGCACAGCTTTTGCGTTTCTCCTTCTATTTCCAGGGGGCTTAGACAAAGTAACAATTTAAAAACGATAACGAAGTTAGAAAAGACTAAAATGTATGAGATTGACATAAACCGCGCTAAGTCACGTGGTCAGTCGACATCGTTATCGCAAGTTGGTAGACAATGTAATAATTCGTAACGAAACCATAAAGAAACGAATTGCTATCGTGTTTATCCCATACAAATGCGTAGACAAGCAGCGCTTTCAGAGTTCGCCTTCGCCTCGATCGTGATCGCCAAAAAAGATAACGAAGGAACGCTAACGCTAGGAAATGTTTATCGATATCTCAGAGACGATGACGAATTTAGATATCGTTTCGCTACGAAGCGATGTTACTTTGTCTACAGGCCCAGAATCGTTAAAAAAGTGCGTATTTATAATATTAGATTAGTCGGCCGCCCAAAAATCGCTGTGGTGGCTCGAAAAAAAATCTGAGACACAACTTTCAACGAATGTTTGCTACAAAATAGAATAAAATAGGAAACATTTATTCGACACAGACACAATACAACAGCAACAAATAAGGGAAAAACAAAAGAGTAAATAATTATTGAAGTTATACTTCTTTCGGCGCGTTAGGGAAAAGTGATGAGAGTACATTTTTACGATGCCCGCGCATACCGTCGCAAAAAACAACCAACCAACCAACACCCTGAAGTTAGCTAGAACCGACACCATGAAGTTAGCTATAGTCTGTGGTTCATGAAGAATGATTGATTTCCTTTTGTAAACTTTGTGACAGTTTGGTTTTTTAACTTGTTACGCCAAAGAAGTATATTCTTACGTGCGTACATCAGTACACACACACTTTTTTATGTTCATTAAATTTTAAAGGCATCTCCTTTTTGTACGAATGGTAGAAAAATAAGAAAATTTAACCCATTCGAAAAAATTAAGAAGAACTTTCTAGCTCCTTTCTTTCGTACTATCATTTCATAATTATAATCTTTTAGTGCTGAGGAGCTATTTAACTGTTTCTGTATGAATGTCCAAAAACCCATGTCCTAAGAAAACTACTAAAATTTTCGAGCTCACTTTGCTTGTTTCATCTTATTTCCTCTTGCTTCTTACGCTTTTTTGCATACCGGGGCATGCCTCGCCACAATTATCACCACATTTCTGTTAACATTACGCCGGAAAAATGCAATTACTTTTCAAAGCTGAGTTAGTAGTCGGGCCTGCGGATGGCGAGCAGTGGGTAGCTCGCCGTCCGATCAGCACCAGGCCCGTGAGTCGACGGCGCGTAGTGTTCCACGCGCGCCTCAAAGAGATGTTGTCAGCCACCACACCACATTATTTGATCTAGCCAAAGCTTTTGATACGATTTCTGTCCCGATCTTGCTCAACAAGTTGGAACTACTTGGAATCAGAGGAGCTCAACTAAAACTCTTCAAAAGTTATTTGACTGGTCGGCTTCAGAGTGTTCGGATTGGCAACATTAATAGTGGAGACCTTCCAGTCACGTACGGGGTTTCCCAAGGCAGTATCCTAGGTCCAACCCTATTTCTCGTTTATATAAACGACCTCTCTAGTCTCAAGCTTCGCCATGGCAAAATTATCTCCTTTGCAGATGATACTGCTCTCGTTTTCTCTGCCGATACATGGGAAGGAGCTTTCAAAGCTGCCCAAGATAGTTTCGATGCTGTGGGGGTATGGCTTATCGACAATGTCTTAACTCTAAACGTGGATAAAACCAGATATGTCTGCTTCAGTATACGGTCAAACACAGAAATCAATCAAGATAAACATAATATCATAGCACACGAGTGTCACTCTAAAGAAAACTGTTCTTGTCCTAACCTAGAACGTGTAACAGTCATAAAATATCTAGGCATTATCATAGACAGGAACCTCAACTTTAAGGAACACACTAAGGCCCTCTGTGGTAGGATCAGGAAACTAATTTACATTTTTAAGACCCTCCGACACGTCACTGAACCGTCTGTGCTGAAGCGGATATACTTTGCCCTCTGCCAGTCCCTTATAACTTACTGTATTACATCATGGGGAGGATCCCCTAAAACTATCATAAAACCTGTTGAGGTTGCCCAGCGTGCCATCCTGAAGATTAGCACTTTCAAACCAAGATTGTTTCCTACCTCGCAGCTTTACGAATTCTGTGGAGTCCTTTCAGTAAGACAACTTTTCCTTCTCAATATAATTTTAATGCAACATATGAATATCTTTTACAACCCACTCACTTTAAATAGGCGCACGAAACTCTTGGTTTACGCACAACCCATCGCTTCAAAAACAAAATTTAGCACTAGATTTGCTCCATTTATTGGCCCCTACATTTACAATAAATTAAATAAAAGTCTGAACATCTACCCGATGACGAAAAAATTTTGCAAAATTACAATAACTGAGTACCTACAGAAACTCTCGTATGAAGAAACAGAAAATTTACTTCAAATATCTAGTTAAACAATTAAAGACTCAACTACTTGTTTAATTAATTAAAATGAACTAAGTAATATATAACAAATTCATGCTCCGCAATCTTACACACCCTCTCACACTCATTCACGCACACCTCCATCTCACACAAAGAGAGGTCTGGTCAGACACCTATAATGTTACCTTTTCAATAATAAAAATACTTAATTTGTTACTCAGGGGGATTCGGCGTTGAGGGCTGAAATACAGGTTATGCCTAGTTCGGCCCCAAATGCTAATACTTTTGTGTACCTTAAGTTTAGAATAAGCAAACTACTTGTAAAAAATGTACATATTTATGTGAATAAACATTACTATTACTATTACTGACGGGGCCCATCGTGGCCGGTGCCTGCATGCCTAGGGGTAGCGGATAAATTCTGAAAATGAGTTACCGCACCCCTGGGCACTCAGGCAAGGAAGGAACAGGGGCGGGTTTAGTCAGTAAGAGTCTGACACGAAGAGCGGGAGAAGTCATTGGATGATTCCCCGACCCCTCCCCCCCAAAAAAAAGCTTAGTAGTAGTTAGCTTTTATAGCTTCACTTACCTGCGGGGTTGGGAGGCATCGATTCTATTGTCTGGTATATTAATAAAGTCTTATTAACAACAAATCGTGTTATCAGCAATTCTTTGCCATTGTTTCTTGACTCATAGGTGTAGTAAAGACAACACAGTATAGATTCGTTGTCTGCCATTTTGAATTTTCTTTTATGTATTTTTTTTTGTGCTTCGTCAAATGTTTTTATCTGGTTCTCTTTTGTATTTATAAGGGCTGTAAAAACATCTGAAAAAAAAGTTAAATTATTTAGTTAGATGTCACATCAAGATTATATAATGTTTGGTTTTGTAGAGAATTATCTCTGTCACTTTTACGTTGACATCTGGGTAGCCAGTATTGTACTTACTTTGTGGTTCTGTCCGATAGGCTGTATATTGTTTACAGCTAAAATCAACTTCTGTTGTTTCAGAATAATTTAGAGTTGCAACAATGTTGTCTGTAACTGAAAAAAATAAAAGAAAGTCGTGCTCATCATATAAAGGATGCTGATACGATAGATATTGTAAAATATCTCCTACATAACTTTCGTAAATTTTAATACGACACAGGTTACGTAGGTACCTACGCGTAGTTGAATGAAGTCGATGCATCAAAATGTCGAAAAGCTACCAGGGCCTGTAGACAAAGTAACATCGCTTCGTAGCGAAACGATATCTAAATTCGTCATCGTCTCTGAGATATCGATAAACATTTCCTAGCGTTAGCGTTCCTTCGTTCTCTTTTTTGGCGATCACGATCGAGGCGAAATCGAACTCTGAAAGCGCTGCTTGTCTACGCATTTGTATGGGATAAACACGATAGCAATTCGTTTCTTTATGGTTTCATTACGAATTATAACATTGTCTACCAACTTGCGATAACGATGTCGACTGACCACGTGACTTAGCGCGGTTTATGTCAATCTCATACATTTTAGTCTTTTCTAACTTCGTTATCGTTTTTAAATTGTTACTTTGTCTAAGCCCCAAGCTTCAACATCGGTAGCGCCTATGTATACAATCATAAATATGTATCACTCTGTATCGATTCGAATTTACAGAAAAATCTCAGCAAATCTATTCGTTACTTCCACAAAATTATTATTATAAACCTGATTTTGCAAAAATAACCAAATCAACATCGATCACTAATAAAAAACTAGTGATCGATGCAAATCAATGAAACAAAGCTCAAAGAAAAAGTTTTAAAATCACTCTAGACCGAGATTAAGTCGAATGTTTTGAAAAATGTAAGATAATTCTGGTCAATGATTCGATTATTCAGTACCCAGTTTTCTCAAAAGTGTTGGTGTTCACCACGAAAATTTCGAATTTGGCAATTGGAGCAGTTTTTTCACATCTAATTGGGTCTGATAGACTAGCTTATGCTTCACGTACGTTTAACGTAAAGTAAATTCAAGCACTATTGAGACGATAAATAGGTACGCTACATTGAGAATTAAGCATTTACTGTAGCGTTTTGATGAATAAGCTATTTTTATCAGAAGCATAATTGTTTTTACTTATGAAATAGTTTTGCGACTGAAATGTGGAAAAAGTTTGAGGTACCCAGTTCCGCGGTAAAAATCCTAATACTGAGATTTGATTCCTAATTCCGAGTAAAAAATACAAAATGACACAGCATGCAGCATTGGTACTCGTATAATCGTGGTTTTCACTCTTGTCCAGATCTGGCGAATGCACCGTTCGCGACTCGCATTCGCCAGATCTGGACACACCCTAGTTAACAAGCGACCCCGAAAACCGTCAAGCGTCATTTTTATGGTTCATGAACTCGAGGCCAAAATGGAAGATGGCACGGGACAAAGTTGTGTTATATAGTTTAAATAAAGTTTTCCATCGAGCAAATCCTATCAGAGACACTTACTTGAATTGTACTGAATGTTGCGCTCTAGTGATAGACGGCTCTTCTTGCAAATAAAGCTATACTCAATGTCACAATGGATGTCATTATATAAGCCTCGGCGGTTAATGTACACACAGTTCTCGTTGTTCTTATTGTTGTCCGGTTGTAGGTCGTTCCATGTATTGTACACATCAGAGGCTGACCTACCTATAATAAGAAAGTTATAAATAAGCAAAGCCATATGCCACATCATCAGCCTTTTAATGTTCCCACTGCTGGGGCACAGGCCTCCTCTCTGTGTGAGGATGTGGGCCGTAATCCACCACGCGGGCCCAATGCGGATTGGTGGAGGTCACATGTCTTCGAATTTTTGATTCTTTCCTCACGATGTTTTCCTTCACCGTTTTGAGAGCAGTGATGATGAAATAATTTACACAAAGTAAAGCGCCTGCCGCCTTACGAACAAGCCGGTTTCAGATCTGGATTCAGCACAATTGATCACATCCACGCCATAGAGCAGGCAATAGAAAAATATCTGGAGTTTCGTAGACCGTTGTATCTAGCCTTCATAGACTATAAAAAGGCTTTCGATTCTATTACTCATAAAAGCATCTGGGAGGCGTTAACTCATCAAAATATAAATACCAGATATATAAACATCCTGAAAGATATTTATAGTAAAAGCACAAGTAGAGTCAGGTTAGAGAAAACCGGTGACTGCATAAACATCAACAGAGGGGTAAGACAAGGCGACCCAATATCCCCTAAACTATTTATAGCGGTACTACAAAATATAATGAAGGATCTGCCTTGGTCAACGCAAGGAATCAATGTAGATGGAAGGTACATGAGTCATCTGAGATTTGCAGACGCCATCGTCCTGCTATCAGAAAATCCAGAAAAACTAAATAGTATGATAAATGATCTACAAACTGCAAGCAACCATGTAGGGTTAGAGATGAACCTCAGTAAGACAAAAATTATGACAAATGACAAAACGATACCCATCTCAACTAACAGTGGACCACTAGAGTACGTACAGGAATACGTTTATTTGGGGAAACTATTATCATTTAAAACTAAAAGAAATGCAGAAGAAATAAACAGAAGAATAGCCTCAACCTGGAACAAATTTTGGGCCCACAAGGAGATATTAAAATCTCAACTCCCGATAAATCTAAAGAAAATAGTTATGGATTCAGCGATATTGCCATGTCTCAACTACGGTTGCCAAACATGGTCATTTGATAAAAAAGCAAAGATGAAAATCCAAGCTACACAAAGAGCAATGGAGAGGAGCTGTCTAGGCATCACCTTAAGAGACAGAGTAAGGGCTGCCGATATTCGAAATAAAACGAAAGTAACAGATGTTTTACTCCTTGATCAAAGTTTAAAATGGAAATGGGCAGGACATGTAGCAAGATTTAACGACGAGAGATGGACATTGGCAGTAACGGCTTGGAAAGGACCACAAGGAACTAGAGGCAGAGGTCGACCATGCACCAGGTGGCAAGACGAAATAAAGGCAATCGCAGGGAGAAATTGGACAGAGACAGCAAAAGACAGAGAAATTTGGCACTCTTTGGAGGAGGCTTTTACCCGAGTTTTAGTTTTAATGTATGGACCCCCATACACTAAAACTAAAATTAATTATTTTTATAAAAGACATTTAAATTTATTATTTGAATGATTTTCTTATTTGAACTTAATATTATTTGTTATTGTGAAATGTTTTTACCAATAGAATAATTTAATTTCTTATTTTCAATGATTATGCATGTAAGGAATGGAATAAAGCTATTATTATTATTCCATTTATTTTATAATTTAAACATTCAATTTACATTTTTAAATATTAAAATATCAAAATATAAAAACATTTAAAAATATAAAAAATAGTATCCCACCGGTATCGGGATAGGGTCCAAGCTACCGGTGGTCAGGGCTCCTGAGAGAGGAACCTCCTAACTATGCGCGCCGTGTCCAGGAGTACTGCCTTCTGGATCAAGCCCTTGATCTAGCTGCCCAACGAGAGCCTCCTTAGGTGTTCGTCGAGGCTCTTGGCTATTAAGCCATTGGCCGTCACGACTATCGGCACAATGACAGCTGTATCCACCTCTTACATGTCGACAACCTCGCGAGCCCAGATCAAGATACTTTGTTATTATTATTAAAGCGCCTACTTGGGTATGAACTCACGACCTACACTTACCAGCTTGTAAGTCGCGGTCAATACTATTGGGCCACCACTGCTCGATGATATAAGACTTTAGACTAAGACTTTGCTTATTATTAATTTCGTGGCTGTGCAAGTAGCGCTTTTTTTTTTTTTGGAGGGGTGGGAAATCATCCTATGACTTCTCCTGCTCTAGGGTGGAGCGGAAGGGCGTGTCAGACTCTTACTAACTAATACCCACCCCTATTCCTGCCTGTTCTGAATGCCCAAGGGCGAGGTAACTCTTTCGAATTTATCCTCAACCCCCGGGCAGGCATCGGCCATGATGGGCCCCGTCATGTTTGCTGACAACTCTTTAAGGCGCGCGTGGAACACTACGCGCCGTTGACTCTCGGGCCTGGTGCTGATCAGACGGCGAGTTACCCACTACTCGCCGTCCGCAGGTCCGGGTTTACGGTGGCCGGAGATCGTCTCGTGGCGCCGGAAGCCCCTGGCGTCTCCTGCGGCGGCTGCTGCTGAGGGCGAGAGGGGGACTCCGTTGTTGAGTGTACAAGTAGCGCTGAGCACAAGTTTTGGCTATCATAGGCGTTGGCCGAATTATCACAGGTCATCAGTTACTATTGCTAAACGGTGACGTATTGCTAGTGGCGTTCACTCACACGGTTGGATGAAAAGTGTTGACAAGCCGCCAAAAGCATCAGTCGCCGTAGTGTCTCCGTGCTTTGTTGCTGAGTTAAATTATCTGGTAGATACTTTTTACACTAACAGCTTTATATCATCCACCTGAATTTATTCCAAACTATCCGGGATCGGCGATTTTTTAAATCATACACGTACCGTCAATGGTCGTAAACACCCCCTCCTGTGCTATGTCTGATATACCCACATACATGTACTCGTAGTAAGGTAATAATGGAGTAGTAGATGTCCAGTGTGATATGACAGCGTTAACCTCATCGTTGTTTTCTGGGTAGAACAAACTAGCTCCTTCTTGATAACACGCGTCCTTGGCATCATACCAATTCTTTGGTGTCGTATGAATCTTGTAGAAACACTCTACTGCTTCTAAATAAGTGTAGTCCTCCCGGAAAGATACTCGACGTCTCGGTCCATCTATGAAACAGAAAATAATCATAAATGGCAATTATTTTATACTGGCATATAAAGTCTTAAGTAACATTGCTAAGGGTTCATCATCATCATCATCAGCCTTTTAATGTCCCCACTGCTGGGGCACAGGCCTCCTGTCTGTGAGAGGGTGTGGGCTGTAATCCCCCACGCGGGCCTAATGCAGATTTGTGGATGTCACATGTCTTCGAATTTTTGGTTCTAGGACATGCTGATTTCCTCACGATGTTTTCCTTCACCGCTTTTGAGAGCAGTGATGATGAAATAATTTACACAAAGTAAAACGTTTTACGCTTGCCGGGGTTGGTCCATGGATGGGTGACCATCTTTACATACCGACGACTCCTCCGTGCCTCGAAAAGCACGTTTAGCCGTTGGTCCCGGCTGTCAATCGTGGATCTTTGACAGTCGTTACGGATCTTCAGAACCCCGAAAGTCTGACAACCAGTCTTACCAAGGGATATCGTATTACCCAGTAACTGAGTTGTGGAGTTCAGATAGGCAGTCGCTCCATGTAAAATACTGGTATTTAGCTACTTCCAGTTAGACTGGAAGCCGACCCCAAGATAGTTGGGAAAAGGCTAGGCAGATGATGAAAGCGCCTGCCTGAGTTTGAACTCACGACCTACAATTTGTAAGTCGCGGCCGATACCACTGGGCCACCATTGCTCGCTGCTAAGGGTTGGTCGGAATTAAACGCAATAAAAACGTCAAAGACATCTAGACACACGACAGTGTGTCAGTCTAGTTCACAAAGTATAAGGGTAGTTGTATCGTTTTTGTATTGTTGCACTTGGTTGTTTTAGTATAAGTATTTTTTAGGGATCCGTACCAGAAGGGTCGAAACGGAGTTTTATTGCTGTCACTCACGTGTCTGTCTGACCGTCTGTCCGTCTGTCTGTCTGACCATCGTCTGTCAACAAATTTGTTCCAAAGAATTTTTTAACTTCGCATTGACCTATGAACTTGAAATTTGGTGAAAATATTAATTAATAATATAATAATAATTTATTTACCATATACCACAGTTTACACAAGAATGGTGCAATAGTTCGCTAGTGCCCATCTTCAAGAATAAAGGGGATGTACAGGACTGCAACAACTATCGAGGGATAAAGCTCATGTCACATACTATGAAAGTATGGGAGAAAGTGATAGAGAAAAGATTGCGAGAGGAGAGTGAGATTACCCCGAACCAGTTTGGGTTTATGCCAGGTCGAGGGACAATGGACGCCACCTTCGCTCTCCGTCAATTGTGCGAGAAGTACAGACGTGTGCACAAGAACTTGCACATGGTGTTCATTGATCTTGAAAAAGCGTATGATAGGGTACCTCGGGATGTGTTGTGGTGGGCCTTGAAAGAGAAAGGTTTGCCTGGGAAGTATGTTGAGTTGATTCGTGCTATGTACAGACAATCTAGTACCTACGTCCGGTCGGCTGCTGGCAACACCGATGAGTTCAGTGTGGCTGTAGGCTTGCATCAAGGGTCGGCTTTAAGTCCTTACCTCTTCCTGTTGATTATGGACGCTCTTACGTCGGAAATACAGGAAGAGGCGCCCTGGTGCATGCTGTTTGCCGACGACATTGTTCTGGTCGGTGAAGATGGACCTGAGATCCAGAGCAGATTGGAGAAGTGGCAACAGAAGCTGGAGAAAGTTGGCTTGAAAATCAGCAGAACCAAAACTGAATACATGTTCTGCGATTTCGGCGGTCTCTCCAGTTCTGAAGCTGTAGTGCTAGATGGCGCGCTTCTCCCAGTCTGCTCCGATTTTCGGTATCTCGGTTCACTCGTGCAAAGCGATGGCGAAATAGATCGGACTGTTAAGCACAGAATTAACACTGGATGGATGAAATGGCGGCAGGTCACCGGGACTATCTGTGACTCCCGCATTCCCCTAAAACTTAAGGGAAAGATTTATAAAACAATGGTCAGACCTGCTGTCTTGTATGGTTCAGAATGTTGGGCCACAAAAGGGATGAATGAAAAGCAATTGCATGTAGCTGAGATGAGAATGCTAAGAGCGATGTGTGTTGTTACGCGCATGGATAGAATTAGGAATGAGTATATAAGAGGAAGTCTGAAAGTGGCACCGCTGACTGAAAAATTGTGTGGAAATCGGTTGTCGTGGTATGGGCATGTGATGCGGAGGAATGAAGAAAATGTCGTGAGGAAAGTCTTGTGTATGGATGTGGATGGCTATAAGAGTAGGGGAAGGCCAAAGAAACGATGGTTGGACTGTGTGAAAGAGGATATGGGTAAAAAGGGGGTGACTACAGAGATGACGACTAATAGAGGAGTATGGAAGAAAAAGACATGTTGCGCCGACCCCAAATAAATTGGGATAAGGGCAGGAGAATGATGATACCACAGTTTACACATTATTTTCTTATAAGTATTTAGAAAAATAGTTAAATCTAACAGTACCATTTCACAAATAATCAGCGGGTCCCAAACTAGGCGTAGCCTGTGTCTTGGCGACCCAAACATTACACTTGCACGTTTCACAGTTTGGGTTTAAAACTGGACTGTCTACTGAAAGTGCAATCCTAAGTCTCAAGAATACTGTCCAATATTATACAGATCGTAAGGTATATGCCTGTTTTCTGGATCGTTTCCAGGGCGTTTGACCTTGTGTCATATGATGTGCTCTGGAGGAAGTTGGAGGACAGGCATGTACCGGCGGAAGTTCTTTAAGTTCTGAAGTATTGGTATGCGAACCAAACTAATCACGTGAAGTGGTCCAACATTCTCTCCGAGGCTTATGGGCTGGAGTGCGGGGTGAGACAGGGAGGGTTGACGTCTCCCAGGCTCTTCAACCTATATGTGCAGGACCTCATGGTCGAGCTCGGCAGCATGCGTGTCGGTTGTCGGGTAGGTGGTGTTAATATTAACAGCATCAGCTATGCAGACGACATGGTGCTGCTGGGCCAGACTGCGGGATCTATTAGGGACATGTTGAAATTTAGCGCTACGCGGTGGTTTATAAAAATGGCAAAATTACAAAAGATACAGGTTAACTGAAGAAAGAAAATTTATTAACAGAGATAATGCAAGAAACAGTTAAGGTGTGAAGTGTAAGTGAGGGTGTTAGTTTCAGCTGTGTAGGTGTTAGCTTTGGTAACGAAGTAGACTCTCAGTCTCCTCATAACTCCGGTCCGAAAGCCGTTTTTTAAATTTTATTTTGGCTTCAGAGTACTCACTTAGTATGGTGACAGTTTTGCTAACTGCATTGAAGACTCCTATGGGAAGATACGACGAAAGTCGGGTCGCAAACCGGGTTTTGGTTTTTGGAAGGGGAATTCTTTCAGGCAGTTTCCTACCCCTTTTACGGGAGCTAGTGTGAACTGCGTTGTCTTTGATAAGTTTTAATAGTGAATCCAGGATCAAAAGCTGTCGCATACGTAATACCCCAGCATCCTTGTACAGTTCATCAGTAGAAAATCGCCGTGATTTTTCCAGAAGAACCTTGAGGACTGCGCGATGAGCCCTTTCAAGCTCAAGCATGAACGTCCTGGCGGCGGCACCCAAGACACCAAAGCAGTATTGCAGGACAGTTTGACACAGAGAGGTAAAAACCTGAATGCAGATATTCTTAGGAGCACTGGCTCATAAGAGTTTCGCGATGTAAATGAATTTGCGGGTCCTCTTTGCGAGCAATCGGATGTGTGCTTTGAAGCTTAGGTTCTGATCGATTATGACGCCAAGGTATTTTGTGGTGTCTGCTCTGGAAATGACGTTGCAGGTGCAACTAAAGCCCGAATCAGGTACCGTCGTCAAGACATTGCAATTGCTCTTGTGTATCTTCAGTGTGGCAATGTTAGGTTTGCTTGGTCGAGTGAGGTGAAAGGTCAAGATGTTGGTTTTTTTAACATAAAATACTTTCAGTAGATACCAAAATAAATTGGGATAAACTAAGCGTTTATGAACCGGACATTAAACAAGTTTTAATGTTATTTTCGGAGAGGTGCGATTTTTGTGACGCCGGCCGAGTGTAGATTTTTAGTAAAAGTTAATTAACAATTAATTATTATTAAACGATTTTTACACCGTGGTGGTTCGAGACGAAATGTCAGCACGAAATATCGTCATCTGTGCAAATTTGTTCAAGGTTTCGCGTAGATCTCCTTCCCAGCCCTCAAGTGGGGAACACTGGAACTGCGCCTGAAGAAGGACAAGTAAAAGAATATCGTTACACTCACCAACATATGGAGTCAAAATTATCTTGTCAGACCATCTAATATCTTTTATGTTTCTCGGTTTAGAAACATTTATTGAAGTATTATTATCGAATGATTCTAATTCTATAGTCAACTTGGTGTTGGTCGCGGAGGTATCCAAAAGACCGCCAATGAAGGAATCTGTAAATAAAAATTGATACAGATAATTATAACAGAATTGCCGATCGATTACATAAAATTCGTATCTACCGAGTTTAGTAGCAAACCTGAGCCTTGTTTAAAATAACTGCCTATGCAACAAATTCTACAAAAAACAAAACCTCAAAATTAACAAATTTTTGCGACAAATGCTGTTTTGTAAAATCGACATAGATATGAATGAAAAGCTACAGGTAATATAAATTGCCGGTCATCAATGATTTAAATCGCTAGATACACCCTATCTGATCGGCGTTGGGTTGTGCACTCTTCATTAAGTCGCTAGATACAGGGTTATCTGATCGGCGTTGGGTTGTGCACTCTTCATTAAGTCGCTAGATGCACCCTATATTATCGGCGTCGGGTTGTGCACTCTTCATTAAGTCGCTAGATACATCCTATCTTATCGGCGTCGGGTTGTGCACTCTTCATTAAGTCGCTAGATACACCCTATCTTATCGTCGTCAGGTTGTGCACTCTTCATTAAGTCGCTAGATACACCCTATCTTATCGGCGTCAGGTTGTGCACTCTTCATTAAGTCGCTAGATACACCCTATCTTATCGGCGTCGGGTTGTGTACTCTTCATTAAGTCGCTAGATACACCCTATCTTATCGGCGTCGGGTTGTGCACTCTTCATTAAGTCGCTAGATACACCCTATCTTATCGGCGTCGGGTTGTGCACTCTTCATTAAGTCGCTAGATTTACCCTATCTTATCGGCGTCGGGTTGTGCACTCTTCAGTAAGTCGCTAGATACACCCTATCTGATCGGCGTTGGGTGGTGCACTCTTCATTCAGTCACTAGATACACCTTATCTTATCGGTGTCAGGTTGTGCACTCTTCAGTAAGTCGCTAGATACTCCCTATCTTATCGGCGTCGGGTTGTGCACTTTTCATTAACTCGTTAGATACACCCATCTTGTCGGCTTCGGGTTGTGCGCTCTTCTCAGAACGACACTTATTTTGTTTTCGTTTATTTCAGGCAACTAAGGCTTAAAACACAATACATAAATACGTATATAAACAGTAACTATACACTAACTAACTTATTGCACGATATATGTAGGTATACCGACTGTGTAAACAACGCTTCGACCGAGACTTTTTCAGGACGCTGGATCGAACTTGGCACGAATACGCCTTTGACGTCATAATAGAAAGTGATTCATGTCTCTAGAGCCCTAACACCTTTAGACTCTGCTCCAACACGGATTACTATTTTTATATTTTTAAATGTTAATTTTTTAATTTAAAATGTAATTATATGACACTAGCAAACCCGGCGACCTCCGTTTCGCCACCAGATGGCTTCGTTTTATGTAACATTTTGTTTGGTGATTAAAAGAAGAAGAAAATTTTTTTTTTTGTTTTATATTTGAAAAGGAAAAATTTTATTTCATTTCACAACAGTAATGAATTCATTTCGATTACAAAAATGAAGTGTTATTTAGTTGAACTTCTCTAAGTAAATGAAAGTGAATCCAAAGTAAATACTTAATCGAAGCGTTATACGTGTCCGCAAATTATCCGTTTCATTGAAGTGCTCTTTGGTAAACCACATTTTTTGTTTTTGGTCTGACGTTAACACAAACAAAGCGGATGGTTTGAGTTATGTGCAAAACAATGATTTTCTAAATTTATCCCGCAAACACTAAGCGATTGGCCTTGCGACTTGTTAATTGTCATTGCGAACGCCAGGCGAACTGGAAATTGCAATCGTTTGAAGTCAAACGGAAGATCAGTCGGAATCATTGGTATTCGAGGAATACATACATTTTCACCTGCGTACTTTCCGTTAATAATGGTTGCCTCAATCAAATTCGGCATAAGTCTTTTTACCGAAAGTCGAGTACCGTTGCAAAGTCGCGGTGGATTCAAATTACGCAATATCATAATAACTGTACCAACTTTGAGTTGCAAGTTATGTGGTGGAAATCCTGGTAACTCCAGAGAGTTCAAAAACTCCGTTGGATAATTTACTACTTCATCGGGATTTGTTATGGAATCAACGAATTTGTATGTCACCAAATCGCCAGCAATTTTTGATTGAATGGTGAAATTCAGTGCGTGTACATCATTATTCTTTGCGGCAAGAATTGCTCGTTGACTTAACCAAGCATAATTCTGATAATTCTCACTAATGTTTGGGCAAATATTTTCAATAAGAGCTAATTGAGAGTCCACAAATCGGCAAAAGTCGTTGGTAAGAGTAATTAATCCAGATGTCGCATCAACTGGGACTTTTCCATTTCCAACAGCTAACAATTGTTTGGAAAATTGTGCAGCACTTTGATCATTTTGAAGTTGAACTCTCATATTAGTGGTTAGCGATAATGTTTATTACGTTATTCCATAAAGGTGATGCCTTCAGGCAAGCATTCAATTATCTGCAGGCGTTCCACGGGGAATTACTGGCAACGTCTGCCTGAAATCGCCTGCCAACAATATCATCAAGCCGCCAAACATGTTGTTATTTCGCCAAAGATCCTTCAGTGTGAAGTTAAGTGCTTCAAGTGATTTCTTATGTGCCATTGTGCACTCATCCCAAACAATGAGCTTGCATTGCATCAACAATTTTCCCATTGCACTGGATCGGGAAATATTGCATGTTGGAGTATCAATTGTGTTTAAATTAAGTGGCAACTTAAGCGCAGAATGTGCAGTACGACCGCCATCTAGAAGAGTCGCCGCAATTCCAGATGATGCTAACGCCAAAGCTATGTCAAATCTTGATCGAATAGTGGCCAAAATCAATGAAATGACTAATGTTTTCCCTGTTCCTCCAGGTGCGTCCAGGAAGAATAGACCACCAGTATTATTGTCCACCGCTTGCATTAATGTTTCGTATACTTGTTTTTGCTGTTCATTCAGCAACGGCACATTATTTCGAACGAATTCCTGCAATGTATCAACATTGTATTGCAGCTCTCGATTTAATTCTTGGTTGAATGCATCGTGCATCGATCGATTTGGCGCAATCATTCCTACTTCAATCAGTAGCTTGTTTGCAATAGTCAAGCATTGATCCTCAATCAGAATCAATCCTTCATTGTAGATTTCATCGGTTATTTGGATGTCAGGATTATTCGTTTGAATGCGCAAGCGTTGCAAGATATCTTCACAAATGTCGTCTTTGTATTTGTTCCATAACTGAATTGGTTGTGAAGGAAAACATGTGGTGATGATAATTGCGAACAGCGTTCGTATTTAGTACGCATTTGATGAAACAACTGAATCCGCAAGTGTTAAATCCCAATGAGAATCGTTCTCCAGCAAACCCAATAGTTGACATGCTTCTCGATATATTTGGCATTGGTGGCCATTCACAGTTTTCAAATGTGCAAATGATTTTGGTCCACGTACATTTACCAACAGCTGTCGCAAATAAAAACATTCATCATTTCTAGGATGAACAGTATACATGCGACCTAGTGCATCAGTGGAAAACACCTGTGGCCAATCTGGAACTGGGGATCCTTGTTTGCGACGTTGGAATTTCTTTGTTGATTGATTCCAAGTGTAATACTTGGGCATTTCAACGTACATCAGCGTCGCTGCGAATGGATCTGCTTCACACATTGCAAAGAAGCTAGTCAATGTTGTCGATGGTGGTCTCTCAGCTCGTTGTGCCGCATTAGCCTCAGTGAAGTAAACTCTTTGGCCATTTTCCAAATGCACTGCTAAATGTACAACTGTGGGATATCTTTCATGAATTTGAAATGACAATAATCGCCACAGTGCTTCATTAGTACTGACGTATCTGCCCATTTGGAAGTTGCTGATTTCATCATTCGCATTTTCCGACGCAATACCAAACACAGCCATGTCGATAAAATATTGGTTTGTAGTACATGCTATGTATCAGAGATGGCGCTGTATGTGAAAAAAGATTTTCCCGCTTTTCTGTTGAAATTTTTCCTGAATTTTCTTTGCTATAAACCTCACGGAGCCCGAGACCTTTCCAACGAATGCAAAACCGTGGAAATCGGTTCGTGCGTTCTGGAGTTATAGCGTCAGGAAGGAAAACCCGACTTATTTTTATATAGTAAGAGATGTGCATTCAAAAGAATAAATGAAATAATAATCTTACCAGCAGCCTGTATAATCTGATGGATATTCTGTAGAATACCCAGGCATTTAATACAGTGCCCTATGTTCAGCCGTTGTCAATGTGTTGACGGCGGTCGTAACGTAAATAAGACAAGAGGACGGAGTACTACGCGGGGCTTCTATTTGTTTGCAGGGTTGAAAGAAACCTAAGTTCCCGGAATATCATTATATAATTCTGAGGCCAAATCATAATTTTGTATTAGGACTATTTATTTTGCTAAAATATAATTTGTCAAGCTGGCTAGATATCTGCTGACCAGGTAATTAGTTATTTCTGGTGGGTTTTTTAACGGCCGGTAAAAATATTCTGTCTAAATAACTTCGTCGGTGATTTTTCTAACCCACGAATTAGAGCTTAACGATCATTTATGCCGTGATTTAATTCCTGAAATTTGTTTCTGAAACAATTAAGTATTCAGAAATACAGGGTGAAAACTTTCAGAGGGGCAGTAAGGGGAACTAGGTACCTTAACCGTTGCAGCCACACGAAAAGGGTCTTAGGAGAATTTAGAAAACTTTTACCCTACATTTTGAATGAAAATACATATTTTTTTTATATGTCTAGCGTTTCTGTTTCTAATACTAATCAAAAACTTCTATGGGGCCAACCCAAGTTGGAGTACTAAAAACTTCTATGGGGCCAACCCAGGTTGCAATACTAAAAACTTCTATGGGGCCAACCCAGGTTGGAATATTAAAAACTTCTATGGGGCCAACCCAGGTTGGAATATTAAAAACTTCTATGGGCCAACCCAGGTTTTTTTTTTTTTGGGGTGTGGGAGAACATCCTATGACTTCTTCCGCTCTAGGGTGGAGCGGAAGGGCGTGTCAGACTCTTACTGACTAAAACCCACCCCTGTTCCTCCCTGCCCTGAATGCCCAGGGGCGAGGTAACTCTTTCGAATTTATCCTCAATCCCCGGGCAGGCATCGGCCGTGGCAGGCCCCGTCCTTTTGCTGACAACTCTTTGAGGCGCGGGTGGAACACTACGCGCCGTCGACTCTCGGACCTGGTGCTGATCGGGCGGTGAGTTACCCACTACTCGCCGTCCGCAGGCCCGGGTCTACGGTGGCCGGAGATCGTCTCGCGGCGCCCGAAGCCCCTGGCGTCTCCTGCGGCGGCTGCTGTTGAGGGCGTTAGGGCGACTCTGCTATTGTTGAGTCTCCCTAACGTATGCCGCCTCCCTCTTGGCGAGCATTACTGCTTCGCAAAAGGAGGAGACGGCTTCCCATTCCCTCTCGCTCCGTACCATGGCCTGAACCAGGGCACGGCGCGAGAGGTCACTGCCGCCTATCGCATCCACGAGGACACGGCGGTGCTCTGCCCTAGCGGGGCAAACCTCCACCGTATGCTCCACTGTGTCCTCTGGGCGATCCTCGCAGTGGAAACACCCGGGGGTCACCTCCGCCTTGATACGAAACAGGAACCTCCCGAAACAGCCATGTTCGGTGAGGACCTGCGTCAGGCGGAAGGTGAGGGCGCCGTGACGCCTCTCCAGCCTCTCCTCAAAGAGGGGCACTACCGCCGCGATGGTGGCGGGTGTCGCGGTAGCGGAGTTTCGCCGCGGCGTTTGGCCTCCTCGCGCCACTCATACAGGTGCGCGAGGATTTTTGCCTCCAGATCCCACGGTGACAGTCCGGCAAGGAGGCTCGCAGCCTCACGGGAGACCGTGCGGTATCCTCGGATCATGCGGATCGCCATGACTATCTGGGACGCGTTCATCTGGCGAGCTGATCGCTGCCTCAATGAACGCGCCCACACCGGTGCCCCGTAGAGGGCCATGGACCGCACGATCCCCGCGTAGAGCCTCCGGCAGGAGGCGTTTGGCCCCCTCAGATTAGGTAGGAGCCGCTTCAAGGCGGCCCCGGCCCTGTCCAATCTGGGAGCCAAACGTCGAAAGTGCTCGACGAAGTTCCACCGGCTGTCGAGGACTAGTCCCAGGTACTTCATCGTACCCCCGACGCCGATGCGAACCCCTCCTACCGTGATCTCGGAACCCGCCGGTGGCGCTCTGGGAACCCGCCGGTGGCGCGGGCCAACCCAGGTTGGAATACAAAAACTTCAGAAATTGCAATAAACTTTTCAGAAATTGCAATAAGCTGTTTTGATCCGTATTAGAAACAGGATCGATTGGTATCAAAAAATGTTTAGTGTAAAATTGCCATTTTTTTGTTAACTGTAGGCTATTTTTTGAAAACTGTGAATGGGGATCAAATTTTTTCGAAAGATTATGGATACATAATGTTTTTCCGCTGCTTCAAGCTTGATTCAAGATTTCGCTTATTGTTTATTTATGAAACCATATTTTTTTCTGTTCAATGAAATCGCCTTAACAAGAGGTATAAAGTTTCCTCGAAACGTTTTAATTTGAAAGATTACTTACCGTCATCGTAGGTTTGATGCAATTGGTACGTTTTTGAATTTTTCAACTTTTCATTATGGTACGTACAAGTATATTTTGTTGCGTTGTAGAAACATGAGAATTGCTCTGAAACAATCAATAAATACAGTTTTTAACTGACTTCAAAATGGAGGAGGTTTATGTATATGTACAGGGTGTAAAAAGACACATCACATAGCCGTCAACTACGCATACTATACATCTAAAAAAGTAGCTTTGCGCAAAAATTATTGCTGGGAAACGACTAATATTTTTATTGCACGCTATGTAACGCAAAAAACGCCGCTGCGCACTACCGCTACGGTACTTGTGGGATACGTTTGACCAGACACAACACCTGTCTGGTCGGTGGATCCTCTCTTTTCAATGGAGGTTGTGAGACTTTACACTCTGTTCCGCATACCTCCACAATGGTGACCCTCGACTATGAACGTGAGCGCAGTCTTCATCATGACGTCATCACCTCGTCAGCGCAGCCTTCGTGCAGCTACTCCAGCGTGACGTCATCATCATTACTTCCTCCAAGCTCTTCAGCAACGAGTCACACAGCCAGCCAGTACAACGACAACGACAACGCCGACAACGATACGTCGACAACGATACGCCGACAACGATAACGCCGAAAACGAAACGACGCACCGCTCCGACTCACTGGAGCCCGCAGCAGTACTCCGACTCACTGGAGCGTGCAACATCATCCCGACTCACTGGGATATCATCACCGCAGACAGTTTCGACTCACCGTGAACTATGCGCCTCTTCCGGTTCCGACTCACTGGAACCAGCCTTCCACTGGCACGGCAAGCATCATGTATGAACGACTCTTCGAGAAGAGAACAATCGATCTCCGATCTCTGGAGGGGAGTGATGTAGCGACATCTATGACGCTACATACGAACTAGAACAGCAAAATTCCTACATCGCGCAAGCAGAGTTCTCCGCGCGATTTGAACATATACAACAGCCCGAAATCAACTGTCGGCAGTTGCCCGGACCAGACACAACACCCGTCTGGTCGGAGGATCCTTCCTTTTCAATGGTGGTTGTGGGACTTTACACTCTGTTCCGCATACCTCCACAGTACACTTTGTTCATTTTGGTACAAAAGTAAAAAAAAATATTGCAACTTTGACCTTCAATATCTCCAGAACCAGTGGAAAAAAATCCAAATAATGGGTAAAATATGTGACTTTCGGCTTCGGAAACTGTCTTTTTACACCCGATATATATATTTTTTATGTGGCTTTACTTCGTCATAATATCTAAAGTCGGATTTGCAAAATTGTTGTTATTTTTGCTGTCCTTCTAGAAGTTGATTAACTTTCTTTCGTTTAAGTGTGGAAAATTCCATGGAGTGTGGGATTTTTACTTCACTAAAACCACCTTGCTGATCACCATCAGCACATGGAAGGGGCCCCGCGACCCCAGAGTCCCGGCCGCCTCCTAAAAGACCACCAGAACCCCCTCTGTACATCGCCTGATAGGGCACATCCCTGAGGATACTGTAAAGGGGTCTCCCTGAGCCTCACTGTGCACGGCAGTACGAGTGCTCACTGTGCCACCGTGTTTCCCAGGGTCACTCAGTCGGTGGACAGAGTTCCCACACTGAGTGCCCGCGACCCCAGAGTCCCGGCCGCCTTCCTTATATGATGGAGGCGGGGTTTCAGCATTTTAGGCGACGAGGCGGTCGCCACCCCGTCGCCTACTTCTCCAAGCGGGATTGGCCCTCTCACGATCCCGCCTAATTAATGTACCTGTCTACGCCTGAACGCAGCTCTTCTTTAAAATTTGACGTTATTACGAACGCACCCTAAGAACATCGCTCGCTGCGGACTTCACGGCGGCGGAACGCGACTAACTTAACTTCGCTTTGCACGACAAAGGAACGAACCGCCATATTTTTGTCGCGATCACATTACCTGTCATATTACCACAGTAATTTTTAAGAAATAAATCTTTTTGAAACTAAAATCGAGGTCGGTCTTTATTGTATCGCCCACAGTACCCCTGCATTCCTCTTCACTCCGTTTGTCAAACGAGCCAGTTTAAAATTTAAGTGGTTTACACTTAAAACTGGCTACGAACCAGTTTTAATGGTTTGATACTACTGAAAAGGCTTTTATTTACCTTCACATTGGTTTTGAAAATCAATAATAATCTCACAAATATTTGGCTCTAGACATGAACCGGTACCTGAAATAAAAAATACATTTAATTTGAATTGTTATTTAATTTTTCGTTTTTGTTTTAGCGGTGTCATATCTGCCCCCTTAGCCATAATACATTTCTGTTAACGTTAACGCTAATGCTTCGTGCAAAATGTATGGCAACGACGTTTTGCACGAAGCTTTAGACAGAGAACTGTCACGTGACTCACGCCCAGTAATGTCTTTGCCATACATTTTGCACGATGTGTTAGCGTTAACGTTTACAGAAAAGTATTTGGTCTAAAGGCTCTGTTACTCTTAAAAAACGAAATCGCTCACAACGCGTTGTGGCTTCGTTGCGAATTTCGTGTTGCAGCACTTTAAAAAACAGCTATTACGTGTGGTGGCAAATACAAAAGACCACATGGCAAAATTCGTTTCGTTGCTTTCATAATATTCGACCACAACGCTTCATAGCAATAATGAAAAAACTCGCTGTTTTAAGAGCATTTTAACTTCATTATGAATAACAAAATGTGCCATTTCGAAAACTAGAAATGAATTCCACAAGCGCTGGTGGTTTGGACCACAGTCACAAACAAACCGCCAGGCGCCCGGCGTCCTGGCGTTCAATCGGCCAATTTGTTTGAAGTTCGAGTATGTTGTGCCTGCAAGTCATAATGACCACGTGACATTTCAATGGCGCTCCTCAACCCCATACATTCGGAGCATGCCATTGCCGATAGAATCTCATTTGATTTAGAGTCTACGTTTATCGTTTAAATAACTGAGCAGCAACGTGCGTACTAGGACGACAGACGCTGGCACCGGCGCGGCGGTGTGACCGTACCTTTAATGCACCGTTTGAAGAAAACGTTAGAAATACGAACCATGCCTTACCATCATAAATCCAATTGGCATTCCAAGGTACATATCTATTTATTGAGTTATCCCAGTATATGACAGAGTCCGTATATCTCCCTTCCGCAACTCTTGCTTTATTACATAAACCTTTTTTGTTTTGTAATTCTACGTCGACAAATATGTTACCATAGATTCCCATATTAAAGTGGAACTCAAATGTAAATTCTTCGTTCTTTGTTTTTTTATAAATTTTTACTTTCTTCAGCACAGAGCCTGGAACTATATTATAAAGCGATTATTTAAAGCAAATATGTTAAGGTATGTGTATCCCGCGTAATTGATTTATTTAAGATAATAATTGCATATTGTAACTCTACCTATTTGCCAAGGTATCTACGAGGTCGAAACTATATTTGTTTTTACAATGAGCTCGCTCTTGACCTTCTTTGATAGGAAGCGATGGAGGAACGCACGAGCCCAGACGGTGCCTGTCACTCATGCTTTGAAGAGTTTTAGGTGGTGGGGAGGAGGGAAGAGAGGAAGGGAGGGAGGCATTTACCCAGCAGTGGTACAGTACGGGATACGAATAAGTAATAAGTCAGTACGGGCTAGTAATAATAACAGTTGGTGGGATGCATAGACGCTGGCAGTGAGTACCACACTTTGACTGTGCGCATAATAAATGTGGACGAGAAGCGATTAGCACGACTAGTCGGGATATCAAACGAGTGCCAATAGTACCGTGCAGTATGCCTGGTATTCTGGTAGTAAACGGGACTAGGACTTTCGGCAGATTTGTAAGGTAATCCATCGTTGCCTATGATTGAGGGTTTGTCAGCTCGACAATTGAATTATTAAAGTGAAAGTTATCGCTATTGATTGTGTGTCACGCAGTTACCGCACAGGTGTAGAAGCTCCTGCACACACTCTTGTAAGTCTGTAGAGCCAAGTTGATTAGAAGAGTGATGTGTAGTGGCACTCAAGTGTAGGTATTGAATTAAAACCTCAACTTATAGAACTTAGGTACAAGAGTCAAATTAAGCTAACTTACCATTTGAATTTAAATAAAATTTACCTGAGTATGTTAAAAAGATAGTGATCACACTCGGTGGTATATTCTTGAGTGTTATTCCCAATCGCATGTCTATATTATAATTTGAAAAACTAAAATTGTATGGACCAAGAACAGTTTTTATATTTTCACCTGGAAATAATAATGCATAAGAAATATAGATTATAATTTATAAGTATGTAAATAGCCGGACTGATTTTAATCAAATTGGAAAGAAGATATTTCTTGTACTTAGATATTTTCTACTCTTTTAACTACACTCGCAAGCAATAAACTGCAATCACTTCATCGCGCTTTGCTCAAAACATTTTTTTACAATTTCTATGCAATGAACTATGGATTTTTGTATATTAGTATTTGAAAGATAATTTCGTTAGCTTTCAAACTTTTCATCATATTCCTGCCCTTATCTCATGTTACTTGGGGTCGGCACAACACGTTTTTTTCTTCCATTCTGTTTTGTCAACTTTTTCAATATCATAACCAAAAATTATTCACCTTATGCCATGGAACGTTGTTGACACAAAAGACATCAATTTTATAAACATATCTTCATATTGCTGCAGTCCTGAAACCCTTTAAAAGTGGGCGTTTATGATAGTTAGTCATCTGTCCAATGTTTCACAACACTGAGAAAACTAAACTAAAAGAAAATACATAGAAACCACACCTATAGAAGCCGCTCAAGTTGTCATCCTAATCTAGCAAGGGTTGTCTCAGCGTAATATCGCTCAACAGCTTCATCTGAGCCAGTCTTGTGTCTCGAGGGTATACAAGATATTTAGGAAGACTGGAAACTTAGTCCGGAGACCAGGATCTGGACGACAGCTATGCACTTCGGTGAGAGATGATCGATTTACTGTCACCTCTTCTCGCCTAAATAAAAGAGACGTTCAAGGGAGGGCTGTCAGCAAGTGGACAGTAAGGCGAAGACTCTAAGAAGCGAACTTGACCGCAAAATGGCCTGCCACAGGACAAAAATTCTCTCCAGCCCACCGACAAGCCCGGCTTCAGGTTGCTTTCGATCACTAAGATTGGGATATGGAGTAATGGAGCTGAGTCCTGTTCTCAGACGAAACCAGGATGTAGCCACACTGCATGGTAGCGACCGTCAACAGAGAGTCCATAAATAATAAAAGATGTTTATTCAGTAAATAGGTTACAAGGAACACTTTTACCCGTCAGTGTTTTTTGTCAGTTTAAGCTAGATGAGGCCGGTGTTTCCTAGCTGACTACCCTGAGAAGAAACACCGAAACAAACTCAGAGGTCAAAGTCTTTTTTAAAGTGTTCAAATCCATACAATATGTACTGGTTAAATCTTATGAGAACCATGTACGTTTATGTCTGGGATGAGCTTTTTGAAGAAAGCAACACACAAATTCGAGTGGACCTATCCAGACAGTGCAAGCATTTGTCAGTCATCATGAAGCTCAACTCAGAACTTTGAGGAGCTCAACGAACCGACGAACAATACCAAAGTAAGGACATTTGAGTAGGCCGCAAAAATATTCAAACTGCCAGACAATCATAAAATGTACATGAATATAACGACAAACATAGTTCTCGCATTCACATTATTCTATATGAGGACCATGCAGCTTAGTGTTTGTAATGGTCTTTTAAAGAAAGAACCACACATATTTGAGTGGACCTGTCCAGTCAGTGCAAGCATTTGTCAATAGTCGAATAGTACTCAATGACTTGACGAACAATACCAAAGAAAGGACATTTGGGTAGGCTGCAAAAGTACTCAAACTAACAGTTTGAGTACTTTTGCGCTGACGACAACGTTAAAAGTTATTGTAAAAAGGAGGAGAAAATAATAATAACATTCCACATAGTCCTCACATTTACAATAATTAAGTAATCAAAAAAAAAAATATAATACTTTACGAAGTAAGTATTCATGTCAAACAAAATAATAATAATAAAATGTCAATCAAAAAATAAAAATTTATATAATACTTAACAAAGTATTCAAGTCAAAAAATAAATAAATAATAATAATAAAATGTTAATGTTAAAAAATTAAAAATATAATATAATACTATACAAGTATTCCTGTCAAAAACTAATATATAAAAAAAAAATCATCAGTGTTCCTAAATAAGTAGTACATATGAAAACAATGGCTCATGTATATCATTGAAGCAGCTCAATCCCACGCCTTTTTGTCCTCAAGGAAGTCATTAAATGTGTAAAAAGCTTTCTGGCATAGCTTACGTTTAATAAATGATTTAAATTTATTTATTCTTAGTTCTTGAATTTGGCTAGGAAGTTTATTATAGAAACGTATACATTGGCATCTAAACGAATCACCTATTTTTTTCTTAAGCCTGGTTTTAGGTACAATAAATTTGTGTTTGTTCCTAGTATTTATGCTATGGATATCACTGTATCTTTTAAACAGATTAATATTTTTATGTGCAGACATGAGATTCTCATAAATATATTGAGAGGGAACAGTCATAATATTAATCTCTTTAAATTTGTCTCTGAGGGAGTGTCTGGGACTTAATTTATAAATTGCACGAATAGCCCTTTTCTGTAAAACAAAAATTGTCTGAATATCGGCGGCATTTCCCCACAACAGAATGCCGTACGACATCACACTATGAAAATAACTAAAGTATACTAAACGAGCTGTCAATAAATCAGTTAAAACACGAATTTTCCTTACGGCGTATGCTGCAGAGCTAAGTTTTTTGGACAGTTTATCTATATGGGGGCTCCACTGAAGCTGCGCATCCAAAGTTAAACCTAAGAACACTGTGGAATCCTCGGGTTTCAACTCTTCACCCTTTATTGACACACTAGTGTTCACTTGTATTACATTGGGTAATGTGAACTTTATGCATTTTGTTTTTTTCTCGTTAAGGAGAAGATTATTGATATTGAACCAGTTAACTACAGTTGAAAGAGCATTATTTATGTCATCAATAACCACCTGCTGACGTTTGAGTTTAAATAAAAGACAAGTGTCATCTGCAAACAGCACTATATCATTTTTATCCTTTATGAGGAGACCGGGAGACCGGGGAAGCGATTCGCACAACGCTGTTTTGCGGAAACAGTGGCATTTGGGGGTGGGTCCTGTATGATAAGAGCGGGGATTTCTATTGAAACAAAAACGGACCTGATATTCGTACCTGACGGAGGTTGTGGAGAGGGGCTACCCGCAGTAAGATACATCAACAACATTCTGCTAGGCCATAATTACACTCCCCTATGCTGGGTTTATCAGCGAAGATTTCCTGCTATTGCACGATAATACCCGCTGCTAGACCGTTGCAGTGACTAGACAGTACCTGGAAGAAGTCGGGATTCCCTCACTATGTCTACTACTGGCCAGCCCTCACTCCTGACTTTAATTTGATTGAACATATATGTGGGATGAGCTCAACGGGGGAGTGGGGGGCTAGTACGAGTAAGATGTCCAGCTCCGTCATCGATAGAAGACCTGAAAACTGCTTTTGTCGTAGAGTGACAGGAAATTCCACTAGATTCCATCAGAAAACTCATTCGGTCGATGAACAACCGTTTACAGGCAGTCATTAAGGTCAGGCCTAACACAAAATATTGAGGAGTAAATAACATAAATTGTAAATAAAAAAAATATCTTTTAATATTACATAAGGGGTTTAAAAGTTCAAATGAGAGTACCACAAGGGTCGATACGGGGTCCTTTCCTCTTTTAAATATATATTAAATGATCTTACCAATCTATTAAAAAAACAACCTCAAATAGTATTGTTTGCTGACGATACGTCCTTAATTTTTAAGATTAACAGACACCAACAAATCTTGATGACGTAAATAACACCCTACATTAGGTTCAAAACTGGTTCACTGCAAATAATTTAGTGTTAAATAGAAAAAAACCAGCCAAGTGCGTGTCGGACTCGCACACGACGGGTTCCGTACCATAAACTGAAAAAGAAAAACAAAAAAAAATACGTTTCTAGAAACATGTTTATTTTTGGTTTTTGTTTAGGCTGTATCTCATCTTCTGTGATAGATCAACTGTTGAAATTTTCACAGAATGTGTAGGTGTTTCTGTAGCCGCTATAACAACAAATAAAAATAACTGTCTACCTATTACGGATCAAGAGATGCAGCCCGCTGACAGAGAGACGGTCCCTTTGGGTACGGAACCCTAAAAACTAGTTTTCAACTAGCAATAATCGCACCTCGGATTAACCTCAATGGTTACGATATTGCCTCTGCGCAAAGCACCCCCCAAAAAAAAAAACCCTAAAAACTAAGTGCATAAGATTTGCTTTACCGAATGTTTTTTTTTTTTTTATGTTTGATAGGCTCGCGTTTGACCACTATCTCACCTGATGGTAAGCGATGATGTGGTCGAAGATGGAGCACGCTTGCCTAGAAGTAACCTATTCACTCTTGACTTAAAGACTAAAAATAATAGTTGTGACATAGTATTGAACAAAGAGAAACTAGAATTCGTCGAAAACACGGTATTCCTGGGAATCAGTCTTGACTTAAGGCTGCAATGCGGTCCTCATTTAATATCTCTTGCGGGACGGTTAGGTTCAGCAGCATACGCTGTCAGAAAAAATTCGTGAATTTACTGATGTAGATACCGCAAGGCTAGACTATTTTAGTTATTTTTATAGTATCATGTCTTACGGTATTTTCGGACGGACTGCAGGCATAGAGTCTATTTTTATTCTAGAGAAAAGAGCTATCAGAGTCATATTATATAATCTCCGCAGGCGCTATGCCATGCTCATAAGGAGCTCTTTAAAGATATTAACACCGTGACGGTACCTTGTCAATTCGTCACATTATGTATGTTCGGACAAATCTTCATTTCTATACTAAGATAAGTGACAGACATAATTTTAATACTAGAAATAAGAACAATTCAGATCAATCTCGGTTCAGATTGGCTAATGTACAAAATTCTTTAATGGGACAGTGTAAAATTTTATAATAAAATTCCACTGGACTTTCTACATCCATTTGAGACAAAATTTTAGACATAAATAAAACGCACATTATGTAGTCAAGCATATTATAATTTGATAAAAATGCTTGGCTTATTGCTGTTCTTGCTCCACAGTCACAGCCATTTGGGTCCACTAGTTAGTTCTTTCTTTATATATTTGGAAGCACGGAACAAATATTTGTATGGCCTACAGATAGTTGTTCCGGGTCTGGGTGTCTGTGTGTAAACTCACATACACAAGTATGTGAGTTTACATGTTTGTGAACGCACCCACGATACAGGAATAATTCCTAGTTTAGGGCAACGTTTTTTTACGAAAAAAAAATTTATGATTTCGAAGTATTTGTTTCTTTTCAAATTTTGTAAATGTGAGTATAATGGAGTAACTTATATTATTAGATAACTGCTTTGTTTTTCTTTATTTTATTTTGTTTTACATTGTTATCACATAATTATAAGCAACTGGAAATATGTAATCTGTTTTTTTAATACATAACATGGTTTAAAAGAGTGTCCATGGAGTGTCTTATACGTTCTTCTCCATAGAGATCTACGCTTTGGAATGTGCAATTAGCTTCATATTTCTGACTGACCGACTTTTTGACAATTCAAAAGTGCCTGTAATGGGTTTATTTGAAATAAATGCTTTGATTTGATTTGACTTCCTATTCATCGACGACGTCCACAACTTCGACATATTGTAATATTTCCCTAAATGAAAATTAAGGTAGAAAATACTTAAACTAATTGTTATTAAAACCAAAACTCCTAACTAAATAAAACTTAAAATCTGGCGTACAAAATTCCTCCGCTTCGCTGTCTACTGGAAGTATATCCAAAAGACTGGCGGCATTGCCACGTTGTATGACAATGCTTAACCTCTGGCCGAGGAAAAAGCCAGCCCTTGAGTCACGCGAAGTGTCAACAAGGCGTTTAGACCGATCTTTAAATACTAAATGAGGACTTGGACCCCACGGCCCAAGGGTTTCAACCCCAAACGTCTCGAAAATGTAGCTACCGACGGGGTTGTTATATTTTCGCCACATTAGGTTCTCCGCAGCCGCAGCGGCAGCACCGGCACAGCACGACGAACTAGGAAGATGAGATGGCGTAAGAGTATCGACACGTGTAGCGTCCCACACTAAAGACCTACCCAATTGCCACGGAAACAACGACATGTCATCCGGTATTTTACCATCGTCACGAGCGGTAGAAAATTGAATTAATTTTAAATATTTTCTCTGGTAAGTATTCAATTTAAAAGCAAAATTACTTTTAAAATGATACACCACAATCCATAGTTATTGCATCGAAATTGTAAGAAATTGTTTTGAGCAACGCGTGATGAAGTGATTACAGTTTATTGCTCGTGAGTGTATATAAGTAATTGGTTAAATGGTTAAGAATCGAGCATAGGAAACCAGCGTGAGTTTATATTATAGGTGTACGTATGCTTTATAAGTAGGGCCGCTCTCGGTGTGAGTGTCAATATGTTCTATTGCAGTCAGAACATTTTTACTATCCGTCCCAATATCAGAGTTTGTTCGTTGATTCACAAGTTTTCCATTCAAAAACTAGTATTAGTTTGGAACGTCCAGTGAAGCTGAACATTTCGTTTATAATATTTCTTCTGGAAGTACTAATATATGCAGTGCTTCTAACCGTGGCCTACTCTATCTGTATCCTTAATAATAAAAATAAGTTTTCACGGACGCATTTTCCGGGCCCTATATGGGCCCGATGTAGATCAATTAGCGATCGTAGCCTGGCTACGCTTCGGTGACCTCTTTGGGGAAACCGAAGGTTTTGTCTGTGCAATCTTTAATTACTAGATATTATGTTTGGCCTAATAGTAGGAGCCATAAGGTCGTCACATGTACAGGTGACAGAGCATGCGGAGCAAGTTGAGAGGTGAGCCGTCTGTTATCATGACGAATATCTAACAAAGATTTATTGTGAAGGACGGCACGGTTGATATCTGTCGGGCATGCCACCGTCCGGGAGAATTAATTCGCCACATTGTCTCTGTTTTTTAGACCCTCACTTTTGTGGATGTTACATCTGCCATATTGATTTTATTGCTATAACATGGCCTGTATTACCCGGACCATAATAACGAATCGATTGATACCTTATTTATCAAAATCGGTTCATTAGTTTAACCGCTATAATGGAAAATGCGTACATACAAATATACATAGACTACTATTAGTCTAAAAAATCTATAAGTAATCATAACCCTTATTTTTGGCTTTGCCGTAGTCGGGTTAATACAAAACATCCTTTCGGAACAGATCAATCTGCTCTAGATCTCTGATCACACTACTAGGCAGATTGAATAATTAATGATTTGTTCATAACTTACCAGCACTATAATACGAGTATGTAGAAACATGAACCATCAAAGTTCCAACCAAGACCAAAATATAAGCGATGCCTAAAGTGACGGAACTCATTGTTACAATAATAGCTAACTCAATTAAGTACACTCTGAGTTTCTTTATAGTTTTTCACTATTTTATAACGTTTTCAACACTTGTACACTCAACTGAGCACGCTGACATTTGACAGTGAAGGTTCATGGGGAAACAAACTCAAATACGGTACAGTAGGTATCTCCCGCTATTATTTTCCTTCTAATATCCTGTAAAGTAATGTGCAATAAAATATTGTGAATCATAATTCACTAAATACTATGGAAGTACCTAATAAGTAACTATTTATTTAGCTTGTATTATAGACCGCCCGCCGCGGTAACCCATGCTGTGAGCAGACCTTTAGAGTCAGCATCAACAACGGTGCCGCACTACGAAGCGCGTACGTTTAAATATAGGGAATTAGGGATACAATAAAGACCTTGATTTGCTATACAAAAAGGTAAGTACATAATATGTCAGGGAAAGTATAGAAATACGACACGAGGCTGCACCATGCGCCGCTCATATTGCGATGCGCGGCGCTAAACGACTGATCTCTTAAAGCATCGTCGTGGAGCGTCTCAGTGTGATCTGACGTTTAGTTACTAAGATTCGTTGCGAAACTGTGTTCGTAATAGCCTGAACTATTATTATATTATATTTCGTTTATTTATTTTTACACATATCATTTTCATTTTTAAATATTTTTAAAAGAAAACATATAAAAACCTTTAAAAATATAAAAAATAGTAGTCCGCCGGTGTCGGGAGCACAGTCCAAGCTACCGGTGGTTAGGGCTCCAGAGAGAGGAACCTCCTCACAATGCGACCCGTATCGAGGAGTACTGCCTTCTGTATCAGGCCCTTGATCCAACCGCGCAACGACTTTTGACTATCAGGCCGTTGGCGGTAACGACTATCGGCACAATGACAGTCGAGTCCACATTCCACATATTGACCACCTCGTGTGTCAAGTCAAGATATTTGATTTTGCTTCTCTTTCTCAGTTTTCACGAGGTTCTCGCCATGTGGGATGGTGACAACGATTATCATTGTGCGGCGCACTAATCGGTCTATTACCACTATATCCGGTTTATTGGCAATAATAGTCCTGTCACTGATGATAGGCCGATCCCAGTAAAACGTGACATGGTCTGTTTCGAGAACTGAGTCGGACACATTCTTGTAATACGGTATCTCAGAATCTACAAGTTTGTATTTCAAAGCAAGTTGCTGGTGGATAATCCTGGTCACTTGGTTATGCCTGTGCAAATACTCGCCGTTAGCCATACGAGAAAAACCAGAAATAATTTGTGTCTGATGGCCTCACCCGGACGGTGGCATGCCCGACACACGTCAACCATCCCGTCCTTCATAATATGCCTGCGGTAGTTGTTCGTCAAGATATCTTCGTCCATAATCGCACAGACTAAACCTTCAGTTTCCCCGAAGAGGTCATCGAAACGTAGCCAGGCCACGGATGCCAGGAAATCTACATCAGGCATGAAGGGCTTGATAATAGCGCCCGTGAAGCTCCTTGCCTTTCCATACCTCCTTGCGGTCATCAGTAGTGAGTACCTACTACTATAATAGTAGGTATTACAAGTTTATTATATTATTTATTACTCTGTTCGTATTAGCCAGAATTTTAGTTATTGTATTATGTTATTAGATATTTATTTGTTTGTAGAAGGTTTTAGGTCACTGACAGACATCTACACTAATGCTGAACGACCAGCCTGATAATGCTATGTTGTGTTATCGTACATCTCTTTTTTTTATGCAGTCCAGCAGTAACCGTGGTTTAGGTCTTGTCGCTGCCTTAAGCACTGCTTCATCGTTTCCTGCGCAGGCGGTGGTGTGCGATGCACGTCAAGCTGACAGTTCACAGCGGGCGCACAAACTACAACATTTCTACCATCACTTTTAGTTTGTTTATCTAAGCAGGTACTCTACTGACACGAGACCCAGCATTATGCTGAGCGATGGCCGTTTTTCACGAATGTTTCATATTATAGTTTCCTCATTTCTTTTATTTTTATTCTGTGCATCACAAAAGGCACAACAACACTTTTTTCTTAATTTCTGATGCATGGTTTTGTTTCAGAGCTCTTAAGATTCGTCAATGACGTTAAAGTATGTCCGTTATCTCGGTCAGCTAGTAGCCGCCACCGCCACCACCTCACCACGTGTCAGCGTTTTGTTCATCGAACACTCATTATTTTAGTTGTTAAAACTGTTAATTTACTAATATAAACACCAGTCTGTTTATTACTCAATACCACTTAAGGCATTATTTGACCATTTTCCTCAAGTTAAATAAATTGATATTGTAATGTTTTTTTTTTATTAATGTATGTTAATATTTTCCTCCTCTTGGTAGTCTAAAGCCTGCTTGCTATGAAATCGTTGTTTAGCTGTAAATGTCTTATGTTTTTGGGTTTTTGTAGGTCATATTCTAATAGGTATTCTAGTGAACTCGTGGCTAAATAGCTACACTTGCCGAGTTCGGTTCTTGGGTTGATGACAAAAAAAATCTAATTAATCCGCCAGTTAGATTACCAAAAAATATTGGACTCTTTTTTTGTCACATAAACAAAAAATGAAGACGATACAGTGCATTGAACTTTCGCATGACGTCATACTTGAGTTAAATTGTGATGTAACAAGCCTCCACTCCTGAACTTTGATGCGTTTTATCTTTTTCATTGATTTGATAAACATAAAATACGTGTCCAATATTATTTGATAATCTCACTTACGGACTAAATAGAATTATTCATTATTTTATAACCCGGGAATCATCCCAATTACATACCGAAACTCCTTCGTGCCACGTCGCGGTTGTCTTTAATAGATCTTTGGCAGTCGTTAAGGATATATATAAAAAACTTTAAAAAAAAAAACAACCGACTTCCAAAAAAAAAATACGCTAAAAATCTATAAATAACTTTAATTTCGGAAGTCGGTGTTTGTATTTTAACTTCTTCGTTATTTGACACCGACTTCCGAAATTAAAGTTATTTATACATTTTTAGTGTATTTGTTTTTTTGGAAGACGGTTGTTTTTTTTTTTGTAAAAAAGTTTTTTTTTCACTTTTTAGTTGTTATACCCCAGAACTAAAAACCCCAATATAATGGAACGTGGAATTTAAACATTTGGAGAACACCAAAACGTCATCGAGGTACACGTATTTTCCGTTTTGGTTCAGTTTCTCAAAAAGCGCTGAAGCAATTTCGATAAAATTTATATGGGACCACCATCGGGAGTATATTCTTTCAGATGAAAAAAGAATTTTGAAAATTGGTTCTCAACTGACGGAGAAATCGGGTAACATACATACAAAAAAAAAAAAAAAAACATACAGGCGAATTGAGAACCTCCTCTTTTTGGAAGTCGGTTAAAAATAAAATTATAATGTGTCCTCTTGGCTTCACCGGGCGAGCTAAACTAACTGTTTAAACAATCACAACGTACCAATAAAACTAATCTACTCGTAATCTTAATATTCGAACGACTCTCCAAAAGTTATAAGCTTCCAGCAAAGCCTTGTTCCCATATTTATGCCGTCTGTAGGCTGTGTGTACATGCGCAACAATACCTAGTTAAGGCTCTCCATATTTATACGGACTGCTTAGAGCATTGGAGACCAACTGCACGAGAGCAGTCGCATTGCGGTTGGAGTCGACTGCAACCCTACTGCTCTAAGCAGTCCCTGTGCAGTTGTTGTACAGTAGTGTTTGATCGCAACTGCTCCAAGCAGTCCGTCTATAGATGGATATAAAATAACAGAGCTGGGCAGGGCGCGGAGAGAGGAAACGGCAAGCAGTCGGAGTTAACCACTTCAAGCGGTCCGTGTTTGGAGGCATGCGGAACAGGGTTATCGCTGATGAGGTTGATGGTGATGAAAGAGACTGAGGATGCTGACCAGGAATGCGCGTACGCTGCATGCTGGTGAAGAATACCCGAAGAAGCCGTTGGTACTGGCTGGCTGTATGACTCGTTGCTCAAGAGCTTGAAGGCGTCATATAAGTCGCTTCACGTGTATGGCAGGTCGAGCCAGGTCTTTGCTGCCGGCAGCACAGCGAGACTCGACAGCACGCTGACTACATATTTAACTGCGATTGCAAATGAACGGCTTGAGAGGCATAGCATGGTAATATTGTTTTGAAATTGCAGATCGCCCAACAGTGACCGCTGACTGCTCCAAACAGTCCGTCTATGGAGGTACTTACACGACATTACTTTGACCGAGTAGGTTCGGCCGAACGTGAAATATACGTGTGTTTTTTTTTTATTTATTTTTTTTTTTGTGCCCGCTTGGTCGGTGACTAGCCGGCACATCTCCAATATATAGAAGTTCAAGTCGTATGGAATGGGGAACGAGCCAGTTGATATAAAGCAGACATGAACCCTCACTCCGAGCTGCTTCCTGATGACAGCGCCCAGTAAAATTTTGCCCGACTTGCGAATCGAACTAAGGACCTCACGATCAGCAGTCGCTCTTGTGACCACACCACTACACCTACACATTAATCATGTATTGATACTATTTTCCTCAATTGCACGTATATGCCTACAGAAACGATATTCTGTTTATGTACCATTTTGCTCGCATAACATAATAAGTATGTTTTGCTCATTGAGTATGTAGGTAGTTCTAATAAGTTTGTTGTCTAGCGGACTGCATCATGTTCTGTGTTGTGCTTCTTTTAGTGCGTTTAGTTTATTATTCTGAAGCCGGTATACAATTAGCCGGTAAGTTAGTGTTATTTTGTTTTGTTGAAGTCCTTAATTGGAAAATAATGGTGTTTGTTGAAGTCCTTAATTGGAAAATAATGGGTACCTATACCCCGTTTATGCATTTACACCTTTTCGGTTATTAAATCCCTAACAAAACATAAAATGGTTTATGCCGCGTTTACTTCAGACGATTGCTGATATTATCATCAGAGACCAGTGACAAGCCTTTTCATTCACAAGTAGGAGAGTAAGAGCGGATCCAGGGCCACAAGGGCATGTGACAGGTGCACTGGGCCACAGGGGCCCAGGGGTACATGGGCACTGGGGCACACGGGCACTGGGGCGCAGGAGCATACGGCACAGGGACGCAGGGGCCCAGGAGCACACGGGCACAGGGGCACAGGAACCTACCCCGGTTTAACTAAAACAAGGATCTGAGGCTCTGAGAGATTACAACTATACCTCTTTGATAACATCCGTTTCTTTTGTGTACCTAAGTAAGGACACAAGTATTTTTATGGTTATTTGGAAGTCATCGATAAAGAATTGATTTCAAAGACTAATGTAATACTTGGAGACACTCCTTACGTGCAAAGCCGGAGTGCCCCAAGAAATAAAACCTGGATCTACCCTTGTTTCAAAGTACCTACATACATAGGTATCTTTTCGTTCAAACGAGTTAAAAATAATGCTAGCTTGTTCACACTGCTGTTTTGTGACGGACAAACTGATCTAACCTCATCCCCCTGTTCAGACAGGTCTCTCCTAAAAGGTATTCTTTAGCCTGTCTCTATGACGTGAACTCAAATCTCACACCAGCCTTCAGCTGCTGTCCCACTGCATGCGAAGGCCTCTTCTTGTGCGTCTATGTATCTAGACCATGGTCATCCGTCAATGGTTTTTATCCGACTGCCATATGGCGATTGTTTTTAAAGCAAACCTATGTATGTCTATTTCTTTGGTACGCCCTGTAAATTATGTATCCTTAGACTGATCTTGACCCCCGAAGTTACATAGGCTTTAAGAATTTTGAAAATTTGAATGTCAAAAACACAACCGTCGTATTTTTTTGTGGCTTGGTCATGTGGGGCCATCAATAAAAGAGCTCGAGAAGACGATTCCAATGACTTGTTAGGAACTTTTATGTTGTTTTTCTGACAATTTTTTTGAAAATTTTAATTTTTTATAACGATTAGGTTGTTTCACTGCGATGGGTCTCGTTTAGCGTCACTTTGAATTACAGTCTTATGGTTATATTCCAGATTTGCATAAGTCCAGGGTTGCTGGAGTAACCGAAAGAGTCACATGCCCTCCCGCTCCACCCAGAGCAGTTGATGATTTCCCAAACAATAAAAAAAACCGGTCAAGTGCGAGTCGGACTCGCGCACCGAGGGTACCTCCAAAATATAACACTGCTGGGTAGAATATTGCAGTTTTAGGTCAGCGCCATCTCTTGACCAACATTGGAACTAATGTAATTATTGTGGATGATTTCTGAAAAAGTGTGCTATGTAGATATCGTTTTATTTTTCCTATAATCTACATACTCGTACATCTCTATCACATATAATAATTTCCGATTTTTTTCTATGCAAACATCGGGAGCGGTAACTCTGTTGCGAATTTATACGCTACCCCTAGACATAAGGGGGGGGGGGGGGGAATGGGGTGGGCGAGCGAGGGGTTATAAACGGTATTTTTTTTTTAAATTGTCATCAAAACTCGAAAACTATGTGGCCTAAAAAGAAAACCACTTTTTCATTTCTTTTTAATTGCAAAATAGTTGGGCAAACGTTATCTAAAACAATTCCAAATTTAAAGTTGATAGCGTTAGTAGTCCTTGAGATATCCAGCTGTGACAGACGGACAGACAGACTGAGTCGCATCATAAAGGTTCCTTTTCACCATTTTGGTTCCATTTAGTTTGGTTTACTTATAATATGCTTGAGTTTGCCTGTTTCTGTTTGCATAATGGTGTGTGTGTGTGACAGCTTAAAAATAATTTTATTTTATGATCTATAATATTGTATACTTACATAAATTATAAAACCCATGTCATTTTCCTGTGGCATGTTACGTTAATTATTCACTTTGCTACCACCAATGTATTAATTTAAGTTTTTTAATTGCTGGGAAGTTTGTTGTGCCACCTTTTCTTCCCAGATTCATCTAAACAGACTTTAACAATATATTGGGATACGATAAGTCCAGATCATTTCTTGGTTTCCTCATGATGTCGATGTTTTCCTTAACCAATGTCAGTGATGTTCAAGATAACCTAACTTTAAACTGTTTCAGGATCTGCAATGTCTATAAAGCAAGTAAAAAGTCTAGTCTGTAGTTCTGAAGTGAATCTGTCAAGTTACTCTGGACGGATGGTGGCATATCATCAATGGAACCAGGTCTATGATGCTGAAACTGGCAAGTAAAAATATATGTATTTAGAGCAAATACATAGATACAAATTGGAAAATTGAAGCAGACCCTGGAAAACTTTAAACAATAGCAAGAGCATTTAATGGTGATTCACACAGAGATTGCGTTAGGCGCTCATTACTACCCAGGCCTGCGGACGGCGAGTTGTGGGTAGCTCGCCGTCTGGTCAGCACCAGGCCCGAGAGTCGACGGCGAGTAGTGTTCCACGCGCGCCTCAAAGAGGTGTCAGCATTCATGACGGGGCCCATCATGGCCGATGCCTGCCCAGGGGTTGTGGATAAATCGAAACAGACTTATCGCGACCCTGGGCACTCAGGGCAGGGAAGGAACAGGGGTGGGTTTTAGTCAGTAAGAGTCCGGCACGCCCTCCCGTTCCAACCAGAGCGGGAGATGTTATTGGATGATTTCCAACCCCACAAAAAAAAAAAAATATATATACTCGTAAAATAAGTCGGTCGATCCATCAGGTTAAGTTACGCTTGCCGGGGTTGGTCCATGGATGGGTGACCATCTTTACATACCGAGACTCCTCCGTGCCTCGGAAAGCACGTTAAGCCGTTGGTCCCGGCTGTTAATCGTTGATCTTGGACAGTCGTTTCGAGTCGTCAGAAGCCCGAAAGTCTGACAACCAGTCTTACCAAGGGGTATCGTATTACCACTGGGTAATACGATACCCCTTGCATAGGCAGTCGCTCCATGTGAAATACTGGCATTCAGCTGCATCCGGTTAGACTGGAAGCCTACCCCAAGAAAGTTGGGAAAAGGCCAGGCAGATTGAAGTGGTAAAAATCATATTATTATAATGGTGAATGAAAAAATGTGTTTCAGACCGTTCCATTACTAACTTATTAGCGATAGAAGCTTTAAATACTAAGCTGACGATTGAATTGGAGAAGTTCGACAACAACACAGATGTATATAGCTCGTTCAGCGTATATAATGCTTCCAACGGATTCCAACATATTTTCAACTTAACTGTACACTGTTCTGGAGTGGAGAGAAAACTGATCAATCTGCTTGACGACGGCTATTGTAAGTATTGTTAACTGGGATGTGGAGGTCAGATAGGCACTCGCTCCATGTAAAGTACTGGTATTCAGCTGCATCCGGTTATACTGGAAGCCGACCCCAATATAGTTGGAAAAAGGCTAGGCAGATGATGATGTTGCGAGTATCTTAAAAGGAAATCATACCCTGTATTTGTTTTGGATCTCTTTTTGACGGTTCGCACAGAGTTTCTTCTCGAGATCTGAGCAACAGTTTGTTTTTCTGATTATCTGTGTGCAACGTTATGGTACGAATCAGGAATGACGATATCCGCAAGAGAGCCAAGGTTTCTGACATAACCCGAAGAATCGCCAAACTGTAGTGGCAGTGGGCAGGGCACATTGCTTGCAAAAGTAACGGTCGATGGGGCTGAAAAGTTCTGAAGTGGTAACCGCCTACCGGAAGACGCAGCGTTAGAAGGCCTCCAATAAGGTGGACAGATGACCTGGTGAGGGTAGCTGATGAATCCGAGACACACAGGACCGTTCATTGTGGCGACACTTGGGAGAGGCCTATGTCCAGCAGTGGACGTCTTACGGCTGAAATGATGATGATTTTGATGTGCAACGTAAGGTAGATCCCTCGATATTCGCCTATTTATATTTATAGAGAAACATGAGTTTTTTCACATGTTAATGTTAAAAACCTGTTCCAAAATATTTAACTTCTATAATTTATTTCAGATGAATATCGAATTGATAAAGTATTAAATTATGTTGTCACAAAGAGCGTTTCGGTAAGCTGCCAAGAATATTCACATTTGTCCGACAGTAAGTCTAAGTTTTCATTTGTTTTACTACTTTAATACTTCAGAGTGCCAAGTCTGTCGTTTTCTTTGTGTGTCAGTGATCTCTGATTGTGTATTTAACCCCTAGTTTTTACCAAGAAACAAGGTAAATACTAGTTTGATACAATACTTGTAGAATACTTTTAAAAACATAATTATTTGTTTTATAAATGTATTGAGACTGTCTCAAACATTCTTTTGTTCACACTGTGTAGCCAACAAGTATATATACAAATATAAAACACATTTGCGTTTACACTGAAGTCTGTGACATGACAAACTTGTCTCATACAATATTATAAAATGTACTCTGTGATACATTGATAGCGTTCTCACCTACAAAGTACAGTCGTGGTTTAGACAAGTATTGTTTATTTTATTGCAATTTCTTTATAATACTAATTACGATACTAACAAGTTTTAAACTTTATCCATGCTTGTGGGATAAAATTTTCAACATACCGGACGGACCGCGTTTTCTACAAGCTTTCTTTTTTTCCATAAAGAAAACGAAAGAAGAAGAAGAAAAAACTTTTTATAAAAAAAATACTCGTACAACCGACTTCCATAGATAATACTTACTAAAAAATGCAAAATAACTTTATTTTCGGCATTCGCTGTCAAATAACGAAAAAACAATATATAAACACCGACTTCCGAAAATAAAGTTATTTTGTAATTTTTAGAAGACGGTCGTATTTTTTGTAAATAATGTTTTTTTATGTTCTGTAATCTAAATGGTGTACATAACAAAGAGTATTCTATTCTATTCTATTCTATTCTATTCTATTCCATGATCAGCTTATCCCATAGAGTCTGTAGCTTTAAGATTAAAATATGTTGTAGGTATACAAATAGGCTGGATTAATACTGTAGAAAACAGGATTTTTGTCTACAGAGATGTACAAATAGAGATGAAACTGTCAGCGGAACACAATGGTTCCATGCTGTGTTGTATATATTACACTGTAACTGCTGATAAGAATGGAAAGAAAATACGACGCTTTGTGAAAAATAAAACTCTTTTGATACATCAAGAAGAGATGCCTCATACAGAGGAGACTAGCGCTACGAGTGAGTATGATTGGAAACTATAACAAGACTATTCATCGCAATATTTCAGAGGATATAAGAATTCATATATTTCGTGATTTTAGGATATGCCCCATGGTGAAAGTCCTTCATTTCATGAGAAGGTCACTACCTGAAAGATTACCAATATCAATTAATACAAAAATCACCCTAAATAATATTAATAATTAACAACATTTTTTTAAGAGCAGTCCATAATGTGTCGTCGTGAATAAAAAAACAACTGTTTCAAAATAGGATCAGCTTTATAAATTTTTCATTACATTTCAATATTATAAAAATTTGTTTGATTATTATAATGACACATTCTTTTCAAGTAAAAAAGAAAATTATTAAGTACATAATATGAATATTATTGCAATTACAAATGTCTGGATAATTTTTTTAAAATGTTATTTGTATTCATATATTATGATTATCATTTTTGGTATTTTTAATTTAGATTATAAAAGTGTTATTTTAAAAATTCTCACCCGGAACGTATTGAGTTCTTCCATTGAATGAAATTTTAACAGCCAGTTACATCACTTTAATATCATCTTTGATAGCCCGACTTCGCCCATGGCTGAGCAAAGACCTCTTTTTTCTAGTGCCAATGCCACACTCCTGTCCAACCTTACACAGGTTCTACTATCGATAGCAATAATGTCGGCTGCTCATATTGCCGCCGGAAGACCAACATTTATTTTTTGATCCTAGCCTGCTCCACCTGCCTGTCATCACCTCGTTCCATTGTTCGTTTTCCGATACCTTCGTACGTCCTCGGATCTCGACGTTCGAAACTAGGTCCAATAGGCTTATGCCAAGCCTAGACCACTGCACGCACTTAAATCATTTTGGAATTTTGGCTGATTCCAGAATGTCGACCAATGTCTAGCTTGTCTATTCTGTAAACCTCTCATAGAGAAAATTAAGCTGGAGTGAGCTTGAAGTGAACTGTCATTCAATCTTTATTTGATGGACTGGCAGCTCACTTCATGTGCACTCCACATGAGATTTCACGTAGAGGTGTTTACAGAATAGCAGTACAGAATGTCGTCGCGTGACTTTACTAGCATTTAATGTATGACTTTTTGAATTCCCTTCCAAAAACCTAGGGATTAGCCAAATATTGAATTTTAGATTTTATTTGGTATTATTTTTCAGCTACTAAAAGCTCTTGTGAAAACAGCAATATGCCGGAAGCTTCTAACAACGCCACATGCGTCCTCTCTCCAATAGAAAATGGAAGAAAGTCTAGTGCTACAAATTCGAAGGGCAAAAACACTAATGCTACAAAGGAGACGGGCAAAAACTCTAATGCTACAAAAAAGACGGGCAAGAACTCTAATGCTACAAATGAGACTCACAAAAACTCAAATACTACCATGAAGACGGGCAAAAACTCTAATGCTACAAATGAGATGGGTGAAAACTCTAACGTTACTAGCATAACAGACTCCAGTGACCACGGTTGGTATTTTTAAAATAAACTTTACTCTGAGATGATCACGATTGTGATTAAGATTCGTGAAGTAAAAAAAAATAAAACACAAAAAAAAAAAATTCTTCATGTTGTAAGCTTAGTTATCCCTTGCTTATTAATGGATTCCTACTTCATATTGAACTACCTATTACTTTGTATTATTATATGATTGCCCCGTTGTTGGTCACGTGGCCACAAGCGCTACTGCTAAGTGTGGTATACTGAATTCGATTTCCAGATCGTACAAAGTTTTTTTTGTGTTTTTCAATTATTAATTTCTGAGTAGTATTTGAGTTCGTCCTGCGCCTGATCTCTCCCCAATCGTGTCGGATTGTCGTCGTCCCATCGGATGAGAGTAAACGAACGCACTAGATAGATATACAATATATTTAATATCTCCTGTGTACTTTTCTAATCTCCGTTGGGATTAGCCACCTTGACAGTCATTGGCCTGGAGAACGATTATTGTCATGTCACTAGTTGCAGATGCAGTTACTAGTAAAAACTTAACCATCTGGACATCATCAATATCCGCAAGCGTACTAGTCCTTCTAGTTGTGATTTATGCAATTAACAAACGACGCCGAAGAGAAGTGAATCGACGACAAAGATCACAGCGACCGTTACCCGCAATACCAAGACAGCAGTCACCAAATGAAGTAAGTTTTAATTACATTCAATCTCACTGACATGTGTGATCTGGAGGCAAAAGTCCTCGCGCACATCTGGGAGTGGCGTGAGGAGGCGAAACGCCGGGGCATAACTGCACCCCACAGAGCAAGGAAAGAGAGCTCCCGCAGGATCTGATGGCGATATGGAGAGAGTAATTGTCGCAACCCACCGCTGGGCACGCTACAATTGCGGCGTTACGGCCTCTCTTTTAACAGTGGCTGGAGAGGACGCCGTGGCGCCTGACGCAGGTCTTCACTGGATACGGATGTTTCGAGAGTCGACGGCGCGTAGTGTTCCACACGTGCCTCAAAGAGATGTCAATAGTACCTGATGGGGTCTGTTAGGGCCGATGCCTACCTGGGGCTACCCTTGGCATTCAGGCAATTGAAGGAACAAGCTTGGGTTTTAATCAGTAAAAGTCTGACACGCCCTTCCGCTCCACCTAGAGTGGAAGAGGTCATTGGACGATATCCCACTCCAAAAAAAATAAAAATATATGTGCACCGTAATTCAACACTCGACAAAAGTAGCCTTTCATCCAAACTAATATTCTACAAGCGACGTTTCATCTTCAGTTAAACATCGTTTTGTTTATTAAAATTTACTTGTTTATTTTTCAGATTGATCTAAATTCACCATTTTACGTGAATTTACTCTTGAGGAGTGAGTGCCAGCTAGAAATCCAGGCCAGAGAGGAACCGCAGTACGAAGAAGTGATGTATCAGTAGTTACTATCCGATTGTACCTGTGTGCACAAATAAAGATATTTGATTTGATTTAATTTCATTTAACGAGCAGTCGTGTAAATTATTTCATCACCGCTCTCAAATCTTTTACTAGCTCGCACTGTATCCACGTGGTGGACTGCAGCCCACTCTCTCTCACAGAGAGAAGGCCTTTGTCCTAGCAGTGTGAACGTTATGGGCTGATTATGCTTTTGCATCAGCTGAAACCTGCCAAGACTCGCAAAATGGGCCTACTTTGTAAGTCCAAAAAACGATTTTGCGAAAAACTCTTTGAGTAGCATACTTCTCGTTGCTAAGAAACTTATAAGGTTGGAATCTGCTAAATCCTTGTTTTCGATCTAGCGGATCTGCAGATAGAGATAGATCAAACATATTGTATATAGTTTTGAAAGCTTGTGCGAGTGTGTGGTACTAAAATAAAATAAGTTTCATGTATGATGATGTAACTTTGTATGTAATAAACAATCCAACCCAAGAAATAATTAACCGACAAAAAAAAGGAGGAGGTTCTCAATTCGACCGTATATTTATATATTTTGATGTATGTTCAGCTTACACTCCGTTATTTTTTTTAACCGATTTTGATGATTTTTTTTTTTAGTGTTGGTATATCTCAAGGGTAGTCCCATGTCAAGGAAGTCAGGACCTGATGATGGGATCCTGAGAAAATTGAAAGAAACCCTCGGAATTCATGGGCACAAATAGTGTTCCTGTTTCATTTTCATAACTTAATCAGGTATTTGCGTTTAGGAATCATCACGACTCAAAATTAGTTTTATGTAAAATTTGATAGTTTATGTAAATAAGCTCAATTCCTACTCAAGACTTATAAGGTTTATTTTGTTTTGTTTGATTTAAATTGTTGAGTGTGGGAAGGGGAATGCGTTGGGATAGCGAACTGTACTTTATTATGAATACAAATAATACAAGCAAGCGCCCACTTCGACGGGCTTGCTAGAACTAGCTAGAAACAACAGCAATAACATTCCTTCCTCCTTCCTTTCCTCCTTTCCTTTATTCTAATATTCAAACCACTTTTCAGTATTATCGACTGCCAGCTGAAGGCCGGTACTCACACGCCGACTATAGGCTGTGTATACAATCGCCACAATATCTACTTAAAACCATTTAACTTTATCATATTGATATTATAAATGCGATAGTAACTCTGTCTGTCTGTCTGTTACCTAGTCATGTCTCAACGTCTGTAACAAACGGGTGGACCATGATTGTCCTGGAACAGGACATAGGATACTTTTTGTCGCGGGCGTATGTTTCCTTGACATAATTTGCAGCAGTCAACGCAAACGAGATTGATGGCACAACCTAGATGTTACAATGACGTAATATTTATAAAAAAAATATATTTTCAAAAAACCAATGTTATTTTTTTATTTTTTTTGTGAGTTATAGTTTTGGAATGTCCTCCTCGAGCCCTTTATTTTACTTCACATTATCATGTCACAAAAGAATGCGACCTTTTTTTTTTTTTGGTGGGGTGGGAAATGATCCAATGACTTCTCCCGCTCTGGGTGGAGTGGGAGGGCGTGTCAGACTCTTACTGACTAAAACCCACCCCTGTTCCTTCCCTACCTGAGTGCCCAGGGGTGCAGTAACTCATTTTCAGAATTTATCCGCTATCCCTAGGCATGCAGGCACCGGCCACGACGGGCTCCGTCAGTGGTGGCTGACTACATCTCTTTGAGGCGCGCGTGGAACACTACGCGCCGTCGACTCACGGGCCTGGTGCTGATCGGACGGCGAGCTACCCACTGCTCGCCGTCCGCAGGCTCGGGTCTACGGTGGCCGGAAATCGTCTCGCGACGTCCTACGCCCAGTACGCCCGGTACCTCTCCTGCGGTGGTAGCGGCCGGGGCCGTGAGCTTCCCTCACGCGTCCCGCCTCCGCCTTCGCGAGCATTACTGCTTCGCAGAAGGAGGAGACGGCTTCCCATTCCCTCTTGCTCCGTACCATGGCCTGAACCAAGGCAGGGCGCGAGAGGTCGCTGCCGCCTATCGCATCCACGAGGACACGGCGGTGCTCTGCCCAAGCGGGGCAAAACTCCACCGTATGCTCCACCGTGTCCTCTGGGCGATCCTCGCAGTGGAAACACCCAGGGGTCACCTCCCGCTTGATTCGAAACAGGAACCTCCCGAAACAGCCGTGTCCGGTGAGGACCTGCGTCAGGCGGAAGGTGAGGGTGCCGTGAGGCCTCTCCAGCCACTCCTCAAAGAGGGAAGAATGCGACCTCTGAGGTCGTATTTTTTTTTTGTGACAACATAATGGGTGGGTGCCATTATGTTGTACTCACCAACCCGCATCGGGCCGTGTGGTGAATTACGGCCCACACCCTCTCACAGAGAGGAGGCCTGTGTCCTAGCAGTGGGGACAATAAAAGGTGATGATGATAATGAACCTAATGGCAGCCGCCACTTATTTTTTTTCAAGTTCTTATGGCCCATGTCACTTCGGCAGTAAAACCCAATCTAATAATTATTCTTCATTGGTTGAAATCCATTCACCTCTTTACTATCGAAAAATATTACCGTCCTTTTGGGGCAGTTGGGTATAATTGAATTTATTATTGCAACTGTCACAATCACACGGTAAAAGTAGGTACTGTAAAAACTTTTCACAATCGTCGCTGAAGTCTAATCACCCCGTGTGAGATAAATATCGTGACGTTATATATGTATGTATGTTATGATTTTAATATAAACAAGTAATACCTTCTTCAAAGTATTTTTTTTCTATTTTTCTTGTAATTTTCCAAATAAGTAGGTACATTTTATAACTTGAGTGACTATTAGATACCCGAAACTTGGCTTACGAGGTTGGATCAAGGATCTGATACAGAAGGCAGCAGTCCCGAGGTAAAGTAGTCATTGGAACTGTAACCACCGGCAGCTTGGATCTCTCTTGCTCCCGACACTGGCAGACTGCTATTTCATATTTTAAATGTTGTTTGTAATAAAACATAAATTTGAAGTTGCTAGCCTCTGGTGGCAAGAGTCACAGGAACCGTAGCAAAGAGCAAACTATTGGTCAGGAAATGAAACACGCACCGTAATCACAAATTTTACTTTTATTTTATGAATCATATTAAGAGAGTTCCCCAAAATGCCCACCCGTCACCACTTCCTAGTGTTTTACGAGTAGCTGAGGAGAAGGAGTGGTGGAACAAACTCCCCAGCAACACATCTGTCTGATAAGTTAGAAGAACTTGTACATGGAATACACAATCCAATATTAAATACTTATTTAAAAACACTTTAATCACTTTAATTATAATTCAATTTAAAATAAAATAATAATATCAAAGTAACATATATGTCCGACTTGCCCGAACGCCAGCGAGCGAATGCCCTGCGCCCGCACTGCGCACGCCTTATAAGCTCCGCGTTGGTAGTGGGGCGTCGCAGTGGGGGCGATATACGTAAGTTGTTTGTTCCGTCGCAAATATAATGCTTCTTAAATAGTTTATGACCTAACAGCTCGGCCATCCTGTTCCAAGCGAGTCCCTTCCGCTTCTTTTTTTTTTTTTTTTTTTCATCTAAATTTGTAATTTATTGTCCTTCTTTATTTTAGTAGCATTCCTTGAAACTACGAGTACAGTATGACATTTTATATTATCTATAGATACCAAATGGGAAAAAAAAACTCGTTCAACTTTAACATTTGAAATCATAGGATATAATACAAATTTCGATAAGTTGATAGGGTAGTTGTTTTCATTCCTCCTTGCCTTGGACACATCTCTGTTCGTTTTCACTTGTGCATGAATCATTCTCTGATGAATCAGATTCTAAAACTCTGTTAAAATTTATCCATCCATTTTGCTTTTTTGGCTAACATTTCCGTCAAAAGCTCTGCATAATCTTACTTTCTTTCGTTCCATTCCTCATATTCCGTTTGATCATATGCTCCTAATGTGATACTTTATATTCCATCAGAATTACTGTGCACAGGCTCTTGCCTCGAGCTTTGTGTCCGCCTCTCCAAGTTCAGATTGACCATAATCTGATCTTGACCTGTAACCTTCGGTCCTCCTCACTGTATATGTGTCAGACCTTCCCCTGCTCAAGTCACATCAAGTATTCCTTAACCCTTTACCACGGGTTTGTTTTCTTACAGGTCCCTTACCTCGAGTTGCCTGTGCATCAGACCCTTTGCCTCGGGTTTCTTTACCTACAGGCCCCTTACCTCGGGTTACCTGTTCATCAGACCCTTTGCCTCGGGTTTGTTTACCTACAGGTCCCTTACCTCGGGTTGCCTGTTCATCAGACCCTTTACCACGGGTTTGTTTACCTACAGGTCCCTTAACTCGGGTTGCCTGTTCATCAGACCCTTTACCACGGGTTTGTTTACCTACAGGTCCCTTACCTCGGGTTGCCTGTTCATCAGACCCTTTACCACGGGTTTGTTTACCTACAGGTCCCTTACCTCGGGTTGCCTGTTCATCAGACCCTTTACCACGGGTTTGTTTACCTACAGGTCCCTTACCTCGGGTTACCTTTTCATAAGACCCTTTACCATGGGTTTGTTTACCTATAGGTCCCTACCTCGGGTTGCCTGTTCCTTAGACCCTTTAGCTATTTCTTTAAATTAATAATTTCTTAATTCTACTAATCCTTCCTTTACCTCCTTAATTATTACTCATTCTCTATTATCATCCCGTTTCCTATACTTTTTTCATTATATTATTAATTTCCTAATTCTACTAATTCTTCCTTCACTCCACACCTTATTATTATTTTTCAATTTAATGGTGGTTACTTCCAACCAAATTGCCCAATTTAATGCGAGGCCCTTCCAACCAAGTTTTCCCAATTTAATGGAGGTTACTTCCAACAATGTTTCCTAATTTAATAGAGGTTTATACTTCCAACCAAGTTTCCCATTTTAATGGAAGTTACTTCCTACCAAATTTCCCAATTTAACGCAGGTTACTTTTAACCAAGTTTTCTAATTTGATGGAGGTTGATACTTCAGACCAAGAAGTTTCCTAACTTAATGGAAATAACTTCCAACCAAGAAGTTGTCCCAACTTAATGGAGTTTACTTCTGTCATCATACCCCAAAATCTCTCACCCGCTTTAGGCAAGAATTAATAAATCACTTTTTCTCCTCTACATTAAGACTTATTTGTCTCTTACTAAAATCACCACTGTACTCTTTTTACAAGCTTCTTTTTTTCCAAATGACATCTCTCGTCATTCCCAAAAATTTATAATAATAAGATCAATAGCTACAATGAGGAAGTTATTATAAATCTCATTAAATGACTAAGTAAAATATGATAATACTATATTGATGTAAATTGGCGAAGACACTGGTCCCCATGACACAGTCAACACTAGTTAAGTGATGAAAGGATCCACATTTTTATGTAAATTAACTTGGTTTAGACTTCGCTTTGATTCTACTTTACTCAACTTAAGACTGTTTTACTTCACTTGAGACTATGTTGCTTTACTATTTTACTTTACTCGAGACTCTACTTTACTTTACTCGGGACTCTACTTTACTTTACTCGAGACTTTACTCGAGACCGTACTCGAGACGTTACTTTTACTCGAGACTTTACTCGAGACTTTACTTTACTCGAGACTTTACTTTACTCGAGACTTTACTTTACTCGAGACTTTACTTTACTTTACTCGAGACTAAAATTGACAGTTAACTTGACTTGACAGTTCACCCGACTTGACATTCCACCCGACTTGACATTCGACCTGACCCGACAGTCGACCTTACCCGACAGTCGACCTTACCCGACAGTCGAACATACCCGACAGTCGACCTTACCCGACAGTCGACCTTACCCGACAGTCGACCTTACACGACAGTCGACCTTACACGACAGTCGACCTTACCCGACAGTCGACCTTACCCGACAGTCAACTCGACTTAACCTTTTGGTTAATTGGCCTTAACCCCACGGTCAACTCGACTTAATATCACAGTTGACTTAACCCAACTTCACAGTTAACTTAACCCAACTTCACAGTCAACTTAACCCAACTTCACAGTCAACTTAACCCAACTTCACAGTCAACTTAACCCAACTTCACAGTCAACTTAACCCAACTTCACAGTCAACTTAACCCAACTTCACAGTTAACTTAACCCAACTTCATAGTAAACTTAATCCAACTTCATAGTAAACTTAACCCAACTTCATAGTAAACTTAACCCAACTTCATAGTAAACTTAACCCAACTTCATAGTAAACTTAACCCAACTTCATAGTAAACTTAACCCAACTTCATAGTAAACTTAACCCAACTTCATAGTAAACTTAACCCAACTTCATAGTAAACTTAACCCAACTTCATAGTAAACTTGAAAATCATCGATATTGTATGCTACACATTCATCACTTGACGCATACACATAGGTACTTAGCAATACTAATATTTTATACCTGACCTGGCTAAGTCAGTGACCTGGCACACTGAAGCGTATTTAACACCCACAGCTAGTAATACATGCCCCAAGACCTAAACCCGTCCGCGAAGCTAAGTTCTGGCCAAGAACGTCGAATCCAAACCTATGACTTGACGTGTAGTATTAGTGAGAACTGGCACTTTTAACACTATAGCCCGATCCACCAAGCAATAAAAGCGTAACTCTTTTCTTTACAGATGTTGTAATATTTGCCGCATCGAGGTAAATATCTCAAGACCGTTTCTATTTTTCCCAGCGCTGCCCTAATGAGGCACTATCACCTTCCAAATCTAGTTTTTCTAATATTAGATTGTGTGCGGGGTGGCTTTTTAAGAATTTAAAGACCTTTGCGACTTTGTTGACTTACGATATTCCAATTCAATAGAAGTGCCTTTGGATCAAATATTTCCCATCTAATGGAAGCATCAAAGTACCATTATTTAATTTGATAAGGTATCCGTAATTTATAAGGTATTAGGTATGTACATAATTCTATTTGCACAAATACCCACGAGATGTGTCGCACTCCATTACCAAGTGTATTCATTTTTTTATTCTTAAAGTATTTGCTATAAAATCTATCTTGAATCAAATAAATGTCTTGTATGTTCCTACCATGACATTAATAAACGTATAAAAAAAAACTTCTAAAATAACCCATCGTTAAACAAAAACAATAACAAAAAAAGACCATGGCACTTTCTGCCAAGCGTCCACCAAATTCCCTTGTAGGTACATATCATCAACTACCAACTCAAATTTTTTCATTTTGTTTTGCAATCGTTTTGACCTGCGGTTAAATGCTAAATGCAGATTAGATCTTTTGCCGTTTGTAAGTTAATTTGTAGTAATAATGCATCTTAAATATTTTAGCAACAATTTTGTTGTCATTAACCCCCTTTTAAGTTTTATTTTTTTTATTTATTTTTTTCTATTTATTATTTCTGATTTTGTATTATTATTTGAGACTTCTAAATAAATGTACTAGCCATTTTCCATCCTTTTCATCCCACATATACACTGATGTCACTTCTTCACATATTTTTTTTTTTCTAATATAAGATTTGCCATTGTTACTTTTGTTAAGCACATAAAATACGTCCGGTCTCAAATGGGTATCGTCCGTTAACATGACTTGCTTCTATTTGTCAATCGTTCTCTTTTATTCTTAACTCTTATTTAAGTCTTCTTATTTTGCAATAGTGATTATTGCATGTAAGTTACAAATGTTTTTTTTTTTTTTTTAATTTTTTTATCAATACTCATTATTCGATCGGGAATTGAACTCGATATTGCTTTATCCGTAACATTAAAGCACTGCAGTGGGTATAGTATATCGTTAATGGGTAATAATTAAAACGGAACATGATTTATGTATGTATGTACCTACACAATAACACTTATGTGTCTGGCCCACCATGTGTGCGGTAGACGCGGTAAAGATTAAGAATTAAATATCCTATTGCATGGCCTAGTCATACAACGTTTAAACTTTCATCGATTTAGAACGGATGTATAATGAAAGCAAGCAAAGTCAAAAATGACCACTGTTCGTATGATGATAAACAAAGCATTCATCACTCATGAACGCTTGATGTCCATAGACGCCACAACAATTAAACTTCATAGCTTCCCGGTTACCACCCGCGAACCGAATAATATAATAAACCGAATACTTTACAAACATCTACCTTTTTAAATTCCTTGGAAAAAACTATTTAAATTATCTATTTAGACACCGCATCAGTGTATTGCAATATTTTAAGTTCCTTTTTCTCTTCAATTAATAGGTACAGAAATTTATAACGAAAAAAAATATGACGACCACTTTATATGGTAATTATTTATTATGCTACCCGCACCACGCTCTTAAATATATTATCGAGCGCATAATGTGCCTATGTATTTTAGTTTGAAGATCTAGATGTAGACTATGCAGTACTATAGTTTATATTTTTTTTTACTTCAATTGGTATCTTGTTCCACTATGGGTACGTAAGAAATATTCAATAACCTATGTTTTTTTTTCTTCAAGCAGTGAATTATGACAGGTCAAAAATGTAAAAGTAATACTCACAGACTCGTCGCCAAATGTACTGTTTGTTTATATTATCTTATCTGCTGTATCATCTCACTGCTTTACACACCGTGTGCATGTCCGTCCCGGTTCGCAGCAAGCATAATAGTAACTGAAGGAGGGGGGTATTCCTCACTCCGCCACCTCACGACAGTGAGCGGTGTGTACATATGAGATGACAGAGTCTTGATCACTATTCACGCATAGTACATGAGGAGTATGAAATTCAGCACAGTCATAGTTTATATGGAGAAGGAGTGCAGAACGTTTCACCGAGCCGTGGACGTGAAAAGAAAATATGAAATTTTCTGGATTATCCCACTTCTGAACTATTGGTCAGGAAATGAAACACGCACCGTAATCACAAATTTTACTTTTATTTTATGAATCATATTAAGAGAGTTCCCCAAAATGCCCACCCGTCACCACTTCCTAGTGTTTTACGAGTAGCTGAGGAGAAGGAGTGGTGGAACAAACTCCCCAGCAACACATCTGTCTGATAAGTTAGAAGAACTTGTACATGGAATACACAATCCAATATTAAATACTTATTTAAAAACACTTTAATCACTTTAATTATAATTCAATTTAAAATAAAATAATAATATCAAAGTAACATATATGTCCGACTTGCCCGAACGCCAGCGAGCGAATGCCCTGCGCCCGCACTGCGCACGCCTTATAAGCTCCGCGTTGGTAGTGGGGCGTCGCAGTGGGGGCGATATACGTAAGTTGTTTGTTCCGTCGCAAATATAATGCTTCTTAAATAGTTTATGACCTAACAAAACATATTAATATTGTGATAAATTCGGAGAGGAGCTCGTGGCTAAAGTAATAACAGCCGCACGGGTCGATCTGTCAGGTTAAGCAACGCTTTCCGGGTTGGTCCATGGATGGGTCGTTACGGGCCGTCAGAAGCCCGAAAGTCTGACAACCAGTCTTACCAAGGGGTATCGTATTACTCAGTTACTGGGTTGTGGAGATCAGATAAGCAGTCGCTCCATGTAAAATATTGGTATTTGGCTGTAGCTGGTTAGACTGGAAGCCGACCCCAAGATAGTTGGGAAAAGGCTAGGCAGATTTGATTGTGAAAAATTAGATTAGACACCGGCAGACTGCTATTTCAAATTTAAAATGTTATTTGTAATAAAACATAAATTTGAAGTTGCTAGCCTCTGGTGGCAAGAATCACAGGAATCATAGCAAAGAGCAAACATATTATGTAGATATTGTGACAAATTAGATTCAGGCATAAACATACACATAACACCAATTATATTATACACAATATACGAGTATATTACGTACATAGTAACAGACGTTTGAAATCTGTTGGCGGGGATGCCCATTTTGACAAGTTGCGCTAATGAATAGTACAAAATATTAGTAGGGGAGCCCATGATGCTAAACGGGGGTTTACTCGAGCGTCGTGCGGACCTATTGGATTTTGTAGATTAAATAATATTTAGAATAAAAAGTCATAATCACGCTTTCCCCACCTCTGTAAGAGGAAACTTGATATTATCAAGTTTCCTCTTACAGAGGTGGGGAAAGCGTCTACAGATTTTCAAAAATGTAAAAAAAAACAACAACATGGATATACATAACCGTGTCAGATATTGATAATTTAGATACCCCAACGTATCTCTAATGTCAAAGGTATGTTCATCTGCCGACTTGCGTGGTGGGGATAGCCGTCCGAAAGAGTAGACACCGAAATTTTTTTTTATTTTTTCAAGCCCGTCGGATATTCAGAGGGTATGTTAAGTGAACCCTAAAAATGCCCTCTCTAAATCTGATGATTGAAAAGTATCGCAAGCTCGTAGCGAATTTATGAAAATGCAAAAAAACGCCATATTGAATTACTCGAACTTGTCAGATTTTTATACAGAAGGTTCAGCTTGATGTTCCAGTCATGCTAGCCTAAAATTTGACGATTATTTTGAGGGGTATTATTATAATAAATACCAGGGGTAGTAAACAATCAAACACTTCACTTTATTTTTAAATCTGTATATTGCTTCTGTAATTCCTATTACACGTAATACTTATTCTTTACACATAAATGTTCACTGTAAATATTCTTATACATATAGGTACATTCACTGTAAATAATGTACTTGAGTATTGCTTTCGCTTACCAGTCTTCAACTGACTCGAGTCGATCGAGCAGTCGCTACGCCCCGCAAGGGGCGTGGCAGGCGGTATCAGGACTTAGTCCTCTGACCGCGGGGGCCATACTGTGGCCCGTAAATACGGACCCATCATTTGGGTGCCCACTGGGCATGGCGATTTTGGGCGCGGCGGGGGCCGCCGCGCCCATGTGAGAAGATGAGTGTTGTTTACTGTAGGTTTATTGACGTATCTTCGCGACACCCCGGCGGTCTGCCACCGCTAGGTGAGACCCCCAGTTGCCTGGGGGAGGCCCGGCGGATGGCGACCTGCGACAGAGATGCCGACTTCATAACAAACCTACAGTATGGGTGTGTGGCTCCCGTCTGACACGTTTCCAGAGCGGGCCGGTTGCGCGCAGACCGCGGAGCCGTCAGTGTGTGTGTGAGCGGTATTGTACTGTGAGTCACCGCTCAGTGCGTATGCACCGAATAGCGAGCCCGCGCTGCCTTATCCGGTGCGTGAGTTTGTTCGCATGTATAGTTTCGCGTGTGTGATTCGGCTTGCAACGTGCCTATATTAACCTAGAACACGTTGCTTGCCGGGGTGAGTGTATTATGTACAGTGTCACTGTTTGAGTAAGCCACGTGTAACCTGTGGCGGCTTACTCAGGCGTCAATCCGGTGGATGGGATCGCAGTTGTCCGCTAACAGGTCGCGGGGCAGGCGCCTCGCGTCGGGGGGGCGCGCATGCCACGGCGCCAGGTGCTTGACGTGAAGCCAAGCAGATGCGTCGGCACGCGCGAACATTCCCTTCGCAAGGTGTCGCACAAAATCGTCCAGGCTCTCAATCCCGAGGTCTCGTTGGATGACGTCATTTCTCACCATACGAGGGGCGTCAAGCACGCTCCGCAGCGCTAGGTGTTGTTGCGCGCGGAGGGTTTTGCGGTTTCCCTCGCTGGTGAGGGCGAACCAAGCTGGGGCGGCGTACGTCAAAATTGGGCGGATGTACAACTTGTACACGCCCAGCTTGACGCGCTCCGGGAGTCGGGACGAGAGCACAGACTTGAGCAGGTGGCGGGCAACCCTGCCCTGCGCGGCGACCCTACGGACATGCGGTCCCATCGTGAGCCGACGGTCGATGGTCACACCCAGGTACTTGGCCCGGGGCGCCCAATCGACTTCGGCTCCAAGCAGTTTCAGACGTGGTGGGAGGGGCGCCGATCCGGTGATCAGCGCCTGCGTTTTACTCACGTTAACCGACAGACGCCACTTGGCAAGCCAGTCGGGGAGGAGGTCGAGGGCGCGCTGCATTTTGACGGCCGCGTACTTCGCGTTGAGCGAGGTAGTAATGTACGCGGCATCGTCAGCGTACAGCGCGAGCGTCGACTCTGGAGTAGTGGGGGCGTCGTAAGTGTAACGTGAGTAACACGCCGGCGACACGCAGCTGCCCTGCGGCACGCCCGCCTGGACGGGGCGGGGGGCGGACAGCGCTCCGTCGACCACCACTCTGAAGCTCCTGTGGGACAGAAAAGACGAGACCACTCTCACTACGCGACGGGGCGCGTCTGACGTGGACAGTTTATAAATAAGGCCGTCGTGCCACACGCGGTCGAAGGCCTTCTCCATGTCGAGGAATACTGCAACAGCGTACTCCTTTTTATTCATAGCTGCCGACAGCAGGTGCAGTACCCTCGACAGCTGGAGCGTCGTGCTATGTTCCGCGCGAAACCCGAATTGCTCCGGGCGCGGTTGGATGTGTGGAGTGAGATGGGGCGTTGGTGAGCTGACGGCACAATCTATGGATCGATGGCCAGTCACCTGTCGCAGCGTCTATCCTTTCCTCCCAGCTCGCGGTGGCCAGAGCCTTCAGCTCGGCCTTTACCCTCTCCGCGAGACGGTTGAGTTGGGTCTTGAGTGTCGGGCATCTTAACTGTTGCCACTGCTTGCGTAGGCGCCTCCTCTCGGCGACCATTGCGCATATTCGTGACGGCAGAGGCGGCAGTGGCCCTCTCCCCTGCGTCAGGGGCGTAGTTGTCGCCTCCTCTAAGGCGCGTGCAGCTGCACGCCAAGGGCGTACAGTGTGCGCAGCGACGGCGGGGGGAGTGCCTGATGGATGACTCTTCGTTTCACCAATACTGCCAGACCACGGTATTGGATATCTAGGGCCGACCTTTCGTCCTTGCGATAAACGAGGTAGCCCGGGAACCTGACCTTATCCTCAGGCCCCAGATGGGTTCGTTTATCAGCGCCACGTCGATGTTTTGATCCCTAAGGAGGTGGCGGAGTGGGGCGACCTTGTTCCGAAGGCCGCGGGCATTCCAGTGCAACATCCTTAGCGTGCTATGTTCCATGGCAAAGTTGGAGTAGTTTCACCATGCCGCTAAGGATGGCTTGCTCGACATCCTGCCCCCGACTGACGGCCGCGATGAGGTCCGTCAGTATTCGAATGGCGCAGGTTGTAAAATCTTTGGTATTGGCGCTGGCAGTTCTGTCGGCGCCCCTGGCTTGCTGTCTCGGGACTTGTGAGCGCTTAAGGGGCGCAATGCCGGCGCCCTCAGTGGCGCCCTTCTTTCCCTTCACAACCTGCGCCTTTGTCGGGGCAGGGGCGGCCGTGGGGACCTCTTCTTGGGTCGCTGGGGGCTTAGGCTTTCTGCCCTTGCCCCCGCGCTTCCGCTTCCTCCGCCCTGAGGAGGTGGTTCCTCCGCGAGATGTGGGCCCGTTGGCTGTCGCCATCAGCGACCCGCCTTGGGCCTCCTTGTACTTGGCGACATCCTCATCTGTGGGTGGTGGACGGCGCGGTGTGCTGGCCGTGATGGCGACAGTCCCCGCTCGCCTGTTCCGTATTTCTCTCTGGAAAACGGGGCACTTGACGTTGCACGCCGGGTGGTCGCCACCGCAGTTCGCGCAGGTGGCGGGCTCTTCCCGCGGACGTGGGCAGTCTCTAGCAGCGTGCCCCTCCCCGCATCGGACACAAGCGAACGGGCGGTGACACTGGTGCGACGAGTGTCTGAACTTTTGGCACCGGTGGCACTGAGCGGGCCCCCGCTTCCCACGCCACGCCTCGACACGGACACCACGCATGAACATAAAAGTGGTCGTGTCGAATATGCGGCGCACGTCATTCGTGCGCTGCAGCACGGCGTGGAAAACGCAGCCGGGTTTTCCTTGGCGCCCCTTAATGTGGCGCACATACTCCAGCACGTATCCTAGCTCGCGGAGTTTCTCCTCTATCTCCTTAGGATCTGTGTCGGCAGGCAGCCCCCTTATGGCTATTTTAAAATTCTTTTCCGCTGGCAGTGAGTAAGCGAACCAACTTACGCCACTCTCCTTCTCCAGCGATGTTAGGTATCGCTGGACCAGCCTATACTCGTCCTCAGACTCCGGCGAGAAGCGGACGCCAGTGCCGTAGGGACGTGCGTGAGGAGGCCGGCCCAGCTTGGCAGCAATTTCCCTAAAATGGGCGGCCCAGTTGCTGAGCTTCTCCACTACCAGCGGGGGGTAGCGGGGTTTCTTTTTTTGGCCTTTATCCTTGCCGTCCGCCGCCGAGTTCGAATCGGCGGCTTTTCCGGGGGTGGGGGCTGCGTCGGTAGTTGGGTCAGAAATGGTATCACTTACCCCAGCATCAAGTTCCATATCCGTGGGCCGGGGAGAGCGGGCGGTCCCTGCGATAGCAGGCGGCACGGCCGCTCGGCGACTGCGCGGTGACCGCTGCGGGCGCGGCGGGTCTGTGCAATACCGCTTCGCTTCTTCCTCGGCAGTCTCGTCGGTACTTCTTCTGCGCCGCTGGGCTCTAATTCCCTCCAGCGGCGGCGGCAAAGATGGGGTGGCATAGTTGTCGCACTCACTGTCACTTCCACTGTTACTAGTCGCGCGCACTCTACGCGCCCCATACCGGCTAGACGCCAGCGATGACGTCGACCCCGCGCGCGACGAAAGAGCCGATCCCATCGCAGGCGAATCACCGGCGGAGGCGCGAGGGGGCGCCGGTGGGTTTGGTGCGGGAGGCACGTTTAAGACAGGCGCCGAGTGATGGAGTGGATCGCGTGACGTCGGCCGGTCGCCAGCTATCGCTGCGCCCGCTAACGAGACGCGGGGCGCGGATGTGGCGGGGGGGACGCGCGACGACTGTACGCGGAACCCGGCGTGCGGGACGCTCACATTAGCGGCGTGGACGGGTGGCACTACAGTAGCTTGTTGCGGTGCTTTGGCCCGGTTGGCGGATGCGGAGGCGGATGCGGAGGTGGTTGCGGAGGTGGGTGCGGAGGTGGACACGAAGGACGCGGCGCGCGCTGTTCCGCGCGACTGCGTCACCACCAATGGTTTCGATGACGTGTGGGCTGGGGGGGGGGGGGCGTGGCGCCGCCCCGCGCAGGGATGAAGATGCGGAGGTCGCTATGCGGGCGTATGAAGGTCCGGCATAGAGCGGCACCGGACGAAATGCCTGATGGCGGATGGACACAGCGGCGGGTCGCCGGCCCGGCGGCAGCGCGGACGTAACGCGCGCAGACGTCGTCACTGCCGACGGCCCGGCCGCCGACGGTCTTCCTCCCTGAGTGGAGGACAGCTTCCCCTGCCTTTTGGGGGCAGGGTCTCTTTTAGGCTGCCCGGCTTCGGTCAGTGCTGTGTCGGACACCGCGCCTCCAATACTTGAAGGCGAATATGCCCGGCCCAGCACTGGCCGGTCTTCTTCTTCATCTTCTTCGGTTTTACCGGCGTCGCCGTGGCTCAAAGAGCCACGGGAGCCGGGTCTTGACATAACTTAGGCGTAGCCGCCGCGACCTAAACGGTGTGGACTTTATGCACCGGGAAATAAAAAATTAAAATTGGTCCGCGCGGAAAACTGCTGGGTGTCACTCGGTAAGACACGACCAGTGGATTTGGCTACGGGCGAATCCCTGACTCGAGTGAGCGCGCGCGCCAGCTTATATCTGCTTGGTCGCCCCACTAAAGCGGGGAGATCTACTTGCTTTGATTACGTAGTGATACGTAATCAAAACAAGTACTAAACAAAACATTGCGCACGCGAACATCGGATATCAGTACAAATTTTAAATATTATCTTTTAAGACTTTAACATTTTAATACAAATGAAATAAATTAATTAGTAGATTAAAAAATAAAAACGTACATTGTTCATAATAAACATTAAAGAGTTCAGTCTCTATTAAATATAACATAAACATAATTCATTTCTAACATTATTAATCTGACAGCAAGACTTTTTTATATTTCTAAGGATTTCTTTTCAATAACCATTGTGACGAATACAACCACGAACAATTACCGAAATATTTAGAGATAATTATCAATTATTTAGAAAATAATAAAAAATAAAATACAACCAAAAATAAAATTGTTTGAATCTTTGTCTTCATCCGAAGAATTACTATACTCCAAATCTAATAATTCAATTGGATCTTCAATATTATCTGTAGTTTCCGTATCTGTAACAAGAAATCATTATAACCGTAGCCAAAATTATATTGATTTCATGAAAAACGTGATATAAAAGTATTAAAAAGATATTATTTATTTGTTAAACTTAATGCACAAGTAAAAATTACTGCATAATGGCGGACTTAATGCCTTAGGCAAAAAAAAAAAAAAAAGAAAGAAAAAAGAAAGAAGAAAGATAGAAAAATATATACCAAAAGAAAGAAAGATAGAAAAAAGAAAGATATATACCTAAATCTGAAGTTCCGCTAATTAGGTACCAACTGGTGTTATGACAATGTCTTCATATGCATCAGGTACCTAATTGATTGCCAGTGAAGCAAGTTATTTGAAATTTTCCATCGACATTGACTGCATGTCCACCCGTAATTTTTTGGTGGCATGAATGACAGCTTTATTGTGTGTATTCCTCCACAAGCGCGCAATATATTTCATTCGCAATAAGTGCTTCCGTAGTACAGATTGGCAAGGTGGCAAGCAAAAAGCAATGTTATCACGGACGTTCATTGAGAAGGGCTGTGACATATTTGACACTTTATATTATTAAAGCCAAAATGGCTTTAATAAGACATGCATACGACTATATCATTGCCATACATTAATTGTACTAATCTTTATTCCAGCTGCACGCTCTAATATTCATAGACGATTTTAATTACTTTGGCTTGTGCAAATCGGCAGATTATTTACGTTACGCTCAAATCGTCAGATTTTCTAAATGTACACTTTTTTGCTAGTAATTAACCCACCTTGCCTTAATCTGACGCGCTTCAGTATTTCTGATGATCTTTTTTTTTACTAATCTGATGGGCTACCCTAGACGCACGGCCCTATGCAAAGGGCTCATTTATGGTAGAGGTACTCAACAGGATGCAAGGTATCATATATAAACATAGGGATGTTTATCTGTCGCGCTCGAGTAAATCCCAAAAACTTTTTGGGCTCCCCTACTATATAGAATAAGCATTTAAGTGAAAGAGATAGCTATCATTGCAACAGTTGCGCTTCAGTTGTTTTGTCGAGGCATAAATTATGACAAAACATCCCAATTAGGACGTTTTCGACGTTTTCGTGTTTTCACGATGCGCGCGCTAGAAACATGTCTGCCTCTTTTTATACATATATCATTGTATAACACAAAAACATGCAGCAATTCATGCAGTTAATATTTTAAGCAAAAGTACTGAGGTAGACAGTATTTTCACACCACCTGCTCGACAATGTCCAAATACATATCATGCAATCTCTATGTAAATTAAAGCAATATCTTTTAAGGGAGGTAAAGTTGTATGAAACTCCCAAGTGATTTAAATTTGTAACGTCAAATTCGTGTGGAAACTCTTGGAAAACTGTATGTAAAAAATACACATACGCCATTGTTAAGAGATTTGTTCGAAAATCCAACTGGCCACCGTAACCAGAACTCAAAAAAAAAGAAAATAGGCGCGATTTCAAAGAATGTGAAACAAAAGACTGTGTTAGGTGCTATGATTTTTTCTTCTGTCTTTCATACATTCAATCATTTAATAGTCGGTGAGCCGAACACACGCTGCTTTTTAAATGTTTGATAAAGGTAAATCACTTTTCGTCTGAAAAGTACACATGTTGTTATAACATGGGATTCAATGGAAAAAGCAAATGGGACCCATCGTTAATACTTAAAAAATGGGATCTAAAACTGAGATCCAACGAAAATAAATCATTTTTCGTACCACTTGCTTAAAAAAGTGACATTCTATACCACAAAAAGCGAACATAACAATAGTCATTTTTAATCTGTTAAAAACAGGGAAAGAAAATTGTACTGAATTTCATTCATCCTAATAAAGAATAAGGGGAGAATGTGATTTAAATTTGGAATACTTACCGAAATTTATACTGAAATACATCTGTGTTTACACCATTGAGTTTGTTAAAGCATTATACATCTTTTTGAAAAAGGAATACGCATTTATTATGCAGTTATGATTTTAAATAAAATTAAGAAAACCGACGAGGCCGTATGAGCTTGATGCCTTTGCTTTTCCGCCAAAAAATATTAGTCTAGGAATTTGCCGCATTTTTGTTTTCTTTAAATACATAAACGTTAAGTTTATTTTAATTTATTTTTATAAATAAGTTAATGTTCTAAAAATACGTTACGATGTTAAATCAAAGCGACAGTGACAGTGAATTGTCGGATTCCATCAGTGCAAATGCTGCCGCAATTATAAATAATTTGCTTCTGTTAGGTCTGCAGCTGAGGGTATACAGGGAAACAACCAGTTGGAGACGCTAAATAGTTATGAGCATTTATTTGATAAAACTAACTACTTTTATACATATTTTTTACAAATTATACTAGCGGGCACTTTGCGAAATAATGAGCCAATCACAGCACAACACGAATTCGTTTTGTGGTTCACAAATCTCACGACAGGGAGCGCCACCATCGCGGTGGCGTAAGCTAGGGCTCCGCGGTCGGTCGGTTGGCCGGGGAGGGTATATGTAAATATGCTGCTACAGTACTCCCCTCTCAAGCGAAGCGGACGGGTCGCCGGACCGTTCGTCCGGATGAGGTCTTCTGCACGGGAGTGCCAGGTGCCACTGTTGTTGAAGCTGTAGCTGCATCGTCGTCGTTGATTGTGTACGCAGGCTTCAGTCGGTCTATTGACACTGAACTTTGTCGGCCTGGTAGTTGCAGTGTAAACACTTTGTTTTCACGCTTTATTACTGTGTAAGGCCCGTCGTACGTTGGTTGCAGTGGTTTGCGTACGGCGTCAACTCTGATGAAAACTGAGTGGCATTTGTCTAAATCCGAATGCACGAATATGGCACGGTTGTTGCTATGCGGTTGGTTGAGTGATGGCTTGAGACTGTCTATTGTTCTGCGTATTTTATCGACGTACTCTGAGTCTGTGCTTTCACTACGTGGTGTTGATGAGAAAAAGTCACCTGGGAGACGTAAGTTACAACCATAGGTGAGCTGCGCAGCAGTAACTCTGGTATCAGTACGGCAAACAGCGCGGAGTCCAAGCAGCACGGTCGGTAGCTCGTCGATCCACGTACTTCCCTTTGTAAGGCGTGCGGTGAGCGCGGCCTTGAGTGATCTGTGCCAGCGTTCAATTATACCGTTGCTTTGTGGATGGTATGGCGTTGTACGTACACGATGTATACCCAGTAGATTGGTTAGGCATTGAACAGCTGACTCTCAAATTGCCGCCCTTGGTCACTAGTCAGAGTCTCTGGACATCCAAATCTCGCGATCCACGTCTCATATGTTGTCCTCGCGATGGTTTCTGCAGTGATGTCCGATATAGGCGTTGCTTCAGGCCACCGCGTCTTGCGGTCGATTATGGTAAGTAAATAACGATGACCGGTTGATGACGTAGGTAGCGGGCCGACGATATCAATGTGGATGTGCTTGAAACGCTCGGTGGGCGCAAATGTTGATAGCTTGCTACTTGTATGTCGGTGAACCTTCGCTCGCTGACAAGCTACACATGACTTGGTCCACGTGCCGGTATCTACATTCATGCTTGGCCAGAAGTACTTGTCTTGCATAAGTCTGCGCGTTGTTCTTACACCAGGATGACTTATTCCATGCAGCGCGTTGAAAGCAGCGAATCGGAATTCCTTTGTTAAGTACGGTCGTACGTTATTGGTGGAGATCTCGCAGTATATTTTATTGTTGGTGTCGGGTAAAGTAATTTGTTTGAGTTGAATATTACTTTGTTTCTTCAATGTGGGTAATTCGTCATCTTTTTTTTGTGCTTCACTTAGACTTGAATAATCTATGGTTGTGGGGCAGGTAATTGTCTCGATGCGTGAGAGTGCATCAGCCACTACGTTTTCCTTTCCACTGATGTGACGAATGTCAGTTGTAAACTCACTTATAAATAGCAACTGTCGAGTTCTTCGTTGGGTTTCACTGTCCGATGATAGTTTTGTTAACGCGTAGGTAAGCGGCTTGTGGTCGGTGAACACAATCAATTCACGACCCTCGTGCATTTTCCTGAAGTGCTTCACTGCCATGTACATTGCAAGTAGTTCCCGGTCATAAGTACTGTACTTCAATTGCGTATCCAAGAGCTTTTTGGAAAAGTAACTAAGTGGTTGCCACATGTTGTTTACGTGCTGTTGGAGTACTGCGCCGGCGCAACTATTAGATGCGTCGCACATTATTGCGAGCGGGGCGGTGTGGCTGGGATGTGCGAGCAGTGCGGCGTCGCGTAGGCTCCTCTTGCAATTCTCGAATGCGAGTGATGATTCATCGGTCCACTGGATTATTGTTTTATCGCGTTTTTTAGTGTTATGTAGATAGACATTGAGCGGCGCTTGCACGCTTGCGGCGTTTGGGATGTTATCACGATAATAGTTAAGCATTCTTAGGAAACTACGTAATGCTTCTACTGTCTTAGGTTTGGGATAGTCCTTGATGACCTTGACCTTCTCCTCTGGTGGTCTGATGCCTTCGCTTGATACTGTGTATCCCAAAAACTTGACTGTTGGCTGGCCAAAGACGCATTTTGCTGGATTAACAGCTATCCCGTTATCTTCTAACCGCTTGAGTACGGTGCGGAGATTTTCTCTATGTTCGCTGTCGTTTGTTGACACTACTAATAGATCGTCGACGAAAGGAAAAACATAATCCAATCCTCTCAGAGTATCGTGGATGAAGCGTTGGAATGTCTGTCCCGCGTTTTTAAGTCCTGGACACATTCTCGGGAATTCGTACAATCCGAACGGAGTAATGATAGCTGTTTTTTCGATATCTTGTTCTCGGACGGCAATTTGTTGATATGCGCGATTTAAATCAATGGTTGATAGCACTTTCTTACCGGCCAGGTGGCCCGAGTTCCAAATCTCTCTCGCGGAGTTGAGAGACGTCGTCGTCGTCGGGTACCGTTCCCTCCCCGTGCTCGTCCTCGGGGACTTCAATGCCAAGAACTTGGCTTGGGGTTCCCGGTACACGGACGCGCGGGGCAGGATGGTGGAGGACTGGGCTCTGGAGACAGACCTGGTCGTCCTGAACCGGGGTTCTGTCCCCACGTGCGTGCGGTGGCAGGGCGAATCGGTGGTGGATATCTCATTCGCCAGCCCCGCCCTGTCACCGTGCGTAGTTGACTGGCACGTCATGGAGGAGGTGGAGACGCATTCCGATCATCGGTATATCCGGTTTGACGTCTCCGCCCAGACCTCCAGCGCGCCGGTCCGACAGACCCCGAGTGGTCCGCGTTGGTCGCTGAAGCAGCTGGACCGGGAGCTACTCCTGGAAGCCTCGATCGTGCAGGCCTGGGTGACATCACCGGACAGGCCTGCCGACATAAACGACGAGGCAGAGTGGTTCCAGGAGGCCATGTCCGAGATCTGTGACGTGGCAATGCCCCGGGTCCGGCCTTGTGCTCGGCGCCAAGTGTACTGGTGGTCGGCGGTGCTTACGGCTTTACGCCAAGCGTGTATTGCCGCGCGACGCCGGTACACCAGGTATCGCAGGCGGCTCCGTAACCGCACGCCGGAAACGGAAGCCGTCGAGGCGGAGCTATACGAGGGGTACAGAGCTGCGAGGACCGCCCTCCGAGCGGAGATCTTGCGGGCCAAGAAATCGGCCCGCGAGGAGTCGCTGGAGGCTCTCAACAGAGACCCGTGGGGGCGCCCGTACAAAGCGGTGCGGCAGAAACTCCGCCCATGGGCCCCCCCCGCTGACGCAGAGTCTCCGGCCGCAGCTCGTGGAGGGCGTGGTGAGCGCTCTGTTCCCCTCGCGAGGGGAACATACCCCTCCGCCTATGGCTCCGCCTCCTGCGGTACCTGACGCGGACCAACCCGACGACGACGACGTTCCCGAAGTGACCGAGGTAGAGCTGAGAGCGGCGGTGCGTAGGCTGAACGCCAAAAGCACCGCCCCAGGACCCGATGGCTTTCATGGGAAAGCCTGGGTCCTGGCCTTGCAAGAGGCTCTCGGGCCTCGACTCAGAGGGCTTTTAAGCGCATGCTTGGAGAGGGGCCAGTTTCCACGTCGGTGGAAGACGGGGAAGCTGGTCCTGATCAAGAAGGTGGGGCGCCCTGCGGACTCTCCGTCCGCTTACCGGCCCATTGTGCTGCTCGACGAGGTGGGCAAGCTCTTTGAAAGAGTAATTGCAGACCGCCTCGTCGGGCAGATGGTGCGGGTGGGGCCGGATCTGGCGGAGAGCCAGTACGGCTTCCGCAGGGGGCGCTCCACGGTGGACGCCATCATGCGCGTACGAGCCCTCACGACGGGGGAGGCAGTTGCCCGGGGCAGGGTCGTCTTGGCGGTGTCTTTGGACATCTCCAATGCCTTCAACACCCTGCCCTGGAGTTGCATAGTGGAGGCACTCCGGTATCACCGGGTGCCGCCCTACCTCCGTCGCGTAGTCGAGGCGTATTTGACGGACAGAGCCGTCATCTACCCCGGTCATCAGGGAGAATGGAACCGGCGAGAGATGTCGTGCGGTGTTCCACAGGGATCGGTCCTGGGGCCGCCTTTGTGGAACATCGGATACGACTGGGTGCTGCGCTGCGACCTCCCCATTGGCGTCAGCGTAGTGTGCTACGCTGACGACACGCTAGTCTTAGCGCAGGGGTGGTCGCACGAGGCGGCGGCCGACCGTATGACACGCGGTGTTGCGACAGTCATAGGGAGGATCCGGCAACTGGGACTCGAGGTGGCATTGCACAAGTCCGAGGCCATGTGATTTCATGGCTATCGGAACGAGCCACCGGCGGGTTCCCAGATCACGGTAGGAGGGGTTCGCATCGGCGTCGAGGGTACGATGAAGTACCTGGGACTCGTCCTCGACAGCCGGTGGAACTTCGTCGAGCATTTTCGACGTTTGGCTCCCAGATTGGACAGGGCCGGGGCCGCCTTGAAGCGGCTCCTACCCAATCTGAAGGGGCCAAACGCCTCCTGCCGGAGGCTCTACGCGGGGATCGTGCGGTCCATGGCCCTCTACGGGGCACCGGTGTGGGCGCGTTCATTGACGCAGCGGTCAACGCGCCAGATGAACGCGGCCCAGAGGGTCATGGCCATCCGCATCATCCGCGGATACTGCACGATCTCCCGTGAGGCGGCGAGCCTCCTTGCCGGACTGTCACCGTGGGATCTGGAGGCAAAAATCCTCGCGCACCTGTACGAGTGGCGCGAGGAGGCTAAACGCCGGGGCGAAACTCCGCTGCCGCGACAACTCGCGGCTCGGCGGACAGAGCTCCGGCAGGATCTCATGGTGACATGGAGAGAGCGACTGTCGCAACCCAGCGCTGGGCACGCCACCATCAAGGCGGTAGTGCCCCTCTTTGAGGAGTGGCTGGAGAGGCGCCATGGCGCCCTCACCTTCCGCCTGACGCAGGTGCTCACCGGACATGGCTGTTTCGGGAGGTACCTGTGTCGGATCAAGGCGGAGGTGACCCCTGCGTGTTTCCACTGCGAGGATCGCCCCGTGGACACGGTGGAGCATACGGTGGAGGTTTGCCCCGCCTGGGCAGAACACCGCCGTGTCCTCGTGGATGCGATAGGCGGCAGCGACCTCTCGCGCCGTGCCCTGGTTCAGGCCATGGTACGGAGTGAGAGGGAATGGGGGGCCGTCTCCAACTTCTGCGAAGCAGTAATGCTCGCGAAGAGGGAGGCGGCACACGTTAGGGAGATTCAACAGAGACCGAGTCGCCCTAGCGCCCCCAGCAGCAGCCGTCGCAGGAGACGCCGGGGGCTGCGAGACGATCTCCGGCCACCGTAGACCCGGGCCTGCGGACGGCGAGTAGCGGGTAACTCGCCGTCCGATCAGCACCAGGCCCGAGAGTCGACGGCGCGTAGTGTTCCACGCGCGCCTCAAAGAGTTGTCAGCAAAGGACGGGGCCTGCCACGGCCAGTGCCTGCCCGGGGGTGGAGGATAAATTCGAAAGAGTTACCTCGCCCCCGGGCGCGTAGGGCAGGGAGGAACAGGGGTGGGTTTTAGTCAGTAAGAGTCTGACACGCCCTTCCGCTCCACCCCAGAGCGGAAAGAGTCATTAGATGATTTCCCACCCCCCAAAAAAAAAAAAAAAAAAAAAACCGGCCAGGTGGTAAGTAAAATCTATGATTCGAGGTATGGGGTAGCGGTCCGGTTTAGTCACTGTGTTCAGTCGTCGGTAGTCGCCACAGACGCGCAGATCGCCGTTCTTCTTGGCTACTACATAAAGCGGGCTTGACCACGGGCTTTTGCTTGGTCTGCATAGGCCTTGGTTGATCATGACTTCGAACTCGTGTCTGACTTTAGCGTAGCGGTGCGGTGGTATTGGTCGTGCTCGACATGTAGTGGTGGTCCTGTAGTTTCGATATAATGTTCGACGTTATTCTTGGGATTCAATTTCATTAAAGTCACTCGAGTTGTGTCTGGGTATTCTGCGAGTATATCGTGGTATGATTGCTGCAAGTCGACACTACGTACTGTGGGTTGGTTTGATATTCGTGCTGGCGCCGCGACAGACAGTTTGGTTGTCATATCTATCAGCCTTCAATTTCGTAGATCGACGTTGAGCTGGTGATAATTGAGGAAATCAGCTCCGATGATAGGTTTGCTGACGTCGGCGATTACAAACTTCCATCTATATGGCCTGCGTAGATTGAGATTCAGCTCCAGCGTTTTTTCTCCGTAGGTGGGTATGACGGTATTGTTAGCGGCGTACAGCGTGAAGGGTAATTTCTTCGAGCGTTGGCCTTTGATCCGTGGTAGTACAGATATGTTCGCCCCTGTGTCTACTAGGAATGTGAGTCTTGATGTCTTGTCATATATGAATAGGCGGTAGGATTCGTTATAAACGCCAGAGTCCGCCGCATCTAGCGCGTGTGCTAGTTTTCCGTGTTCTTTTGATGTTCTCTGTTGTTGTAAGAACATGGTTGACGACAACATCTTGCTTCTCTGCCGAACTTCCTGTGGTAGTAACAATACGGCGACGGCGTGCCTGAGCGCGAGTGTGACGGCGTAAATGCACGAGAGCGGGCGCGTGAACGCGATGTATGCGATGAATGTCCACGGCCCCGGTATCGACAGCGGCATACTGTATGTTGTGACGATTTAAGTGATGCTACTTCTAGAGATAGTTTCTTAATTTCTTTTACCAGATATTGTGCATAGCTTTTTGGCTGGCCTTGAGGTGCTTGTTGTTCGCATGAGACAGCTGTAACTTCCTGGGCTTGTTCAATCATCTTGTCTGCTAGTAGCGATAGTTCGTCTAGGCTGGTTTCCTTTGTGACGACGAGAACGGATCGTACCTGGGCTGGGAGATGATTCATCCACATGAGTCGCAACGTGGAATCTGGAACCTTATCACGTGCTAGGTTTCGCATGCGACGCAGCAGCTGTGAGGGTTTCTGGTCACCGAGCTCCATGTCAGACAATAGCTTCTGAAATTGCCGATTTTCTGACTCTTCGTAGACCGATATCAATCGTTCCTTCAACAAGTCGTACTGTTGTGCTGTAGGTGGGTCGTATAGCAGGTCGCAAATCTGTTCGACATCTTGTTTTTCCAATCGCGCGATTACCATCTGTGCTAGTTCTCGCTGTCCTTTCTTCAACTCATGCGTGGCGGCTTCAAAACTGACGAACCATAAGCGGGCTCGGTCACGCCAGAATGCTGGAATCCGTAGTGACAACGAAATTCCGGCTACTTCTGGGATGTGCAGTGCTGTAGATTCACTACTTTCGGGTTGCTTGGCCATGATTTGCGATGGTTGCGATAAGTTGTTCGCGGGGTCACCACTGTTAGGTCTGCAGCTGAGGGTATACAGGGAAACAACCAGTTGGAGACGCTAAATAGTTATGAGCATTTATTTGATAAAACTAACTACTTTTATACATATTTTTTACAAATTATATTAGCGGGCACTTTGCGAAATAATGAGCCAATCACAGCACAACACGAATTCGTTCTGTGGTTCACAAATCTCACGACAGGGAGCGCCACCATCGCGGTGGCGTAAGCTAGGGCTCCGCGGTCTGTCGGTTGGCCGGGGAGGGTATATGTAAATATGCTGCTACACTTCCAACAAAATCCAAGGAAAATTATTTAAAAACTTATGAAGAATTTTCAACGTGGAGAAGTGCGAAAGGCCTATCAATTTCAGAATCAGTACTTCTTGTCTATTTTAATTATTTATCCAAGACAAAGAATCCGAATACACTTTGGTGCATATACTCAAAACTGAAAGCTACAATAAGCATCAAACAAAGCATTGAAATAAATAGATTCACGAAATTACTGGCTTTTTTAAAAAGAAAATCAGAAGGGCATTGCGCAAAGAAGTCTAAAGTTGTTACGACTCAAAATGTGGAAAAATTTCTTAATGAAGCTCCGAACGAAATTTTTCTGGCCACAAAAGTAAGTATACATGATTTAACTATGAATACTTCGTATCTTAGTAATGGTAATTATTCTATATATTTACCTGTTTTTTTATCTTTGTTATAGGTGGCCTTAATTTTTGGACTCAATGGTGCTTGCCGCGGATGTGAACTTGTAAACTTAAAGGTGGAGGACGTTGAAAATCATTCCAATGAGTTGCTGCTGATTAATGTAAAGGAAACTAAGACAAAGAAAAATCGGTCATTAATTGTACAAGGACAATATACTAAAATCATTCATAAATACCAAGCATTACGTCCCACCAACATGGAAAATAATAGATTTTTTATAAACTATCGGAATGGGAAATGTACTCGACAAGCCGATGGCTTGTAAAATTAAAATTAAATAAAATTAGAAACATGCCAAAGGAAATTGCTAAATATTTAAAACTTAAAGATGTTGAACTCTACACCGGTCACTGCTTTAGAAGAACTTCGGCGACTTTCTTGGCGGATTTAGGGGCGGATATTACGTCAATAAAAAGACACGGTGGTTGGAGCTCTGATACAGTAGCTGAGGGTTATATCGAAAGCTCAATGGCGAATAAAATCATATTAAGCAGTCAAATTAACAAAAATATAAAACTTAATCCATCAGAGCCACAACCATCAACTTCCGGCATCTTATCTTCGTCCGTAACTCACGATGCACCACCACCACTATCTCCGACGTATACTATCTACAATGAAACGCAAGTTCCTCAAATGCAAAAACAGAGAAATACTCAAATCAACTCATCAACAATAAATGTACCAAACAAAAATGTAACTCTCTCTATCAATAATTGGACCAATGTTTCGAATGTTAACTTTTACTTTCAATTGTCATTATTTTTAATAAATGCTTAAATATCTCATATTATTATTGTGATATTTTTTTCGCAAATGGTACGAAAAGAAGAGTATTTTCCTCGGTGATAAAGCTGTCTTAGTCTTGGGGGAACATATATCCCTCGCTACACTCAGGACTCGTCTTAAATCCCTCGCTTCGCTCATGATTTAAGTTTTTAACACCCTCGGTACGCTCGGGAGTAAACCTCGAGTCCTTCGTTACGCTCGCGATTTAAATCGTCTCCCGCGACAGAAGACACTGCTTTATCCCCTTGGTTAATAATCTACTATTATTGCAATATTCGTGTTGACAAAAATGTATTTTGTAATTTTAATTTAGATCAAAAGTTAATATTGATGTTGGACACATTAGTCCAGTTATGGTAGGATAGTAACATTTTTGTTCGGTACATTTATGGAAGTTGTGATGGAGTTTATTTCAGTATCTACTCAAGGTGCAAAACTTGTGTTTGGGTGTCATTTTGGATCCTGAACGTTGGCGACAACTTCCTGACACAAAAGATGTACAAATTTGTGTCTGGGTGTCATTTTAGATCGTGATCGTTGGCATTTTATTGTCTCGCTCAAGATTCGAAAAGTAGAGTATGCTCCTCTAGGAATAACCCAGTCTTTTTCTTCGGTAGCTTGAGCCCCTAACTTTACTCAGAACTCTACATAACTCCTTGTTACGATCAGGGTCCAATATGCCGCCAGTGATGTAAGACACTGCTTTATAACCTTGGTGCATAATCTATTATTGTTACTAATAGTAGGGGATCCGAACTTCAATTTCTCTGAGGGTCTCAGCAATGAAAACCCGGTAAACCCGGGTAGAAAACACTTTCTCAAAAACATAATAATATGTATTTAGTGAATAAACGGATTTAAAATATAACAGTTTGTAACGAAGCTAAATAAGTGGTTTTCCTTATTTGATTCAGGAAAATACTTATGTTATAATATTAAAATAATAGAATCATTAATTAGGTCGAAAATAAGATTTTAAAAGGAAACATCATTTACTAAACTGTTGTGTGTTGTGTGTAATTATGTTGAGACATAACTTTCACCAACCTCTGCATTTGGTTTAAAACTTTTTTGTTTCTGGAGTATCTACGCATCTCGGTACCTAGTTATGTTTTCTAGTCGAAACAGTTTCTTTATTTATACAACCATTTTGCAATCGAATTTGGGCATTGTAAAATACTAGATTCTAACCCTTATTTCGAATTTGTCCGTACCACCGGACAAGTACTTTAAAAAAATCCACCGCCCCGTTTATTTCTATTTTTGCAACAAAAAAACTACTAAGCTATTGGGAGGTCGGTCAAATTTTAGTAGAAAAATAAATTTTGCGTGTGACAACCCAGAGTTTGACAGTTGGCGAATAAATGTCGGCGAAACTGCGCACTAAGAAAGTCTTTCAGGTAATTTATTAAAAAATTTTATTTTTTGCTTATGTTGCGTAGATTTTTTATTTGTGTTTTGTGAATTTAGTCTACTAACGTTCAAATAATACGATTTCATAGCTTTTGCTTACGTTATTCATAATAATTATCGAGTTTTTTACTTGTCCGCCACACCGGACCTCGTCGAAACACCTGTATTTATTGTGTCTTACAGCTTGTCCGTCACGGCGGACCTTGTCGAAATATGGTATGAAAGGTAAAAGATTTGAGTTGTCGGTATTGTCAAAACATTACATCTATTCTCAGTACCTACCAACTTGTTAGATACTTCTTATCTACCTAACCTTTACATAAAACTAAAATGCTAAAAACTAATTACTAAAAGTTAGTCTACCTACTTACCTGACCTACCTACTTACGTGAAAAGAACCCTATACATATTCTCAACAGGTACTCACTGGTGTATATTATATACCTACTACTTATCTGCTTAGCCTTTACGTTACACTTACATGCTCAAAATTAAGTACCTACCTACTAACTTTTATTCCTAAAGAACTACTTACTTTTGTAAGAACTGGTTACTCACTGTCTAATTTACAAAACTAATATTGACTCTATAATGTACACCATGAGTCTCTGTATCTGTGTGCCCTCTTACTTACCCCATTACTTTTTCGTATTAACTATTTTTTTTTTATTGGTGGTGGTGTTTTGCTTAGCACGTATTTCTTTTATTTTGCTTCAGTCTTCCCTGCATGCACGCTCGAAAAAAATATTGGCACTCGTTCCTGCAGAACGTGCACCTTCTGAAACAGGTGATAGCTCCGGCGCCGAAAATGAGGCTCATCCATTCTCTAATCCACCTTCTGTCTTTAGTTCACCTGCACCGTCTATTGCATCTTCGCTAGAGCGCTTGAATATCGCAGACAGCCCTGATGAAAACCCTTCTGAAACAAGTTTTGAACTCAACGACGACTTCCCGACGCCTTTGACTCCAATTATAGAGCAAGTTTTCCCGAACCAGTCGCAGGAACCCAATTTTGCAAGCTTACCTTCTACATCGTCTTTACCCTCGTTGCCAACACCTGTGCCTAGAAAAAGAAGACTCAGAGAACCATCAGTTGTGACAAAAAAGAGACCCAAGCAAATTCAAAAGTTTTCCCTCTCGAACAAATGGAAACAGAGTACCTTTTTGTATAGAGCCCAGATAGAAGATACTGCAGTAGTTGAAGATCCTCCCGTAGTACGTTCACCTTTAGATTACTTTTTGACGTTTTTCTCTGAAGATGTGATTGCTAATGTTGTACAAGAAACAAATGCATATTCCGTGCTAAAAACAGGCCGCTCTATAAATTTGACAGAAGATGAGTTTCGCGACTTTCTTGCTATCCTAATTTTGATGGGCATTGTGTCGCTACCATCGTATTTAGATTACTGGTCCAAAAAATATCGGTACGACAAAATTGCTAGTGTTATGTCGTTGAAGAGGTATGAAGCCATCCGCCAAAATTTACACTTTGCGGACAATAACTTTGAAAGCTCTGACCGGTATTACAAAGTTCGCTCTTTGCTTGAAGAAATACGACAAAACTGTCTGGCTCAGGAGAGTGTTACAGGCGAACACACTTTCAGTATCGATGAAATGATGGTGCCGTATAAAGGACGAAAAGCAGGCAAAAGACGACAGTACATGAAAGACAAACCGGTCAAATGGGGTTTAAAGATGTACGTTCGAGCTGGAACTTCGGGCATGATTTACAACTTTCTGCCCTACGGTGGGGATGATACATTCAGGTATCACAAGTTCACCGATGAAGAGCGAACGCTAGGATTTGGTAGCCAAGTCGTGCTTGGACTCTGCCAGACCATCAAAAGGAAACCAGCAACGGTTTGTTTCGATAATTTTTTTACATCACCTGAACTTGTTTACCTGTTGCGTGAAAATTATGGTATTTTTTCTGTAGGTACCATTAGAAGCAACCGCCTTAGAGGAGCCGAAGAAAAATTGAGTAGCGAAAAGGCACTGAAAAAGAAACCAAGGGGATCTTTCAGTCAAACCGTCTGTAACAAAAACAAGTTGTCAGTTGTGAGGTGGCATGACAACAAAGCTGCTACTCTACTCAGTTCCTATACTGACGCTGAACCAGTTAGTAGGATTAAAAGATATTGCAAGAATGCCAAGAGGAAAATCGATGTTGATTATCCCAATATTGTGAAAGAGTATAACAAAAATATGGGCGGTGTAGACTTGGCCGACATGTTGATCGCCTTGTATAGAACTCCATTCAGGAGTTAGCGCTGGTACATGGCGATGTTCGCACGTGCGTGGATCCTGTATCGCAAACATGCAAACCCTGCCACTAAATGCATGCGGCTGAAAGATTTCCGCTACGAAGTGTACCACAGTTTGATCAGCACAAACAAAAGTGTTAGCGATCAGGCACCTTTGTAAAACAAGACCGGCAGACAGTTCACGCTACGATGGAGTTCCTCACTTTCCGTCCTGCAATAAAAAAACTACGGTTTACTGCCTGAAATGTGATACACGCCTTTGTTTTGTGACGGGCAAAAATCCTCGCAACTGTTTTTTGAGCTTTCATGTTAAATAATACAGGCCCTTACAGTTTCTTTGTACTTTTATAAAAAATAAAGGCTCTTTTACTATTATATTCTTTTACTTTATACTATGCAACTTCTTTCACGTATTCGATTAAGTCCGCTAGGACGGACAAGTCATTTTAAAACTTTTTTTACTAAGATTCGATAATGTGCGGTGTAGCGGACATCGCTTTTCTCCATAAGGGTGGGGGTAGATTTTTTTTTTCTTTATTTGGAGGTTCAGAAAAACCATGGAAACTAGGTTATACAATAAAATTTTAATAAGTTTACTATCACCTTCTCTGTCGAAATAAGGGCAGCGTCTACGCCCCCGTGGAATTAGTACTACCTATAATAAATTAGCCTATGTGCTATTCTAAACTTTAATCATTATTCTGTGCCAAATTGCGTGATTGGATGAAAAAAATCCATCCCTTTTGGATTTATAACATTACTAGGAAGTAGGAAGGACTATTTTTAAAACTGTTACATTCCTCTATGTAATGTCATTAGAAAACACTATTACTGGGTATATTTCAATGTCGTTTAACAATTATTGGATGTAGGCCAATATATTTACCCTTACTAAAATTATATCTGTCTGTTTGTTATCTCTTTACGTTGTAGCGACATCTATGATGCTATTACAGACTAAACAAAGTCTGCATCGCGCAAGCAGAGTTCTGCGCGCAAATTGAACATATACAGCAGTCCGAAATCAACCATCGGGCAGTTGCCCGGACCAGACACAATACCCGTCTGGTCGGAGGATCCTCCCTTTTCAATGGATGTTTGCGGTCGTTTACAATCTGTTCGGCACTCCAAACTGGCGACCCTCGAGCATAAACGTCAGCGCAGCCTTCGTGCAGCTACTCCAGCGCGACGTCATTATCATCACTTCCTTCAAGCTCTTGAGCAACGAGTTCACGATTAGTATGAAACTTGACACACGGGTAGACAGTGTCCTGGAATAGTATTAAAGGATATCATATTTTCTTGTGTTCCTTTGGGATAATGTTTGACATTGTGAGGGCGAAGCCGCTAGCAGCAGTTTGTACTTAAATAAACTATTATAACCCATAGCTTAAGTACAGAAATATGCAACATCAAACATTCAACATTTTCTTTCTAGAGTTCCGTACCCGAATGGTCCAAACGGAGCCCTATTGCTGTCACTCACGTGGCCTCTTCTCTCTCTTGAGCATCTTGTTGACCCAAAGCCATACTTAATATAATAACAATTATATTATGTATGGCTTTGTTTATTTTCATACCTTATTTTAACATTTCCAATGGTGTTAACCTACTAATACTAATTAGTAGGTTCTCTTAAACTAGGTTTTGTTAGTACAGTTAGTTGTATTTACATCGGTATGAATGTCGCTTTGAGCAAAGGCCTCATCCAACTGCTTCCATAATTCCTTGTAAAGACAACAACAGGCCAAGACTGAGGAAAAGACTGGATGAGCAAAGGAAAAGTCCTTTGCTCATCCAGTCTTTTCCTGCATTCCTTGCAATGTCATCAGTCCACCGTTTGTTTGGTCTTCCGACTTTTCTTTTACCAGATAATGGTCTACTCCAACAAGTACTCCGTTTAGTCCATCTGTTATCGGTATCTCGTGACAAATATCCGGCCCATTTCCACTTCAACCTTAGAGCTTGGGTAAGGGCATCCGTTATTTTTGTTTTTTGTCTTAGTATGACATTCCTGATCTTATGTTTCTTGTTGATCTTTAAGATACTCCTTTCCATGGCTCTCTGTGTTACATTTATTTTCTGTTTCACTCTGTTTGTATAGGTCCATGTTTGGCAGCCGTATAGTAAACTAGTTAAGAGACAGCTATCCATAACATTTTTCTTTAAATTCATGCTGTATTTTCTCTTTAGGATTACTTTGAGCGACTAAAACTTCTTCCATGTAATGTTTTTTCTTCTGTCTACTTCATCAACATTGTTGATATATTAGTTTGCCCAAGTAGACATATCCATTCACATATTCTATGTTGTTTCCTTTTATTATGATGGGAATGTTCTGGTACTTGATCATTATCTTGGTTCATTTTCAAGCTTATACTTGAACTTTCGTGGTCTAGTGAGTAAGCATAATCTTGAGTTCTTTGGCTGTGTCAGCAAATATGGCCATTTCAGATGACATGGCCAGGTTTGCATATGCAAACCTGAGGTGATTCAAGCGATGTCCGTCATACCATAATTTGTCCATTTTAACTTTTTAAATATGTTTTCCAGAACCGCAATAAAAAGTTTCGGTGACAAGGGGTCGCCATGCCTGACTCCTCTTTCTATTTTAATTGGGTCACCTCTCCTTTTAGTTTGACTGTGCTTATGGTATTCGAATAAATGCGTTTTTATTATATTTTTGTATTTATCATCTACATTTGATGCTTCTAGGGCTTTCCATATTGAATTATGGCTAATACTGTCAAATGCTTGGCTGTAATCGACAAAGACAAAATATAAAGACTTGTTAAACTCATTGTACTTTTCTATTATTTGTTCAACTGTGTTTATGTGGTCAGTTGTTTATTTAGAATTTTATTTTTTTGACGGCACGGTTGGCAAAGCGGTTGAGCGTTCGGCTGCTGCGCTGCGTGTCGCGGGTTCGATCCCCGCACGGAACAAGTATTTGTATATTTTTTTTTTATTGTTGATAGGCATCCGTTTGACCACTATCTCACGTGATGGTAAGCGATGATGTGTTCGAAGATGGAGCACGCTTGCCTAGAAGTAACCTATTCACTCTTGACTTATAGACTCCCAGGTTGTAGCTATCAGGATACACAGACACCGGATGGTTGATATGGTACGTATGGCATACAGATAGTTGTTCCGGGTTTGGGTGTCTTGTGTATGTGAGTTTAAATGTTTGTAAACGCACCCACGATACAGCAGTAATTCCTAGTGTGGGACAAAGTTTACAAAAAAAAAAGTTGTACTAAAAAGTTTAGTACAACTCAAACCCATACAAATAGTCAAAAATACATTTGGTACGGAACCCTTCATGCACGGGTCCGACTCGCACTTTTTTTCTAATACCATCTCAAGAACTAGTGATCATAGTGAATTTTATGTGAATGCTTTTCGAGTGAAAATTAATAAGGAATAAACTAGTTCTTCGTGTTTTTTGGAGAAAAAAAACTATGATTTTCGGCAACTTCAACGCAACTGATTTTTTATAGTCTTATCTATACATTGTTACTATCGAAATAAATCAAAACAATTCCAGTGAAAAATCTACGGTAGGATTTATTTCTCAGATTGGCGTTTAACTATATACTCGTAGGTACCTATTTTCTTGTACTTTAAAGCGACGACCTACATAAAGTCTAAAGTAAAACCTTTACTGCTATTAATAGCATTTTGCTTGTCCTCAATTAAGGAAATCATAAAATAATGGTCTTTCTGGGCCCGCTAACATGAGAAATAATTTTCTGCCACACTGCCAGCACTGTACGTTTTCGCCCAAAAACTGCGGTAACTTGATGTATTAATCAAAACTGCATGAAACGGTGACCGAAACTGAAATTTTGGTTAAATTATAATTACAAGTAGTTAATTTTGATACAGCATTATGACTCACGACAGTAACGCATCACAAATAGGATTTTAGCAGGAAACGTTAACAGAAGTAGTACGTACAGGGACGCATTAGAATTCAAAATACTAATAAGTATTAAAAATACCGTTACTCAAAATACAAAACATATACAGTCATAATTTAGCTCAGGTGGTCAAAATAATGTGTTGTATTATAGAAAAGTATAAAACACAAAAAATAAGGTTCAAGAAAAATGCTTCCCGACTTATACCGGAAAAAATAACTATTATAAACCCCAGAATAAAGTGATTTATTTTTTTGGAACTGAGACACGCGCGCTTATCGTTAACAAAAAATTGTGATTCAAGGCGCTGTATTACCTCAATTGTAAAAAAAAAGGTTTTTTGGATAGTCGAGTATGGCATTTGTTTTTTTTTGTAAAGGATATTTCTGCTATGAACATTGCATTACAATGATCAAAAAATACAGTGGACAGAGAAGCGTTTAATAATTTTAATTGAATAGAATAGTAAAAAGAGTTTGATATTCCCGATAAAATTTTGGGAATTGCTCTACAAAAATAAACTTTGGCGTCGAACATCTCTGTATTTTCAGCGATAACCACATTTTTTTTAAAGAATTGAATAGAATTTGCATTTTATTAACCGACGAAAAAAAAAGGAGGAGGTTCTCAATTCGACCGTATGTATATTTTTTTTTAAACATTGACTGGACAATTATTTAATTTATCCTACTAATATTATAAATGTGAAAGTTTGTGAGTGTGTATGTTTGTTACTTCTTCACGCTCAAACGGCTGGACCGATTTGGATGAAATTTGGTATGTAGATAGCTTATAGCCTGGATTAATATATAGGCTTTTATTCCGGTCTAGGCGGGTAAAACCGCGGGGCGCAGCTAATTGTGTATAATTCTGGATAATTTAAAGAAATCCCGTAAAATAAATGCCTATTCGCATCGTCAACTATTAAGTAATTTTCAATTATCAACCTTATTTGAAGCTATCTCAAATCGTAGTCAGTCCGCGCCTTAAAATATAATTTTCTTAAAATGACTGGCCACTTAGATCGTGCTTGTTGGTCAGAGCCGAACACAAGCACAGGTACAAAGGTCGAAAAGAATTCTGAGGTGTGCAGATCAGCACAAATGTCGCAAATAAGTTTTATACAGAGGTTAGTTATAACAAAGACAAATGTAAAGCTTCGATTGATATGGGCAGCGAGTATTCGTTAAAATACAACACGTGCCACTATTCAAATTTATATTTGAGTTAAGCTACACTGTTGTTTCTACGGACTTTTAGTATTTGCCACGCACTCGAGATACCGAGGCGGTTTCGGTACTTTTAATAGTTTTTAACCGACTTTCGAAAAAGGAGGAGGTTCTATGTTCGACTGTATGCATGCATGTTGTTTTTTTTATGTATGTCCGCCGATTTATCCATCAGTTGTAAACTGATTTTCAAAATTCCTACTCCTGAGGTGGTCCTATATAAATTTTATCGAAATTGTTTCAGTGCTTTTTGAGAAACTGAACAAAAACGAAAAATACGTGTACCTCGATGACGTTTTGGTGTTCTCCAAATGTACCGCAATACCATGGAACGTGGAATTTAACCACGTTCCATGTTATTGCGGTTTTTAGTTCTGGGGTATAACAACTAAAAAGAAAAATAAAAAACTTTTTTACAAAAAAAAAACCAACTTCCAAAAAAGAAATACACTAAAAATTAAAAAATAACTTTAATTTCGGCAGTCGGTGTCAAATAACAAATAAATAAAATACAAACACCGACTTCCGAAATTAAAGTTATTTTTAAATATTTAGTGTATTTCTTTTTTGGACGTCGGTTTTTACTACTATCTCTATATATCTGATGGTAAGCGATGATGTGGTCGAAGATTGAGCACTCTTGACTTAAAGACTCCTAGGTTGTAGCTATCAAGAAACACAGACTCCAGCAGGGAATTCCACTCCCTAGCTGCACGCACAATGAATGTGTTCTCACAACGTTTTGTGCGTGTGGATGGGATGTTCACCATGTACCGGTGATGCACCACCGTACGTTTTGTGGTCCGAAGATGGAACGGGCTTGGCGGAAACATATTATGCAATTCTGTCGCACACTCCCTAAAATGTAACCGATAGAAAACCGACAGGCTAGCAATTCGGCGTCTATGCGCAAGACTTTGGAGCTTCGACTCGACGAGCCTGTCATTGCTGATGATCCCCTTGGCTCGTATCTCAACTGTCTCAAGGGCATCAAGCTGGTATCTCGCAGATCCATCCCAAAGATGAGAGCAGTACTCGATACACGACCGAACTTGCGCTTGATAAAGTTTGAGCAGTTGTTCCGGAGTGAAGTACCGTTTCACCTTAGCGGGGAACCCCAACTTTTTGGGAGCCACTTGAGCTCTGCCTTTAAGATGAGACCAAAATTGAGGGTAGATGTTAACGTAACTCCAAGAAGATCAAGTTGGTCGGTTATCGGCACGGTTACACCTCGGAAAGATGGAGCCGGGTGAAATTGGCTCCTTTTAGCGGAAAAAGACACGCCTGGGTCTTCGCAACATTGAATCTGACCAGATTGGCATCGCCCCGTTCTGAGACAGCCTGTAAGGACAAGTTTAAGCACTCAACCATAGCCTCCCGGAGAAACCAGACCTGAGACCCACTAGCTCGTGCGTCGAGCACGTATCTCTTGGCAACGGTGCTGTCGTCTGCATACCCAAAGGTACCCGGTTTCAGCAAATCGTTAATATGCAGCAAAAACAATGTTGCCGAGAGCACCGACCCCTGAGGAATACCGGAATTAATAGCCAGCAGTCCGGACGAGCAGCCATCTATGACCACTCGGATAAACCGATCCCTCAGGAAATTAGCAATCCAATCACACAAACCGGTGGGCAGACCGAAGGAAGGAAGCTTGCCAATTAGGCTATCGTGCCAGACCCTGTCGAAGGCCTTCGAGATGTCTAGGGAGACCGCAAGGGCTTCTCCGTGCCTCTGGATGGCCTCACTACAAATGTGAATGGCATACGCTAGAAGATCCCTAGTTGACCGATTTCGGCGGAAGCTGTATTGTCGGTCACTGAGGATATCGTTAGCTTCTAGGTATGCCAGGAGCATACCATTTAGTATATGTTACAGAGTATGGAAGTTACCGAAATAGGCCTATAATTTGCTGGGTCAGCCCAACTACCCTTCTTGGGCACGGGTTGCACGTTAGCTTGCTTCCAAGTCATCGCCACTTTTCCAGTCTCAAACGAAAGGCAACCTAAGCGTGTCAAGTTCGGAGACAACTCAGGCGCACAAGTCCTCAGTACAATTGCCGGTATCCCGTCGGGGCCACTAGCCTTGTTCACGTCTAGGTTACGCAGTACCCTTCGGCCATTCTTCTGATGAATGCGAATGTCCGACATAATCGATTAGCATCCACCAAGAGTACCCGGGGGCCTCGCGCCACCAGGATCTAGACGTGAATATTCCGCAAACAGAGAGGCAAACAAATTTGCTTTCTCCTCAGCGGAGTGGGCCAGCGACCCGTCGGGTTTCAGCAGTGGAGGTAGTGAGGGGTGGCAGAAGTTCGATTCAACCGACTTAGCCAGGGACCAAACCACCTTACTACCAGCTGGGTAAGAAGCAAATTTGTTCCCAATTCGGCTAATGTGGTCAAACCGAGCCCTCCGCAACACCTTCTTGCAGGATTTGGCAGCCCTGGTGAAGGCTTTCTTTGCGCGTCCGAGCGTCTACCCATGCTAAGTAGGCCGCGTGTTTAAACGCGTCAGCGCGATTGCACTCGGCGCCAAACCAAGGACGAGCTTCGCCAGACAATGTTACGTCAGGTAACGGAATGAAGTACTCCATTCCCTGCCGCAACACATCCGTGACTGCGTTCGCACACGATGAAACATCAGTCGAAGGAAAGCAAGTGGGCTACCAAGGATAGCATGCGAAGAAATACCTATCGCATGCCATCCCAATCTGCAGACCTGTATCGCCAAACCCGCCTGGTGCCTAATGGTGAAGAAATCGGCACCGAGTAACGGTCTGGATCTGTTGTCAGCAGAAGGTCCATGCAATTGGCTGTGCGTGAATCAACATCCGGCACCCTCGTTGCCCCCTGGACCAGCTGGGTGAGATTTAACTCTAGCGCTAGCTTATGCGTCTCTAGTTCGACATGGTCTGTGCACTGGTATGGGAAGAGCTACTCCTGATGAACACCCACCCGTTGAAGTCCTCCAGTAACACCAATTGGGCAAAAGGGTACCGATGCTGAACCGCATCCGCTGCCTCACTGAGGTGTTGTGTGAGCCCAGTTGTCTCCAAATGACCGATGTGTGAACGGTAGACACAGGCGTAGACAATTTTATGTAGGCCTGTGTCAACTAGGACAAAGAATTGAGAACCTGGAGTCCTCAAGGTTACGGAGACGCCGATAGCAGATGTCGTCCCGGGCGTACATGCATATACCAGCGTGTAGCTTAAAGTTGTGCTCCAGGGTAAACCCTGGGTAAGATAGGTACGCCACGTCTGACAGACATCCGATCTGCGTCTAGTTGGCGCGAGCCTGGTTGGTCTGCCTGCAGTGAAACAACTATTTCGACCCAACTCCTCTGAATTGGCTACACTGAGAATCGTACTGGAACACGTCCAGGCCGTTTGGCAGTACGTCTTTGCCCAGTGGGTGGTTGCAAGCCATCGGTCAAAACCTACCACTCATTAGGACCCAGGGACCACGTGTTGGGACTCAGTGGGTATACTCCTACGGACGCGTGTGTAAAAAAAAAAAAACATGCATACAGTCGAACCTAGAACCTACTCCTTTTTCGAAGTCGGTTAAAAATTGGTTCAAGTGTTAAAAAGTTTTGATTTCCAAAAATGTCTTTGAATAAAATATCGAAAATATGGATTTGTTTTCTAGAAATTCTGTCAGTAAATTAAAACAAGTTATTTTAAAAATACTCAATCACATTTTACACAGAAAACATATAATAATTATTTAACCGTTCAGTATTTTAAGTTTCGACATTTAAGTGCGTACCTGTATTATCTCAATTATTATGAATTTATTTCCTCGTTAATAATTCAGTGTCATGTCAACGCGCTTAATTGAGTGTACACGTGTTACAAATTAACTTAAACTATGACTGTGACAATGAATTCCATAATTTTTGGCATTGCTTATATTTTGGCTGTTCTCATGGTTCATGTTTGTAGTACTAATGATCAACTTTTGGGTAAGTCCTTCTTGTGGTTCATGTTTTTAGTACTAATGATCAACTTTTGGGTAAGTCCTTCTGATGGTTCATGTTTGTAGTACTAATGATCAACTTTTGGTTAAGTCATTCTGATGGTTCATGTTTGTAGTACTAATGATCAACTTTTGGGTAAGTCCTTCTGATGGTTCATGTTTTTAGTACTAATGATCAACTTTTGGGTAAGTCCTTCTGATGGTTCATGTTTGTAGTACTAATGATCAACTTTTGGGTAAGTCATTCTGATGGTTCATGTTTGCAGTACTAATGATCAACTTTTGGGTAAGTCCTTCTGATGGTTCATGTTTGTAGTAATAATTATCAACTTTTGGGTAAGTCCTTCTGATGGCTCATGTTTGTAGTACTAATGATCAACTTTTGGGTAAGTCCTTCTGATGGTTCATGTTTGTAGTACTAATAATCAACTTTTGGGTAAGTCCTTACATCAATTTACCTAGTATTTACCCGACTGCCTCTAAAGGAGAGTAATGTTTTTCGAGAGTATGTATATTTTTTGGCACGGGCTGTAGCCTAAATTTTAAAAAAAAAATCTCTATGTTTACTTTTAGAATTTATATTTATATTATTAATGATGTATGTAATGTATCAAACACAATATAAAATGTTTTTGATGAATCAAAAAAAATAACTAAAAAGATAAATAAACGGCTGGTCGGATTTCAACAAATGAGGTAGGTATCATTTGATTGGGTTTGACTGCCGAAATGTTATAGGTTACATGAATTTGGAAAAACAAACAAAATGGCGGCCGTCAGTAGGTAAATGAGGTCGATTTTTTTGTGACATGATGATGTGGGGTGGTGGTGGTGACAGGTGTCCGTGTGGCTCCGATTAAGATTGCTGCCACTCCATTTCATACCACGGGTGTCGTAGGAGACGACTAAGGGAAATTTTGAGACCGTGCATACTATTCCAGCACATATCACCCGCGCGGTGGTGGGTAAACCATCAGCAATAGAATGCTATTGCTCAACACTCCTTGGGAATGCCCAAGGAGGGTTGGTGACAGGCTGGCGGCCGACTGTAAAACATTTGCCAAATCTTGTAGCAACATGATTGGTCAAAATGGAATGTGCGATAATATTAGGGCGTACCCTACAGGCGACGCGCAGGGGCAGCACCCGTCCTCTGTGGGAAATGAACTAGGGATTGTTGTACGACCCCGGGCGGGGCAACGTAAGAAGCTACCTCGGGAAGTACATAAGATTGAGGTATGCTAGTTGGATTGTTGGGACTAGGACTTGAAGGGCCAGAGAGTTAGCGAATGTTTTAAAAAGAAAATGAATAAATATAGCGTGTTTACAGGAAGTTAAGAAAAAGGGAACAAAGGCGAGGGCAATTGGTGAAGAATACAAGTTTTATAGTGTGTATGGGCCGCGTAGGTAGAATGTGATGAAGGGTGAAAGAGAAGTTTTGGGAGGATTTTGATGCAAATGTAATGACCCTCCCCGTGCATGAGGAATTGATAGTTGGAAGTGATTTTAATGCGCATGTAGGAAGAACGAGAATTTTTTTAGAAAGAGTAAATGTAGGATGAGGTTTTGGAAGTCCCAATAACAAGGGAGAGAAGCTGTTGCAATCCGCTACCACATTTGACCTGTCAGTAACCAACACTTGATTCCAAAAGAGAGATGAACAAATTGTCACAAACAAAAGTGGTAACCACAAGATCCAAATTGACTATTTTCTAGTTAGATGCAACAATATTAAGAACTTCAAAGACTGCAAAGTGCTGCCAGGAGAAGACTTGGTCTCACAGCACAGGCTCCTGGTTATGGCATTAGCGATTAAAACACAGTGTATAAAAAGCAGAGAGTACTCCTCCTAAAATAAAATGGCATATACTCGAGAAGAATGATTGTGCGATGGAATTAAGAGAGCCAGTATATAGTAAACGAAATGATAAAAATGGGAGACCTGAATGATCGAAGTGTGAATCAAAGCATGAATGAGATAGCTGTTTGTATTAGGGACACAGCGTAGTATATTTTGGGAGAGACAAAAGGAGGGGGCACAATAGAGAGAGATACATGGTGATGGTCGACAGAAATACAGAAAGCGTTGAAGGAAAGAAGAAGAAATTCAAGGAATGGCAGAGTGTAGAATTGGATAGCGTTAGTTTGAAAGCTGAAAAAAAGAGTGAGTATGATGCGTTAAAGAAAAAAGCTAAAAAAGCTGTGGCAATAGCGAGAGCAAAAGCTCAGGACAAACTGTATGACACACTGGACAGTTGAGCTGGCCAAAAAGATCTGTATCGGCTTGATAGAGCTAAAAAGAGGAAGGCGAAGGATGTTAGTCGGATAAAATGTGTAAGAGATGAAGCTGGAATGTTTATATCGGAGGATGAAATGGTTAAGGATAGATGGAAGGGTTATTTTAAAAGACTGATGAATGAGAAAAATATCTGGAGTAGTGTTTTAGATAATAAAAACGGCTCGGCGGACAGAGCTCCGGCAGGATCACATATCGACATGAGAGAGCAACTGTTGCAACCCAGCGCTGGGCACGCCACAATTACGGCGGTAAGGCCCTTCTTTGGACGAGTTGCTGGAGAGGCACCACGGCATCCTCACCTTCCGTCTGATGCAGGTCTTCACCGGATACAGCATTTTCGGGAGGTTCCTGTGTCGGATAAGGCAGGAGGAAACGCTTGGGTGTCACAACTGTGGATCGCCCAGAAGACACGGTGGAACATACGGTGGAGTTCTGCCACGCTTGTTCGGAGCACCGCCGTGTCCTCGTAGAGGCAATCGGCGGCAGCGACCTCTCGCGCCCTGGTCGAGAGGCAACGGGAAGCAAACGCCTCCTTCTGCGAAGCAGTAATGCAATGCGATGGAGGAGGCGGAACGGGTGAGGGAGACTCAACAGAGTCGCCTTCATGCCTCCAGCAGCAGCCAGCGCAGGAGACGCCCTGGACGTCTGGAGTCGCGAGACGATCTTTGACCATCGAAGGCGCGGGCCTGCGGACGGCGAGTAGTGGGTAGCTCGCGGTTCGATAAGGACCAGGCCCGAGAGTTGTCTTCCACGGGTGCCTCAAAGAGATGTCAGCAATACCTGACGGAGCCCATCATGGCCGACGCATTTTTTTTTGTAGGGGTGGGAAATCACCATCATTAATCATCATCCAATGACTCTCGCTCTGGGTGGAGCGGGAGGGCGTGTCAGAATTTTACTTACTAAGACCCAGGCATCGGCCTGCTCAGGGGTCGCGGATAAATTCGAAACAGATTTACCGTGCCATAGGGGTGAGTTTTAGTCTCTGAAAGTCTGATACGCCTTCCCGCTCCACCCAAACCGGAAGAAGTCCTCTGGTGGTTTCACACTCTCAAAAAAAATTCGTTAAGACGTAACAGACAGGGTTACTTTCGCACCGAATCGATTTCCCACCCACACAAAAAAAAGTACGATATTATTAGAATGCCTATGAACAGCATCTCAACTATGGTAGGCGCCAGATAAAAGTGAAATAACGGTCATTGACCCACCAACATTTATTGACATTTATAATTTAAAATCGGAAATAATGACATAAAGCTATCCCATATAACATTGGCTATTAATGAAAAACGATTCATATTTTTAACCGACTTTCGAAAAAGGAGGAGGTTCTTTGTTCGACTGTGTTTTTTTTATGTTTATCCGCCGATTTCTCCATCAGTGTTGTGGACCGATTTTCAAAATTCTTCTTTATCCGAAAGCATAAATACTCTCGAGGTGGTTCGATATAGATTTTATCGAAATTGCTTCTGCCCTTTTTGAGAAACTGAACAAAAACCAAAAATACGTATGCCTAGATGACGTTTTTGTTTTTTTCAATTACGAGTATGTTTAAATTCCACGTTCCATGTTATTGGAGTTTTTAGTTTTGGGGTATAACAACTAAAAATTGAAAAATAAAAAACTTTTTTACAAAAATACAACCGACTTGCAAAAAAGAAAATACACTAAAAATTAAAAAAACTATCTTTAATTTCGGAAGTCGATGTCAAATAACGAAGAAATAAAATAAAAATACAAACACCGACTTCCGAAATTAAAGACATTTTTTTAATTTTTAGTGTATTTTCTTTTTTGGAAGTCGGTAGATTTTTTTGTAAAAAAGTTTTTTATATTGTTCAGTTACCTATGAATAGTTATTAGGTAAAGGTCAAAGTACTTTATTTCACTCTTATCTGTCGCCTACCATAGATCCTTTTTGTGGAATCAAAGCGATAGGTCATGTTTGCGTTACCTTCAGGGGCCGCACAGTAACGATCGATGCCATCTTTATTTATGAACTTATTATTTACTACTTTTCTGCCAACAGCTTCGCACGTGTGGAATCAGTACTTTCCTGACAATAACTTATAGCCTAAAATAAAAACTCCTGACTGTTATAAGACATTCTGAAAAGGTGTACCATTACTAGTGCATTTTGTATCAATTTAAAAAGTTTTTAATAAATATAACTCTACATTATTCGACTTCTAGAAACACAACATAACACTTAAAAAAATATATTAATTGATTGTTTTAGAAAACTTCAAATGTTACTTTGACGCAACAAAATATATTTGTTCATTACATAATGGAAAGCAAAAAAATAAACGGTACATGTTGTATCAAACCTACGACACTGGTGAGTAGTGGTGAACACTTTGTAAGTACCCCCTTTTTATCATAATTGCACGCATGGAGGAGTGACAATTGGCATAGTTAACATTAATATGGAGAAGGAATTAGTCATTACATATCGAGACTCCTCCGCGTATTTTTAACCGACTTCCAAAAGGAGGAGGTTCTCAATTCGTCTGTATGTTTTTTTTTTTGTATGTATGTTAAGCGATTTCTCCGTCAGTTGTGAACCAAATTTCAAAATTCTTTTTTTATCTGAAAGAATATACTCCCGAGGTGGTTTCATATAAATTTTATCGAAATTGCTTCGCGCTTTTTGAGAAACTGAACAAAAACGGAAAATACGTGTACCTCGATGACGTTTTGGAGTTCTCCAAATGTTTAAATTCCACGTTCCATTATAGGGGTTTTTAGTTCTGGGGTATAACAACTAAAAAGTGAAAAATAAAAAACTTTTTTACAAAAAAAAACCACCGACTTACTAAAAATTAATAAATAACTTTAATTTCGGAAGTCGGTATCAAATAACGAAAAAGTAAAATACAAACATCGACTTCCGAAATTAAAGTTATTTATTAATTTTTAGTGTATTTTTTTTTTGGAAGTCGGTTGTTTTTTTTGTTCAAAAATTTTTTATGGTTCAGAAACATCAGAATGTAAAAACAGATTCCTTCTTGGATCTGTCTGTCTGACCGTCTGTCACAGCCAATTTGCTCCGAATGTACTCGACAGATTAGATTTAAATTTGGAACACACATACTATGACCCAAACACGGAAGTGTTACGTAAAAAAAACAATAGAGTGGCTCGTTTTGGGGAAAAACTAGCACCTTAAAAAATACTGTCTTTGCCGTGCGAGATATCAAATAAAAAGGCTTACTTATGTTTTTTTTTTTTCATAATAATAAATATATAAGTAATAAGTCATTTTTAGAAAATAGATGAAAAATTACCAGTCAAGAAGTAGCAACTAGGTCCAGTTACGTTTAGGTGCAATAATATTTTTGGTTTCCAAACAAACCTTTTTATTTTCAAACAAATCTTATCCTGACAGTTATGAATATTACAAAAATGAAATAGCCATAAACATAGGAGCAGCTGTTTTGAAGTTACGTGCTCACAATTCATAATATGTATATTAGACAGTTGTATTTTATTTATTAAAATCCAGGTATTCTAAAATTGCTACAAGCGATTAACATGCCCTTTTTTGCCAGAGGATTTCTTTTTCCATAGTTTGTTTATTTATTAGCGTCATTTTCATTACGAAGTATGCACCTATATATAACTATCTATGCCATCATCAAACAATTTCTACTTTTGATTATTTTCCGTTTTCTAGGTGGACTGAGACCTGGAGTATCTCTCCGGGAGGACTACACTTATTTAGAAGCAAGAGAGAGTTCCTACAAGATTCACATCACACCAAAGAATTGGTACGATGCTAAGCAAGTGTGTGATCAAGAAGGAGCCAGCTTGTTCTACCCAGAAGACGGTGATGAGCTTACTGCTGTGATGTCGTTCTGGAAATCTAAAACTGAAACATGTGGTACATCATGTGGTACAGACTACATTAATGTGAAGCGAAGCGAAGCGATATCAGAAATAGGAAAAGAAGGGATGTCTAAGACTATTGACGGTACGTGTATAATTTTAATTCTATAAAAGTATTAAAGTCAGGAGGATAACATCTGCCCAGGGGTCGTGGATAAATTCGAAAAAGAGTTGCCGCACCCCTGGGCACTCAGGGCAGGGAAAGAAAACTGACGGGGCCCATCATGGCCGGTGTCTGCATGCCCAGGGGTAGCGGATAAATTCGTAACAGAGTTACCGCTCCCCTGGACACTCAGGCAAGGAAGGAACAGGGATGGGTTTTAGTCAATAAGAGTCTGACACGCCCTCCCACTCCACCCAGAGCGGGAGATGTCATTGAATGATTTCCCACTCCAAAAAAAAAGAAAATAAAACGAGGATAACATAAAACTGTCAATATAAAAACGTACCAGGTAATTTGGCTCAGCCGCAGACCACGGAGACGCCTTGGCAGCTGATACTGGAGGCGGCTTGTCATCACTTTTTAACCAACTTCAGAAAGGTGGAGGTTCTCAATTCGACTGTATGTTTTTTTTTGTTGTATATTTGTTACGCGATTACGCCACTATTATGTTTTTGTTTGGTGTCACACTGCAGAGGCGGTCCCATATTAATTTTATCCAAATTGAAATGCTTTTTAAAAAAATCAATAAATCAAACAACGAATATAAACCAACACAGATGACGTTTTGGTTTTCTCCAAACATGTTCAAATTCCATTCCATTCCACATATATTAAAAAAAAAAAAAACATAAAGAAGAAGAAGAAGAAGAAGAAGAAGCATAACTTTACTATTTTCTTCTAAGTTCTGGAGTACTTAAAACAACTAAAAAGTGAAAAATAATATACTCTTTTACAAAAAACGAAGTCAGTGTCAAATAACGAAGAAACAACAACATACAAACACCAACTTCTAAATTTTAAGTTTTTTTGCAATATTAAGTACATTTTGTATTTAAGAAGTCGTTTGTATTTTTCGTAAAAAAACGTTATATATCATGCAAACTAACCGTTTCAATGGAAGCGTCACCGTTTGGCAATAGTAACTGATGATCTGTGATAGTTCTGCCAATGCTTGGACAGCCAAACTTGTCCTCAGAGCTAGTCGATTCCATGAATATGATAAGTAAAGACATCTCTAGTCGCTGCCGGTGTGGTTCTGTACTCTTGGGGGCTTATATCTTTTATATCTATGTGTTTCTAATCCTAGGTAAGCCAATCCCTGAGGTGTACAATAAGTGGGAGATAACTCAGTCGGAAAATCATAGAGACAACGAGGTCTGTGTGATCATCGACACATACAGCGATTATCATGATATCGCATGTGACGCAAAGAGTAGTTTTATTTGCAAGAAGAGCCTCCTGTCACCAGAGCGCAACATTCAGCACAATTTAAGTAAGTGTTTATCTCTGATTGCAAGTCGTAAGTGCCTGTTAGCAAACTTTTATCATTAGGTATAAAAGTTTTCCAACTAGCACTTAAAAAAACAAAAACGATAATGTGTGTGTGTTTTCATTTCCGTTTTTAAAAAAGATACTATTTTTTAATTTTGCATACAAATTAATATTAAGGCGCTATTAAATGCCAACGACCTTGAGTGGATAGCTTGCGTGTTCTGTGCTGAACTCACGTAACGCGTCATACGTCCACGCAGTAAAAGGATTCGCTCATCAAGGAGCGCTGTCCGAAATTAGACGCATTCTTAATTTATTATACATAAATAACAGGTATACTAACATATAAAATAATTAATTTATCTTTAAACTTTAGGTTTCATAAAAATACGTTCTATAGTTTTGCGTGATTCTCAATTTTTATCAGTGTTAGACATAACTTTAGAAATTAATTACAATATATTATAAAAAATATAGTTAAAAATATTCACTTATCAAATTACGAAGGAAATTGTCTAGAAAAACATATTTTTTTCAAAGAAATATGACTAGTCGCTTAGACAGGATGTTCAACTAAAAATCATTAGAAGTCGTATAACTGCGCCTTAATAGGAATTAATTAATTTACAGACACACAAGTATGTTCAAAATCTTGATAGCTTAAGATGTCAGAGAATAATATAACGAAGCTATCTAAATTTAGCATCACGCTTTTTTTTCTATGGATAGGAACGCGTTTGACTACTATCTCACCTGATAAGTACTGTAAGTGATGATGTAGTCAAAGATGAAACACGCTTGCCTAGAAGAAACCTACTAGACAGACGACCAGTAGGTACTTGATAGACAAGAAAAGGATAATAATGTTTGCCTAACTTGAAAAACGGCTGGTTGGTAACGGGGCGTACGCCGCCCCTCGCAGTCTGCCCCCAGGCCAAGGTTCTCTTGGCCGAGGCTTAATACTGCCTTACTACTGTAATGTTTATATCGGTCGAATTTATAGTTTCTGCCAATAATATTCACTTAACTATGACATTTTTATTTACAGGTTCCATAATTGGCGCTCCTTTGAATATCTCAAACATTAACACAAAGTTCATTATTGAATTAGAATTATTTGATAATAACACTTCAGTAAATGTCGCACCGATGAGATATTTTAGAAAATATAAACTCTGGTATAACAAAATAATTTTGACGAAAGATGTTGGTGAGTATAACGACAGTCTTTTACTTTGCCTGCAAGTTCGTGTTTCTCACAGCTACAGCACGAACATGCCCATATATATCGATATAACCAGTCTATTATATCCACTGTTGGGCAAAGATCTACATCTAAAATCAAAATCAAAAGATATTTATTCAAATTAGGCTGAGAGCCAGCGTTTTTTAAACGTCAAAGTTCATAAAGACAGTCCCCCAAAAACGGGCCCGTCATCCCAGCAACACATCTGTCTGATAAGTTTGAAGAACAGAGTCTATATAATTGTATGCAACAATCATAGCATGTTTGAATGTAACATAATGTAAAACAGCAAAATAAAGATGAATATCGCCCAAAATATAATTATGCCATCAAAAACGGAAAAAACTCAAACATAAACATTAAACCAAATTAAATAAGCCTCCATACATAACTGGGGTGTCCGCTTACACGTGCAACAGTAGAATCTATCGATAGGGCTGTGATTCGAAGCCACAAGTGATAAACTAATCCAACCACAGTAGAATCAATGAAAATGGTCTCAATAATGGCCAGGAATGAACTGGTAGCCCGAAAGACTTTACACCATTGACATCTACACATTGGAACCTATTACATAAATAAGAATCAATTACGTTAAGAGCTTCGTTTTAGAGACCGTAATGATGTAGCTTTCGCAAAAGCGGGTCATGGTTTACGCAATCAAAAGCTTTAGAGAGATCACAGAAAACTCCAACTGCATTTTGTGAGTTCTCTCATGCGTTAAATATGTGTTTTAGGAGGGCAACACCTGCATCTTTAGTCGATCGACCTTTTGTAAAGCCATATTGTTCATTATGAAGGAGGCTGTTTACAATAAAATATCTTAGCAACTGCTTGAGTATTAACTTGTCAAATATTTTGCTAAATGCAGGTACAGTCAGGCCACAAAAGTCCATAAGAACGCTAAAGATTACATTGCTACGAACCGAGCGAGCACAGTACTTCCGTGCGTATGTGTGCGCGTGTATGAGTATCCACATTCCACAGATAACACACACTAAGGAACTGTTGTCGCACTGAGCTTAAAAACATCATTATTATTTTTCTGTGCCATTGAATACGCATCACACAGTCACAGAGGCGACTTGTTCTTACCATTGCATTGATAAAATTCGCGCAAATATGTCATGTGCTGGTAGCCGTATGAACTAAGTTTTGGATTCGCAAATAACGTAGCCCGAGTTCAAATCATGGTCGGTCCGTTGCGGTTATTTCTTACTTTGAAAATTCCCAATCTATATTAATATAGTTGTTTTTTATATTTCTATGAAAAATACTATTGGATTTTTGCACTAAACAGTTGCAAATTACGAATATAATCTATTAACAACAAGAAGAATCACATTCGTAATTTGCAATTATTTAGTTGTTACATCTTTTCGATGTTGTAAGGTGGAAATAAAAAGACGTGTTTAATAAAAATGTTTATTCTTTATATTTACAAATTAAACATTTATGAGAATTGTGACGTCGAATTGTTACCTAGACAAAAAAGTTATCTTGTAACCGTTATCTATGTTTCGTGTAAGATTGTTTGTTGGAAGTATATCCACTTAAACCATTCATAATATGAATAACGTAACAATGAAAGGATATTAAAATTTTAATAAAATAAAATATAATTCTTTATATCCAGTTATTTATTGAAAAGCGATATATGATATAGACTTTGTAAACATTTTATTTATATGTAACGTCACAATGAATGTATTGAGGTCATAGCTTAATTGTTCATTTTCTTGCCGAAAAGAAGATTGAAACTAAACCTCAATTTCTGTTAAAAGAACATTAGTTCTCACAAGATAATCGTCAATTAGATGAGAAAAATAAAATAAATTATTATGTTAGAACAGTGCGGGTAGAAGAATAAAAAACAAAATAGAATCATGATTATTGTCAACAAAATTGATAGCGAGTTTACTGCTATCTAATCTAATTCTATATTTAGTTTTTTTTGTGATCTACCTTTCTAACTCTAAGAAATGTGTGAACAAGTTAAAGAATCCTACTAATATTATAAATGCGAAAGTTTGTATGTTTGTTTGTTTGTATGTTTGGCTGAAGGTAACGCAAAAACGGCTGAAGGGATTACAATGAAACTTTGCACACAAGTAGGTCATAGCCTGGATTAACACATAGGCTACTTTTTATCCCGGTGAATGACAAGACTTAGCGAAGGCTGAGGTGGAAGTAGAAATCCAAAATCAGGTTGAACAAGCGGACACGCTCAAAAAGTACTAGGAGAACAGAAACATGAGAAGTATTGCCAGGGCTGAAATCATGAGAGCTATAGACTCACAAAGTACCAGGAGACCAGAGTCATGAATAGGTGTTTTCGGGGCTACAATCCTAAGCTGTATAGCTTCACAAACCACCAGGATACCAGAATCAAGAAGAAGTGTTTCCGGGGCTTCAATCCTGAGCGGTGTAGTTTCACAACCTACCAGGATATCAGAATTACAAATCATATTTCGAGGCTGTTATAAAGAGAGGTAAAGACTCACAAAGTACCAGGAGACCAGAATATATATATAAAAATGAACCCCTATCTCTCCTGGTCACGCTATAACTTGAGTATGGCCTTACCGATTTCGCTAATTCTTTTTTTGTTGTGTTTGTTATGGTCAGGAGAAGGTTCATATGAAATGCCTAGGGGTAGCGGATAAATTCTCAATATGAGTTACCGCACCCCTGGGCACTCAGGCAGGGTAAAAACAGGGGTGGGTTTTAGTCAGTAATAGTCTGACAAGCCCTCCACCCAGAGCGGGAGAAGTCTTTGGATGATTTCACAGACCAAAAAAAAAGGTTCGTAATAAAGAAAAAATCAAGAAAATTACGCGGAAAATTTGAAATTTAAACTTTGCGCGTTTGACAGTTCATAGCTAAGACAGGACAACGTCTGTCGGGTCAGCTAGTAATTTAATATATGTAATGCTAATCCATAACTTCCAATCGGGTAAGAACTTACAAACAGTCAACATCTGCGTGGAATTTGAACTTGCGGCACACTGATTTGCGCTTCAATCTGTGTGCTCTATACCACTGGGCCATCTTGACTTATGCTATGTTGATGAAATTGTGAATTTCAATAATTTGTTGGCGAAAACTTGAAAATAGAAGGTCGTAAGTCAAACTAAACGTCAAAATAATACGTTGTGAGAACTCTTGTCGACTTTTGCTGGCGTCTGTACGATCGAAATAGGCCTCAAGTCGCCTATGTAATTATTATTACCTGATTTATATAGAGGTATGATTTTACTACTCTTCGAAAAAAAAAGTACCAAGAACAAGTACCGGACTACTGTTTAGACTAAAACTATAAACGTTATGGGTACCTCCATCTTCTTATTTGTTCTTGGTACTTAGTAATTTCATTAAAAATTCCATTTTCAACTACAGATCATGTAATTTTACTAGCTGTATTATTTTAAACTTATTGCAACGGCTTATTGTATAACGCCATTTTTTTTTTTGGGGGGTTGGAAAACATCCAATGACTTCTCCCGCTCTAAGGTGGAGCGGAAGGGCGTGTCAGACTCTTACTGACTAAAACCCACCACTGTTTCTCCCTGCCCTGAATACCCAGGGGCGAGGTAACTCCCCTCTAAACCCCTAGGCAGGCATCGGCCACGACGGTCCCTGTCATGTATGCTGACAACTCTTTGAGGCGCGCGTGGAACACTACGCGCCGTCGACTCTCGGGCCTGGTGCTGATTGCACGGCGAGCTACCCATTACTCGCCGTCCGCAGGCCCGAGTACTGTATCAGGCCTGCATTCTATTTTGTGCGCCTTTTATTTTGTGGCATAGGAAAGCTAACTAAATGTCCACAATGGTCAGACGTGAAGTGACTAATCACTTAACAATACATTTTTTTCTGAACCAGAAGTACTAAAAAAAAGAAGAAGTACTGTAGATATTAACAAGGCAAGACAATGAGGATCTCTATACATAAGCTTAATTTTAGTTCTTTGCCGGACAGACCTTGCATATTTTGATGTACAACATTCAACATATTAACATAGGCTTTTCCGTTGTCACACCTAATAGTTGAAACTACTAGGGGTATCCATTGAAATATTAGTATCGATCGGTCTACTACATAATGATCTTCTTGAATGTGCCTAAGAACTCTAGAAATTCTTTTTCTCTCTCTTTTACACCAAACATTTTGTAGAAAAATAGAAAACCCAATATAAACATAAATACTTACATAAAAAAAAAAAAAAATTAAAAATAATCTATGAATAAGAAGAATAATTTAATAATAATATAAGAACTTCATAATAATTACTTACAATTAATAGCAATTTAATATATCTATATACGCAAACCTTATATATATACATAATATTATACATACACCCAATAAACCACAACTAATAATTTATATTGCTTAATTGAATAACTACTTAGCCCTCTCCTCTCTTTTACTTTGCTGTGCCCGACAGGGTCCATATTGATATTTTATTATGTTATACCACCTATTTAACACATATGGAATGCAATAAAGTATTGAGTATTGAGTATTGCACTCATCACCCACCGGCCCGTAACTAGTTTATACATTTGTAAAGTTTTCGACAGACAGACCAACAGACAAGGTCGATCGTAACGAATAACTCAAAATATACGAAAATTAAACAAAAGATAATTTACGATATGATGCAATCAAAAATACCACCAATAAAACCGGCCAAGTGCGAGTCGGAGTGGTCCGTACCATTATCTATAAAAACGGCAAAAAAATAATCACGTTTGTTGTATGGGAGCCCCCTTAAATATTTATTTTATTTTCTTTTGTAGTATTTGTTGTTATAGCGGCAACAGAAACACATAATCTGTGAAAATTTCAACTGTCTAATTATCACGGTTCATGAGATACAGCCTGGTGACAGACTGACAAACAGGCAGACATACAGACAGACAGACGGACAGCAAAGCCTTAGTAATAGGGTCCCGTTTAACCCTTTGGGTACGGAACCCTAAAAACCACCACTAAAATTGCCACCCACAACCATTATGACCACGAGTTTCTTTCATTTGTTTCAGTTAAAGACAAAATTGTTGCAACATTGAATTCTATATCGATAATCATTTGCGATAAGATAATTATTAAGCATGACATTCTTTAATTTGTTTCAGTTAATAAATACAACATTGTTAGAATACTGACTTATTCTGAAACAACCGAAGTTGTGTTTAGCTGTCAAGAATATAAGACTCGATCAAAAAGTAAGTACTACACTTACACTTATTCATAAACATAATAATTATGCCACATAACTTATAATTTAATATTTTTTGTAGGAACAGAAGCATATACAGCTCATATAAATACAAAAGAGAACAAGATAAAAATATTCAAAACAACACAAAAATTTCAAAGAAAATTCAAGATGGCGGACAATGGATCTATACTGTGTTGTCTTTATTACGAGTATAAATTAATTAACAAAGGGCAAGAACTGCAGATAACACGTTTTGTTGTAAATAAAACTTTCTTAACAATATACCAGTCCAAAGAATCGATGTCTCCCAACCCTGCAGGTAAGTCTGTTATTGTCTATCCTCGTTTTGGTCGTTGTTATTAGATTTGACCATTAATTCCTAAAGTACTGTATGAATGTTATTTAATACTAGCTTCTGGGGGCCTACCATAAACTTTTAAAATATTTGCCAAGTGCAGGGCAGTTCAACACATCATGTTAACCTGACAGGTTTTGTGTTTGTACCATGAGCATTTCCCACTGACCTGCAGCAGGTCAATATTGGGCCTGCAGCAGGTCAACTTTTGACCTGCTACATACTGCTCAGTAAGCTGCAGATTAAGTAAGATTAATAAAAATCAAACGTTCTAAAATACTTAAGCGGTTTTACGGTTTTTATACAAATTAAATATGTGTCTAAGATAACACTTTAAAATAAAAAAGAGTGATGAAGGAAACATTGTTTCGTGGCAAAAAAAGGAATTCGACATTATTTGTGAAAGCGAATTGGTGTAGTTTTTAACCGACTTTCGAAAAAGGAGGAGGTTCTATGTTCGACTGTATGTATGTTTTTTTTTGTGTCTCAAGTGTCTACGCAACTGAACAATATGTGGAATCATTGAAACAGGCGCGATCTTGGTAAATTGGAGCTGAGAATTTTATTGTAGTATCGACTACCTCAGCGAAGTTTGCATAGAAGGCTGACTCGACACATTTGTTGCCAAAGACTGCAAAAAATTTTGGAATGTGTTACATCTGCATTATAATGGAAAAAATAAAAGTAAAAATACACTACGTATGACTAGGCAATATGATCATAAGACTATAGCCTTCCCTTCGGGGTAAATAAAAAAAAAAGAATTTTCGAGCCCATTTTGAAATATATGTGTAAGTTAGTTTTTGTAAAGTTTCAAGTTTAACTTAAGATTATTAACTGTAAATAAAGCCGTGTCTGTAAGTGGCAGGCAAGTGTTTGTGATCATGGCTTCAAGAAGAGTTTCTTACGAACAACTAGAAACTTTGTGGGATTTTTTGAATGCTCACAAAGACATCGCTATGGGCTACAATAAAAGTGCTCAAGCTCGGGAAATGTCTCGAAGAATGTGGACTGAGGTGGCAGAAAAACTTAATTCGGTTGTTGGTGGTGCTAACAAGGATTGGAAAACTTGGGCAGCTGTAAGTTTTACAATTAAATAAATTATATACGTAATTACATGAATTATGTTAATTATTAATCAACCTTTGACTTACTACTTAAATAGATAGGTTCTACATGTACTATTTTGTTTTTGCAGTATTGGATAGATTACAAGGGCAAATTAAAATGAAAATGTGCCACTATCCGAACGTCCCAATTACGCACTGGTGGGGGACCATGTGATATACCTGCTTTGACAGATATAGAAAAAAAATATCTGTCAATTCTTGATAAGGATTATGGTGCGGGACTTCCAGGAATCCAAGTGGACCCATTTCACACAGAAAGCACTCATGTAAGTAGAATTTTGTAAATAAAAATAGATTTACATTTCCAACTTTATTAAAATAGCAATGGTGTAATTAGGTACTCCAATTTGTTGAAGAAATTAGAATTAGAAGTACTCAAAATTTGTAGCCATGAACTTTTGTTTTGATACTCAATATCTATGAGAATTAACAATAATAATCTTATTAGACATAGAGTTAAAATCATACTAAATATAATTAAAATTCACTCGTTATCAAATCAAATCAAATATTTATTTGCAAAACCTAAAGGTAAAGAGTGAATTTTTTGAGACTTCATTTTCAGTCTATCAACTTAATTACTTACCTATTATTTAGAATGACATAGGTACTAACTTGTTAGTCTTGTTACATAATATAGTCACTAAGTTTTGTATTAATTAATTTCAGGCATCAACATTAAGTGCTTCTCAAAATGTACCCTCCCCATCTATTTTGTTAATGCCTGATGAAGTTGTGGGAGAAAATATTAGTGTTGGACCGTCCCTCCAAGAACCACACGTCCATCCGTCGTCTCAAGAAGATCTTGTGCATCAACAAGGCAACACGTCAACCCAACTCGCTCAGCCAGCAGAAGCAATGACGTCTACTCAGTCCCGAAGACGGCGGCGTCGATCAGCACCTATGTCTCAAGAGATGGCAAGAAGAGCTCTCGTCCAATCAAGCCAAGTGCGAGCAGAGGCAACGCAAGAAATAAGCACAGGAATAAGAAATATTTGCAATGTACTTTCTCATATAGCAGCTACATTAGACAGCATAAACAATAGGTAATTAGTTCCGACTTACAATACACTTTAAAATATAAATTTACTAATGAAGACATATATTATATTAACTTTCTAATCTCCTAATAATAATTATGTTACTGATTTAAAAATACAGTACCTGCATGACCGAGCTTTGCTCGGTTTTTACATGGATAAAACAACGTTTTATAAAAATGAAACCTAGCTAGATCAAAACCTTAGCATACTAAATTTCATTAAATCGTTGGAGCCTTTTCTGAGATTCACATTATATGTATTTAAACAAGAATTGCTTGTAGGTGTTAGCTATGTATGTCACTTAAATTATTTTAACATTCTAGGTTACATGTCGGCGCTCCCACAAATGAGCAATAAGCTCTCTTCTAGTAGAGAGGCCATATTGCAGTTCAAGATTTTGGGCCCTCCTGGAAGAATGCGCCTCTGAATTGCTGTTTGTTATATTTTGAGTAGAAGGTTGCAATTGTGCTTCCTCTAAAACTTCTTCAGAATCCAACTCCTGCACAGGAACTTTGGCCCTATTGCAAATATTGTGCAGTACAACACATGCATTTACAATAGATGCCGCTACTTGAGGTTCATAATGTAGAACCCTATGTACTAGTAGGCATCTAAAGCGTGCTTTAAGAAGTCCAATTGTTCGTTCTATCACATTACGAGTTCTCACATGCAATCCAGTGTAGTAAGCCTCAGGTGAATCTGGAGGAGCATCTATAATAGGAGTCATCATGGTCTTCCTTAACGGATATCCAGAATCACCTAGAAAAATTAAACAAATTGGTAATTGATCTAAAGATTACTTTATTTTATTATAGACTCAGATGTTTTCAGACAATCTTTGTATTTTTTTGTTTTTACATACCTAAAAGCCACATATTATTTAGCTCCTCCATATGTACTTTTAATGGATGGTTGGTCCATATGAATGAATCGTGGGTTGCTCCTCTATTGCTGGCATCCACGCTAATAATTTCCATGTCTGAGTTGCAAATCTAGAATTGTAGTAATTTTTTTAATTTACACAATATCACTAACTAGGATAATAACTTTATCTTATAACAATCTATCTTACATATTTCTATCAAACAAGAACAACTGTTTGATATCATTTCATTTGTGTACCTACATATAATATGTATATTATTATTATTTAGTAGTAGTTTTATAGTCAAATAGGATGATTGTTTTTATATTGACATATAATAATATGTTTATACAATTTTAAATAGAAATTCAAGACAATAATTTTGAACTGGATTTGTTGAGAATCAAGTATTTAGTGTTAAGGCCCTACTAACGGTTCAGTGGAACAGAAAATAAATATTAAAAAATCCAACTTCACGTTTGTTACAAAGATGATAAAGCATTTTTACGTTTGTATCCAAAGTAGTAGGCAAAAGTGTCAGAAACGGCAGTTTTTGGTACTTTAGCCTACTAATTTGGATACGAAACATTCTGAGACCTGTTGTTGTTGTTGTTGTAGTGTGAACGTAAAAATACTTTGACGTTGGATTCTTTAACATTTATTTTCTGTGCTATGCTACGATTTTTTATTCAATAAGGGCGCCACTGGACCGTTAGTAGACCCTTAGTTAAAGTATAAAATATAAATCATTGTTGTGTAAATTGACTGTAATAAATTGTCATGCTTTTTTAATCTATTTTGTTTTTGGTCTACTCTGTGTGTTACATTAGAAAATGATTGCAATGTACCTTATTCTAATTACCTAATAAAGATACCTACCACTTGCACATTTAAAGAATGATATTGTTTTCTACAGTAAAAACGTTCTTCATGGTGTGTTGGCCGTTTTATTGCTACATGGGTTCCATCAATGCAACCTAAAACTCCAGGCATACCAAACTTGTTTAAAAATCTGAAATAAGTAAAACAAAGTTGTGCATTCAGAGTAAAATAAAATTAAAAAATGTAAAGAATTTTACAGGACTTACCCAATCACATTTACTCGCCGTTCACTAGGACTAGCTGGGAATTTTATATATTTTCGGCGAAAATGTGGTAGATTTAGGCATTCTGTTATTTGTGCGATTGCAGTTGATACTGTTTGCTGTGCAACAGAATGTGCAGCGATATCACCTGTTGGTCTTTGATACGAACCATTCGCGTAAAAAGATAATGCTAATAAAACCTGAAACATAGCAACAGAATCAATTAGGTACATATATATGATTACGATGATTAGCCGGATAAATAGAATAAATTAATAGGTAGGTACTAACCTTGACTTCAATCGACAAATCTGTTGATTTCGTAGGGCGTGACATGAAAGCTCGTAGCTCATTACAGAGCTCAAGTGCAAGAATCTTTAGTGAGCCTATATCGTTTAACAAAAGCATTGCCCGGCATGTCAAATGGTTTTATTGAGTTCCGTATAAGATTTATTTGAATTTTAGCGTTTTGTTTAACAATATTGAAACAATTATCTGCCTCGAGAAACTCAAAAATTTCATCTTCATCACACATCTAAAATAAAGGATAACACAGCTGCATAAAGAGGATTTTCTATGTTTAACAATACTTTAAAATAACGTCCGAAATATATTTTATGCACATTTTTACAATTGCTTACGTTTTTGTTGTATTTTTTAATTAAAACAGTTCAATTTAAGTTAGTTTCACAAGGCTGCAAATTATGACGGCGGGACAGTTCAATTGTTGGATGTTTAAATGTCAAAAATACTTGATGGTAGGATATGTCACAGGTCAGTCAGCTGAAATGCTGTGACGTAGTCACTCACCGGCTTAGGTCACGTGATCGCTGGCTCGCCTGCTAATTAGCGCGCTCATGGTACGAACTAGCACGACAGTTTATTTTTCGTCTAAAATTGACCTGCTTTAAGAGTTCATAGTAGGCCCCAAGGCTGCAAATTATGACAGCAGGGCAGTTCAATTGTTGGATGTTTAAATGTCAAAAAATACTTGATGGTAGGATAAGTCGCAGGTCAGTGCTGAAATGCTGTGACGTAGTCACTCACCGGCTTAGGCCACGTGATCGCTGGCTCGCCTGCTAATTAGCGCGCTCATGGTACGAACTAGCACGACAGTTTATTTTTCGTCTAAAATTGACCTGCTATAAGAGTTCATAGTAAGCCCCCTGGTGGCGGTTTCGCCCGTCTAACATTTGAAATTATCTCAAGGGAAGATACGCCTGGGATAAAAAGTAGGTAGGTATCCTATGTCCTAATCCAGGACATGGTCAATCCCTGTAACAAGTCTCTTTCAAATCATTTCAGCCGTTAAGACGTGAGTATGTAGCAGACAGACTGACGAGCAGAAAGATAGATAGTGAATTAACTTTCGCATTTGTAATATAAATGTTGAAGGAAGCAGTTGGGATCAAGTTGATTGCTGGTTTTCTTACGAAACAAATCAAGCAAGCAAGTTATTGTTGGTTTTTTAACCGACGAAAAAAAAAGGAGGAGGTTCTCAATTCGACCGTATATATATTTTTAACCGACTTCAAAAAAAGGAGGAGGTTCTCAATTCGACTGTTTTTTTTTTATGTTTGTTACCCCTTAACTTTTTACTGCGTGAACCGATTTTGAAGATTTTTTATTTTATTTGAAAGCTGTTACTTTACATGTGGTCCCATTTTAAGAACTTCGAAGATACACAATGGAACTCTTAAATAAATGATAGCAAACCTTCCAAAATTGCTGCAATCGCATGTCTGTATATTGTTTTCACCACTTCACAACATTACATCACGTTGATACGCTCTGAAGGGGTATACAGATTTGTACAGTTCACCCTGATACGCCCTAATTTCACCAACTATGTTCAAATTCCCTATTTTTGGGGCTATCAATTCGGGCATAACTTTACTATTAATTTAGTTTTAGAATGGGGTACAACAACTAAAAAGTGAAAAAAAAAAACTTTTTACAAGAAAAATACAACCGACTTCCATAGATAATACTAAAAAATGCAAAATAACTTTAATTTCGGAAGTCGATGTCAAATAACGAAGAAACCAAACTAGAAACACCGACTTCCGAAATTAAAGTTATTTTGCATTTTTTAGTATTATCTATGGAAGTTGGTTGTATTTTTTTTTGTAAAAAGTTTTTTTTTTTTTGTGTATGTTCAGCCCTCACTCCGTCATTTATGAACCGATCTTAATTATTATTTTTTTGTTAGATAGGGTATACCTCAAGGGTGGTCCCATGTCAAGGAAATCAGGATCTGCTAATGGAATCCTGGCAAAATTGAGAGAAAACCTCGAAAATTGTGGGCACATTTAGCGTTTCTGTACGTATGTTCGGCCCTCACTCCGTTGTTTATGAACCGATTTAGATATTTTTTTTTTTTTAGATAAATACTTCAAGGGTGGTCCCATATCAAGGAAATCAGGATCTGATAATGGAATCCTGATAAAATTGAGAGAAAACCTCGAAAATTGGGCACGAATATTGTTTCTGTTTACTTTTCGTAATTTAATCAGGTATTTGCATTTAGGAATCATCACATCATGAAACTGAGCTGATGATGGAAACCATACCGTTCCTAAACAATAGAAGTTAGATACAAAAAACTGGTTTTAGTGACAGATACTCGTACCACTTAATATGCTTTGAGAAAAGACGTCTTTAGAATATTGGAGGTAATCTCAACTGGTCAATATCCTGGGAACCTCAGTGCCAAGAGGAATGATGAAGGATTAGAAATTACCCTCAGAGTATTAAAAGAGGATGCGAGTCACAAAAAATCATAAATAAAAAACTTTTTAACAAAAAAATCAACTGACGAAAAAGAACTGAAAAGCAAAAAATAAATAAACCTTTTAAGTCTTGAGTATTGTGCTTATTTACCTACATAAAATATCAAATTTTATGTAAACTAATTTTGAGTCGGCGCCATAATAAAATGATTAATTACCTACATCTAGCCTTCTTCATTTCTACGTACATATAAAATTTAGATATTTAATAATCAGATTGTTGTTTGGCGCCGACTCAAAATTAGTTTATATAAAATTTGATATTTTATGTAGGACTTAAAAGGTTTATTTATTTTTTGCTTTTTAGTTCTTTTTCGTCGGTTGAATTTTTTGCTAAAAAGTTTTTTTATAGGACAATACTTTGCTATATATTCATTTAATATAATTTAATTTGTTAAATTTTGTTTTTTTTTTTAAACGTTATCAATTGATCCTTTATTATTGCTGAATTGTTGTTACTAAAAACCCTTGTTGCTTTTGTTGTTTCATTCCTCTGAATGGTGTGGTTTGTTGCATTCCTCTGGATGGTGCGATTTGGCTGCGGGTGTACCTCAGGGTGGCGTCACACTTTTAGGAGCTATAACGGCTCTTCTTTTGTAACTGCAGTGCGTCTCTGGAACTCTCTCCCACACTCCATACGCGACAGGCCTTCACTGGAGGTCTTCAAGGAGAAAATTAAAGAGCACTTCCTTTCACATTGACATAACATTGATTTATATTGGTATTTATTTAGTATGTATTATATATATTCGGATAATTATATTTATTTATGTAAGTTTATGTTGTACACTGGATCCTACCCTCGAATGTGATCTCTCTCTATCACTCAGAGGTTTGCTGAGAGAAAACTAAACATTGAGTTAAGCTCGCCTTTGTACATTAACTATTTAATCACTATGTACTATGATGGTTGTTTGGTGTACAATAAAGAATTAAAGAATTGTTGTTTGGTCCAATCAGGGCTGAGAATTTATCTCGATTGAGGTCGCAGCCATTTTGAATGGCTGTCGTGTGCAGACGTAAGAGGTTCATGCTATGGAGCGTGGGAATGCTTTAGGCGTTTTATGGAGATTGTGGATTTGAAGATCGGGTTGCATCTTGGAAATGAGTTATTGAAAAAGATTGGTGACGGGAACCCGCTGCTTGAATATAATTTATTGTTGTACTAACGTTTTATTAGTAACTAACACTTTGCCCGCGACTTCGTCCTCGCAGATTTAATTCTTCTCTGTATAAATTTGAACACTCCGTCCACCTCGTTTAAAGGGTGGTTTTGGATAATTAATCAACCACCACAAACTAAGATCGTGGGTGAGATACCAGCGAAACTGCTAAATGGGCATTCTGGGTCCGATTAACAGGTCAAGCACGTGGAAGATTTTCCATTTGAAATTAGTAGTAGTTCGGCAGTTCACGCGCAATACCCTCAACTCACGGAGAGCACTTCAAGCAGTTGATCCTATGAATAATGTCTCCCTAGTTATGTCGGATTGTCGACCTATTGCACTACAACAGGGCCCCTTTGTTTGAGCACACACTTGTACACTGTAACAATCTCCCACTTCAATGACTAGTCCATAGTGGTTGGCCACCATAACCGAAATTGGGAAAATGGAATATGTCATAACCATTTTTAACTCCGGAAGTTTATAAAGTTTTCAGTTTGACGGGTGATGTCGTTCTATATGTATGTCTAACTGTGGCATGGTAGCTTCTAAACAGATCTTGAGCTAATAAGTATTTCCTGTGTATCTTCAAATGTCATAGAGTTATATTGTTTTTTAAGATTCTGTAGCTACAGGCTCCCAGACGGAGACGACCACTATAGCAAATGCACAGTAGTAGTAGTAGTAGTAGTAGCACGGTCAAAACTAGTCTGTAACTGTTTTGAAGCAAAGAGGCCTTTTGAAATACCAATTGCCAAGCTTCTAACTTAGACATTAATCTATGCAAGTGACATCAGGGAGACAGAACAGCATTATGTTCCTGCGTCAACTAATCATACAATACATACGATACTACACACAATATGAAACTGTTCTAAAGATAAATTATGTGGTTTCAGATGTAAAGACCTCAAGCGGTACAGTCGTTTTATTTTCTTCATTATCTGGCGTAGCGTTTACGCTACTAGTTATTTTAGCGATTTGGATACGTCACAAGCGCAGACCACAAGGCACACCCGCATTACCAATGAATCCGGTGAGTTTATTAAATACTATATTAACGTAATGTTATGAGACAAAACTTACAATTTTTTTTTAATTTCGGTTGACCTCCAAATAAAAATTAAAATAACTTTAGTTTCGGAAGTCGGTGTTTCAGGTTCTGTTTCTTCTTTCTTTGTGTTTTTTATTTGGAAGTCGGCTGTAATTTTTTGTAAAATGTTGATTATTTCTCACATTTTAGTTGTTTATTTTTCACAATGACATGATAATTTTATTACAATAATTCCAAACATGGCTAGGACACATTGTTTTATTATAGAGTTCCGGTGCCTACTTTCATCATCAGATCAGTCTGTTGGTTCCATTTTCAACCATTATTTTTATGCTTCCTCGGTCGTAGAGAAATATTTATCATTAAGGAGTTCCGTTGACTATCTACGTACGAGTATTATTATGATCTTTTTCATCAATTTCACTTCATCAAATTAATGATACTTTCTGAATGCAATGCTTGACTTTTGATGAGTATACCAAAATTGATAATTAAATTATTATATGTGTCGTGGATGGAAGGCGCTATGATATAACAAACAGCGCCATCTAACAATTTGGCTCAAAACTAGTAATGACGCGCACCGCCTGGACACGTTCGTCGGTAGAGGGGATCCAGTCAAGCTCAGATAATCTAAGCGGAACGCTCAAGACCAACGCACGTGTTTGTTTCCTGACCGTTACTGTAGGCAATTCATTATATAGCTGTAAGAGAAAGTTGGGTTGTTGTGTTTTTTACATCGTCTGCAACATATATATGGTATGAGATGGCGATAGCGCATACCATTTTACGAGTATAGCCATCCTTGTCGTTCCTACGCGAGCGTGTCTTGCGGTTTTTGTCCCGCCTGCGTGATTGTGGCCGGCTGTCTTTGTAACCGACGCGGTCCGCGCTGGAGTACGTCTGATAAGACATTGTAATAAAATCGTTGAGCATGCACGGAGGAGCCCTGTTTGCCTCTGGCTCTGGCCAAGCCCGGTACTTCGCTTGGTAATATGTAAGTCTCTATTCATGGTACTGCTACTGTGTGTCTGTATTTAACGTGGCGTATTGTGATGTGTGTTAAATAAGATATACGAGTTTGCCAGTAGTACTGTGTGTGTATCTGTATTTATTGTGGTGTTCTATGATGTGTGTTAAGTAAGATAATATACGAGGTTGCCAGTAATTTGGTGTTTCACTTCGTTGTGTTTAAAATGATCCGGCCCTATATCGTGAAAAGTTACTTTGATAAAGTTATTTTGATTTAATCCAAATTATCTTTCGTTCGAGTAGCCACGACAGTGGGCACATCTAGCATAAATGATGTCGGACTGTGAAGAAGACCCGATGTTTCGCATCTCGGCTACCCAGGATGCGACATAACCGGGCCTGCGGACGGCGAGTAATGGGTAGCTCGCCGTCTGTGGGCCTAGTGTGAGTTTTTCAACGTACTCGAACGCGTTTGCGTAAACGTTCGCTTAAGTCAAATCGTATAGAAAAAAAGAGGTTACCCGTTAATGTCACCAGGCGGCGCTTATACAGTTTTAGCTTTTAGTACAAATTGACGTTTACGCAAACGCGTTCGAGCGCGTTAAAAAACTCACACTAGGCCCTCTGATCAGCACCAGGCCCGAGAGTTGACGGTGCGTAGTGTTCCACGCGCGCCTCAAAGAGTTTTCATCAATAAGGACGGGGCCCGTCATGGCCGATGCCTGCCCAGGGGTTGAGGATAAATTCGAAACAGAGTTACCTCGCCCCTGGGCACTTAGGGCAGGAAGGAACAGGGGTGGCTTTTAGTCAGTAAGAGTCTGACACGCCCTCCCTCTCCACCCAGAGCGGGAGAAGTCATTGGATGATTTCACCCCACAAAAAAGAAACCCAGGATGCGACAAAAGCTATAATATTTGAGTAGTTCCCTCATTTCCTCATGGATTCCATCATCAAAACTGAATTCTAAAAAAAATTAGCAACCTGCCAACCTGTAATTAAATCCTATTAATTCTACTAATATTATAAATGCGAAAGTTTGTATGTTTGTGTTTCAATCACGCAAAAACGGCAATAGGGATTTGAATGAAATTTTGCAAAGAGATAGATTATAAGCTGTATTAAAACATAGGCTATTTTTTACCATTCTGGCAAAGCCGCTTGCAGAAGCGAGTCGCTTCGTAAATCACAGAGTTCAGAGATAACAAACATAAATGAAGAAATCTCCTTCATTTTTAAATCGGCAAGTGACAACAGTGTATATAAGTATAGACAGATGCTGTCAGTAGGTACTCACAGTACCTACTGACAGCATTAGTACTAACTTAAAACACGTATTTTGTATAATTCGGCAGTCCCACGACCCCGGCTTAATATTGATGATAACTTTAGGAGTCGACGATTACAATGTGATCTTAAAAAAATTGCATAATGATATTCCGGTCTTAAAATAAGATTTCTTGTATTTTTTCAGCCTACGGAACCTTTCTATCTCAACATGCTCTTTCGTCAAGAATGCGACGACGAAATAGCAGAAATAAATCAACATCATTACGACGAGATTAATCCTCAACTTCCAGAAGGTAGCTGAAATATACAGTGACGCTATAAAGATTATGAGCAATAATAAGTCTTATTACTAATTGAATTCATATGTTTTCATCAGAAATCCACTGAACTGAATTTTGTGTTTGTATGTACATAAGTTAAGTAATACATAAGTTATGTAGTTAAGTTTTCATTAGAACTGCTCCCCTAGCCAAATAACTTTTCTATTATCGTTTACATTACCTGCGGAGAGAACACACAACGCCTTAGCACGTCATGCTAAGGCGTAGCGGATAAATTCGTAACAGAGTTACCGCTCCCCTGGGCACTCAGGCAAGGAAGGAACAGGGGTGGGTTTTAGTCAGTAAGAGTGGCACGCCCTCACGCTTCACCCAGAGCGGGAGATTTCATTGGATGATTTCCCACCCCCATAAAAAAAAAGGTTAAAGCCCCTTCTCATAGGACCGAGCATAGTTCACCATGCTCGCTCACTGCATTCAAAGTCGATTTCATATTAATTGTTTTCTTCACTAACGAATTTACATAATTAAATAGAAAGTAGTAACCTACAAAAATGACATTGAATAGGTGTATTTATAGTAACATAGTTTGAAATCATACTCAACAATGCTTGCATACCCCTTAGTTATGGAAAAAGAAACTTGTACTTATATTATCATTATTATCTTTCGTTATCTTTTAACTATCTTTACACTCTCGCAACCGGGTAAGCAGAAAAGTAACTTAACAAATATTAATCAATAGAACAACGTTATTAAAATGGCAGAGAGTATTGGCAGTGATTCAATAATCAACCAATACCAATCCAATACTCTCTGCCAATGCAGAGATTATTGGCAGAGATTATAGAGATTATAGGCGAGTATTGGTAGAGAGTACTGGCAGAGATTTCTGGCGGCAAGTATTGGTAGAGAGTACTGGCAGAGATTTCTGGCGGCGAGTAGTGGCGGCGGGTACTGGCGGCGGGTACTGGCGGCGGGTACTGGCGGCGGGTTCTGGCGGCGGGTACTGGCGGCGGGTACTGGCGGCGGGTACTGGCGGCGGGTACTGGCGGCGGGTACTGGCGGCGTGTACTGGCGGCGTGTACTGGCGGCGTGTACTGGCGGCGTGTATTGGCGGCGTGTATTGGCGGCGTGTACTGGCGGCGTGTACTGGCGGCGTGTACTGGCGGCGTGTACTGGTAGAGGGTACTGGTAGAGAGTATCAGCAGTGAGTACATGCAGAGAGTCCTGGCAGGTAATACTGGAAAAAAGTACTGAAAACCCAGTAAATGACTTATACTCTCTGCCAATGCAGAGATTATTGGCAGAGATTATAGAGATTATAGGCGAGTATTGGTAGAGAGTACTGGCAGAGATTTCTGGCGGCAAGTATTGGTAGAGAGTACTGGCAGAGATTTCTGGCGGCGAGTAGTGGCGGTGGGTACTGGCGGCGGGTACTGGCGGCGGGTACTGGCGGCGGGTACTGGCGGCGGGTACCGGCGGCGGGTACTGGCGGCGGGTACTGGCGGCGGGTACTGGCGGCGGGTACTGGCGGCGGGTACTGGCGGCGGGTACTGGCGGCGGGTACTGGCGGCGGGTACTGGCGGCGGGTACTGGCGGCGGGTACTGGCGGCGGGTACTGGTGGCGGGTACTGGCGGCGGGTACTGGCGGCGGGTACTGGCGGCGGGTACTGGCGGCGGGTACTGGCGGCGGGTACTGGCGGCGGGTACTGGCGGCGGGTACTGGCGGCGGGTACTGGCGGCGGGTACTGGCGGCGGGTACTGGCGGCGGGTACTGGCGGCGAGTACTGGCGGCGAGTACTGGCGGCGAGTACTGGCGGCGAGTACTGGCGGCGAGTACTGGCGGCGAGTACTGGCGGAGATACTGGCGGCGAGTACTGGCGGCGAGTACTGGCGGAGAGTACTGGCGGCGAGTACTGGCGGAGAGTACTGGCGGTGAGTACTGGCGGCGAGTACTGGGGCGAGTACTGGCGGATAGTACTGGCGGCGAGTACTGGCGGCGAGTACTGGCGGCGAGTACTGGCGGCGAGTACTGGCGGCGAGTACTGGCGGCGAGTACTGGCGGCGAGTACTGGCGGAGAGTACTGGCGGAGAGTACTGGCGGAGAGTACTGGCGGAGAGTACTGGCGGAGAGTACTGGCGGAGAGTACTGGCGGAGAGTACTGGCGGAGAGTACTGGCGGAGAGTACTGGCGGAGAGTACTGGCGGCGAGTACTGGCGGCGAGTACTGGCGGCGAGTACTGGCGGCGAGTACTGGCGGCGAGTACTGGCGGAGAGTACTGGCGGCGAGTACTGGCGGAGAGTACTGGCGGCGAGTACTGGCGGCGAGTACTGGCGGAGAGTACTGGCGGCGAGTACTGGCGGAGAGTACGTACTGGCGGCGTGTACTGGCGGCGTGTACTGGCGGCGTGTACTGGCGGCGTGTACTGGCGGCGTGTACTGGCGGCGTGTACTGGCGGCGTGTACTGGCGGCGTGTACTGGCGGCGTGTACTGGCGGCGTGTACTGGCGGCGTGTATTGGCGGCGTGTACTGGCGGCGTGTACTGGCGGCGTGTACTGGCGGCGTGTACTGGTAGAGGGTACTGGTAGAGAGTATCAGCAGTGAGTACATGCAGAGAGTCCTGGCAGGTAATACTGGAAAAAAGTACTGAAAACCCAGTAAATCAACCACCCAGTCCAGCCACAGCCCAGTCCAGTGACTCAACCGAGATCTAGTTCAAATGTAAAGCCAATATATTAATGAAAATTATACGATCAATTAAATCAAACCAAAGATAAAATATACCAACAAATAACCGGTAAAGGTTAGTAATTGTTGTAGTTCACCTTACTCTTCTCTAAGTATTAGGTGTTAGCACAGAGTACGGAACGCCATGCTGGCAGTAACTAGAGACGACGTTGCGGTGCTTATACTGGACAAAATAGAATACCTACATCAGTTTTCAACGTAGCCAAATGTGAAATGACGTTGTCTCATTTACAGACGGCCCTACGAAGAAATTCGAATGTTTTTAAACTAATAATACAAAAAAAAAATACAAAAATATTTATTACAACAAAAATAAAACAGATTACAAAAGTTTGTGTTCGTTAACAACCGCATTAGTATGGAATACTATGTCGCGGCCAATTAGCGCCCACCTCCAAGAGGGGAGACGACAGTGCCTATCAAATTGATGTCAACTGAGTTAGCGAATACACCTGAAGAACTTTCCATCCCATCGGCCATCTGTTTTACGAGCAATGTGCCCTGCCCACTGCCGCGATTCTTCGGGCTATCTCGGTAACCTTGGTTCTCCTGCGGATATCTTCATTTGTGATTCGATCATGCAAGGAAACTCCGAGCATAGGTCTCTCGATTGCCCTTTGGATGACTTTAAGCCTTTTGATGAGGCCCATTGTGAGCGACCATCTTGTACCGCATACCTCTATAACATAATACTCGTATCGTATCTAGCTGTTGCCACAGAGGAGTCTCGTTACTCTGTGACAATAATTAGTAACTTTCTAAGGACATGATTAGTTACGTGTAAACTAGAACACCTCGGTTAGAACGGTTGATTACAGTTTAAGGTCTTATGGTTAAGTTAGATCAAGAACAACTTGCAGCCGACGGATGCCCCTCAAGTTAAAGGGGAAAATCTATAATTCCTGCCTATATAGGACCTGTCGTACTGTATGGGTCAGAATGTTGGGCTGTGAAAAAGACGGATGAAGAAAGATTGCATGTGGCTGAGATGAGAATGTTGAGATGGATGTGTGGAGTAACGAGAATTGATAAAGTGAGAAATGAGTACATTAGAGGTAGTTTAATAGTGGCGCCAGTCATAGACAAGTTGAAAGGGAACCACTTATCTTGGTATGGTCGTGTGAATGGGAGGGATGAAACATATGTGACTAAAAGAGTTATGCATATAAATGTGGATGGATGGAGAGGGAGAGGGAGGCCAAAGAAAAGATGGATGGATTGTCTGAGGAGTTTTCTTTAATATCTTAAAGAAGAGGGAGTTAGTGATAGCGTGACGACTGACAGGATAGAATGGAAGAAAAAACTTTTTTACGAAAAAAACAACCGACTTTCAAAAAAGAAATTACACTAAAAATTATTTTTAACCGACTTCAAAAAAGGAGGAGGTTCTCAATTCGACTGTATTTTTTTTATTTTTATTTTTATTTATTTGTGTTACCTCATAACTTTTTACTAGGTGAACCGATTTTGATGTTTTTTTTTTTATTTGAAAGCTGTTGCTTCACATGTGGTCCCATTTTATTCCTTATGCTTACTAATTACTTAATGCCCCTCATAAGCAGACACAATTAGAAACCTATTGTCACGTCTCCTGTAATAATGTAATGTGTTTGTATGTAATGTGTGTGTAATTGTGGCCTGACGGATTAACATTTAAAATCATGCCTTTTTTGATACACCATATTTATCAACTTTATCGATTTCAGTTTGCAATTGTACTGAGTTTTCAGCACAGTTTACTGTTTACATACATACATCTTACATTCTATTTTATTTGCTAAATCATTTATAAAATGAAGAACAAGAAGGGCCCTATGTGCGAGCCCTGTGGCACTCCTGATTGTATAACTTTAGTCTGAGATTTAAAATCTTGAACAACTACCATTTGTGTCCGATTTTATAAATAGGACTCACACCATCGCTGTAATTACCGTGAATACTCATATCTGAAATGATCAGGAAAAAATTAATAAATGTATGTACGAGTATTTGAATTTTATGGGCTTTTATCATTTGGCTTGGATCACTTTCCGTTAGAGATGCAATGTAACATGATAAGGGCCAGGCCAAAGTCACCACCACGACACGAGTTTTTACTAAATAAAGTAATGTGGGGTGAACGTAGTGTGGGTCAAATAAAATATTATACCAAGGAGTGTAATACAAAACTAAAGCAAATTGATTTTCCTAGTCAATTAAGGCAATGTTGTGATAGTATGTGTAATGAGTCAGATCATAGGGAAGTAATAGATGACTTATACAAAAAAATAAATTTAATCGTTACGGGATGCTGCTGAATCCACCTATGATAGTCACTGTAAAGGGGAGGTCAGAAAGGGTCGACCTATCCTGGGGTGGAATAAGTATGTGAGGGACGCTCACCAAAATTCTAGGCTTAAGTTTAAACATTGGGTTTGGCATGGGAAACCATACACAGGGTGTATTTATAATGATACTAGCTTACGCCCGCGGCTTCGCCCGCGTAAAAAGTGTAATTATAAGTTTGAGTGGTATTTCCATAGAGTAAGTAGCACGTAAAATAAACCATGTAGAAATCAAAATCAAAAGTTATTTAAATTAGGCTGAAAGCCAAATTTTTTTGAACGTCATAGTTCCACATAAAGACTCGCTCAGTGTGTTGGGGTACTTATCTTGTTACTCTTACCGTGTTAAATATAATAGTTTACCATATTGATACTCTTTCATTTATTGGGTGCCGAACATATCCTAAATTGGTGCTTAGCTTCTTGCCCGTGGCTTCGCCCGCGTGAAAAGTATGATCATAAATTTGAGTGGTATTTCCAGAGAGTAGCACGTTAAAAAAACACTAGAAATTAAAATCCATACATAGTCAGTTATTCAAATAAGGTTGCGAGCCAGAACTTTTTGAACGTCGTTCTACATAAAGACAGACCCTTCACCACTTCTTAGCTTCTTGCCCATGACTCTATCTGCGTAGACATCCGGATTGAGTCCAGAGAAAAATCAAACATTTGTTAAAGATACGATACGATACGGGCTAGGATCATGATAAATTAGAATTTCCTACATTAGTAGGGCTTAACAAAGTTGGACGGCGAGTTTTTGCGCTACGCCGAACATCTCTTTTCTATGGGCTACCTATTTTTTTTTTTGCGTTTGTATCTACGTTTGACGTCGAAGTTTTGTTATTTATGTTAAATTAACTTTTTCATGATTTTGGCACACTGATAGTTTACCCGCGGCTTCTGCGTGCAGGTCTGAAATTTCTCTTCTGCATGATTCTGTTTTCCTGGTAGTTTAAGAAAAAACTATACCTCTCATGATTCCAGCCCCGAAATCACTTCTTCATCATTCTGGTCTCCTGGTAATTTATGAATCTCTACCTCTCATAATCCCAGCCTTGGTATACATTTTTGGTATACATTTGTTTGTTCGTGAATCCGTACTGCTCGGAAAAATTATTCATGATTCTGTTTTCCTAGTAATTTGTGCATCCGGTACCTCTCATAATACCAGCCTCAGAATATATGTTTTGTGATTCTGATCTCCTGGTAGGTTGTGAATCTATACCGCTTAGGATTGTAACCCCAAAAATACTTACTGATTCATGACTATGGTCTCCTGGTAGTTTTAAAATCTATACATCTCATGATTCCAGCTCCAGAACTACTTTTTTTGTGAATGCTGATCTCCTATTAGTTTGTGAGTCTTTATCGCTCAAAATTGCAGTCCTTGAAATACTTCTCATGTTTCTAGTCTCCTGGTAATTTGTGATTCTATACGTAACATAATACCTGCCTCGGAATTTATTTTGTGATTCTGATGTCCTGGTAGCTTGTGAATCTATACCGCTCAGAATTCAAGCCCCGGAATACTTCTTTTTGATTCTGGTTCCCTGGTGGTTTGCGAAGCTATACCGCTTAGGTTTTTTTTTTTTTTTTTTTTTTTTTTTTTTTTTTTTTTTTTTTAGCGGTAGCCCCGAAAATACCTCTTCATGATTCTGGTCCCCTGGTACTTTGCGAGTGTTTACCGCTCATGATTCCACCCCTGGAAATACTTCTCATGTTTCTGGTCTCCTGGTACTTTGTGAGCGTATACCGCTCGTTCAACCTGACTTTAGATTTCTACTTCCACCTCAGCCTTCGTTAAGTCTTGTCATTTATCTGTATAAAAAGTAGCCTATGTGTTAATCCAGGCTATGACCTACCTGTGTGCAAAATTTCATTGAAATCCCTTCAGCCGTTTTTGCGTTACCTTCAGCCAAACATACAAACATACAAACTTTCGCATTTATAATATTAGTAGGATGATTGAGACCCGCAAGTTTTTCAAACAAAAACTTAAGTTTTGTCAAAATAATCAGGACCAAATTAAGATGGATATATTGGCTTCAAGACATGAAAAGAAAGACTTTCGCGGGTTTTGGAAGCACACAAAAAAATTAAACCCCAGGCCTGGCGTTCCGGTTAGTGTCGATGATGTAAGCACGCCCGAGGAGATCGCAAACTTGTTTAAGGAACAGTTCAACTTACAACTACCTTCAAATCCGGATGTTTATTGTGCCGATGCTCGGGCTGTTGAGTTAAAGGTGCCTGCTCGCATTACGGCTAAGCAGATAAGCTTAATAATCAAAAACATGAGACGGGGCAAATCACCGGGGCATGACAGCCTTAGCGTTGAGCATTTTCAGCATGCTGGACCTCATCTCCCAAGGCTGTTAGCCTTATTGTTTACGTTCTGTTTCCGACACTCCTACCTACCCGCTGGGTTGACGAGAACGGTGGTCGTACCAATATTGAAAAATAAAACTGGTGACGTCAGTGACAAGGGTAACTACAGACCGATCTCACTCGCGACTATTACGGCTAAGGTCCTGGACGGTGTGTTTGAGAGGCAACTTCCATTCTTCTTTATTCTTGTTCTTACCATTTAAAGATACACGATGCTCAATTCGGATTTAAGCCGCAGTTGCCTGTCAACAATTATTGCATGCCTCTCAATTCGGTTCACCACCACTATATCAGGCTTATTGGCTACAATATGCTGTCAGTGATGATGGACCGATCCCAGTACAATGAGATATAACCATTATCGAGAACTGGGTCGGGTGCATATCTGTAGTACGGCACTTCCGATTCCACAAGAGAGTATTTCAGAACCGTTTCTAGACGATTCAATTGAAGATTCAGAAATTGCTTGCAATGACTACAGTGTAATTCGGCGTGATCGAGGTACACCTTGTGGTGGTGTTATGCTTTTGGCTCGAGCAGGTATCCTTATGTCTCGACGGCCAGATCTTGAGATTCAACATGGTGAAGACTTATGGGTATGTTCATACTCGTTCGGTCGCCCAGTATACGTTTGTGTCGTTTATATCAAGCCTAGTGCTACTGATGATGTTTATATGACTTGGTTCTGTAAAATTGAGAGTTTTATTAATAGTATTAAGGGTAATGTAATTATATTAGGTGACTTAAATTTAAATAGTGCTTCTGTAAATGTGAACAACTACTACTGTTATTTTCTTTCATTTTGTGGTTTGACTGAGAAGAATGTAGTAAAGAATTCGCATGGTGGTATGTTAGATGTTGTCTTAGTCCAGGAGAGTACTACTGTTTATGTTACTGCGTCTGCAGGTACGGTATCACCTGATCTTTATCATCCCCCACTGGCAATTAATATATATATTGACACAGCTTCTCATAAAAACTCAATGCAACCCAGTAACAATGAAGGGTCTACAGATTGGAACTTTAAGAAGTGTGATTATGAGCTTCTTGATACCTTATTATCTGAGGAACAATGGACATCTGTAGCTCAGGCGTCTGATATAGTCACCGGTATGAATTGTTTTTATAAAGTAGTCTATAAAATATTTGACCAATGTATGCCCAAAAAGCAGAGAAGTAAAATCAGCAAGAAGTCTTTTCCGGTCTGGTTCACTCGTGACATAATTAAAGGCTTACTCTATAAATCTAAACTACATGAGGCTTGGAAACAATCTGATTGTCCTACCGATTACAATGTTTACTCTGCATTTAGACGAACCCTTAAACAGCACATTTCAATTGCCCACAAGTCCCATTTACATCGCATCGAAAACAACATTAAAATAAACCCAAAACAATTTTGGCAGCACATTACCAGTTTGCGATGTAAGGGTGGCTTCCAGTCTTCTATCATCTACCTAGGTCAAACATTATCTGGTGTTGATGCTGCCAATGCGTTTGCAGAATACTTTTCCAGCGTCTTTCTTCCCGATTTTCCTGAGTTAAACGCAAATAAAATAAGTGCTTGTGATACAACTTCCAGCAGCAATTACATCAACATAGTTAAAATTTCCCCTGAAGATGTGGAACGTAGCATCAATAAGCTAAGGCTCAGTAGTTCAACAGGACCAGATAATATTCCGTCTTCTATGCTAAAACTTTTAAAGAAATACTTTATAGGACCTTTATGCTGCATTTATAATTTAGCTCTGAATACAGGTAAATATCCTACCCAGTGGAAAGTATCGAGAGTAACACCAATACCTAAAAAAGGGGCTAAGGCGTCCGTCGAAGACTTTAGACCTATTGCGATCCTCTGTTCACCTGCAAAAGTGTTTGAACATATTTTACACAAAGAAATTCACAGACAAGTCAATAGATACTTGTGTCGGAGCTGTTATTTACGAGCAGCTCTTAAATTGAGATGGTAGGGTTCTTCTTAATTTAAATGCTTCAATACAATCGAAATACTTTATTAGCGTTTCTGCATAGTTTTAAATTACTCGGTAGATGTGATTAGACGTGGTCTCGCTTTGGAGCTCGTAGCAGTGTGTATCGGTGTCGGGCGCGAGCCGCGCGACGCTTGCGCACCTCTTCCGCGCGCCCCTCTCATGCCCCTCTCGTCCCCGTGTACCATGTTCGCAGCGTGAACATCCTCCCCCCTTTGAAAGCTGCTGCTTTCAAGCTCTTCCGTAAGGGGAAGAAGACAGGCTCTGTTTATCGCACGTCGGACAGTGCCTCGCGCCGTGTAGAAGTCAGCCACTCTACAGACTCCATCCGCCCCAGGAAAAAGTTGCAGGACTCGCCCAAGTCTCCACTTCAAGGGTGGCACGTTCTCCTCCTTTAGGATTACCAAATCTCCCAACTTCAATGCTCTATCTTTCAAGCGCCATTTTGTCCGCTGCTGCAGTTCAGCTAGGTACTCTCGGTGCCAGCGCTGCCAAAAATGCTGTCTCAGCTGTTCAATCCTATTATATCGGTCTGGAGCCTTTATCGTGATAGGTGGAGACGGCAGCGATGTTAAGGACCGCCCCACAAGGAAGTGGCCGGGAGTCAACGGGGAACAGTCAGTAGGATCGGATGATAAAGGGGAAAGGGGACGGGAATTGAGGATGGCTTCAATTTGTGTGAACAATGTGCCCAATTCCTCGTACGTGAGACTAGCGTTGCCCATAATTCGCTTGAGGTGGAACTTGACAGACTTAACGCCCGCCTCCCAAATTCCCCCAAAAGTCGGGGAATATGGAGGATTAAAAACGAATTTGATGCCTTCAGCATTGGTGTAGTCATAAATAGAATTTACACTAGCCAATAGCAACCTGCCTAACTCATTATTTGCCCCAACAAAATTTGTGCCGTTGTCGCAATAAATCGTATGAGGTCTGCCTCGCCTAGCAATAAAACGACGTAAGCTAAGTATAAATGCGTTAGTGCTAAGGTCACTAACGATTTCTAAATGAATACTTTTAGTAGAAAAACCAACTAAAACGTTAAGATAACATTTAGTTATCCGGTTACCCTTTCCTTTCTTACTAGAAATAAGGAAAGGTCCAGCGAAATCCACGCCACACACTTGAAACGGATAGCAAGGTGTGACCCTATCTACTGGTAAATTGCCCATAAACGGCTCCATAGTCTTTCCTCGCAGTCGAGTGCAAACAACGCACTTTCTCACAATGCTGCGAGCCAAAGTTCTGCCTCCTACAGGCCAGAATTGTTCACGAAAGGAACTAAGGAGCAGTTGAGGGCCGGCGTGCAGCAGACGTAGGTGTTCGTCCTCCATCAGGAGCTGAGTGAAATAGTGCTTACCGTCCAGGAGGATCGGGTGCTTTTTATCAAATTTACAAGCAGCATTCTGTAGACGACCACCTACTCTGAGCACTCCATTGTCGTCGAGCAAAGGTGACAACTGTAACAGGTAAGATTTAATATTAAGATTTTTATTTTGTTTAAGTAAGGATATTTCTGAAAGGTAAGTTTGACTTTGAGCAAGTTTGATCAGGTAAGTAAATGAATTTTTTATTTCTTCTAGTTTTAAATGACCTGTTATTTTATCTTTAGGATTTCTACTGTTATTTACAAAACGTAAGACATAAGCAATAATTCTTTTTACTCTATTTATTTTAGAATAATTATTAAACGTAATTAATGGTGACTGTGCAACATTAGTCATAGTTATACAATCACTGGTAGGCGTTTTTGTTTCAGGTAAATTAGAAGAATCTATTGAATTTATATTAAGAGGCCAGTTTGTTTCATTTTGCAACAGGAAATCTGGGCCATTCCACCATACAGTTGAGTCCTGAAGTTGACCTGGATCGACTCCTCGAGAAGCGAGATCAGCGGGATTTAAAGTGGTAGGTACATGTCTCCAAGATTCTCTAGTTGTCAATTCATGAATCTCGTTGACTCTGTTGCAAACAAATGCCTTGAGTAATTTAGGTTGTGTTCGAATCCAACCCAAAACGACGGTAGAGTCGGCCCAAAAGATCTTACGGTCAATAGTGCAACGAAGAGAATGACTCACCTTAGCGGCTAGTCGCGCGCCTAGCAACGCTCCGCACAATTCAAGACGCGGGATCGTAGTTGGTTTCAGCGGCGCGACGCGTGTCTTTGCACATAACAGGATAACTTGTACATCATTATGACGGTCTACAGAACGTAAATAAACACAAGCCCCGTAAGCCTCTTGGGATGCATCTACAAAACAATGAAGTTCTATTAACACTGGAGAAGTACATAAAACATGTCTAGGTACCCTAATGTTGGCTAGTATATGGGCATTCGAAACAAACTTTTCCCAAATTTTCTTAATTTTCTGTGGAACTAACTCATCCCAACTTAATTTTAAAACCCAAAGTTTTTGTAATAATATTTTGAGTTTTATGGTACATGCACTTAGCATGCCTAAAGGATCAAATATTTTACATGTATTAGACAAAATAGAACGTTTTGTGACGTCCTTAACTGTTTTGTCTAAATTAACTGAGAACTGTAAATGGTCATTCTCAGGAGACCACCCCAATCCTAATACACTTGATTGTTTATTCAAGTCCAATGACTGTGACAGGGTACAGTCAGCATCAAATATTTGAGTACAGTTAGTTCGAAATTTATGAATCGGAAAACAAGCAGATGCTAGTACCTTTTTAACTGAATGATAGATATGGGAAAGTTCATTTTCCGTATCAGCACCGCTCAAAAAATCATCGTAATAAAAATCATGTTGTATAATTTCAGATATGATCTTATCATTGCATTCTTTTGCTAATTGTAGCAAGCATCGCGTACTCAAGAATGGGGCAGACGCTGTCCCATACGTAACGGTATTTAACTGTAATATTTCTAGTGGCTTGTCTACATCATCACGCCAAACTATTAATTGCAGATGGCGCTGCGATGGATCGATTATAATTTGTCGGTACATTTTTGTTATGTCTCCAGATAAAACAAATTTGTGTTGACGGAATCTAATTAAAATATTTATTAGGTCATCCTGAATTACCGGACCTATGAACTGAATGTCGTTCAGCGATTTTCCTGACCTAGTTTTTGCACTGCAATCAAAAACTACTCTGACCTTGGTTGTTTCGCTATTTTCGCGAAATATGGCGTGATGTGGCATAAAATATCCAAATAATGGTTTATCAACCTTACTTAAATGTCCTAATTTTTCGTATTCGTCAATAAACTCACAATATTGCCCTTTAAGTGTAGGATTTTTAATAAACTTTCTTTCGAGACTCTGAAAGCGTTTTATGGCCATGTTGTAGGAATCGCCCAGTGATATTTCTGGTGATTCACAAAATGGCATTTTAACATTAAATCTCCCGTTTTCTAAACGTGAAGTATTTTCTATGAAATGTCTTTCACAAACGTGATCATTTTCAGAGTACGAAGCACTTGAAGCAGGAAGTTCTTCAAGTTCCCAGAACTTGGTAAGGTTTTTATTTATTTCCTTAGTAAAATTACAATGTAACTTCCTTTGTTCATTATAATCTAAACTACATATGGGCCCAGCTACTAACCAACCTAGTTTTGAACTCTGGAGTATAGGTTTATTATTACCTAATCTTATTTTCTTTGTAGTTATGATATCAAAGAAAATATCAGCGCCAAGTAACAGATCAACTTGAGAAGAACAATGAAATTCGGGATCAGCCAGCTGAATATTCTCAGGTATGTTTAATTCTAATGGATTTATGTCACTATTAGGTAAGTTACCTATAATTTCAGGTATAACTAAACACTTAACATTCGTGCTGTAAGAACTTATTAAGGAATTGAGGGTAAGTTCACAACGATCTGTTATATTAAATTGCATGTTATTAACCCCACTAATGCACATCGGTCGTGAATTAATAGAAGTTAACCCTAATTTATTTTTAATGCTTTCAGATATAAAGCAGGATTGACTACCGGCATCCAGGAGAGCCCGGGCAAGGTAAGTCTTATTATTTTTCCTATTAGTTAGTTTTACTAAAGCAGTACAGAGAAGAACTTGTTTACTCATAAAGACAGAGCAAGAGGATACAGCACTAGCGATTGACGGCACACTAGAGGTATTGTTATTCTCAGACTGTGTAACTAACGCATTATTTGTTTCTGAGTTTTTATGTAATAGTGTATTATGTTTTTGTTTACAGATTTGACAGGTGCCGAGGCGACACTTCTCAGCATTATGACCCCTACGTAAACAGTTTGAGCAAAGGTGTAACTTTAAGGTTTCACTCAATCTACTATCCAAACTCATTTCTTGGAATTTAATGCACTCTGTTATCCGATGAACTTCATGACATACCGGACAAGCAGGCTCTTTAAAAGGTTTGCGGCCAGCTGAAGTAGCGCAGGCCTTTGTTGTTTTAGGATTATTGAATTTATTATTAGAATCAGATCTATCATTTTTAGTAACTTGCATCGTTTCAAGTATATCTGCGCGGTCACGTAAAAAATGAATAAATTCCGATAAAGAAGGTAAATCCGATATCTTGTTTCTATGTTCTTCCCACTTTCTTAATGTAGTGGGTTCTAATTTAATGGTAACCAAATAAATGATTAAAATATCCCAATAATTAGTTGGCAAGCCTAATAAATTAAGGGATCTTAAGTTTTTACTAATGTGATCAATAATAAAGCGAAGGGCTCGATGAGATTCCCTCGTTAAACTGTCTATATTAAATAATGCTTTTAAATGGTTATTAATCAAGATCTTTTTGTTATCGTAACGTTCACATAGTAGGTCCCAAGCGACCTTGTAATTCTGAGAGGTAAACTCTATAGATTTTATTACGACAACAGCAGTCCCCTCTAAAGAGGAGCGTAAATAGTGAAACTTATTGATATCGGCAATAGACTCATTCGAATTGATAATAGAATCGAAGGTGTCTCTAAACTCCAACCATTTGAGGTAATTGCCGTCAAATGATGGAAGTTTTATTGTTGGCAATTTAATGTTATTTAAATTATTACAACTGTCATGACTCGAACAAATTGTTTTTGCACCTACGCTTCTAAACTCTTCACTACTAGAATGAGAATCAATAATTTCTTGGGCTGCTGAGATGAGAGAATAAAACTGAGATTCTACGGTATCTCTTTCATCAATTTGTTCGTCTATCTTTGTTGACAACATTTCAATTTGCGTTTGAATTGCATCGAACTCTGATAAAAGAGCTTGAATTCTACATAAACGTAATCCTAGTTCTTTAATTTGCTGTTTAGTAATTTCACTTGAAGTAATTTGATTTAAAATAGCGATATGATCTTTAAATTTTGTTAAACGCATTTTAAATGTACCTCTCTGTTTTATTAACTCTTTCATGTCTACGCGTTTCTCTTCTCTCCTCTCAGAGCCCTGTTCTGCCTTAGATTCAGGCATTTTAAAGAAAAGTAAAGATGTTAGGACAGATAAAGAAGTCAGGCAAAGTAACTTGTGCAATCAAACCCGTATAAAGAGGCTTGATGGTCCGTCCAACACGCAGACTTAAAGATGACACACGCTACACCAAGTCTGAATAGTCACCAGGCACGCCAACCACGTTGTACACGTACTTAGCTCTAGCTCGAACGCGTGCGCAGCACGCGGCAACCGATCTCTGGAAACGTTTGTTAACAATATGTAAGAAACTTGAAGTTACAAGAAGGTATCTATGCGGATTGCGGTTAGAAGAATTATTTTATAGCTTTAGCTTGCGATAGTCTAATGAATTTACCATTTACTTTATGATGGTATTTATTTTAAGAAGAAATGCATTTATCTTGCAACGCAATTTACGCAAATGAGCAATAATAAGAAGCACCACTGACCAACACTTGTGAAACAAAGGAAAAAAAAAATGCACGTGAGTGGGAGTAATAAGCAAGCATGGACACTAGCCGGCGCACGACGAAAATCACACACTATTCACACAATTGATACCTAGGAAAGGAAAAAGGTGGATAGAAAGGAATAATAAGCCAAACTCCCCTGGGTAGGTCCTTCTTCTAGCGTGTTGCGCATGCCGTGCAGCGCGGCACCAGCGATTAGCTCACCCAAAACTTTGTAAATCCAAAATTCTTTCTTCGAAGTCCTGTCACGGTCGCCACTTGTCGGAGCTGTTATTTACGAGCAGCTCTTAAATTGAGATGGTAGGGTTCTTCTTAATTTAAATGCTTCAATACAATCGAAATACTTTATTAGCGTTTCTGCATAGTTTTAAATTACTCGGTAGATGTGATTAGACGTGGTCTCGCTTTGGAGCTCGTAGCAGTGTGTATCGGTGTCGGGCGCGAGCCGCGCGACGCTTGCGCACCTCTTCCGCGCGCCCCTCTCATGCCCCTCTCGTCCCCGTGTACCATGTTCGCAGCGTGAACACTTGTGTAATGAACAACACGGTTTTCGCTTCAAAAGATCAGTTAACACTAATCTCGTAACTCTAGCTGACTACATCACAACCAGTATGGACCAAGGCCAGCAGGTGGATGTCTTATATTTTGACTTTCAAAAAGCCTTTGACAGAATTAATAATGACATTCTATTAGATAAATTAAGTGCCATAGGTTTTGCTCCCAAACTTCTTTTATTGATCGCTGACTATCTTCGAGATCGTAAACAGTATGTGCGACTGGGCCTGTACAATTCTTAGCCGTATGACACACGTTCAGGAGTCAGCCAGGGTTCAATATTAGGACCTGTACTGTTTCTAATAATGATAAACGACATTCCACAAGTTTTGAATCACTCCAAATGTTTATTATACGCTGACGATTTAAAGCTATATTCTGAGGTTCAAACTCCAGCTGATTTCGTAGCCCTTCAAAAAGACATTGACGCTATAAGTGAGTGGTCAATGATTAACAAAATGCATTTCAATCCATCTAAATGTTGCGTTATGAGTTTTAGTCGTTCACGAAATCCAATTCAATACCATTACAGTTTAAATAACGAAGAAATAGCAAGAGTCATGACGGTCAAAGATCTTGGTGTTATTTTTGATACTAAGTTTACCTTCCATGACCACATTATTGCTCTAGCCAAAGAGTCGTTTCGGAGGTTAGGGTTTGTCCTGAGAAATTGTCGTGAGTTTACAAACCATCAAGTGATCCGACTTCTTTATAACACACCTGTTAGAAGTAAACTTGATTCTAGCTCTTGTGTTTGGAACCCTTACGAGAAATCTTATACCCTTATGGTGGAAAAAGTTCATAAAGCATTTTTAAGGTATTTCTACAAACGTAGGTTTGGGTACTACCCATATATGTATCCAACCAAATTTCTGCTGGGTTGCTTGGGCTTTACCTCACTCCAGGTGAGACGAGCTTTTGACCAGCTTGTAACTGCTTGCAAAATAATAAACGGAAGCATCGACTCTCCTTGTCTACATGCGGCGCTGTGTAACATTTTTGTTCCTGACAACTATTGCCGAGCGAGACGGCATAAATTATTTATGGTGCCACGTTGCCGCACGGATGCACGAAGTATGTCACCCATTCCGCGAATGCTAAATGCACTCAATGCTCTCCTAGAGTCCAGTCCTGGATTAGATCTGTTCGCTGATGAATGGAAAAAGATATTGTCTGAATGTCTGACGATTTGCGAGAAGACTGAGTGAAAGGCACTGAATTAAGTATGCATAATTTTGTGCAATTGTAATATTTTTTATTTTTATTCTTAATGTGTTTTATACAATTTGTATTTTGGTTTTAATTTGTAATGTGTATGATCAGTGTAATTGGCATTTTGTCGTTCTGGTTAAATAAATAAATAATAATAATAAATAATAATAATAACCAGAGATTATGTGGCGGATTGATTCTCCCGAACGACGACATGCCCGACATGTGTCAACCGTGCCGTCCTTCACAATAAATGTCCGGTAGGTTTCCGTCATGATAACTTCGTCCATAATTGCACAGACAAAACCTTCGGTTTCCCTAAAGAGGTCACCGACACGCAGCCAGGCTACGGACGCTAGTTGGTCTACATCGGGCCCATGTAGGGCCCGGAAAAAGCGTCCGTGAAGTTCTTTACTCTGCCATACTTCTCTGCGATCGTTAGTGTCAAGCACTAGAGGTTTGCGCCAGTTCTCGTTAGCCAAGGAGAGTGGAGTAAGGCCCTTGTCCACCGCCATACATCTCGATGCATACCCACGTCAGCAGCTATGAAATATTCCCTTAGACTGCATATCTCACGGTTGTGGAGGGTCTTAGCATTTAAAAAGCCTCGGCCTCCACACTTCCGCGGGATATACAGTCTCATCACTGACGAACGTAGGTGATGCATTCGAAATGCAGTCAGCGTACGGACACGCCTATCCAGGGCGTCAAGTTCTGTTTGAGTCCATTTGAGTACGCCGAAAGAGTACATCAGTACCGGCATGACCCAACCGTTGAAGGCGCGCACTTTGTTTCCGCCCGATAGAAGGCTTTTAAATACCTTCTTCAGGCGACCAAAGAAGCATTCCTTCAACGATTGCTTCATGTCAGTAACATTGATACCTAACGCTTCCGACATACCCAAATACTTATAGGTTTCGGTTGGAGAGAGGGATCTCAGGTTTATGGAATCCGAGAGTTGAGTTCCCACGGATTCCACAATCTCCCCTCGCTTTACATGCATGACCGCGCATTTGTCCACACCAAACTCCATCCTGATGGCACTACTGAAGGTTTCAGTTATTTTCAGTAGCTCCATCAGTTGCAGATTGCTGGGGGCAAAAAGTTTCAAGTCATCCATGTAATGGAGGTGAGATATAACCTGACCACCTCTCTTCAACCGATAGCCTAGCCCTGAATTCTCCAGCAGTGTGCTTAGAGGATTCAAGGCCAGGCAACACCAAAACGGACTCAAACTGTCACCCTGGAATATACCCCGCTCGATCCTTATCGGTACGCTATTCCTCTGTATTTGTCGACATCCTGGATAGCGAAGGACCGTTCTGCATTGCCCCATACATGACATCAGGAAGGTGCGTAGCGTTGCATCAACTTTATACAATTCTAGCACCCTCATGAGCCATGTATGAGGAACTGAGTCATAGGCCTTCTTATAGTCTATCCATGTCGACAGATCCTTTCGGGAACGCTGAACCTGTTGGCTAATGGTCATATCTATGAGGAGAAGGAGTAGCGCGGGACCCATTCCTATATCCATTTTGAGAGGCAGACATGATACAGTTACTATATGTGTGTTGATCTTAGCTCTCAAAATGGATGTAAGAACCTTATAGACCGTCGGTAAGCACGTGATCGGTCTATAATTTTTAAGTTCCGCAGTACTACCTGATTTATGGAGCAGGTGGGTTATTCCTGCAGTTAAAAATTGGGGCAGCGACCCTGACTCTAAGGCAGACTGGATCTGAGATGCCAAGCGGACATGCGACCTTGTAAACCATTTTATCCAGAAGTTTTGCAGCCCGTCCGGCCCTGGAGATTTCCAGTTAGGTTAGGTTAGGAGGGACTGCACGAGCGACATCTTGGGGGCTGATGATAATTGCCCCCATTTCTGGTATTGGATCGCACGCGCGCTCAACATCCCGAATCCAGTCACCCTCGGTATGACAGACAGGCGCCGACCAGATGCTACGCCAGAACGAGTTTATGGCGTCATCATCCGGCAGTTGCGTTTTAGTCACACCTTGGTCAGGCCGCTCCCAATCTCTATACACCCACCTTTCATTACTTCGGAATGTGCGATTCTGGGTGTACCGTTCCACTCGCCGCAAAGTATATGCATGGGCAAACCGGATTCGCAGATATAAGATCTGCGAATTCGGTTTGCACATGCATATACTTTCTGCTGCAGGAAGTCGATGCGCTCTGTGACATGGGACCAATAGTCTCGGGGACAAATGTCAGTCCCCGAAAACGCCCGTCTTACAAAACGCATCACTCTTTGGCGAATGTTGCCCTCCCTGAAGCAGATTAGTTTGCCTATGAGTGCTCTGGTGCCAAAAATTCGACGCTCGATCCTGCACTGCCAAGCCGGCACGGCTGGCTTCGGTCGTGTAGCTCTGTCATTAGGAAATTTGACGTGAGCTACACGACATGCCGGTACAGCCGCGCAGTACAGTATCGAGTGTGTATTAGTGAGGTCTTCGCAGTCATCAAATTAATTTGACAACTGTTAATCCAGAGCCGCCACCAGCGCCCTATTCTTGTTATGCATGGGCAAACGTGATAAGCGTGGCCTAAGTTCGAGTGGGATGTTGCGATAGTCCCGAATAGCACACTCCAAAGCACTCCTCAATTCATTATTGTACTGGATACTTACGTTTGTAACCATGTAATTAAGCTCCTCGTCAGCGTGGCTTGGAATATGGTTCGACGATATTACCACCGCTGGTACCACAGTCTGCGACGGAGGGGCATTGACATGGCTACCCATTTCAGATCGGAGGCGATCAAGTACAGTATCACCCAACATATGATTACGCTGAATGACCCGCACCTAATCCGACAGTCGTTGGGCCGAAACGTTGACGGCTGGCTCAAGCACCTGGAATAAAGAGAGCATCCGAGACGGTACGCGATCAGGTTGTTACCTCCCTCTGTAGTCCCATATTATGAGCGCATGACGTTTTCATTGATGGCTTGCGTCCATCGCATGCGCTGCACACTTCAGCCGGGAGCTGGGACCCTATCAGAGGCCGGAGCTGAGCGACGAGGCCGTAGGTGGTGGGCGTGCATTTCGAGCTGCGGCTCTCGTCAACATACTTATTTCTCGTCCAATGATTTTGCTGTCAAAAATTTTCCATGTTCCGTTTTCTAAAATTTTATATTCTGTTGCGTCTTTAAGAAAGAAAAAAAGAAAGAAAAAGTATTTATTTGCCACAAATTAACGACATACACAACAATATGATTTTGCTAACTTAAGTCTTAACCCTTATCGATAGTGTTAGTGGTAGGGTGGTCTTTCTGTTTATATTATGTATTCTGTTGTAAATATTTAATATGTTCATAGTTCATAGTAATAAACATAAAGGAGTTTTCTAAGTCCGCATGTTGTAACGGGCGACTACGCACTTGACTGGTTTTTTTAGGAGTTGGCAGCGAACGCGTTACGTTGTGTGTTTACTTTGAACGTTTAGTTTTCTTTAATTTACTGTGTGATTACTGACTTTAGACCTTATAGTCTAAAGTATCTCACACACGGGTAATGATTTACCTACCATTTCCTGTGTCTGGGTTCGGACTGTACAAACTTTAGGGAGTGATATTTTGCTCTATTTTATCACTAAAATCATTCTACAGGTGGGGTCTAAACCCAACGGCCTCTGAATGGCAGCCATTTTTGTATTTTGGTTGACTTTTTCGTAGCGTCCATACTAAAAGTAATGTAACTTTGGAATTTAATGTCCGATTATCGTAAAACAAAAACTTCCCATAACGGAAAAGTATTACCAATGAGATAAATAACTCAAATAATTTTAATATTTGCTGTATCATATTAAAATAAATGCTAAAAGATCAATTTTACGTCAAAATTAAAATTGTTTTTTAGTTTTTCAAGGTTATTACAAAAAACACCCCTGAGAACTACCTCTTTTTACGCACGTGTTTTACAGATGGTAAGTTTACCTAAATAATGACACCAAAACCTTGATTCTATGACCACTGGTTTAAGAGATATTGTTGCTTGAATGCAGCCCTTCCGTGCGTAAGATATGAATGAGCGCACCATTCCATGGGGAAGCAGGTAAAAAAATGGTTTATTGCGTATTATTGACCACCTAAGCATACCTATATTTTATGGAAAAGCAATAAAGATATTGAGTATTGAGTATTGAGAACGGGACAAAATACGATGTGAATACAAAAGAATTAGTGTTCGTCAGATAAAACTCGACTAGTTTAATTTTTACCAGTCCGTTTCTTCTGGTTATTGTGACTACACATAATTTGCTCCTGTGCGTATTGTTCTTCACTTACAAGTGTCGTGAAGTTCTAATTATTCGTTATGGGAACTCGTGCTCGTGAACACTCTAGTAGACACATTGCTGATATGCATTTCGTTTACGGATTTTGCAATGGAAATGCAAGAGCTGCTGTGCGGGAGTATCAAAGACGATATCCGAATCGATCAATACCGAATCATCAGACATTCAGTGCAATTCACGCTAGATTAGCCGAATATGGAATAAGGAGGCCTCAAGGTAAACGTAACGCATCTGTACCTGTGCATAGTGAAGAAGCGGTGTTGAATTTAATCTTCCGTGATCCAAGACTCAGTATCCGTCGTATTTCAACGCGTTTAGGCATATCACGATGGACAGTCTGGAAGATTTTGAAGAAAGAAGGACTACATCCATATCATTTAAGACGTGTGCCTGTGCAGGATATAAGAGAGCCAGACAATGCTGCACGATCAGTATTCTGCTTGTGGGTAACTCAGAATATGCGACGTACACCAGCATTTTTAAAACGCATAATGTGGACAGATGAGGCATCATTTACAAGAAGAGGAATTACAAATTTTAGAAATCTACACTTGTGGATGGCTGAAAATCCACATGCTGTTAGACCTTCAACGTTTCAGCATGAATTTTCTGTAAATGTGTGGGCCGCTATGATCGATGATCAATTGATTGGCCCTATCGAACTCCCAAGAAATTTAAATGGCCCAAGATTTTTAGAGTTTCTGAACAATGAATTTTTTGAAGCGTTATTAGAATTACCATTGTCATATCGGCGACACATGTGGCTTCAGTTAGATGGAGCTCCTCCACACTTTGCCCGAGCGGTAAGGGCACACCTAGACCAATATCATCCACAGTGGATTGGCCGCGGCGGTCCTGTAGCCTGGCCACCGCGTTCACCAGACTTAACGCCACTGGACTTTTATCTCTGGGGTTGGATGAAACAGAAAGTTTATTTTGAGCCAGTCAACACCAGAAAAGAGTTGCTGGAGCGTATTCGCGTTGCTGCTGCTGAAATTAAGGCTGATCCGAGCCAGTTGAGACGGTCAACACAGCAGGTAGCGATCCGGGCTACTGCGTGCCTTCAAAGTAGCGGGGGACATTTTGAACAATTATTGTAAATCTACTTTTGTTATTAAATAATTAACCTTTGTTATTTTGTTTATCTTTGCTAATCACTGTAAATCTAAATCTAAAGAAAAACCAAATCGTTGTGAATTCACTATCTGCACAAGCCTATGTTCCAACATCAATATCTCTTAAACCAATTGTCATAGAATCGAGTTTTTGGTATCATTATTTAGGTAAACTTACCATCTGTAAGACACGTGCATAAAAAGAGGTAGTTCTCAGGGGTGTTTTTTGTAATAACCTTGAAAAACTAAAAAACAATGTTAATTTTGACGTAAAATTGATCTTTTAGCATTTATTTTGATATGATACAGCAATTATTAAAATTATTTGAGTTATTTATCTCATTGGTAATACTTTTCCGTTATGGGAAGTTTTTGTTTTACGATAATCGGACATTAAATTCCAAAGTTACATTACTTTTAGTATGGACGCTACGAAAAAGTCAACCAAAATACAAAAATGGCTGCCATTTAGAGGGCGTTGGGTTTAGACCCCACCTGTAGAATGATTTTAGTGATAAAATAGAGCAAACTATCACCCCCTAAAGTTTGTACAGTCCGAACCCAGACATATTGTAGAGGTTCTTGTAGGCTGAGTAACAAATAAAAACTAGATAAAAATACTAACAATATTCATAAAATGCCATTTTGTTAAGACAAACCATAATAATAAAGAAGAAACACTAACATTAAAACTCATCATCATCAGCCTTTTAATGTCCTTACTGCTGGGGCACGGGTCTCCTCTCAGTGAGAGGGTGTGGGGCGTAATCCACCACGCGGGCCCAATGCGGATTGGTGGATGTTACATGTCTTAGAATTTTTGGTTCTAGGACCGGTAGTTTCCGGTTTCCTCACGCTGTTTTCCTTCACCGTTATGAGAGCAGTGGTGAAGAAATAACTTACTCAAAGTAAAGCGCCTGCCTGGGTTTGAACTCACGACCAACCAACCAACATTAAAACGATGTTACTGTATTTATAAGGATAATGTACAGTTTGCAGGAAATAAACTTGTTTGTTATTTTATTTATTTATTATTGACTATGTCTCACCCAGTAAATGAAACCGAATTCAAAATAATCTTTTATTAGCAACCATCGTCACTGTCACTATAAAATACCATACACTATGATGGCATCAGGTTTTTATTTTACAATAGAAATGAAGCTCTACATCAGTCTTTCCACACTGTTCACAAGAAACAGTGCCTGGGGTATATTTGCCGACAAATACCCCGGTGTGTGTTACACCCTAAAGGTTCTTTTAGCTGAGTATTTAGTTCTGGGTACAGTTCTAAATTAAGGAACTGACGGACGAAACTGTCCACAGGCTCATAATTTGTTCTTCGTCTGGATTCTCAAGTGCGGCTGACTGTCAGTATTGTACCCAAAGTGATTGCTAAGCGCTGTCGGACTTAATGGCCAAATACTACCGAAGCGAAAACCGATGTCCTATCCAGTGCAATCGTAGTACAGATTGAGCCACGGCGTAGCTGGTTGTGCTACAGCGTAGCTTCGCATGCTACGCCGTAGTCTGTCAACATACGAGTATTTATACATCGTGAATTGCGAACTCATGCGCACCTTTTCGAGTCTGTCACAAGCCTGACTGCTCTATGATAATGATAGACTGACTGCCCAGGGAGAACAGTGGTTGCCCAGTGGAAATAGCCGCAACTTACAAGTTGTAGGTCGTGAGTTCAAACCCAGGCAGCCGCTTTACTTTGTGTAAATTATTTATTATTTCATCACCACTGCTATCAGAAACGGTGAAGGAAATCATCGTGAGGAAAACGACATGTCCTAGAACCAAAAATTCGAAGAGATGTGACATCCACCAACCCGCAATGGGCCCCGCGTGGTGGATTACGGCCTACACCCTCTTAGAATGAGGAGGCCTGTGCCCCAGCAGTGGCGACATTAAAAGGCTGATGATATGACTGCTCAGGAAGCGTGGAATGTAGGTACATTAAAGTATCATTGTGTAGCGACATCTATAACGCCACCTACGAACTAAAAACTCGCAAATCCTACATCGTGCAAGCAGAGTTCACCGCGCGATTTGAACATATACAAACATTTGAAACCAACCATTGGGCAGTTGCCCGGACCAGACACAACACCCGTCTGGTCGGAGGATCCTCCCTTTTCAATAGAGGTTTGTGGGACTTTACACCCTGTTCCGCATGCCTTCAAACTGATGACCCCGAGCATGAACGGTCGGTCTGCCCGTCGGATTGTGTGATTGGATTGCAGATTTCCTGAGGGATCGGTCTATACGAGTGGTCATAAATAGCTGCTCGTCCGGACTGCTGGCTATTAATTCCGGTGTTCCTCAGGGGTCGATGCTCTCGGTAATATTGTTTTTTCTGTATATTGACGATCTGCTAAAACCCAGTAGCTTTAGGTATGCAGACGACAACAAGCGGTTGCCGAGAGATACGCGTCCGACGCACGTAGCTGGTGGATCTCAGATCCGGTCTCTCAGAGAGGATATGGTTGGGCGCTTGAACTTGTTCTTACAGGCTATCTTAGAATGGGGAGATGCCAATCTGTTCAAGTTCAATGCTGCTAAGACCAGGCGTGTCATTTTTCCACTAAAAGGAACCAATTTCACCCGGCTCCATCTTTCCGAGGTGTAACCATGCCGATAACCGATCATCTTGATCTTCTTGGTGACACAGTAACGTCCACTCCACAAAGGTTAGACGGTACTTCACGCAGGAACAGCTGCTCAAACTTTATCAAGCGCAAGTTCGATCGTGTATGGAGTACTGCTGTCATCTTTGGGACGGATTTGCCATATACCAGCTTTATGCCCTTGAGGCAATTGAACGAAACGAGTCTCAAAATGTTTCGTATCCAAAGTAGTAGGCAAAAGTGTCAGAAACGGCCGTTTTTGGCACTTTTGCCTACTACTTTGGATACAAAACATTTTGAGACCTGTTTTAACAACGTAAAAATTCTTTATCCTCTTTGTAACAAACGTGAAGTTGGATTTTTTAATATTTATTTTCTGTGCTATGCCACGATTTTTTATTCAATGAGGGCGCCACTGGACCGCGAGAAGGGCCTTAAGAACACATTCATTGTGCGTACAGCTAGGGAGTGGAATTCCCTGCCGGAGTCTTTGTTTCCTGACAGCTACAACCTGGAAGTCTTTTAAGTCAATAGTGAATAGGTTACTTCTAGGCAAGCGTGCTCCATCTTCGACCACATCATCGCTTGCCATCAGGTGAGATAGTGGTCAAACGCGTGCCTATCAATAATAAAAATTAAAAATAAATAACGTCGGCCAGCCTTCGTGCAGCTCCATCGTCATGTTAACATCATCACTGAAATTCAAATTATTTATTTCTTTGCCAACATTGGGGACATAACAAGTTTTGTTAATGTTTTTCATGCTCTGCCGTCACGTGGGCATGCAAAATTGCATAAATTACATGGCACATAAATTACAATCTAGTGTTAAAATGCAATAACTATTGAATAACAAGCTGAATTACAATAAATATTTCAAAATAATTAAATTGGAAAGCCAATTACTTAATTCATTTTATTTTTCACTGTTAAGGATTATCTAGTAGTCAATAATTATATAAATTTCAGAGTAAATAATGAAATGTCGACAAAGTAAATAAAAGTCCCAGGTGAATAATAATAATTGTGAGTTCAACGTATGATTTTTATTATTGAATATCAGATTAATATTGTTGGCCGTAAGGATTCCATTTTAGATATTCCTTCACACTGTAATACACCTTATTAGTTAGAAATTCCTTTAGCTTCCGCTTAAATAAGTGCAAGTTGTCAATGGTGTTGATTCTGTTATGCACAAACTAAACTTAATTTAGGCTAATGCTATCTTTTTCTCTCTAATAAAACAAGAAAGAGACGGACGTAAATTAGAGCTGTCAAATTTAGTTTGAACTAATATTTCCATACAAATTAAGGGTACCTACACGTAAAAACATGTCGTCTAAAAACACGGCGAAGCGCAAGGCGTAAACTAGTTTGACATCTCTAACTTAGTGCATAGCTATAGCCGTCCTTTTCTCGCACTGCCTTTTAGTAAAAGATAGCAATTCTCTAATTTTAGTTTAGATATTGAACAAGAGAATCCGTGCCAATGTCTATTGGCAATAACAATAACAATAACATGCCAATTTATTATAAGTCCTGGATGCCATACAATATACACTGGAGCCCATTAAATAAGTGCTCCAGGGCAGTCTGAACTTTATTTCTATATGACAAATTCTAGGGGCAGGCTCATCTTTAATTTGAGCTCGTCCATAAACTTTGACGTCATCGCTCCGATGTGTCAAACTCACTTCCCCCATAACCCCACTCACACGCCCGATGTTCTCGATGTGGCGCTTCTGAAGAATGTTAACCTCCGTTTGCATTCGATAGAGGCAATATACGAACTTTCCTCTGATCACCGCCCAGTGATCATGCACCTGGGCTCCCGCTCGGGTCAACCCGACCCCGGTCAACCTCCCATGACCCAAGTGATTACCGAATGGAAGAAAGTAAGCGATAGGCTGAAATCTACCACGTCGGTTCACCTGGACGCCATTCCCGACCATATTAACTCAGTCGCTGACACGACGGCAGCGATCGACTCGCTTACGGAGCACGTACAGTCTGTCTTGAACGATTGTTCAAAGGTGGTACCGGTGACAGAAGATCGTCGCTGGGTGCTGCCGGGCGACGTGCGGGCTCTGATAACCGAGAAGAACGCAGCCATCCGTGCGTACAGCGCTTTCCCCTGCGACGCAAACAAGGCTCACATGCGCAAATTACAGCGAGCTGTAAAGAGTCGCATTAGTGAGCATCGTTCTGCGAGCTGGGGAAAGATGCTGAGCGAACTTGAGCCCACCCATCAGGCCTTCTGGAAACTCCAGAAGAAGATGCGGTCCAAGACTGAGGCTACCATGCCTCCTCTCATACGTCCAGACAAGAGTGTCGCCTTCGATAACTCTGAAAAGGCGGAGTGCCTGGCCGACAGCCTAGAGTCCCAGTGCTCACCCAGCCTCCAACCAGCTGACCAGGCCCACCTTGACAGGGTGGACGCTGAAGTTGAAAGGAGAGCTTCCCTCCCTCCCGTCGAAGACCCAGATGACCCTCTACCCCCCGTCACTCCAGACGAGGTGGAGGACATCATCAAAAAGCTCCAGGCCCGGAAGGCCCCCGGCGCTGACGGCATCACCAACAGAGTTATCCAACTCTTCCCCGCCCAATTAATTTTGCTTATGACCGCCATCTTCAATGGCGCTTTAAGCAATAATATTTTCCCCCAAGCATGGAAGCAGGCCACTGTCATAGGTATTCCCAAACCTGGCAAGCCCAGATCCAATCCTTCCAGCTACCGACCCATTAGTCTCCTTAGTAGCTTCGGCAAGATCTATGAAAGGCTTATTAATAAGCGGCTCAGGGATTATGCCGAGGCTAATAATCTCATTCCAAACGAGCAGTTCGGCTTCCGTACCGAACACTCGTGCGTCCAACAAGTACATCAGATCGTAGAACATATGAGCGCTGGGTTCCAGCGCGGTATGACGACCGGTGTCTTGTACTTCGACATAGCGAAAGCGTTCGACAAAGTCTGGCACAATGGCTTAATTTATAAGCTGTATCAACTAGGAGTGCCAGACCGTCTCGTACTCATCTTACGAGACTTTCTGTCGAATCGTACTTTCCGCTATCGTATAGAGGGAGCACTCTCCTCCCCTCACCCCATAAGAGCAGGAGTCCCTCAAGGCTCCGTAATATCCCCCATAGCTTTCACGCTGTTCACCAGCGATATCCCAAAAAATAAAATGTCACATCTGGCATTATTTGCTGATGACACGGCCATCTACTATACTGGCCGTGCACCCAATCGAATAGCTCGCATTCTCCAGTCCTCCGCAACTACACTGGGCGAGTGGTTTCGGAGATGGCGAATCGAGGTAAATCCCGATAAAAGTCAGGCTGTCCTCTACTCGAGACCCCGACACAAAATACCCCCACCCCCCCCCCGATCACCATGTACGATAAACCTATTCCTTGGGAGAAAAAGGCTAAGTACTTGGGTGTCGTACTCGACCAACACCTAACTTTCGCGCAGCACATAAGAGAGGCCCGCTCGCGGGCCGCTTTTGCTCAAGGTAGGCTTCATAGTATCCTAAATAAAAACAGCACTATGTCATTCAAGTGCAAAATGCGTACGTTCACCACGGTCATTCGACCAATCATGACGTACGCTGGCCCTGTCTTCGCACACGCCACTCTTACATAAAATGCAGACTCTTCAAAACCGCTTCCTCCGCAGCGCGGCGGGAGCTCCCTACTTTGTCCGTAACGAAGAGCTGCATGTTGACTTCCGACTCCCTACTATCCAGCAGTTCCTGAAACGGCTCACCAAGCGTTTCATGGATACTGCTGAAAAACATCGAAACCCCCTAATTGTATCGGCCGCCCGATACGTACCCTCCCGCATCTCCAAGGTGCGCCGGCCCAGACATACCCTACTCATACCTGATGACCCCACCACTCTGCTCCAGGAGAGCCGTAGAGAAACCAGCACACTACGCAAACGCAGACCGCCGTCGTTCCGCCCTCGCCGTCGAAGTCCGTCGCGAAGACCCAGTCAATGCCCTCCCAGTCTCTTGCCAGCACGCGCCGCTGAGCCAACTGATTCCCCAATTAATGGAAACTTGATCCAGCCTTCCCTTGCTGTCCCTCCCCCAGTGACGCCCTAAGCCGAGGCCCGTACTCCGCAGGGAGTGCCCTTAGCGTAGTCACTTAGTTTATAAGAAATAATAAGTCCTGGCTGGAGGCTTTCATAATTTAGAGCCTTCACAGGCAAGCTCGGTTAAGCAGACGACAGCCTCCTAGGCTGACCTGCAAGATGTCCATCAAAAAAAAAAAAAAAAAAAAATATTGTGCTTTCACTTTTTAATAATAATTGTAAGGGAAAACTCTGCCCGAATAAAAATAATTAATCCGTTCCTGTTCATTTTTTTACCACTGTCGTTACTTACTTACTTAATGTTTGTTGTTTTTAATTGTTACATTAAAATTAAATTGAATTAAATAAAAGTTTATTTCAAACAATATGTCCATAATTTGCTTAGTATTTTGGTGTTGGTAACAATAGTGCTTATCAAATATGTTAGTACTGTTAGTTTTCACAACTTACTTAATTATTTATTGATGCAGACCTAAGACTGTCCACACCCAGTGTGTCTGAAAGGGACAATCCGCTCTGCCAGCGATCATTTTTAGAATGCTGTTGTCACTACCATGCAGGCGCTGTAGTAATTGTGTTTTAAAAGACATTGATTGTTTTTACAAATTCAATTTCAGACACTGATTACCACGATACGACGATGAAACGACGACGGCAGGTCGCGGCAAGTATTTGTAGTAGGAACGAATCTTAGTTTTGTTTCGTGAGAAATTCCTTCAGTACCATCAGGTGAGATAGTGGTCAAACGTGTGCCATTCAACAATAAAAAAATTTAAATAGTACGTGTTTTATCTAACATGAAACTATACAAAATTAATGCTTGTTAATCATAGTCTTTAAGTCAAGAGTGAATAGGTTACTTCTAGGCAAGCGTGCTCCATCTTCGACCGCATCATCGCTTAACATCAGGTGAGATAGTGGTCAAACGCGAGCCTATCAAACATAAAAAAAAAAAAAAAAAACTAGACCTTTCCGGTTGCCAATGAGGAAAACCACAAAATAACCCAATGTTAATGATCAAAACGTAAAAATATCACAAAAACAAAATATATTTGGGGCAGCTATCAAATTGATGCAAGTAAACCAATGTGCTTCTGGCTCCTGCGGTGCCAGCGTGGCGTTTTTCTTATCGATTAACATTATAGCCAATTGAACGACAAAAGTGACATCAAATGTTATCATAATCGTCAGAGTTTTTGTTGAAGCAAGGTTCCTGAAACCTGTGCTTAACCTATGAAAATGTCACCAATAAACTGTTGATGGTCAAAAGGTACCACGCTGGCACCGCTAAGACGGAAAAATAATTAATAATATTAAAAGCGGAAAATACATATTCGGCAAGCAGAAGGAAAACAATAAACTAAATGGTAGTTAGGTACATACGAGTATATACCAAATTATTGAGTATTTAAATTGATTTCCCCATGAATTATCTATTCAATGTCAAATTTGACCAAGCTGTATAGAGTTTAACACGTGTTAAAAAATTTAATAATTACGGAAATTAAAAAAATTGTGATTAAGTGTATCTACTTTTAACTTAAACAATAGTTTCACAATGAATTCCATCAATTTTGGCATTGCTTATTTTCTGCTCATTCGCATGGTTCATGTTTTTAGTACGGATCACCTACTGAGTAAGTCATTACATCAATCTGCTTAGCATTTTCACAAGTCTTGAGCATCGACGCCGAGTTGCTAGCTTGACGATTTTCTATAGGCTGCATTTTGGGGAGAGTGCGACGGAATTGCATAGTTTAATTGCGCCAAGCCCGTTCCATCCCCCACAGAGTGTTTCCACGTTGCCGTCGTGGTGGGGCTTGTGGGTCTCCTTGATCTTGGGGTCCTCCGGCATGAGTAACTCACTTGTGCCGGAGGGGTCCAAGGGAGAGAGCTGACCAAGAGGAACACACCTAATCCTAAGTTTGGAGGCGTGGCGATAGGATGAATGGCTGGAGGGACTCCAGTCGTTAGCCCCTCACAAAAGGGCCGCGCCGCTGGGAGACTTGAACAAGTTGTTCGAGTCTTCTAGCGGCGTGGAACCTGGATTTTCGTCGCTACTCTCTGGTACGCGTCTGCTCATTAGAAGTGACCGTAAGGGTGGCGGCGGAACACAGGGGGACTGTAAAGGAGAAAGGAATTTAGGGACCGTACCCTTTAAAAGGAAAATAAAGAATGAATTGAACCGAACAAAAGGAAAAGACTACCCAGGGCGGCACGGGCGAATCTACTGCACTCTCTTTGGGAGCATCACGCCCCCATTCGTAGCTGTAGTGTGATCACTACAGCTGCGGACTTCGGGGCGCGGAGCCTAGCCGCCTACGGCCGACGCCGGATGGCAAGTGGCCGGGGAGAAGAAGAAGGCGGGTAAGACTGCAAGAGCGGCCAAACAAAAGGAGAGGCGGAAGCGGCAAAAGGAGCGAGCCGCCGCGGCTAGGCTCCGCGCCCCGAAGTCCGCAGCTGTGGTGATTACACTACAGCCGGAGGTGGTAAAGAGGGGCGTCACCTACACGCCGTGCTCGCCAAGACGAAGGCGGGCGGCGGTGAGCCTCGAGGAGGTGGGGTGTGCCGACAGCATCCGAGTGAAGGTCACCAAGACCGGAGCCCGGATGATGGAGGTACCCGGAGCCTCCAGTGGCCCAGCCGCTGACACCCTGGCCAAAAGGATAAGGGTATTGCTGGTGGACGAGGGCCGGGTGTGCAGGCCCACAAAGTGCGTTGACATGCCTATTTTGGTCCTGGACGACTCCGTGACGGAGGTTGACATGGTGGCCAGGACTGGGGGTGGCCCTGCCGAGCAGGTGAGGGCAGGTGCCATCCGTCCTGACCCCACGGGGTTTGCAAACCGTTACGGTGAGTTGCCCCGTGTCGGCGGTCAGGAAAATCACCGCGGAGGGACGGAGACTATTGGTGGGCTGTGTTTCAGCGCAGGTTAAGCTGCTGGAGCCCAGGCCTCTGAGGTGTTTCCGTTGCCATGTGGGCGACCATGTGACGGCTGAGTGCTTCTCGAAGGTGGACCGCAGCGACCAATGCTTCCGCTGTAGTCAGCCCGGTCACAAGGCTGGCTTGTGCCACGCCACACCGCACTGCATCGCAAGTGCGGCAGCAGGCAAGCCGGCCGATCACCGGGCTGGGAGCAGTTCCTGAGCTTCACCCGCCAAGGCCAGGGGTAGGGCCAAGCTCTCCGCCACCGCCGTCACCGCCGCAGCTGCCGCCGCCACCACTTCCGCCGCTGCCGCCCCTACAGCTGTCGTCGCCGCCGCAACCACCGCGGCAGAGGGACCCTCACAGGAGGCTCGGGAGGAGGCTGTAATGGAATGCCAATAACGGCCCCATAACGCCTCCTCCAGGCGAATATCAACCACTGCGCCACTGCTCAGGACCTGTTGTTCCAGAGCGCGGCGCAGTGGTCGATTAACATCGCCGTGGTCGCTGAGCCGTACCACCCAGGGATGACTGGGTGAAGGACGCGTTGGTCGCTGAAGCAGCTGGACCGGGAGCTATTCCTGGAAGCCTCGATCGTGCAGCCCTGGGTGTCATCACCGGACAGGCCTGCCGACATAAACGACGAGGCAGAGTGGTTCCAGGAGGCCATGTCGAAGATTTGTGACGTGGCAATGCCCCGGGTCCAGCCATGTGCTTGGCGCCAGGTGTCCTGGTGGTCGCCGGCACTTATGGCTTTACGTCTATTGCCGCGCGACGCCGGTACACCAGGCACCGCAGGCTCCGTAACCGCCCGTTGAATACGGAAGCCATCGAGGCAGAGCTGTACGAGGGGTACAGAGCGGCGAGGACCGCCCTCCGAGCTGAGATCAAGTGGGCCAAGAAATTGGCCGCTGGGGACTCTGAACAGAGATCCGTGGGGACGCCCATACAAAGTGATAAACTCCACCAATGGGCACCCCTGCTGACGCAGAGTCTCCAGCCTGAGCTTGTGGAGGGCGTGGTGAGCGCTCTGTTCCCTTCGCGAGGGGAACACACTCCACCGCTTATGGCTCCGCCTCCTGCCGTGCCTGACGCGGACCAACCCGATGATGACGATGCTCCCGAGGTGACCGAGGTAGAGCTGAGAGTGGGGGTGCGTAGGCTGAATGCCAAAAGCACCGCCCCAGGACCCGATGGCTTTCATGGGAAAGTCTGGGTCCTGGCCTTGGAAGAGGCTCTCGGGCCTCGATTGAGAGGGCCCCCAAGCGCATGCATGGAGAGGGCCCAGTTTGCGCTTCGTTGGAAGACGGGGAAGCTGGTCCTAATCAAGAAGCTGGGGCACCCAGTCCGCTTACCGCCCATTGTGCTACTCGATGAAGTGGCAAGCTCTTCGAAAGAGTAATTGCAGAGCGCCTCGTCGGGCAGCTGGTGCGGGTGGGGCCGAATCTGGCGGAGAGCCAGTACGGCTTCCGCAGGGGGCGCTCCATGGTGGACGCCATCATTCGCGTACGAGCCCTCACGACGGGGGATGCAGTGGCCCGGGGTAGGGTCGCCTAGGCATTGTCTCTGAACATCGCCAATGCCTTCAACACACTGCCCTGGAGTTGCATAATGGAGGCTCTCCGGTATCACCGGGTGCCGCCCCACCTCCGTCGCGTGGTCGAGATTTACTTGACGGATAGGGCCGTCATCTACCCTGGTCACCAGGAACCGGCGAGAGATGTCGTGTGGTGTTCCACAGGGATCGGTCCTGGTATTGCCTCTGTGGAACATCGGGTACGACTGGGTGCTGCGCGCCGGCCTCCCTAGCGGCGACAGCGTAGTTTGCTATGCTGACGACTCGCTGGTCCTGGCGCAGGGGAGGTCGTACCAGGCGGCGGCCGACTTGATGTCATGCGGGGTTGCAACAGTCGTTGAGAGGATCCGGCAACTGGGACTCGAGGTGGCATTGCACAAGTCCGAGGCCATGTGTTTTCATAGTCCTCGGAACGCGCCACCGTCGGGTTCCCGGATAACGGTAGGAGGGGTTCACATCGGCGTCGAGGGGACGACGAGTTACCTGGGTCTCGTCCTCGACAGCCGGTGGAACTTCGTCGAGCATTTCCGACGTTTGGCTCCCAGACTGGAGCGGGCCAGTGCTGCTTTAAAGCTGCTCCTGCCCAATCTGAGGGGTCCTAACGCCTCCTGCCGGAGGCTCTATGCGGAGATCGAGCGGTTCATGGTCCTTTACGGGCATCGGTGTGGGGCCCGTTCTTTGAGGCGGCGACCAGCTCGCCGGTTGAACGCGTCCCAAAGAGTCATTGCCATTCGGCTCATCAGAGGATACCGCACGGTCTCCTGTGAGGCAGCGAGCCTCCTTGCCGGACTGTCGCCATGAGATCTAGAGGCCAAGGTCCTCGCGCTACTCTGGGAGTGGCGCGAGGAGGCCAAACGCCGGGGCGAAACTCTGCTGCCGCGACACCTCGCAGCTCTGAGGACAGAGCTCTGGCAGGATCTCTTGGCGACATGGAGACAGCGACTGTCGCAACCCAGCGCTGGGCACGCCACTATTGCGGCGGTAGTGCCCCAATTTGAGGAGTGGCGGCGGTAGTGCCCCAATTTGAGGAGTGGCTGCAGAGGCGTCACGGTGTCCTCACCTTCCGCCTGACGCAGGTCCTCACCGGGCACTGATGTTTCGGGAGGTTCCTGTTCCAGATCAGGCGGGAGGAAACGCCCGGGTGTTATCACTGCGCGGATCGCCCAAAGGACACGGTGGAGCATACGGTGGAGGTATGCCCCGTTTGGGCGGAGCACTGCCGTGTCCTCGTGGATACGATAAGTGGCGGCGATATCTCGCACCCGGCCCTGGTTCAGGCTATGGTACGGAGTGAGACGGAATGAGAAGACGTCTCCGCCTTCTGCGACGCAGTAATGATCGCGAAGGCGGAGGCGGGACGCGTGAGAGAAGCTCAACGGAGTGCCCTTCACGGCCCCGTCCGCTACCACCTCAGGAGAGGTACTGGGCGTACTGGGCGTAGGACGCCGCGAGACGATCTCCGTCCACCGTAGACCCGTGCCTGCGGACGGCGAGCAGTGGGTAGCTCGCCGTCCGATCAGCACCAGGCCTGCGAGTCGACGGCGCGTAGTGTTCCACGCGCGCCTTAAAGAGATGATTGTCAGCCACCATTGACGGGGCCCATCGTGACTAGTGCCTGCATGCCTAGGGTTAGCGGATAAATTCTCAACATGAGTTACCGCACACCTGGGCACTCTGGCAAGGAAGGAAAAGGGATGGGTCAGTAAGAGTCTGACACGCCCTCCCGCTCCGCCCAGAGCGGGAGAAGTCATTGGATGTTTTCCCACCCCACAAAAAAAAGCCTGTTCCATCATCGGACCATGGTGATGCATCACCGGTACATGGTGGATATCCCACCCACACGCACAAGACGTTTTCGGAACACATTCATTGTACGTACAGGTAAGGAGTGGAATTCCCTGCCAGAATCTGTGTTTTCTGATAGCTACAACCAGGGAGTCGTTAAGTCAAGAGTGAATAAGTTACTTTTAGGCAAGCGTGCTCCATCATCAACCACATCATCGCTTAACATCAGGTGAGATAGTCTGACCGGATGCAGCTGAAGATACAGATCTTTACATGGAGCGACTGTCTGACCGCCTACACTTTTATTTACTTTTAAGTAAGTCGTTATTTCAAACTATTGAAAAAAAGCTTGCAAAAACTGGCCAAGATTGAGTTCATTTCGCGTGCAAAGGGTTCCGAACAAAACATTTTTAATTAAGGGTTTAAGAATTATATGGACTTTTTCTTCTAATTGACACAGTAAAAATTATACATAGAGAGATAAGGGGAATGGTCATTTTTTATCTATTTCCTTATAAATCATCATATTATTTTTTTAAATTATGAAAGAAAAAAAATTCTAGGCTCTTACGTATGTTCTTTCATTTATTATGTATTTTTAATTACTTTTTTGCATCCCAAAAATCCCATATTATTTCTAATTCATTTATTTACTTTTTAACACACTTGCTCGTAAATTGAGCCTTATTAAATCGCTTTTAGAGCCATTAACACACACATGCGTAAAAGAATTTATTATCCCTACAAAGTTAAATTCTATTTAACCGGTTAGTACAGTTATTTTTTTTTTTTATGGCGCTGGAAATTCATATACATTTTTGGAATAAATAAATATGTACGTCCTTAATTAAGTCAAATAAGTATTTTTTTTTTATATTAAAATATTTGCATTTTATCATTTATAATTACAAATTTCTTATTTGTCGCTGTGTGATAAATTATTTAAAAAATGTAAAGTTCTAGCGCAGAACCTGCCAGAAATACTAAATGCAGCACAACATGCAAACGATAGCCTAATCTCCGCAAAATCTAAAGATAAGTACTTAGCTGCCTACGATGGCTGCCTACTATAGTTTCCTACAATGGGGAACAAAAAAAAAACCATCCTTTTTTGAAAATGTGTTTTTGTTGTATTTCTCTGAACTCGCCAATACATACAAACCCAGCTCCCTGTGGAGCATCTATGCCGTGTTAAGAAGCATTGTTTTTTTTTTGTGGGGTGGGAAATCATCCAATGACATCTCCCGCTCTGGGTGGAGCGAGAGGGCGTGCCAGACTCTTACTGACTAAAACCCACCCCTGTTCCTTCCCTGCCTGAGTGACCAGGAGAGCGGTAACTCTGTTACGAATTTATCCGCTACCCCAAGGCATTCAGGCACCGGTCACGATAGGCCCCATCAGTGGTGGCTGACAATCATCTCTTTGAGGCGCCCGTGGAACACTACGTGCCGTCGACTCACGGGCCTGGTGGGGATCGGACGGCAAGCTGCCCAATGCTTGCCGTCCGCAGGCCCGGGTCTACGGTGGCCGGAGATCGTCTCGCGACGTCCTATGCCCAGTGCCTCTCCTGCGGTGGGTGGTAGCGGCCCGGGCTATGGGGGTCACTCCGTTGACCTTCCCTCACCCATCCCGCCTCCGCCTTCGCGAGCATTACTGCTGACTGCTTCCCATTCCCTCTCGCTTCATGCCTGAATCAGGGCCGGGCGCAAGAGGTCGCCGCCACCTATCGCATCCACGAGGACACGGCGGTGCTCCGCCCAAGCGCGGCAAACCTCTACCGTAAGCTCCACCGTGTCCTCTGGGCGATCCGCGCAGAAGAAGCATTGTTAGGCTCAAACATGGTGTTGATATCAAAACGTATCGACTGTGTAATCTGATGGCATTTTGAAGATACGCTCGGACGGATATATTGGTCGGAAATCTAAAGTTTTGTCACCAGTAGACTTTGAAAAGTTTTTGGAAGAGGCTCCGGATAGTCAGTACCTAGCAACAAAGGTACGTTGAATATTAATCTAACGTATCTATAATAATTGCGTAACCTTAGCATAATTTCTTAGAACTAATATTAATTGATTTCTTTGGTGTTACTGGTGCTTGTAGATGACAAGAGCTTTATAATATTACAACAAAAGGTGTAGAAACTCACGGAGAAATGCTTCTCGTCAAAATTACCCAGACCAAAACCAAGACTCCATCTTTTACAATCCACGGAACGTTTCATAAAAACAAAGAATGACCGCTTTTTCCTAAACTTTCAGAAAGGAAAATGTACTGCACAAATAATAGATATTAAATTTGGTAATATACCAAGAGAAATTGCAAAGTAGGTGTTTAGGTTTGCCTGAGGCCAATTTTTACACTGGACACAGTTATAGAAGAACTTTGGCTACAATGTTGGCTGATTTGGGAGCCGATATATTAACTTTATAGCGACATGGTGGATGGCAACCATGTACATCTCGTAGCATTAGTTATTCGGTGCCTAGCATGAGTTTAAGGCAAATCAGAGAAATTACTGGCAGCAGTCCAGTAATTTCTTTGATTTGCCTTTGTCGCCGACATTTACACAAGAAGAAAACTAAAGTACTAAAGAAGTGGCAAGCACCAATATAAACTGTGAAATTGCCATCATAATCATTCTAATATCGCTTTGAAAATTGTACGTCCACCAGTTAAACGATCTGAGCAATACATATTTGTTTTTCCCTCGCAAATTTGTTGAAAAACGTTGTATGAAACTCGTGAGCTCCACTCATTACACACTCGGCTAAATTATGCCCTCGCCTGCGGCTCGGGCTGCAACCCATAGCCTCGTGTGTAATGAGTAACTTAGCTCACTTGTATCATAATATACTATTACATGTCCGTGTTTGGATCACAGATATTCACGTGTGTACCAAAAAACTCAATCAGCCGAGTAGATTCGGCGCAAATTGGCTATGGCAGACGGACAGACAGACACACGAGTGACCCCATAAGGATTCCTTTTTAGGGTTCTGAGAGTCCGAAGTCCGTCTGCCTGTCTGTCTGTCCGTCTGTCCGTCTGTCCGTCTGTCACAGCCAATTTGCTCCGAATCTGCTGGACCGATAGAGTTGAAATATGGTACGCACATGAATATCTGTGACTCAAACACGGACGTGTACCCTAAATTAATTAATTTGGAATATGTGTGACATATCAAATGATAGGGCACGTTGTGAGGGCCTCGAATATATTTTTTTCATAATTTTAAAATATATAATTTTGAAGTTATTTAAGGAAATAGATGTAAAATGACCATTCGAAGGATTATACCCGAAAACACATGGCCAAAAATTTTGAAAAAAAATACATAAAGTAGTTCTTTACTTATAGATTACAGAAAACCTATAAGGTGGAGGCAGTTTAAAAAAAACCTGAAAAAAATATGATTTCTTCGGAACCCTTTGTGCGCGAGTCTGACTCGCTCTTGGCTGGTTTTAATCAGGACTTCGGAACTCTAAAAACGTATAAATAGAGCACTATAGTACAGCTGGGACAGTGTGAGCGTATCGGTGCTTGCATCTGGTCAGAAACACATGCGGCAGATTTTTCTAATCAGAAAGGATATTTACTTTCCTAATTTCATTTATTACTATTTCCAGGTAAAACAGAAGTAACTGTTAAAGGTCCACTCAATTTTAGTTTTCCAACACATCAGGAAGTCATGCTTTTAAGAATAAAACTCAAGAACATCCCACCGACTGTGACCACCATCTATTTAATTTATTCTGTTACATCTTCTTTTGATATAAAAGGTAAGTTAGTTTCATTTCACTCTTGTATCTATTACTATAATGTACGTTGAGGGTAACCGGTTCTGCTGATTTTAATTCGGTACCTACTACCTACACTCTCTTTAATCTTCTGATCAACGTGGCTTTACAGACTTACAAGAGTGTGCGCAGGGGTTCCACGACCTGCGTAACACACGACCAATGGCGATAACTTTCACTTTAATAATTCAGTAACATACACTGGCGAGCAGACAGAATTTCTCAATCAAAGGTTAAAGAATTTCTTCAAAATCCTTCAAATGTGTCTTACGCATGTGGGGAGCTGATTCCACTCTCCGGACTACCAGAACCAGACAGTACCCACTGGAGGTTACTATCCGCACTTGGTCGTTACACCGACTATGCGCACAATCAAAGTGTGGAACTCTCTGCCAGCCTCTGGGTTCCGGCTTCTGTTTTTTATTTGATTTTAGACAGGTTTCTTGCTACTTCAGGTTACGATGGAGCAAACGTGTCTAAGTACGCTCGCTCTATCGTAGACTTCTTTATGCATGAGTGAGGTCAAGAGCGGGCTCATTGTTAAAGTAAAAATAGTTTTTACTTACTTATGATTAATTACGCAGGCTTTACATACCTCAGCATAATTCCCTTGAATAATTAGTTTTGTAATAACTTTCAGGTACTATGTTGGAGAGAATAAAAGTTGATAATGAAATAAAGAACGGAGAAGTTTCATTTCCGTTCCTTAGAGATTTGATTGATTTTTCTCACATAATGATCGACGTAGAATTACAAACAAATGAAGGTTTATGCAATAAAACAAGAGTTGCAGAAGGGAGACTTACGCAATCTGCCAAATACTTTGATTACTCACGAGGATATAATAGTCATTGGAATACCGATTGGAAATATGATGGTAAGGCATAGTTCTTATTAATTAAGTTTCCTTTAGCCGGTGTACTAGGTACTGGCGTGCATGGTGATATACAGTGATTATTAATTTATGCACTCTAGATAAAGCGACATTGTATGTCGAAACACTGTATGTCTCTTTTTTTTTTTGGGGTGTGGGAAATCATCCAATGACATCTTCGCTCTAGAGTGGAGCAGAAGGGATGTCAGACTCTTACGGACTACCAACCGACCCTGTTTCTTCCCTGCCCTGAGTTTCCAGGGGCGAGGTAACTCTGTTTCGAATTTATCCTCAAACCCTGGGCAGACATTGTATGTCACCTTGAGTGGTTAGCTTGCGTGTTCTGTACTGAGTTCACGTAACGCGTTGTACGTCCACCCAATATTAGGACTCGCCTATCAAGTAGCACTGTCCAAAATTAGACGCATTATTAACTTATTATACATAAAACAACAGGTATTATGAGTTAAACATACTCGTAACTTTACAAATTAATTACACTATGCTATTGAAATACATAATTTCAAATATTCACATAACAAAATACGAAGGAAATTGTCAAGAGTAACACATATTTTTTTAAAAGAAATGAGACTAGTCGTTTAGATGTGATGTTCAATTAAAAATCATTAGAAGTCGTATAGCTCCGCCTTAAAATGAGATTGACAAGCGCTACTATACAAAGTTATGCGTCAACGCAAAACGTATATTTTTTCCACTGATTTTCAATTACTACTAACTGTGATACGCTGTTTGGCACTCATAAAGCGCAATCCACATTGCAGTACAGAGTTTATAGACCCTTTCTTTAATTCAATAAGCCCAATATCGGTTTCAATGCGCGCTGGTTCGCCAAGGTAGAGATGGGCTGAGTGATGATATTTCTGTATCAATGACTGCAAGACAATGACAAAAAAAGATATCGATGACGGGAACAATGACAAAGTCGTCAATGATTTTTATTTGAGTACCAGCTGACCCAACAGACGTTGTACTGTAATTCAAATCAAACTGGAATACTATACTAATAATAATTATTCATATTGTTGTATAATTATTTTGATATTGTAGATCTTTGTAATTTTATATTATCTCTATAGCATATTGTTTATTGTAATGCTTGTTGATACACAACATTGTTAGTTTTGTTACCTGGCGCGTAAATAAATAATGCTGATAGTTTTCCGACACGGGAATAGGCGATATACAGTTGGCCATGTGAAAAACATGTATTTTCAAGATTATGCCACAAACACTTAACGACTGCCCTTGCAATTTATTTATTGACATTGCAAATGCAAGCCGCACTGGAAATTATAACCGTTTAAATTCGAATGGCATGTCGTTCGGAATCATAGGGATTAGTCGAATCAAAACATCTTCGCCTTTATACTTCTCTTTTAAAATTGTGGCTTCGATGACATTGTTCATTAATTTCTTCACCGCAAGCCAGATGCCATTACAAAGGCTTGGCTGGTTTATGTTTCGTAAGATTATGATTACCGATCCAATTTTTAGTTGCAGATTATGAAGTGGTAATCCGGCAACTACAGGGAATTTAAAAATTCTGTCAGATAGTTGACAACATTATCTTGGTTAGTAACGAAATCAACCGATTTGTAAGTCATCAATTCGCCAGCTATCTTACTTTGAATTTGAAAATTCATTTGGATAACATCAACGTTTTTTTGCAGCCAATATAACACGTTCACTTAACCAAACATGAAAAACATACATACGCTATTTAATATGTCTTTGTGATCCGGTTTTATGCCAAAACTATGGAAGAGATCCTATGTTGTTCCTATTTATAAGAATGGTGATAGAAATAATAAAAAAAAAACTATCGCTCTATTTTTAAGCTTAGTGTTATAACGAAGTTTTTTGAAAAAATAATTGCATTATTATTACTCTACTTATTAAACCCCTATTGATACCTGAACAACATGGATTTTTTTGCAATAAGTCCACTGAAACTAATTTGTGCGAATTTATTGATGTCGTTATCGACGCTATGGACAAACTTTGTTAGGTGGATGTCGTGTATACCGATTACTCTAAAGCATTTGATAAAATTTCTCATAGGATGCTCGTGCATAAGCTTGAGTACATCGGTATACACGGTGATTTACTTAAATGGCTGGAATCTTATCTTCGTGATCGTACTCAGGCTGTTACTGTTAAAGGTTTTTGCTCATCTTTTACGCCCATAACATCTGGCGTTCCACAAGGTTCGCACTCAGGACCTCTTTTTTAATATTTATATAAATGATGTAGGCTCAATCTTTCATTAATCCAACTTCTTACTTTATGCAGATGATAAAAAAATATTTAAAATAATTAATAGTAGTAATGACTGTCGAGAACTTCAATTATGATCTTGATAATTTGTGTCGTTATTGTGAAGACAACATGCTCTACCTAAATATAAAGAAATGCAATGTATTCACATTTACTAGAAAAAAACTTTTTTACAAAAAAAACAACCGACTTCCAAAAAAAAAATACTAAAAATTTATAAATAACTTTAATTTCGGAAGTCGGTGTTTGTACAGCAAATTAATTTTTGATAGCCAAACCTTAACCTAACCTTAACCTAACCTTTATTACTAATAAAGTTTCTCGTAAGCTGGGATTTATTTTGCGTGTAAGAAGAGATTTAAAAAAAAACATATCTACTGTCCTACTTCTTTATAAAGCCATATCTTTTTGTTAGATAGGGTATACCTCAAGGGTGATCCCATGTCAAGGAAGTCAGGATCTGATAATGGAATCCTGATAAAATTGAGAGAAAACCTAGAAAATTGGGCACGAATATTGTTTCTGTTTACTTTTCATAACTTAATCAGGAATTTGCATTTAGGAATCATCACATCATGAAACTGAGCTGATTATGGAAATATATACATACCTTTCCTAGACAATAGAAGTTATTTAAAAAAAACTGGTTTTAGTGACAAATACCACTTAATATGATTTGAAGAAAAGACGTCTTTAGAATATTGGATTTAACCTCAACTGGTCAATATCCTGGGAACCTCATGGAACATCATCAGCTCAGTGCCAAGAGGAATGATGAAGTATTAGAAATTAGCCTCAGAGTATTAAAAGATGATGCGAGTCACAAAAAATCATATAATAAAAAAACTTTTTAACAAAAATTCAACCGACGCAAAAGAACTTAAAAGAAAAAATAAATAAACCTTCTAAGTGTTGTGTATTGACGACTCAAAATTAGTTTATATAAATTTTACATTTTATGTAAATAAGCTCAATACACAAGACTTAAAAGGTTTATTTATTTTTTACTTCTAAGTTCTTTTTCGTCGGTTGTATTTTTTGTTAAAAAGTTTTGTAATTTTCAGCAATGTTTGGGAAAACCATGTCGATGAGTTCGGTCTTTGATTCAGTAAAGTGACAAAAAATTGCAGGAATTTAATGTATCCAGACGATGTCTCAATAGGAATATTGCCATTACCAATGACAAGCAATTGTTTGGAAAATACTTCACCAGATTCGTCATTTTACAATACGACTTCGCATATTCATATTTAATTTGAGTGTCTTGACGTGTTTCCATAAAATCGAAGACTTCAAACATGCATCGAGGCGTTACTGGCAATGTTTGTCAAAAATCACCAGCCAATAGAATCATCGCTCCACCAAACCGGTTTTGGTTGTTTCGTAAATCTTTCACTGTGCGGTCCAAAGATTTTTGTGTGCCATCGTGCATTCATCCCAAACGATTAATCTGCTTTACTGCAACACTTTGGCAATCGCACAATTCCTCGAAAGGTTGCAAGTTGGAGTTTCCTTAACATGCATGTTCAACGGCAATTTGAGTGCTGAATGAGCTGTTCGACCGCCTTCCAACAACGTTGCTGCAATACCTGATGATGCAAGTGCAAGTGCAACACAATCTTGCTATCGAATCGTTGCCAAAATCAATGATAACAAGAATGTTTTTGCAGTTCCACCGGGCGCATCTAAGAAAAAAATTCCATTTCATTGTTCACTACTTTCATGAGTGTATCGTAGGCATATTTTTGTTGCTGATTTAGAAGGGGTACGTGTCTTTGAACGGTTTCTCTTAATGTTTCGCAATCGTATTGGGTTTTGCGTCTCAACTCTTGATTAAATGCGTCGTGCATTGGGCATTCGGTGTCATTATTCCTAATTGTAATAATTCTTTGTTGGTAAGCATCAAGTACATGTCCTCAACTACAATTTTAGCGGAAGGTAGGTGCGGAACGAAAACACCGTAGTTCGGGTCAGATAGAATGAATGTTTATTTCAATTTGCAAGCCAATTTATAACCACATTTTGAGGTACATAAAAGGTGGTGGTCGTAGATATGATAATCCAATCAGGGCTAAGTAAAATATCGTATGAAATTTATTTATTATACTACCCCACAGTCAGCTGGCATTGGAAAATGATAATTTAATTCTAATAATAATAATAATAACCGCCTCGCCTCCGCCGGAACCCAGCCCCACCGTGAGTGCTGTGACACCGGCCGTGGCAGTTGCGTCGAGCTCCAGCGATGAGTTCTTCTCGCCGCCGACGACACCACTACCTGCGCGTCTACGCGGAGGACACCGGCCTCCGAGCGGTTTAGGACCTCGAGGCCCACCGGCCTCTGATAGGGTCCCAGCTACCGGCGGAAGTGTGCAGCTCATGCGATGGACTCAATCCATCAATGAGAACGTCATGCGCTCATACTATGGGGCTACAGAGGGAGGTAACAACCTGACCGCGTACCGTGTTCGGATACTCTCTTTGTTTCAGGTGCTTGAGCCAGCCGTCAACGTCAACAGCGACTGTTGGAGATCAGTTGCGGGTCATCCAGCGTAATCATATCTTGGATGTTACTGTACTTGATCGCCTCCGAACAAAAATGGGTAGCCATGTCATTGACCCTCTTTCGCAGACTGTGGTATCAGTGGTGGCACCACCGTCTAACTATGCTCCCAGCCACGCTGACGAGGAGTGTAATGACATGGTTACAAACGTAAGTATAATGACGAACTGAGGAGTGCTTTGGAGTGTGCTATTCTGGAATATCGCAACATGCCACTCGAACTTAGGCCACGCTTGCCTCGTTTGCCCATGCATAATAGGAATAAGGTGCTGGTGCCTGCTCTGGATTCGCAGTTGTAAAATTATTTTGATGACTGCGAAGACCTCACCGACACACACTCGATAATGTACTGCGCGGCTGTAGCGGCGTTGTTTTTCGGAGACGACGTTTTCGGGGACTGATGTCAGCGCCCGAGACTATATGTCCCGTGTCACAGAGCGGATCGACTTCCTGAAGCAGAAGGTGTATGTATGGGCAAACCGCATCCGCAGGTGTAAGCGGCGGGTGGAGCGATACACCCGGAATCGCATATCCCGGAGTAATGAAAGGTGGGGATATAGGGACTGGGAGCGACCGGACCAAGGTGTGACTAATACGTACCTGCCGGATGATAACGCCATATACTCGTTCTGGCGCAGTATCTGGTCGATGCCTGTCTGTCATACCGAGGGCATTTGGATTCGGGATGTTGAGCGCGCGTGCGATCCAATACCAGAAATGGGGGCAATTATCATCAGCCCCCAAGATGTAGCTCGTGCAGTCTGTCCGTTAGCTAAATGGAAATCTCCAGGCCCGGACGGGCTGCAAAACTTCTGGATACAATGGTTTACAAGGTCGCATGCCCGATTGGCATCTCAGATCCAGTCTGCCTTAGAGTCAGGGTCGCTGCCCCAGTTTCTAAGTACAGGAATAACCCACCTGCTCCATAAATCAGACAGTACTGCGGAACCTAAAAATTGTAGACCGATCACGTGCTTACCGACGGTCTTTAAGGTTCTTACATCCATTTTGAGAGCATATAGATAGTAACTGTATCATGTCTGCCTCTCAAAATGGATGTAGGAATGGGTCCCGCGGTACTAAGGAGCTTCTCCTCATAGATATGACCATTAGCCAACAGGTTCGGCGTTTCCGAAAGGATCTGTCGACATGTTGGATAGACTATAAGAAGGCCTATGACTCAGTTCCTCAAACATGGCTCATGAGGGTGCTAGAATTGTATAAAGTTGATGCAACGCTATGCACCTTCCTGATGTGTGTATTAGGCAATGGAGGACAGTCCTTCGCTATCCAGGATGTCGACAAATCCAGAGGAATAGCGAACCGATAAGGATCGAGCGGGGTATATTCCAGGGTGACACGTTAAGTCCGCTTTGGTTTTGCCCAGCTTTGAATACTCTAAGCACACTGCTGGAGAATTCAAGGCTAGGCCATCGGTTGAAGAGAGGTGGTCAGGTTATATTTCACCTCCTTTACATGGATGACTTGAATAGTGGGTAGTGACAGCTGTCGCTATGTATATGTCGCTGAACTTTGGACTGTTGACACGGAGTACATGATGTTGCCCAGTTGCTGACATCTTTGTTCATTGACGGCCATAAAAAACGTTGTTGCATCATTTTTCGTGTGGCTCGTATTCCTGGGTGACTGAAATCGTGAATAGCGTTGAATGTAATGCGACGATAGTCTTCGGGTACGTACGGCCGTATATTTATTATTGACGTTTCGCACAATATCAACTTGTTTGTTCCAGGAGCGACGATTTTCTTGAGTTGAATATTTTTTTGTTCAAGTAGCGTAGGTCATGAGTCATTTTCTTGCGCTTGAGCTAATTGGTTGTATTCAATGATTGTGGGAATGTCGATAGTTTCGATGCGTGATAGTGCGACGGCGACTAAGTTATTCACGCCGCTCACATGTTGTATGTCCGTTGTGAACTCACTGATGAACAAGAGTTGACGTGTTCATCGTTGCGTACCGCTATTGGACGGTGGCTTGTGTATAGCGTATGTGAGCGGTTTGTGATCGGTGTAGACTATTAGTTCTCGTCCTTCGAAGGTATTTCTGAAGTGATTGATGGCCATATAGATGGCTAATAATTTTCCCTGTTGAATGTGCTATATTATTGCTCAGTTTCTGATATTTTATTTGAGAAATAGCCGAGGGGAATCCACTTGTTACCGACGCGTTGCTGTAGAACGGCTCCTACACACGTATTGGATTCGTCGCACATAAGTGACATCGCTGCGGTAGGTGATGGGTGAGCGAGTAAGGCTGCGTTTTGAATGCGGCGCCTTGCATGACTCAATTGCTTGTATTGCTTCCGCAGTCCAGTCTATCTTGGTCTTGTCACGCTTGTTGCAGTTGTGTAGAAATGCATTGAAAGGTGCTTGGGTTACGCGCCGTTTGGAATGTTATCTCGGTAAAATTCACCATGCCCAGGAATCGACGTAGGTCATGAATGGTTTCTGGTTTAAGGTAGTCAGCGATAATTTTGGCTTTATCAATCGGTGGGTTGATTCCTTCGCTCGATACTTCATAACCCAGGAACTTGACGATTTCTTTGCCGAAGTTACATTTTGATGGGTTGATGGTGATTCCGTACTCATTTAAACTACGTAGGACTACTTGTAGGTCTTGTTTATGCTGCATTTCGTTTTCTGATGCGACGATGACATCATCAATAAATGAAAATACATAATCCAATCCTGTCAGCACTCGATGTATGAATCATTGAAATGTCTGCCCTGCATTTTTTAAGCCTGGGCACATTCGGGGCAATTCGAATAATCCGAATGGCGTAATTATGGCTGTCTTATTAATATCAGGCTCGTAAACAGGTAGTTGCATATATGCACGGTTGAGGTCCAGGGTTGAGACAATCTTCTTATCTTTTTTTTTTTTGCAGGTGGTTAGTGAAATCCTTGAGCCGTGGCACAGGATATCTGTCTGGTATAGTGATGGCATTAATCTTCTATAGTCGCCACAAACACGAATAACTCCATTCTTTTTGGGTACGGCGTGTAGTGGGCTGGACCATGGGCTTTTGCTTGGTCGGCAAAGTCCTTGCTGCATCATGATCTCGAACTCATTTTTTGCTGCTAAGTATCGATGTGGTAAGGGTCGGGTTTTGCACTTGTTATTCCTGCTCCCAATTGAATTAGTCTTATTATTAGGTAATCAATCAGTTATTATTACTAACACTAGTCTGTAAGCTCGCAATTGTACTAACAAATATGGATGTAATATGAGTCCGAAATAAATGATTTATTATTATTATTATTTGCAGTGGAGCGGTGGGCTTTTCGTTTCGATATGGTGTTCAACACGATGTTTGGGCGTTTCCTTGGTACACGATGGTCTAGTGATGTCGGGGAAGTTGCTGAGCAGCTTGTGATACTGCTGATCGACGTCTATACTTCGTACTGTGGGCTCGATGGAGTACGATATTGGTGCCTTGACGGTGAGTTTCGTAACTTTGTCGATGAGACAGCAGCCGCCGATATCGACTAGAAGTTTATTTATTATTTTTTATTTATTTATTCAGTTACACTATAACACCCTTACAGACACGTCCAAGACAATGTTATAATTTACAATATTAAAAAAAAAGTCAGCACCGGTGATATGCTTGCTGACTGCAGCAATGAGGAAATTCCACCTGTATGGTCTTCGTCGATTGAAATCTAGTTGAAGTGACTTCTCGCCGTAAATGGGTATGGTAGTAGTGTTCGCAGTGTACAGGCGAAAGTCAGTTAGCGCAGCTTTCATTCCAGGTCGTCGAGGTATGACGGATATATTCGCGTTATGAATAGACGGTATGATATATGCTTTGCGCCAGTTCCCGCCTCATCCAGCGCTGGTTTTAGTTTTTCGAGTCAGTGGGTATATCAATAAAACTGCAAGGCCGCGTATGTACATCGTTTCCCTAATCTGCGATGATAATAGCAGATGTCTGATTGGTCGGCTCGGTGCGGCGTCTTGCTGCGGGACGCGCGGGGTCGATTAAGCGAACTCCTTGAACTAGATCTTGCTCTTGTAGGGTAGCGGTGAAATTTTTTCCAACTACGGTGCGTGCGTTGATCTGCTTTTAGTTTCGCGATTTCTCTCGTAAGCATGTCGATTTTTTCTGCCGGGGTGGAGTTAGTGCGTGGTGGTTCCTGTGAGCTCGTAGAGACGGCGGATGCGATGGTTTGCGGCTGGGTCTGTTCCAAAATCTTATCAGCCATCATAGCGAGGTCATAGGTCTTGTTGTCTTTGACGGCAAACACTGCTCGTATTGATTGTGGCAAGTGATTTGTTCACATAATTCTGAGCGCTGAGTCGGAGATATTTTCGGCAGTGAGGTTCTTCATACGATGTAATAGTTGCGATGGTTTCATTTCACCCAGTTCCATTTCGGACAGTAGACGCTGGACTTGGCGTTGCTCGGATTCTTAGTACGTACTGCATTAAGCGATGTTTCATACCGCTTCACCTCAGGTGGATGGAGAATGATGTCGGTGATGTCATCGAGATCCTGCCGTTCGAGTTGACCGATGACTAGCTCGTACAGACTGTTGTCAACATTGTCTGACCCACCCTAAAATCAAACGACTATGGACCCTCTGCCTGTAACATTAAGGTTTATTTAATTTATATGAGCTTATCAGACAAGTGCACGAGGACTCGATGAACAAAAATACAATAATAACACAGACACGCAAATTTGATCTTTAACACGTAACGTTAAGGTAAACCCACCCAACATAGTCGGAGCCACCGGCATTATATATGTTTTTGTTAACTATTTTAATCATTATCTCGTTAACATTAAAGTTGAAAAGCTTTTAAGTCACACTACATAATTACAACCCAATCTTTAATTTCGCGTATTCCCAACAAGTTCTTGTGGCTTAGCGGTTTGATGCTGGATTGACGACGAACAGCATGTGGGTTCGAAAACACAGTCCACCTATACATCAGTTTCTTTTTTAATTTGTTTTCATTTCTACAATATTACTTGCAATATTAAAGGACGGCCAATATGATTTTCGCCTAATAACTTATCTTGTAAACGGGTGGGTAATTTAAAAAACTTTAAGTTCACAGTTCTTTATAATGAATACGAAAATTTATTTTTCAACTACCCACTTATTACAAGTTATGTGAAAATATTACCATTTTACAAAGTTTATGTTTGTGTGTGTGTGTGTGTGTAATAAAGAGAATGCTATTCTATTCTATAGTCTGTAGTTCTTTACAATAATATAAGAAATAGTTTTGGAATATAAATTCTATATTGAAAGCAAAACAATATCTTTGTCGCAGGATTTGATCTCGAACCTTGTTTTTCTTAGTCTTATACACAGACCACGAGACCAGAATTACTTGAACTCAATCATTAAAATAGGCTATTACACTTATCATATTATAACAAATAGTTATAAAATATAACCTAATGCTAACGTTTTAAAGGTCAAATTTGCGTGTCTGTATTATTATTGTATGTGTTCATCAAATCCTCGAACACTTGTCTGATAAGCTCATATAAATTAAATGTTACATGCAGAGGGTCTAAAGTCGTTTAATTTTAGGGTGGGTCAGATAATGCTGACAACAGTCTGTACATGGTTTGATCGCCTTTCTTGTGAGGAGACATGATAGCTTCGAACTGTGCAAACCATAATCGTATCTTATCTCCCAGATAGGCGGGATACGAAGCGCAGTTGAGACGCCCGAGAGTTCTTGTCCTCCGCTGGTCATGGTAATATTTCGGGGTCACCACTTTAGCGGACGGTAGGTGCGGAACGAAAACACAGTAGTTCGGGTCAGAAATAATGAATGTTTATTTCAATTTGCAAGCCTATTTATAACTACATTTTGAAGTACATAAAAGGTGGTGGTCGTAGATATGATAATCAATCAAATAATTATACACTTAAATACTCTCGAAAAACATTACCCTCCTTTCGGAGCAGTCGGGTAAAAAAGCGATCGTAAATTTAATTACTTAGCCCGTGGAGCTCCACCCAGGCTTCCTCAGGCGCTTCAGTTATGCAAATAGGTCACACTAATAGGTCCTCTCAGGAATACGTCGAGCTACCTGGAAACGTGAATAGCTCCGCTAAAACATCTATATTAAATTTATTAAAATTTGAATATTTTCAAAAAACCCCACCGTAAAAAACTACTAAAAAGTACCAAACAAGTCACTTTCCAAGCAGTCTGACGCAGTTGGTGGCAGTTATTTTAGTTCAATTATTGATTTAATGCCACCAATTGCATCAGACTGCTTGGAAAGTGACTTGTTTGGAACTTTTTAGTTGTTTTTTTACAGTCGGGTTTAAAAAAAAGAATTTAAATATTTTATTTTCTACATTTTAGTGAGTTATATTTTTGAAATCGCCTCTTCGAACCTTTATTTTGATACCCCACTTAATATATTTCGTTGACTTTAATTTTTTTCTCTTTCACAATATGGCGTCTGATTGTCGCCATATTGTATTTTGATTACTGTCTTGTCTTTAGTAGCACTCGCAAGATTAAGACGAATCAATTGACGTACGAATTATCAAAATGGGCCCACGCGTTTGGTCTCTATAGTGCCACAAAGGAACAAACATACATACATAATATTGGCTGATAAACACATTACGCTCTTTTGCGTCGCGCACGAATCCCTGTTTCGCTTGATCACGGCATCACGCGTGAACGGTTGGACCGATTTCGCTAATTCTTTTTTTGTTGTGTTTATTACTGTCAGGAGAAGGTTCTCATGAAAGAAAAAAATAATAAATTTGCGCAGAAAATTGGAACATTTCAGAAAACTTAACGACTATTTAATCTTCGTGAGTTTGACAGTTCACGCGTCAGGACAAAGTCTGTCGGGTGAGCTAGTCAGATATAAAATACAGAATAAATAATCAATTTATCACTGTTTAAAGCATTCTGTCAGGTGTTACCTCTGGACTAACTACACTCAAAAAGCCGTTAATGCTCTTCGCGTCCAGTATAATAATGCATTCAGGATGCTGTTGGGGCTGCCACGCTTCTGTTGTGCCTCAGGATTGATCGCGAATGCCCAGACTGACAGCTTCGCTGCAATCAGGCGTAAGCGAGCAGCATCCTAGTTGCACAGGCTGTGTGCCAGTACCACTAGTCACCTGAGTGTCATTGCCAACAAGCTGGATTCTCCTTTTATCGTGTACTTAAGCCATTTTATCATGTACAGACGCCAGCAAAAGTCGATAAGAATTCTCACAACGTATTAGTTTGACGTTTAGTTTGACTTACGACCTTCTATTTTCTAGTTTTCGCCAACAAATGATTGAAATTCACAATTTCATCAACTTAGCATAAGTCAAGATGGCCCAGTGGTATAGAGCACACAGATTGAAGCGCAAATCAGTGTGCCGCAAGTTCAAATCCCAAATGTTTACTAACTTAGTCGTTAAGTTTTTATGTGACTAACATCTTTGTATTTTTATTTGTGTACTAACGTTATAGGTAAGTTGTTGTGATACTAACAATTTTGTAAAGATAATATGGAATTTATTTCTGAATTTATTTGAAATTTTATGATAGTGTACTTTTCGCTTTGTCAATCACTGCTTACATACTGTCTGCCAGTGTGGGGCGGCACCTACAAGACCTACTTTCTTAAATTGGAAAGAGCTCAAAGAGCCGTTCTTAAAGTTATGTCTTGCAAGCCTTACAGATACCCCACAGTGGAGCTCTACAGGGAATGCAAAGTATTGTCAGTGAGAAGACTTTTTGTTCTTCAGTGTATTCTTAGGAAACATAGATTCCCAAAACAAAATCTACATAAACGCCGTGCTGACATTGTTTTCCCACCAATTCTGCACAATACTACCTTTATCAGACACCAGTTTTTATACCTCAGTGCAAATTTATATAATAGAGTAAATAGATTGCTCAAAATACACACACTTAATCTACACCAGTGCAGAAATAAATTGAAAGCTTGGTTGATGGAACAAAGCTATGAAGAAATAGAAAACCTTCTAATTACCCCAACTTAGCAAGACAAGTTCATTTCTCTACACCCCTACCCACACACACCCTCACACAACTACACACACAAACTCACTCACACACACACACACACAAACTCACTCACACACACACACACACAGATACGCATACACACACCCTCACACACACTGTTATGATTGCAACCATCTATGTGGTCAATTTCTAAACATACTTATTTGAATGCGTATTACTGGAGGAACTGACTCCCAAGTCACAGGCAATAAACCTAGTTTGGGAGCCAGGGAACCTGTTACTGTGTATAATGTATGTTATGAATAAAGTTATTATTATTTCGTTTATTTATTTTTTTACATATAATTTACATTTTTAAATATTTTTAAAAGAAAACATAAAAAAAAAAACATTTAAAAATATAAAAAATAGTAGTCCGCCGGTATTGGGAGCAGGGTCCAAGCTACCGGTGGTTAGGGCTCCAGAGACAGGAACCTCCTCACAATGCGAGCCGTATCGAGGAGTACTGCCTTCTGTATCAGGCCCTTGATCCAACCGCGCAACGACAGCTTCGACAGGTGGTCGTCGAGGCTTTTGGCCATCAGGCCGTTGGCGGTAACGACTATCGGCACAATGACAGCCGAGTCCACATTCCACATATCGACAACCTCGTGTGCTAAGTCAAGATATTTGATTTGTTTGTCTTTCTCAGCTTTCACGAGGTTCTCGTCATGTGGAATGGTGACATCGATTATCATTGTGCGGCGCGCTAATCGGTCTATCACCACTATATCAGGCTTATTGGCAACAATAGTCCTGTCAGTGATGATAGACCGATCCCAGTACAACGTGACATGGTCATTTTCGAGAACTGGGTCGGGCGCATACTTGTAATACGGTACCTCAGAATCCACAAGTTTGTATTTTAAAGCAAGTTGCTGGTGAATAATCCTGGCTACTTGGTTATGCCTGTGCAAATACTCGCTGTTAGCAAGACGAGAACAACCAGAGATAATATGTCTGATGGACTCACCCGGACGGTGGCATGCCCGACACACGTCAACCGTCCCGTCCTTCATGATATGCCTCCGGTAGTTATTCGTCAAGATAACTTCGTCCATAATCGCACAGACAAAGCCTTCAGTTTCCCCAAAGAGGTCACTGAAACGTAGCCAGGCCACGGACGCCAAGAAATCTACATCAGGCCCATGAAGAGCCCGATAAAAGCGCCCGTGAAGCTCCTTGCCTTTCCATACCTCCTTGCGGTCATCAGTAGTGAGTATTACAGGTTTGCGCCAGTTCTCTTTAGCCATGGACAACGGGGTGAGTCCCTTGTCCACTGCGACCACATCGCGGTGCATACCCACGTCGGTTTCAAGAAAATATTCTCTGAGGCTGCACACCTCGCGGTTGTGGAGAGTTTTCGCATTTAAAAAACCTCGACCTCCACATTTCCGCGGGATGTACAGTCTCATCACCGATGATCGTGGGTGATGCATCCGGTTTGCGGTCAGCAGCGTACGGACCTTCCTATCCAGGGCGTCGAGTTCGGTCTGAGTCCATTTGAGTATGCCGAAAGAGTACATCAAAACCGGCATGACCCAACCGTTGAAGGCGCGCACCTTATTCCCGCCCGACAAAAGGCTGTTCAATACTTTTTTCAGGCGGCCAAAGAAGCGCTCCTTCAGCGATTGTTTCATGTCAGTAACGTTAATGCCTAACGCTTCCGACATACCCAAATATTTGTATGTTTCGGTCGAGGAGAGGGATCTAAGGTGTATGGAATCCGAGAGTTGAATCCCTTCGGATTCCATAATCCCCCCTCGCTTTACATGCATGACTGCACATTTGTCCACACCAAATTCCATCCTGATCGCGTTACTGAAAGTTTCAGTTACCTTCAGTAACTCCATCAGTCGCAAATTGTTGGGGGCAAAGAGTTTCAGGTCATCCATGTAAAGAAGGTGAGATATGGCCTGACCACCTCTTCTCAACCGATAGCCCAGCCCCGAATCCTCCAGCAATGTGCTTAGAGGATTCAGAGCTAAGCAGAACCAAAGAGGACTCAAACTGTCGCCCTGAAATATTCCCCGTTTAATCCATATAGGCTCATCGTTCCCCTGGATTGGTCGACATCCTGGATAGCGAAGGACCGTCTTCCATTGCCCCATACATGACCCAAGGAAGGTGCGCAGAGTTGCATCTATTTTGTACAACTCCAACACCCTCATGAGCCATGTATGTGGAACAGAGTCGTAGGCCTTCTTATAATCTATCCAGCATGTCGACAAATCCTTGTGGGATCGACGAACCTGCTGGCTTATGGCCATGTCTATGAGGAGTAGCTCCTTAGTACCGCGGGACCCGTTCCTACATCCATTCTGAGAGGCAGACATAATTAAATTACTTTCAATGTGATGATTAATTTTCGCTCTCAGGATGGATGTAAGAAGTTTATAGACCGTCGACAAACACGTTATCGGTCTATAATTCTTAGGTTCCGCGGTACCACCTGTTTTATGGAGCAGGTGGGTAACACCAGTTGTTAGGAACTCAGGCAGCAACCCAGACTCTAAGGATGACTGAAATTGAGATGCTAGAAGCGCGTGTGAGCTGCTATACCACTTTAGCCAGAAGTTTTGCAGTCCGTCCGGTCCTGGAGACTTCCAATTCGGTAACGGACGGACTGCTCTGGCTATGTCTGTTGGGCTGATATTAACTTTCTCCATTTCTGGTATAGCTTCGCACACGCGCTCAACATCACGCATCCAGCCACCCTCAGTGTGACAGACGGGCACCGACCAAATGCTGCGCCAGAATGTACTCGTGGCGACATCATCCGGGCGGCAGCCGTCCGTCACATTTTGTTCAGGTCGCTCCCAAGCTCTATATACCCACCTCTCATCGCACTGGAACATGCGATTCTGCGAGTACCGGTCAACTCGCCGCTTATACCGCCGAATACGGTTTGCCCATGCACAAACTTTCTGCTTCAGGAAGTCGATGCGCTCCGTGACATGGGACATGTATTCTCGAGGGCTGATTTCAGTCCCCGAGAACGCCCGCCTCACAAAGCGCATCACACGTGGGCGTGTATTGGCCTTCCTGAAGCAGATTAGTTTGCCGATGAGTACCCTGGCCCCATCGATACGCCTCTCGATTCTGCATTGCCAGGCTGGTACAGCAGGCTTTGGTCGAATAGCTACGTCACTATTTGGGAACTTTACGTTAGCTAAACGACATGCCGCAACAGCCCCGCAATACAAGATTGAGTGCGTATCAACGAGGTTCTCGCTGCTATTAAAGATATTCTCAAGCAGCGAGTCCAAAGCACACACCAACGCCCTATTTTTTTTGTGCATGGGTAACCGTGGTAAACGGGGTCTAAGTTCGGTCGGAGTGGATCTATACTCGCGAAGCGCATCCTCCAGTGCGCTCCTCAGTCGATTGTTGCACTGGCTACCTACCGTGACAACCCTATCATCTGCCTCATCACTTATATTATTGAGCCGCGGTGGCATTGCATCAATAGCAGGCGCTTGTTCCACGGTCTGTATCGGAGTAGAGATGATAGGGTTGCTCAGTACCTCTGAGCGCAGCCTATCAAGTGTAGCATCGTCCAACCTGTGATTACGTTGGATGACTCGCACCTGATCCGACAATCGTTGTGCCGAGACGTCTACGGTTGGTTCTAGTTCCTGGAACAGAGATAGCATCCTGACACGGTACGCAGTGAGGTTAGTTCCCCCCTCTGTAGACCCATAGTATGCGCGCATGACGTTTTCATTAATGGACTGAGTCCATCTCATACGCTGCACACAACCACCGGCAGCGGGGACCCGGCTCGGGGCCGGTTGGCCCCTAAGTCCCAGGCTGTTCGGTGGCCGGCCTCTCCCCTGCCGACGTACAGGTGTTGGCGACGTCGGCGGGGAGAAATACTCGTCGCTCGAGCTCGACGCGGCTGCAGCCGCCGGTGACACTGGTGATCCGAGGTCCGGCGGCGGCAAGGCGGAGCTGAGCAGCGAGTCCGGGGGTGGAAGGCGTGCGCTACGGGCAGCTGCTCTGGTCAACATTTAATTTTATTTATTCCATTTTTCCATCATTCTGTTTACATATATATGTACGTCGCCATTGACAGACGTCATACTGCAATCCTGCATAAATATTCTTCTTTTTTGTTTATTATTTGGTTTGTTTGAGTATTTGAAGGTTTTTCTATAATATTTCTTGTATGGGCTTCTTGTTTGGTACAATTGATTCCAGTTTTGGGTGAAAAAATATGGATTTTATGATTTTAAAGTGGAATAGAAAAAATATGACATGTGTTGCCAGTGGGTTGCCATGTTGTTATTATTTATTATTATTATTATAATTAAATAGATTATTTTTATTATTTTATAAAAAAAAAAAAATTCAGATACTGGTTCCTGTCTTGTGCCAAAGCTCTGTGAAATTGTTATTGAATTTCAAAACCAATGTGGAGGTAAACAATATAGCCGTTTTAATTATAATAAAATCAAATCATGAATACAGTTCTCAGCTTATATCATACAAAGATTAACATTTTAGTTGTTTACACTAAACATTATCTTAAAAAGAAAAAAGTAGTAACAAAAACTCCTGACTTTTACATTACGTTCTGAAAACGTGTACCATTACTAGTATTAATTTTGTGTGAATTTAGTTAGGTTTAAGTATTATTTAAACGTGAAAAAGCTAGTCGACTTCTAGAAACACAACAAAAATATAGTAAAATAAATTTAATTATTGATTGTTTCAGGGTGTTACTTTAACGCTACAAATTATATTTGTACGTTATATCATGGAAAACATACACATAAACCGTACAAATTGTATCAATACTACGACAAAAGTAAGTAGCAGTGAACAATATGTAAGTACCCCCCTTTAAGGCCTTACTACTGGCCAAGTGGTGCCCTCATTGAATAAAAAATCGTAGCATACTCGTAGCATAGAAAATAAATATTAAAGAATACAACGTCACGTTTGTTACAAAGAGAATAAAGTATTTTTACGTTGTTAAAACAGGTCTCGGAATGTTTCGTATCCAAAGTAGTAGGCAAAAGTACCAAAAACGGCCGTTTTTTTTTTTTCTTTTGCCTACAACTTTGAATACGAAACATTCTGAGACCTTTTTTAACAACATAAAAATACTTTATCCTCTTTGTAACAAACTTGACGTTGGATTCTTTAATATTTATTTTCTATGCTATGCTACGATTTTTTATTCAATGAGGGTGCCACTTGGCTGGTAGTAGACCCTTAAGCATATTGCGCGCACGGAGGAGTGACCATTGCCACAGTTAAAGTTAATACGGAGGTCAAACATTATATACCGAGACTCCTCCGTACTGCTGTTGGTCCCGGCTGTCATGAGTAGAACTTTGACGTTAGTCAGAATATCTGACAACAGTCTGGTCAAAGGGTATCGTGTTACTTAGTTATATGCACAGATGACTATAATAGTAGCAAGCTGTTATATGAAGGTTAGCTAGGCAGTCGCTCCATGGAAAATACTGGAGCTCTGCTGCATCCGGTTATACTGGAAGCCGACCACCACATAATTATGTAAATAATAAATTGTATATTTTTTTTATTATTTTGTTAAGTAAGGTAAAGCACCTTATTTACTGCTATTATATAATTGGCAGGTTAACTCGAGGTTTAGAAAACGGTGTTTACAAGTCGTTGACAAGCTCATTTTTGCTGCGGGATTTCTTATTTCTGTGTATTTAATACTATGTTTATTGCAGCCTACTTCTAACTTTCTACGCCATTATCAAAGTTGCCACTTATGATTATTGTCTACTTCGTAGATGAACCGAGGGAGAGAGAGGAGGTGTTTCACCGGGAGGACTACACTTACTTAGAAGCAGCAGAGAGTTTCTACAAGATTCACACCACAAAAATGAATTGGTATATTGCCAAGGAAGTGTGTAATCAAGAAGGAGCCAGTTTGTTCTACCCAGAAGATAGCGATGAGGTTATCGCTGTGAAATCGTTTTGGAAATCTGAAACTGAACTGTCCTACATCTATGTGGGCATATCAGATATAGCACAAGAGGGGGAGTTTAAGACTATTGACGGTACGTGTGTAATTTTAATAATTGCCGATCCCGAATAAATTGAAAAAGTATATGACATAAACCAGTCAGTGTACAAACGTTCCTATTAGGTAATTTGGCTCAGTCACAGGCCACGGAGGCACCGATTGATGCTAGAAGTGGCACTTTTCAAATAAACCAGCCGTGTTTAAGGACTTCACCGTTTACTTATAGTAACGTTTGACCTGTGATCATTCTTCTAATGCCTATGACAGACGAATCTTGAGCGCAGCGTCTCAGTCGGTGCTGTGCTGCTTAGCGGCTTATGAGTTTGCTTATTTATAAGTTTCTTATTCTAGGCAGGCCTATCTCCGAGATATACCATAAATGGGACAACAATCAGCCGGACAATTATTTCAACGAGGACTGTGTGCACATCACCCAAAAAGGTTTTTATAATGACATCGCTTGTGACACCAAGTATGGATTTATTTGCAAAAAGAACCTCTCGTCACCTGAGCGCAACATTCAGCACAATTTAAGTAAGTATATATCTCTAAAAAGGAGTCGTAAATGCTCGTTGGAAAACTTTATCCATGTAGTGCTATGTTTTTCTAATGGTGCTCAGATCTATGCAAATGTTCGTCATATTGTAATTTAATTTCGAGCTTATTTTCGTAATCAGCGATCCCGAAAAACATGAAAATTACACACAATTTTCTTTTTGTTAGTGCTTCCATTTTATTTCATACCCATTTTCCTTTTTTGAATTTTCATTTTCCTTCTCTATACATAAATCTAGGAGTTACTTTGTTATGCACGAACTCTTGATAGCTTAGAATGTAAGAGCGAGCATCATTTTAGTATCCCACCTCGGATAGGTTCGACAAGAAGTTACGGGGCGGCGAGGCCTTACTTGAAAAACAGCAATTTGATAGGGGCTTACGGTGCCCCTCGCAGTCTGATGCCCAGTGCAAAAGCCCTCTTGGCCTAAGGGTAAATACGCTACTGTCTAACTATTTATATGGATCGGCAATTTATAGTTTCTTCCAATAATATCCACTTAACTATATTTTTTTTGTTTACAGGTTCCATAATTGGCGCTCCTTTGGATATCTCCAACATTAACACAAAGTTGATTTTTGAATTAGAATTATTTGACAATAACACATCGATAAATGTTACACCGTTGAGATTTTTTAGAAAATTTAAACTGTGGTCTAACAAAATAATCTTTACTGCAGAGGATATTGGTGAGTTTAACAATATTCTTTTCACCTCACAACCTCGGAAAGATTCTGTTTGTTATTCGAAATCTGATGCACTTGACAGATAATAATATATATAGATATTTATATCTATGTCAAGCTTTAAAGTCTAGATGATCACTAACTATTTACTGTGTATGAAAACTATGAAAACTATGAATGTGGTGTTTAAGGAAGGGGTTTATTAAGAAAAGCACAGAAAGACAAGACTAGGTATTTATTTTCAATAGGCTTGTCATTAATCGAAAATCTAGTTGCCTGTTCACAATACTAGGTCTTCATGGAGAAGAACAAGGCAAGAAACTCCATGGTAGCTCGATTTTATTATTGTATCGACACATCATAAATAATCGTTTATCACAATAAATCTAAATCTATGATTTATCAATTGTGCTATATTACACGATAAATATCTTGTCATTTAGAAACAATAACAATGGTAAGGCAAAGAGCATGAATAAGTACTCTTTAATACCATTAAACATAAGTAGAAACAATGATATAACATCAACTAACTTAAGTGAGTCTTGGTAAGCCTTGGTAGTCTATCTTTCATAATATATAGTTATAGCAACAACTAGCCAAAACACCGAACTATTTGTGTCAATAATGGTTCATGATCATTATTTTATTCAACATAATATCAAGAGCAATCAAACACAATACCACAGTTAAACAACAAATAGTCAAAACTATAATAATAACAGCAATAAAATAACTTAACTTTCACCTGTAGGCCAGAGCTCCGTTCTGGTCGATGTCTCGAACAAGAATGGTCTCTGTCATTTTTTTTTTTGTGTGTCATCTCGCAGGTCAACCTCTGAGGCTGTCGTCTGCTTAACCGGACTTGCCTATGTAGGCTTTAATTTAGTAAAACCTCCAGCCAGGACTTATTATACTTACAAACTAAGCGACAACACGCTAAGGGTACGGGCCTCAGCTTAGGGCGTCGCTGGGAGGGGGGGACAGCAAGGGATAGCTGGATCGAGTTTAAATTATTTATGGAATTTAAGATTACTGGCTCAGCGGCGCGTGCTGGCTCGAGCTAGGGACGTGGAGGACGTTGACGTGAATTTCGCGACGGCCCTCGTCGGCGAGGGCGGAACGTCGTCTCTGTCACTCGGAGCTCCCCTTTTTATGGTCGTGAACAAACAACTTTGACGTTTCTATCTACCGTCATCCAAAATACAACGACATAAAAGGTAGATATCCGTTTGGAATATTTTATATGTTTTGCTACAGTATTCCTTAACATTTTAACTAGTCTACTTTTACAGACATACTGAAATAATGTATGAATTATTCATAATCATAATCATAATCATTTATTTATTTGCACAAACATGAGTACAATATATACAACACAAATGTCAGCATGCAAGAGATGTTAGTCTAAATATAAAAACAGATCATCACGTTTGCCTTAAACAATGGCATGCAAATATTAATACAATAATCAAACTATAGTGTCACTCAGATTCAAATTATTCAAAAATGTCAAGATAAAATAAAAAATAATAGATATGTGAACTATAATCAAAATTTCTCTTCCAAAAACTCATTCAAATTATAATAAGCCTTATCTGCTAGAAAATTAATAACTTTCTTTTTGAATGCTACATCATTTAACTGCTTCCAGATTTTCGGACGTAAATTATAAATTTTTGGAGCCATGCAAAAGACACTTTTTCGCAAAAGTGCCGTATTATATTGTTGTTGACAAATTTGGGTATTGTCACGTCTATTACGCGGAAATCGATCTGCCATGCGAGTAAATAGGAGAGGGTTGGATCTTAAGAACATTACATTTTCTAATATATAAAGTGAAGGTAGGGTCAAGATTTCGTATTTTTAAAAATAAGGCTTGCAACTCTGAGTGGTTTCAAGTTTAAACATCGACCTAATGCAACGCTTTTGAGTTTTAAAAATACGCTCCCGGTCAGTCGAGTTACCCCAAAAAATTATCTAAATTAGGTAAAATATTGAATAATGTAAATTAGGTATAATTAGGCACTTGGTCTTAAAATGGCATAAATAGTAAATAAGTCACGTTAAACAGTTAAATATGATATTAGACAAAACAACAATAAAGGAACACAGCTTAACATGTTATAAACATATTTTGTAATAGTATCTATAAGATTTTGATAACAAACTGTTGTAATATTGTGTTTCACATGTAAACAAGGTTATAATTATTATACAGATGTTTTTCTTTGTGTTCAATTATAGAGATAGATTGGAATAATCTATCACACTCAGATTTCGAATAACAAACAGAATTTTTTAAGAGCATTTTATTCGCTAGCATTGAAATAGTTTTTAAAATTCGAACCTTTCTTTTCAATAATTTTCTATACGGCTAGTCCAATGAAAATGCATTATTTCATGTCAGTGTGTCAACCTCATTTTTAGGGTTCCATACTCAAAGGGAATGGAGCCCTATTGCTGTCACTCACGTGTCTGTCTGTCCGTCTTTCCGTCTGTCTGTCTGACCGTGTGTCCGTCTGTCATTATGTCCGCCTGTCCGTCTGTCTGTTTGTCCGTCTGTCTGTCTGTCCGTCGTCTTTCACAGAATTTTGTTAAGAAGAATTTTGTAAACTTCCCATTGATTTACGATTATGAACTTGAAATTTGGTCAGAATGTTTATTACTTATAATTTACTTAAAAATACCAATATTTGGTACGAAAACCAAAATGTGCAAAATCCGACACGCACTTGACCGATTTTTAGAATAATCGCACTGGCAAGCACGATGACTGCATGAAAAAAAAAATTGTTTTCAATCGCCTAACAATCTGTGTCTGTCTGCAACATTCACAATGGAATCCAAAATGAATGAAATTGAGCAATTTTCCGAAAATTTACCAAATAATTTAAATATAATAGTACTCAAGAAACAAACACAAGCATGGCAGTTCCAAAAAAAAAAATACCAATAGGCAAAAATGCATGAAAAAAAAATTGTTATCAAACCAGTTTATCAATGAATATACTAAAATAGAGTACGAACAGTGAAAGCAGAATCAAAATTGATCAAAAATTAAACGAGGTATAACAATTTTTAACAAATATATCGGTCCCTCTCTCGAAAACGCTGATTTCTATGGCAGCTGCATGGGCGTCATGTCCTTTGTCGTCAAAGAACACGTCGGACTTCTCTTTCTAATTATCAACTTTAAAGCTTTATAACTTCGTCGCTGATGATGATATTTTGAAAATTCCTTCATATTTGTTCACTATAGTTAATAAGTCTTCAATTTAACAAATAAAAAAATTTCATGTATATTACCTATTGTAGCAATATAACTTTTAATTTTTAAAATAAATGAACACTAATTTGTATGCTATTTTTCTTGCACCTAGCATTTGTTTGAAACCCTCGCTACTCCCAGAATTCTATATTTGAATATCTCGCTTCGCTCTTGGTTCAATCCTAGAATTTTTCGCTTACTCAGGTTTCAACACAAGTACTCGCAGCAAAAAATAACTTTGCTGCCTTGCATAACAAATAACTATTTCACCTCACAACCTCGAAAAGATTATGTTTGTCATTCGAAATCTAAGTGCAATTTATGCACTAGCGTGGAAAGAGTTTTTAAAATTCGAAACTTTCTATTCAATAATAATTAATAATTCATGCCAGTGCGCTAACCTCACTTTTAGGGTTTCGTACCCGAAGGGTACAAACACAGCCCCATTGCTGTCACTCACGTGTCCGTCTATCCTTCTGTCTGTCTGTCCGTCGTCTGTCACACAGGTTTTACAGCCAAACGGTTGGAGGTACAGTCATCAAATTTTCACAGTATTAGCATCTTGTTCACCCAAAGCCATACAAATAGTCAAAAATATATTTGGTTTTTAGAATAATCGCACTGGCCAGCACGATGACTGCATGAAAAAAAAAATCGCATTCAATCGCCCCTACCAAACCGTCTTTGTCTCCAAAATTCACAATGGAATTCAATGAAACTGAGCAATTTTCCGCAAAACCAAATAATCTACCTAGTATACAAGGTGGAAATAGCCTTAAAAGTCTTTCAAAAAAAGAAAGCTACATCTTTAACGAGTTAGATTAGCTAATTTTTATCCCGGGAAAAATAACAGTTCCCGTGGGACAGATCACGGGAGCTGAGCCGCGGGCAAAGTTCTAGTTAGACAGATATATTGAGAATGAGTTCCCAACAAGCAACGCTCAGGACCAGTCGTTATGGCGACACTTGGGAGGCCTATGGCCAGCAGCAGACGTCTTCCGGCAGAATTGATGATCCGCCATTGCACCCATATATTTAAGTTCGTGTATAAGAATTAACTGTTTTGGTGTATAATACAGTATAATTACATTCTATTTAATTCTATTCTATTGTTTTAACGTTGCGTGCAAAATTATAATGAGCGGCGAAACCTGTTTCCACTTAGTGGTTAATGTTTGCCTTTTTGAGGTGCGGTGAACCCGCATTGAATGCAATAATTAAGTCATTGTTTTATGTGGCAACAAAGAAATGCCGTAAAACAAGCACAAGTGTGCATCAACTCAAGAGTTGGTCATTTGACTGATATATATATTTATCGACTGACATTAGGTCAATTGAACACTTTTAAATCAGAAAAATAATCAGCATTGCCATTCAACGTGGCAATGCTGCCAGCGTTCTGGGCACTTTTCTCATTGACAGCGTTGTGGACGAATTTTTCGATGCCCAATGAGCTGTACTCCTCACGAATCTTTTATGCCGCTTGTACATATTTTATTTATTAGTTTAGTTATGTATAATACGTATATTGTAATCAAATAATAAAATATATTGATACTTTTAAAGTAATAAACTTTGTGTAGACAGAGTGCAGATTTTTCACAAAATTCAAAAATATATCTTGTCATCACACGCCACCCTACATTATATATTACTAGCGACCCGCCCCAGCTTTGCTCGGGTACAAATTGTACACTTTACCCTTCCTCATAAATCACTCTGTCTATTGATGAAAACCGAATAAAAATCCGTTCAGTAGTTTTTGTGTTTATCGAGTACAGGCGCGGCGGGGGACTTTGTTATATACGAGTAATAATTAAGTAGTTAAGAATGAATTGATAAAGTGAGAAATGAGTACATTAAGAGGCAGTTTAAAAGTGATGCCAGTCACAGAAAAGTTGAAAGAGAACCGCTTATCTTGATAGGGTCATGTGATGTAAAGAGGAGGGATGAAATACATGTAACTAAAATAGTAATGAATAAAAATGTAAATGGATGGAGTGGGAGAGGGAGGCCAAAGAAAATATGGATGGATTGTGTGAGGAGTGATATGAAAGAAAAGGGAGTTAGTGATAGCGTGTTGGCTGTCAGGTCAGAATGGAAGAAAACAACGTGTTCCGCCAACCCCAAGTAACATGAGATAAGGGCTGCAAGATGATGATGAAATATGTAGTGTACAGCACGTTTTTCATTTATTTGTTTCAGCGAAAGATAACACTGTTACAACACTGACTTATTCTGAAACAACAGAAGTTCAGTTTAGCTGTCAAGAATATGAGTCTCAATCAAAATGTAAGTACAGTAGGTACAGTTTACCCGGATAGACAGGACAGTTTCAAAAAGAGACGTTCAAAGCCAAACCTTTTTCGTAAACTTCATGTATAATAACTTATAATTAAACATATTTTTTGCAGATGCCTTTGCAGTTCTTATAAATATGAAAGTGAATAAAATAAAAACATTCAATAAGACATTATTAAATATCGATGAAAGAAAATTCAAGATGGCTGACAACGGATCTGTACTGTGTTGTCTTTACTACGCCTATGAGTCAACTAGCGATGGCGAAGATTTGCAGATAACACGATTTGTTGTTAATAAGACTATATTAATATACCAGTCCTATGAATCGATGTCTCCTACCCCCACAGGTAAGTCTGTTACTGCCTCTTTCGTTTTGTTACTTTGTGATGTTGGAACCTTGGCTTGTAGTAATAGAAACAACTGTTCACAGTTCGGTGTCTTTTATTAGACTAATACTTAATTACAGTAAAATGGATATGAAGAAAAGTTGCTTACATAGCTAAGTGCGTGCACACATAGGTATCGTACTACGTAACAATATACTCACACTTCACCTCCCGGGGGCGAAGAAGAAAAAAAAAATTACATTATTACATTTTTTTTTTTTTGTTTTTAAACTCAGTAAAACTATTATTTCGGAAAAAAAAACATGAAAATGTTACATTAAAAATAAACAAAATTCAATCTATAATAATCTAACAAAGAAGAAAGTACAGTTTACTTTTATTCATAAAATGGTTTAGTCCTGTTTTTATGAATTATTTCTTCTTTATTTGAATTATTTTTTATCTTAACGTTACATCCTAAGTCTTCTATAACTACATATGGTCCTTTATACAGAGGATCCAATTTACGTCCAGTTTCTAACTTAATTAATATTAAATCTCCTACCTTATATCTAACAGGATTCATCGATATATCATACTTAGCTTTTCTCTTATGTTTTTTAGTTATTAAGTTATTTTTAGCTTCAGTTTGTGCCAATTGTAATCTGTATTTTAATTGCAATGGATAACTGTCTACATTGTATAGTGGTTCTATGTGATCAGTCAAATTAGAAGGTATATTACATAGTTTACCAAATACTAATTCATGTGGCGTGTAATTTGTTTCCGAATGAATAGTATTATTAAAACTAAAACACCAAAAAGGTAACCATTGACTCCAAGTTTCCGGATGATTGTCGCACTGAATTCTTAAAAATGAACCCAACACTTTGTGGGTATTTTCTAAAGCTCCTATTGACTCATGATGATAAGCCGTAGAAGTTAGTTTTGTAATATTCAAAATCTTACATACCTGTTCCATTGTAGACGAAATAAACTCCGTTCCTCGATCTGTGGCTATTATCTTAGGAATACCAAATACTAGAATAAAATTACGCACGAATGCATCAGAAATGGACGTAGTTTCTTTATTTACAAGAGGAATTGCCAGTACGAATTTGGTCAATTCACATTGTATAGTTAAAATATAAGAATAATCATCTATGGACTTTTCTAGGGGTCCTACTACATCTAGGTATACTTTTTCAAAGGCTGAAGTTGCCGTACTGGTTATCTCCATTGGCTCTTTAGTGTAACGACTATGTTTCATTTTCTGACACTTCGTACATTTACGCACAAATTCTTGAACATCTTTTTCAATACTAGGCCAAAAATATCGTTTCTTAATAGTATTTATCATCCTGCGCATACCAGCATGTCCGCTAGATGGCAGTAAATGAAAATCGTTCATAATGAGAGTTTTCTCTTTATCGTCCGTTATTCTTTTAACACCTCGCAATATACATATGCGGGGTCCAGACCAATCGTTTAGTGACTTTATTTCACTGCATATATGTTTAATAAATTCAACATTCTGTTCATCTTTTACTATGCAAACTTCTTCGATACCTATCTTTTTGCAAAATAAACTTAATTTTTGCACAAATTCGACTCGCGAGAAATGCGCCTTGAAATTAAGATTAATATATAAATGTTTTATATCTGATCTAAAAGCGAAACACTCTATTTCCGTAGTAATCATATTTCTCATTCTAAATTTATCTAATGTTTTGCCATCCATAAACCTCATCTCAATCGTGTCACGCGGTTTTCTTAATATATCCACGACTTTTGGTTGATCAGGCCAATCGTCTTTAGATTTATTAAGATCCGCATTCCCTTTTAAAACTCTATTTTCATTCATCTCATCTATCCTTTTTTTCTGTGCTCTAGTCATCACATTTACAACTTGTTCATGCATATTTTTTAAATCATCCGATGTCATACTAACTCGTGATAAAGCATCTGCTACTGTATTTTCTTTTCCTTTTATGTAAATAATTTTAAACTTATATTCTTCTAAAGCAAGTCTAAATTTAAGTAATCTATTAGAAGGATCTTTGATTCCAAAAAGATACACTAAGGGTTCGTGGTCAGTCATTAATGTAAAATTTCGGCCGTAAACATATGGCCTAAAGTACTTCACAGCCCAAACAATAGCCAAAAGTTCCTTTTGAATTGTCGGGTAATTTTTTTCTGCCTTATTTAATGGCCTACTTGCGTATGCTATGGGTCTCAAGTCTTTGTTGCATAGAACTGCACCAATAGCTATTCCTGATGCGTCTGTTTGTATTACAAATTCATTATCTTTAGAAAAATCAGGATATTGCAGTATTGGGGGTGTCATTAGCAACTTTTTTAAGATTTCAAACGCTTTGTGACACTCATCAGTCCATTGAAATGGTTCGTTTTTTCTGCTTAATTTATTTAAAGGTATAGTAATATCAGCAAAAGATTTTATAAATTTACGGTAATAATTACAGAATGCTACAAAACGCTTAACCTCGTTTGAATTTTTGGGAATTGGATAATTTTGGAGTATTTTAGTTTTTTCTGGATCAGGAGAAACACCTTTTTCTGATACAACGTGTCCTAAATACATAAGTTCTTTTTTTAAGAATTCGCACTTTTGGGGATTTAATTTTAAATTTACTTTTCTAAGTCTTTCCATTACGCTTATTAAATTTTGATTATGAGTAGTCAAATTGCGTCCAAAAATGACTAGGTCATCTAAATACACAAAACATTTTTCAAATGCTAGGCCCGACATAGCAACTGACATCATACGACTGAATGAACTTGGACTAATTTTAAGCCCCATCGGTAAACGTTTCATTTGATATTGTCCTGAACTCGTTGTAAATGCCGTATACTCACGACTCTGAGGGTTCAACGTCACTTGGTAATAACCTTGGTGAAGGTCAAGATGACTAAAATAAATTGCGCCAGCAAGAGAGTCTAATATTTCATTGATATTTGGCAACGGAAATTTATCATCAGCCACGATCTCATTTAGTTTCCTATAATCTACTACTAGCCTCCATTTCTTATTTTGACCTTCAACACTTTTTTTAGGTACTAACAATATTGGGCTTGACCATTCACTGCTACATTCTTCTATGATATCATTTTCTTTCATGTTTTTTATTTGATTTTCAATTTCGGGCTTTAATGCTTGTGGTAAACGATATGGTTTAACATATACTGGGGACACATTTGGTTTAATTGTAATTGATTGTTGGTAAATATTTGTGGTTGTTAACCTATCACCTTCTACATAAAACACATCTGCATATTTTGCGCATATCGCTTCAATACTTTTTTTCTCTTCATCGTGTAAATGAGATAAATTTAATTCGTTCAGTAGTTTTTGAGCTCTATTAACGTTTATGCCACTTTTATTAAAAGAACATATATGATAGTCATTTAAAGATTGTAACTCTGGTGTAAATAATGGTAACTCTACGTCTTTTTCAGAAACATTTAAGATCTTAATAGGAATCCTATTATTTTTTACTCTTGCAATTTCATTTGCTAAAAATATTTCCTTGCTCAACTCTTTTCCACATACAACAATATCACCATTTATGCATTTATCCACATAAATATGGTGTATCGATTCGGATCGAGCAGGAATTACTAAGAAATTTTTATTTTTACTATCATTATTAATCAATTTTAATGAATAACTATAATTATCTTTATATAAAGTAACTAAATTTGTATGTAAATTAATATTAGCTCCATATTTCATTAGAAAATCTAAACCTAAAATTCCATCAGCTGTTAGCGGTAACGATTCAAAAATTGAAAAGTTATGGTTAAAATGTATGTTGTCACGGGTTTTTAAAGTTAAATTAACTAATCCCTTAGATCGGGTCTGCCCTCCAATGCCATTTATTAATGTATTGTCTCTTTGCACTGGTGTGTTAAAGGGAATTGCTCCGCTTTTTATAACAGATAATGAAGCGCCAGTATCGACAAGCCAATAATATGTTATGTTGTTAATGTTTAAAGTCACGTATTTAGTGTCTTCATTACATGATAAGATGGTATTCTTAAGATCGAAAAAACTGAAACTGGCTATTATTTGATTGTTCACTACTTTGAGGCTCCTCTACATTGTGTTCTGCTGTATATAAGTTACGGTTTTGAGTGTTAAGTCTACTCCTGCTTTTCTGAAAACTGTTAGAAGGTCTACGATTACTATGCTTTCCTCTGAAGTTATTATTGAAATTGTTTCCTCTATAGTTATTATAATTTCCGCGCCCAGTTCCACGCTGATATCCATTGCCACTACTTTGTCCTAGCTGTCTACGGAAATAATTTGAGTTTTGACCATAATTGTGACTACCACCGCGACCACGACTGTCACTAAAGCGTCTATTGTTATAGAAAGTACGTCCTTGCTTTGATACATGCATGACGTTACCTTGTTGCTGTGCGGCAGGCCTGTCCTCGTCTTTTGCAGCCTGTATTGCTTCCTTCAAGCTGTTGTAATTGCGCGACGTGATGATTGTGGACAGTCTTGAGCTGCGTAGTCCATCTGAAAATGTTTTTATCGCAAATTTTTCATTTATGGGTTTAAGTACAGAATAAGCACTGGAATCCCCGTCTGCTTGAGAAATCGTCATGTCAGTAAATAACTGCTCTATTTCCTTACCATATTCCTCAACGGTCTTTTGACCTTGTCTCATAGTCTGCATCCGGGATTGAATGGCTGTGTACGACTTTTTTGTTGTTAAATTATTCCTCAAATCTTTAATTAACTCAGAAACCGCCTCATATTTGTCAGAAATACGCAATTTTGCGTTTTCCGAAAGTCTACTTTTTAAGATGAAAATGATCAATAAAGAATTACCTTTATCGTCGAGCATATTCGCGTACATTTCGATAGAGTCAATCATTCTCTTAGTGGTGCTTTCAGTGTCATCCATAACTGGAATTAAATTACATGCCACCTTTAAGTCGAATTCCATTTTGTTAGTTTCTATAGACTTGGGAAAAATACATAAATTATTTATTTCGTCATTCAGTTCCTGGCACTTTTCAAAAATATACTTTCCTATTTTAATTACTTTCGTATCGCTACTTTTTCCTAAAACTAAATATAATGATTTACACTTCTCAAAAACATCATTAGCTTCTTTCAATTTTATTTCAATAGTCTGACCTTTATACCTACTTTGTCCTCTTTTTACCAAATATTTTCGTATTTCATATAACAACTCTTGACATGCTTTTAAACTCTCTAACATAATGAATCTAATATTCTTGAAATATTGCAATAATTATTCATAATTAGGTAAAACTTAACACCATTTCGTAACATACTGATAAAAGAATTCTACACGTAAGCACTATTCGCCGCGAGGTATCATGTTCGATGAGTATCCGTGCGCCGTTTTATGAATTATAATTATTAGCGTAATGAAATTTGATCACTGGCTTTACACTTTGCACTCAATATTGTCTTCCATAACCCAAATAAACTGTTCGAATATATTCTAAACTCTTCAAATAACACTCATAGTACATTGGAAACACTTATTTTTGAGATAATAAAAGTATGTATAGCTTTTAAACACTCACGAAAAGTTTGTTTTGCTTACGCAGTAGTCTCCTCAACGCTGCGCCTAGCTCGTAGAGACGACCTGATGCGGGATATTGCTTGCATACCCATTTCTTCTTGAATTAGGCGTCGATGGCAGGCCTTATATAACTTGCAACTAAAAAAATAGTACAAGTACCAAAACCAGGGCCAGCAAAATATATGTTACCGTGCTTATACTTTGTATGTGGTTTCCGAAATCTTTCAACTGAGCCGAATTTTCGCCAGCAGCATTCTGGGTTAGAAACACGTCTTCTTTTTCCACCTTCGACTGGCACATCTTGAGAATGAATTTGAAACCAACTTAAAAATTGTACTTGTGTAACCAGCACCTAAAAGCTAAAACAAAAGAAAAAGTTCCTTGGCAGAGCCCTGGCAGGGTCGCCATGTGATGTTGGAACCTTGGCTTGTAGTAATAGAAACAACTGTTCACAGTTCGGTGTCTTTTATTAGACTAATACTTAATTACAGTAAAATGGATATGAAGAAAAGTTGCTTACATAGCTAAGTGCGTGCACACATAGGTATCGTACTACGTAACAATATACTCACACTTCAACTTGCTCAGGCGCATATTTCGAGTCTGTTTGAACAAACTCCTCTTGAATAAGTCGCCATGACAAAGAAAAGCAACACTTGATTAATTTAATTAAATAACAAGATGTCTACTAGTCCATAGATTCAAGTGGAGAACCTGACTGGGAACATATTCCAAGTGAATCAGTCATAGGCCTTATTCCGAAATACCTACTTTAAACACACCGATCTCCATCGACATAGGCGTTCGCATCGACGATAGGTCTATTATTAGTAGGGTCTGATGTACTACTACATACATACATACATTTCAAAATAACAAAGGACTCATTGGAAAACTGTTGTTGAGGCCGAAATTACAAATAAAAATTCAAATAATAAAATAAAAATGAAATAGACACAATACAATAATCAGTCTCACTTCTAATTCAAATTCAAATGTCATTTATTCTCTCTTCACAATTGGTTAACTTAAAAATTACATTGTTTGTAACTAATGCAAATAATATTTTACCATTGTAAGAGACTGGTGCCTGAAGTAGGTTTATGAACAAAACCTGAGTTACAGGTCACCAGGGCTTCCCCATAGCAAAGAGTTAGTTAATTATATAACTTGTGTGAGTAACAACATAACAGGTGAAAAAATAAAAAATATTGAACAAAGATTAAAACACACGTAAAATATAAAAAAGAAGAAAACTCACCACAATCTATACAAATTACTGCTAAGTTAGGTGCTACAATGTTTATAATAGACGTAGCAACGTCAACAGAGTTACCCCATAGATCTGCAGTCTTTATAACATTTAAAGTATTTAAAGTTTTAATAACATCATTACAAGTGACATATTGGAAATTAAATTGGGATTGACAAACTGGAACGTCTTCAATTTAGAGATGTTGTAGCATCAGAGATGCTCGTATCAAAAAAATATTCAAAAAATTTCAAAGAAATATTCAAATGCCGCGGCCAATTACGAATCTGATTTAGTAGAGGTATATGTTGTTCTTCTTCTCTGTCGTGACATTCTTGTCAGAGAGGTCGTGATCATCACGTAGTGATATCTGCAGAGGCTGATATGACTCGCTCAGCGGTCAGGCACAGGCAATCCTCGCGCCATCGCGTTCCTATCCGCCGTAGGAGACGCCCCGTGGGAATCGGGAGTCGCAAGCCGCTTCCCGACTACCGTAGGTGCGGGCTTGCGGATGGCAAGCAATGGGTAGCCGTCGTGTTCGCCGTCCGATAAGGACCAGGCCCGGCTCGACGGTGCGACGTGTTCTACGCGCGCCTCAAAAAGATGTCAGTGATGCCTGGGTCGCAAGAGTGTTCGAAAGTGGCACCGCGACCCTGGTGGAACTGAAGGAACACGGGTGGATTTTAGTCAGTAAGAGTCTAAAAAGGTCCCCCAAAATTCTAGTTACTACAGATAATACGAATCACGATGAAACTGTTCAAAACTTCTTCTAAATAAAAGATAAATTTTGTGGTTTCAGATGTGCAGACTTCAAACGGTACTGTCGTTTTATTTTCTTCGATATCTGGCGTAGCGTTTATCTTGACAGTTATTATTTCGATCTGGATACGTTGCTGGGTCAAGCCCAGTCATCAAGGCACACCCGCATTAACAACTTATCCCGTGAGTTTATACTATTTATATTAACGTAATGGTCGGTTGACCTACAAATAAAAATGTGGTATAACTATATTTTCGGAAGTCGTTGTTTCTGATTTTGTTTCTCCGTTATGTTACACAATCTTTCGAAATTAAATTAAACGATCCTAGCAATGATAAAAAAAAGAAAAGTTATTGTGCAATTTCTAGTGTTCTTAGGGTTCCGTACCCGAAGGGTCCAAACGGAGCCCTATTGTTGTCACTTACGTGTCCATCTGTCTGTCCGTCCGTCGTCTGTCACAAAATTTTGTTACGAAGAATTTTTAACTTCCCAGTGACTTAGGAACTTCGGTGATACAGTTTATTATTACGTATACTTTACTAACAAATACCGTACCAAAGGTACGGAACCCTTAATGTGCGAAAATCTGACACGTACTTGGTCATTTTATGACCGACTTCCAAAAGGAGGAGGTTATCAATTCGGATGTTTGTATTTTTATTTATGTATGTTCGGGCATAACTTCGTCATTTATAAACAGATTTCCAATTTTTTTTTGTTCGAAAGGGGTTTGTTCCGAAATGGTCCCATTTAAATTTCATATAGATCTGATGATGCGTTTAGGAGACAGACAACGGAACTCTTCAAAAAATGGCAGCAAATCAACCGCGATTGCTGCTATCGCCTAACTATCCATTTTAACACAATTTAAAAAGGGGAATCACAACTAAAAAGTGAAAAATAAAAACTTTTTTACAAAAAAATAGAACCGACTTCCCAAAAAAAAAACAAAAAGTGCAAAATAACTTTAATTTCGGAAGTCGGTGTCAAAAAACGAAGAAACAAAACCAAAAACACCGACTTCCGAAATTTAAGTCATTTTGTTTTTTTTGGAAGTTGGTTCTATTTTTTTATTATTATTTTGAGTCGGCTGTAGTTTTTTTTTGTAAAAAGATTTAAATTTTTTAGTTGTACGCTATTTAGGTTTGGTTGTACCTCACAACAAAACCTAAATAGCGTGCAAGTTCTAGATAAAGGTACCCATAGGATATTACCATTACAATCTTTTATAACCAGATTGCATCTCATGACAATTTTATTCCTATAAGCCCAAATTGAGACCAACCCGGAATAAAAATCGGTTTATAAATTATGGAAATCAGAGGTAGCAAACATAAATAAAAAAAATCTCCCTTTTTTATAGTCGGCAAGTGACAAGAGTGTTGGGAGTAAGTACCTCCTCCCAACACTTGTTGACGTCTGTCTATAATTTGCTGTCGCATGCCTTTGGCTGCGTGATATACCGACTAGTACTAATTTAACATGCATTTTGTATATTTCGGAAGTACCACGACCCAGGCTCAAATTATTTATGACAACTTTAGGAGTCAGAATTCATACTGACACAATTAAAATGTGTCATTAAATTCTGCATAATGAGTATCAGGTCATAATAAGACTTTTTTCAGCCCACGGAACCTTTCTATCTCAACGTGCTCTTCCGTCAAGAATGCGACGAAGCGATAACAGAATTAAGCCAACATCATTACGAAGAAATTCGTCCTCAAGTTTCTGGTGGTAGCTGAAATTTATTATTATGACGGAGTAAAGATAGTAATAGTAAGAATTAGTACTAGTTGAATTCAATAATGTTTTCATCAGAACTCCTCTCAACTTAGTCGTTCCTGTTGAAATCTTTTATGTTAATATAATGTAGTGAAGTTTTCCTCGGATAGCACGTTAAGCCGTTGGTCCCGGCTGTCAATCGTGGATCTTTGACAGTCGTTACGGGTCGACAGAAGCCCGAAAGTCTGACAACCAGTCTTACCAAATGGTATTGTGTTACTCAGTCACGAGGTTGTGGAGGTCAGATAAGGCAGTCGCTCCATGTAAAATACTGGTATTCAGCTGCATCCGGTTAGACTGTAAGGCAACCCTAAGATAGTTGGGAAAAGGCTACGCAGATGATGATGATGATGTAGTTAAGTTTTAGTAAGAACTGATATTTTCCGAGAGAGTTCCGTAGTCCTATTAACACGGAATCCCTATTGTTTTGCCATTTACGTCCGTCCGTCCGCGATCGCTTGGGTGTTTCAAACATTTAAAGCTTTAATGCATGTATTTCACACAATTTGTTTATTTCGATGTAAGCGCCAATGCAAGCTCAAGATGATGATGACAGATACAGTGGTATGTTGATGCAACAGTTTAATAAGTTAGGAAGCCGTAAAGTATGAATTTATACCGTTCAGATCGAAGGAATGTGTGCAGAGAGTATAAATCGCGTGGGCGAGAGCCGAGCGTAAAAGCGACGCGTGTGAGCACCGGGAATATTGGCTGCGCACTGGCGCGGGCGGTGACTGCAAGCGGGTCCCTCGCTTCTGTCCCCACGCGCCGCAGATCCAACTGCCGACGCCTGGACCGGCTCAACGTAGGGATGTCCGTAGCTCGCGCTAGTGTCGTGCTGGCGACGGGAGTCCGTCCGCCAACTCCTTCTTCAGTAGGTACCCATCATCCTATGTGGGCCCGTTTTGTTCATTGTAATAAACATAAAGCACTTTTCTAAGTCCGCATGTTGTAAAGGGCGATTACGCACTTCGCCGGTTTTTTTTAGTATTAACTTTTGTACTTGTATTAACTTGTGTGTTTTTTAGTATTTACTTTGAACGTTTAGTTTTCTCACTTTGTGATTGTGATGTCAAAAGTATACTTAACATTTTTTACAAAATACAATTGGGAGAGTTATTTTTATTTAATAAAAATCCTTATGTTGTGGTCGATAGCGTTTTATTTTTATAAGTTATATTAAATAATCTTTGAAGAAGGCCTTTACCCGCACAGAGGTTCCTGTAGACTGGTTAACAAATAAAAACTATGTAGGCAATTTATTGTAAATTAATTCTATTATTTCTTTTGATTTTATTATAGTTGTAAGAGAAAGTTAGGTTTATTAATTGTATTGTTAATTCTATTGTGTTTTTTACATTGTCTGCAATATGTGATGGCGACTGTGCATTCCATCATAGATATAGCCATCCTTGTTGCTCAGGTGCGAGCGTGTATGCGGTCCCTGTCTGCGCATACCAGTGTACGAGTATGTAGCCATCCTTGTTGCGCCGCTTGTACCTGACGCGGTTTGCGCGCGAGTGTTTCTGATTGGCCGAACGGCGTGGGAAAGCGTCTAAGTGGGCCGCGCTAATATGTAGCCCTGGGAGGAAGACACCGCGGCGCCAAAGGATTGCGTGGCAACGTATCTGATTGGCCTACCCTGCGACGTTACCGCAGACGAACCGCAGTAACCGTAAGTTGACTCTAACATAATTGATGAGTTGCATTTAGGGGAGCACAAACTTTCAGTTGATTGCTTTCTATCCTAAAATAATAACCTAACATATCATCAGTGCTGTAAAGTTAACAGCTCGCCTCACTCAAGTGAGCGTGTTATATATTTTTACAATTATTATGTAATTATTATCTGTGTATACTCAATTGTTTATATTAATTAATGAATTTATTATATGATTTTTATAACAAACTTATTTTTCTGTAAGTCGAATACTGATATGACTCAATTGTCACTTGTGAATCATACCTGTTTGTTAACGGGTATAAAAGAGCGGAGCCTCAGCCGAGCGGATCAGTTGCTGTTCGGCTTTCAAGGCGTGTTATTATTGTTTATTTATTGCTGATTGTACAACGTCTCAAAAATATCTCGCTTCTCGCTTATAAATAAAACTATGTTTCCAGAGTAAGACAAACTTTAATGCATAATATACCGAGGGGGTCATACTTTGCGTGAAAATCTTAACACCGCGATCTACAATGATGACGTTTTTGCACAACGCCATCTGTTATCAACTAGCGGTACTAAACTAATGCAAATGTTGATTTTCGAATATAATTATATAAGCAGATTAGACATTCCGCACGCCATGGACGGCTCTGTCCATCAACCTTAACATGACAACATAAACTTAAACTTATGATTGGTTGGTTGCTATCCACTATAACATAAATCTAGTGCCTTATGTCTACGATACAAATTCATGACTTATGTAAATAAAAGCTAATGGTTATACAACAACGGTAAACACAGTAAAAGGTACAATTTCATACAAGTAAATAAAACTAAACATAAAATCCATCATTGTGATGGTAAACAACAACTAAGCGTTCACAGGTAAAATAATTAATTTAGACACAGGCCTTTTAATCTCATTGTTTTTACATCTTATGGTTACAACGCGAGTAATATTGTCCAAACCCGGATGCTTATTTGTAATAACCCCGTATAGCCATCTAGCGGGTGGAAGACCATCCTCCCTCACCAGCACCATGTCTCCAATCTCAGGTTCAGGCTTAACATCTGTCGATTTATATCGATGCTGCAACTGAGTTAGGTACTCTGATGACCACCTACGCCAGAAATTCTGAAGCATTTTTTGTGTGAGATGCCACCGCTTCAGATTGCTAATGGATGAATTTTCGTAATTGGCATCAGGTACAGTTACCAAAGGTTCACCCACGAGAAAGTGCCCAGGCGTCAAAGGACACAAGTTCTCTGCATTATTAGAAAGCTGAGAGATCGGCCTCGAGTTAAGGCAGGCCTCGATTTGAGCCAGCACAGTTGTCATTTCTTCAAATGTCAAGGTGCTGGTGCCTATAATTCTTTTCAAATGGTGCTTTGTGGACTTGACACCAGCCTCCCACAATCCTCCAAAGTTTGGAGCATGGGGAGGTATGAAATGCCAAGTCGTACCGTTCATAGATAGAAAGTCAGCTATTTCCGAAGCTACCGTAGATCTTTCAGCATTGAATAGTTGTCGCAATTCCTTTGCACTACCAACAAATGTGGTCCCATTATCACTCCACAAGTCAGATATTCGGCCACGTCTGGCTACAAAACGCTTAAAAGACGCAAGAAAACTCTGAGAAGTCATGTCACTGACAACCTCTAGGTGAATAGCCCGAGTGGACATGCAAACATACAAGCATATGTAACCCTTAGTGGAGTGATGACCACGACCTTTAGAGGTTCGGATGCTGATTGGACCTGCGTAATCTACGCCACTGCATTGGAAAGGCTTCTGAGCAGACACCCTGGCCTTCGGTAATTGGCCCATCAATTGTTGGTTTGTTTGTTTTGAATGTCGAACACAAATTACACACTTATGAACATATTGCCTAACGAGAGTCCTAGCATTGAGTATCCAGTATTTGGACCTTAAGTAATTAAGCATCAATTGCGGCCCGCCATGCAAGGTTCTCTCGTGAGCCTCCGCAATCAAAAGTGGTGTGATTTATGAGGGATTAAGATGGGGTGCTTCATATTCTCATCAATAGAAGCTCGGTGCAAGCGACCGCCAACCCTTAAGATTCCGTCGTCGTCAAGAAAAGGACTCAACGAGGTAAGTTTACTACCCTTATTTAATTTACGATCTTTTTTTACAGATTCTATTTCATTACTAATAAAGCACTGGAGTTGGCAGAGTTTGATACAGGTAAGTACAGCTTCATTTAATTCCTTAGTGGTTAGCCAAGTAGTCATTTTGTTTTCATTAAGCTTAATTTCCCTTAGCCGTAAAAATCTTCTACAGTAAGCTATCACTCTTATCAACCTACCGAACTTAGAAAATCTAGTAAATAGACTATCATTTCCTTCTACCGCAGTTGCATGACATTTTGTTTTAATTTTTCTTTCTTCTAGTGTAGTTACTGGTACATTTCCTCTTTTATAGTCTATTTTTTCATTCTGTAACCATACTGGGCCTCTTTTCCAGAGCTGCAAATCGCTACACTCAGAAGGACTTACTCCCCGAGATGCACAATCCGCTGGATTTTCCGACGACGACACATGTGACCACTGACTTCTATCCATGATGTTAAGTATTTCGGAAACACGATTCGCGATAAATGTTTTCCATCGACTAGGGTGGCTGCTTAACCACGCCAATACGACAGATGAGTCTGTCCACGCATATAAGTGCTGTTTGGGGACTTCAAGAGTTGAAGCGACTTCCTGAAGAAGCCTTGCTACTAAGACAGCTCCACAAAGCTCTAAACGCGGGATTGATACCTGTTTAACAGGAGCAACCTTGGTTTTTGAAGTCACCAAGGCTGTGTGAATATGTCCATCTCTATCAACGATGCGAACGTATACCACTGCGGCGTATGCTACTCGTACATTGGACGCATCTGAAAAACCATGCAATTCTAGAACCTTGTTCTCCTTGCTAGTGTTGATCCAACGAGGCAGACGAAACTTAATGAGGTTACAAAGGCTCTTCCGGAAGTCAAGCCACTCTGTCAGCAATGGTGCAGGTAGTTCTGCGTCCCATTCGATCCCAGTCATCCATATTCGTTGAATAAACACCTTTGCAGTGATGATTGTCGGTGCTAACCATCCAAGGGGATCGAATAGTCGCGCTATGTCCGAAATAACCTTACGCTTTGTCACTGGTAAATCTAGATCATTAAGTTGAATAGTGTAAACGAACTCGTCATTGTCTTTGTCCCACGTTAAACCTAATATTCTTGAAATTGCATCTGTTTTTAGTTCCATGTTTCCTTGTGCTTGTGATAGTTCACCGTCTTCAATTAATCTTAGTAGCTCTCTGTCGGTTCTGGCCCACTTTTGGAGCTGGAAACCTCCACGTTCAAGTAACTCTGATGTCTGCTTATATACCTCTACTCCTTCCTCTACGGTTTGACAACCCGTCATTAGGTCATCCATATAGAAGTCGGAAACAACACGATTCTTCGCTAAAGGAAATTCAGCGCCTTCGTCCTGAGCTAACTGCTGCAATGATCTTACTGCTAGGTAAGGCGCCGATGATGTTCCGAACGTCACTCTTAAATGACGTAACACTTGAATTTCGTCATCTGGATTCTCACGCCATAATATTCGCTGAAAATCTGTGTGATCATCGCATACCTTAATCTGTCTGTACATCTTGACGATGTCCGCTACCAGACAGATAGGTTCACAACGCCAACGCATGATGATATGACGAAGCTCAGGTTGTAGAGGAGGGCCCACCATTAAATCATGATTGAGAGATACCCCGTTGCTACCTAAACATGACGCATCAAATACGATGCGCAACTTCGTTGTACTTTTATCGTTACGGATGACGGCATGATGAGGTAAGTACACAGAACCTTCTTTGTCCCTATCCTGTACTATATCCATGTGATTGAGAGCTATATACTCATTTATAACTGCTGAATACTGAGCTTTGAACTCGGGATTCCTTAAAAATCGCTTTTCTAAGGAAATAAACCGTTTAAGAGCGATGTCTTTCGATCCACCGTGTTTACAGGCGGGATCGCTTGACCTGAAAGGCATGTGCACAATATAGCGACCAGATTCGTCTCGTATAGTCGTGGCCTTAAATATGTCTTCACACTTCTGTTCTTCTGGGGTCAAGTAAACCTTATCGTAATCGCCTTTGGGCTCAGATTCTAGTTCCCAAAATTTTTTAAGGAGTGTATTTTCATCTATATGAGTGGAATGCAATGTGACTACGGTATTGTGGCATGTCTCGCTTTGGTTGATTTCACCTACTTGGCCAGACAAGATCCATCCTAGTCTGGTATTTTGTGCGATGAGATGACCAGGTGAACCTTTGATTAAGCCTTCTAACAAAATCTGACTATAAACTTCGGCACCTAAAAGCAAATCAACCTTGTTCGGAGTATCGAACGAAGGATCTGCTAAAGCCAAAGACGAGATTGTCGTTAAAACGTTTGCCACGACCTTCCTTTCCGGTAAAATACTCGTTAGTTTCTTTAAGACATAAGCTTTAACAGTGAAAATGAAACTAGGGTCGACGCGTGATTTAACCTTAATGAGGACCATCGAATTTAATGAAATCATTGATTGGCCTTGATCACAACCTATACCGGAAATCGAACCTTTAGTTGGTATTCTTTTAAGACCTAAGAGCTGGACTGCGGACTCCGTCACAAAGGAAGCCTGAGACCCCTGGTCTAACAGGGATCTTAACACTATAGCAGTACCGCTCTTTGATTCCGCTGCAATTAACGCAGTGGCCAATAATATTTGGCTATGACTATTAGCAAAACAACTTACAATATTAGTGGAATTACTCTGGGTTGAAGTGGTATCAGTAGAAACGCTACTTTCTGCAACTTGATCAGTTTTGTTACTATCACCAACTGATTTGGAGACATTCTTGAGATGAAGAAGACTATGATGCTTCTTTTTACATATATGACATCTGGTGGACTGGCGGCATGCATATACGGAGTGGTTTGCTCCTAGACAGTTATAGCATAACCCATTGGTTTGGACAAAACTACGACGCTTATCCATATCGAGACCGGCGAACTTTTTACAATTAGCAAGTTTATGGTTATCCTGACAACAAACACATGATGTTGTTGACACATGGAGCGATTTGACTGGCACATAACGATTGGTCTGATGACGTTGACCCTTGTCATCTAAAAATTCTAAAGACCGAAATCTTTGTTCAAGGAAAGATTGGAACTGATTCATTGTAGGCCAGTCATCTGAACAATCACTAATTTTCATTTCCCATTGTTTACGTGACTCAGTGTCTAGTTTTAAACTCAATACATAAAGAACCATGATATCCCAATACTCAACCATTAGACCTAAATTTTTCAAAGCATGTAAACATTCGTTAGAAGTATCTAATAATTCCTTGATTGCGCTGGAGGATTCGGTTACAATATTTTTTTGACTCATAAAACGTTTCATTATACAATTCGCTAAATATTTTTTATTATTATATCGATTCTCTAATTTAGTCCAACAGGTTGCATAATTACTACTAGTAATAGGAATGTGCCGTAAAAGACCTTCAGCCTCTCCAGACAAATGTGATTTCAAATAATGCAGTTTCTGAACATCGTCTAGTTGTGTGTTGTCATGAATTAAGGATTTAAATAAATCTCTAAAACTAATCCACTCAGAATAACTTCCGGTAAACGTGGGCAACTCAATCTTTGGCAAATTAACAGTACATATTTCTTTAGAACCTTTCGCAGAAGATTCAGACACTTTACCTAAGCTATCCGAACATGTAATTTTCTTCAATGCTTCCCTCAACTCTGCTTTATAATCAGTAAATAATTCTTCCGTGGTCTCATATGTATTTTTTATGTAATAATCCGATTTTTCGAATTCAATAGACTTAACCGATGATACAATTTTTATATGGGTTTCAGAAAATGTTGACCAGTTGGCTTCTAAATTTTCTAATCTAATTTCTATGTAAGAACTAGTTACTCGCTCCTTTGGCGATTTCTTAAAGTTGGACCTTGCTTTACTGATAGCAGAATGCAGACTAAACTGTAAAGTACTCAAAGCTTCCATGTTGAATTTATATACTAAGTCTTTTAAATAAACTTTTCTGGAACACTATGCTAAGTTCGTGGACAACACGTAAAAAAATTGGTTGCCTGTAAAGTCGGTATACGGGCGAAAGTTTTACGTGACAACGACTTTGAGTGGTAAAATAATTTTAATGTTGCCCGAGTGGAAGGGACGTGTGCCTCTCACTCGCTCTCATTGTGAGCGCATAACGTGAGCGGAGCGTAACGCAGTTTCTTGAAGTGTCACCCGGCAAACCAATTTATAAGACGTTGTCACGTCAAAATCACAAGTCTTTGAACTTAATACTCTTCGATGCAAAATCGGGCATAGGTTCCCCGTAGTTCACTTTTTCTTGAAATTATTCTAAGTCCGCCACACGTTAAAGTTTCTAAGTCCAAATTTTTAATTAAAATTTTCTAAGTTAATAAGGTCTAAATTTGCTTGTAGTGATTAAGTCTCAAAGCTGTATATTAATAAAGTACTCACAGTTTATCCTCGTATCACAATCACTTCACTGTCACTCACTTTAGCGTAGCTCGTCGTGATGATATGCGGGGTACTCTCCCCCCGCACCGCAGCTGCTGCTCACGCCAACAGGAACTGTTCATCAGCACCAGCGCTGACCGCTGTGTACTTCTCGTACATATACGCTTAAGCGCCAACCTTATACGATCCACTGATGCTGCTCAACACTGACCGCGCTGACGTCACACTCGCGCAGCAGGTTGACTATTCAACCTGACTCCAACACAACAGTGACAATGCACACCAGTCCTTAATCCGGTTGCGAAGGACCAACTTGTACAACGTCTCAAAAATATCTCGCTTCTCGCTTATAAATAAAACTATGTTTCCAGAGTAAGACAAACTTTAATGCATAATATACCGAGGGGGTCATACTTTGCGTGAAAATCTTAACACCGCGATCTACAATGATGACGTTTTTGCACAACGCCATCTGTTATCGACTAGCGGTACTAAACTAATGCAAATGTTGATTTTCGAATATAATTATATAAGCAGATTAGACACTGATGATGATATCATATTTATGAACTTTGTAATGTTATTATGTAGATTAGTGTATTTATAAAAGAGCGAGACCATAGAGTTACGATACCATAGACCACAGAGTAGTTGTTCTTCTGAACACAGCTTTTGCTTTTTGCTTTTCGCTTTTTGATTTTTGCTTTTTTTAATAAGCAATAAGCAATAAGCAATAAGCAATATGCAATAAGCAATAAGCAATAAGCAATAAGCAATAAGCAATAAGCAATAAGCAAAAAGCAAAAAGCAAAAAGCAAAAAGCAAAAAGCAAAAAGCAAAAAGCAAAAAGCAAAAAGCAAAAAGCAAAAAGCAAAAAGCAAAAAGCAAAAACCAAAAAGCAAAAACCAAAAAGCAAAAATCAAAAAGCAAAAAGAAAAAAGCAAAAAGCAAAAAGCAAAAAACAAAAAGCAAAAAGCAAAAAGCAAAAAGCAAAAAACAAAAAGCAAAAAGCAAAAAGCAAAAAGCAAAAAGCAAAAAGCAAAAAGCAAAAAGCAAAAAACAAAAAGCAAAAAGCAAAAAAGCAAAAAAGCAAAAAAGCAAAAAAGCAAAAAAGCAAAAAAGCAAAAAAGCAAAAAAGCAAAAAAGCAAAAAAGCAAAAAAGCAAAAAAGCAAAAAAGCAAAAAAGCCAAAAAGCCAAAAAGCAAAAAAGCAAAATAGCCAAAAAGCCAAAAAGCCAAAAAGCAAAAAGCAAAAAAGCCAAAAAGCAAAAAAGCCAAAAAAGCCAAAAAAGCCAAAAAAGCCAAAAAGCAAAAAGCCAAAAAGCCAAAAAGCAAAAAGCAAAAAGCAAAAAAGCAAAAAAGGCAAAAAGCAAAAAAGGCAAAAAGCAAAAAAGGCAAAAAGCAAAAAAGCCAAAAAGCCAAAAAGCAAAAAAGCAAAAAAGCCAAAAAGCCAAAAATCCAAAAAGCCCAAAAAAGCCAAAAAGCAAAAAAGCCAAAAAGCCAAAAAAGCCAAAAAGCCAAAAAGCAAAAAACAAAAAAGCAAAAAACAAAAAAGCAAAAAAGCCAAAATGCCAAAAGCCAAAAACCAAAAAGCCAATTTATTTGAGGTCGGCGCAAAATGTCTTTTTCTTCCATACTCCTAGTTGTTACCTCAGTAGTCGTCCCCTTTTTACCCATATGCTCTTTCACACAGTCCATACATCGTTTCTTTGGCCTTCCTCTACTCTTATAGCCACCCACATCCATACAAAAAGACTTTCCTCACGACATTTTCTTCATTCCTCCGCATCACATGCATACAACGACAAACGATTTAACCGTTACCGTTAACCGTAATAGTTCGAACCCAGCTCTGCGCCTTGTAACGTAAGTCTTTGTTGTGTAATTGTACTGTGTATCTGTACTTATTGTGGTGTATTATTGTGATGTGTTAAGTAAGATATACGAGTTTGCCAGTAATTTGGTGTTTCACTTCGTTGTGTTTTAAATAATCCGGCCATAGATCGTCAAAAAACTAGATAATAAATACTAACAATAATAATAACACACCATTTAAATAAAATAAACCGTATTAATAAAGAAATAGCGCTATCATTAAAACTATGTAACTATATTTATAAGGATAATGTAAAGTTTGCGGGAAATAAACGATTTTTTCATTTTATTTATTTATTATTGAATAAGGCTCACCCAATAAATTAAACTGAATTTAAAATTCATGAGTTAACATACACTAAGCTGGCGTCAGGTTTTTATTTCACAATAGAAATGATCCTGTACATCAGTCTTTCCACGCTGTTTAAAATAAACAGTGCCGAGGGCATATTTGCCGGCAAAGACCCCGCAGACGTGTGTTGCAGCCTAAAGATTCTTCAGGCTGCAACATTTATTTTGTAAAATGTCCACAGGTACATAATTTGTTCTTCGTCTGGATTCTTAGGTGCAGCTGACTGTCAGTATTGTACCCAGAGTGACTGCTAAGCGCTGGCGGACCTAACAACCGACTACTAGCGAATATCGATGTCTTATCCAATGCAATCGTAGCAAAGATTGAGCTACGACGTAGCTCTGTGTGCTACGCCGTAGCTCTGAGTGCTACGCCGCGGCATAGTCCAGCAAACTCTTTATTTTTCGAGAGACAAGCTTCTCCATTTAATAAGTAACAAGACCACAACGTCGATAGTTTCCTTACTTTTATTATTTCCCATGAGGTCACAGTAACACTGAAAATAATTAAATCAATACTAAATCGCCCTATATGTTTGTGTGATAACGTTTGGTCACAGCTCTAACCAAAACTTACGAGAAAAGTTCTCAAACAATCTAATCGCTGCTCTTTCCCTTCTACTAGGAGGTGGTCACAGTCACACCAAATTTACGACGGGCTCCCCTAACTTGCTCTACACGATCCTAAGTCAATTCTAGAACTTCACGAAGGGTTTCCAAATCAGCACTTCACAAACTCTTGTTGGTGTTATAAAATAGCAAATATCTTTGCTATTTCGCAATAATAATTATAATGAAAAGAATTTGACTATCGTCAATATGTTGCGACATTAATGAAACACAGTTGTTAGGTAATTAAAATTATTATATACTTGGTTTTTTGCAGAAAAACCACAAACAATAATGGTTCTTCTAATTATAGCTAAGTACTTAACATTGATTTCAGTATTCAAAATTCAAATCAATTACTTCAAATAAAACATTTACAGGCACTTTTAAATTGTGAATAAGTCGGTCAGTCAGAAAGATGAAGCTAATTGCACATTCCAAATTCCACATTATTCTATATGAGGACCATGCAGATTAGTGTCTGTAGTGTTTTTTGAAGAAAGAACCAAACATATTTGAGTGGACCTGTCCAGTCAGTGCAAGCATTTGCCAATAGTCGAACAGCTCAACTTAAAAACCACTAAGGAGCTCAATGACTTGACGAACAATACCAAAGAAAAGACATTTGGGTAGGCCGCAAAAGTACTCAAACTGTCAGAAAACGTTAAAAATTACTTTAAAAAGGAGGAGAAAATAATAATAATAACCCACATAGTCCTCACATTTACATTAATTAAGTAATCAAAAAAAATACAAATATATTACTTTCCAAAGTTAATATTCGTGTCAAACAAAATAGTACTAATAATATGTCAATCAAAAAAAAAAAAAATATAATACTTAACAAAGTATTCAAGTCAAAAAAAAATAATAAAATGTCAATCAAAAAATAAATTAAAAAATATAATATAATACTATACAAGTATTTATGTCAATAACGAATATTAAAAAAAATATATATATAGTATATATATATAAAATTTGTGAGTGTTTATATATAAGTAGTACATATGAAAACAAAGGCTCATGTATATAATATCATTGAAGCAGCTCAATCCCACGCCTTTTTGTCCTCAAGAAAGTCATTAATTGTGTAAAAAGCTTTCTGGCATACCTTACGTTTAATAAATGATTTAAATTTATTTATGCTTAGTTCTTGAATTTGGCTAGGAAGTTTATTACAGAAACGTATACGAGTACATTGGCATCTAAACGAACCACCTATTTTTTTCTTGAGCCTGGTTTTAAGTACAATAAATTTGTGTTTGTTCCTAGTATTTATGCTATGGATATCACTGTATCTTTTAAACAGATTAATATTTTTATGTGCATACATGAGATTCTCATTAATATATTGAGAGGGAACAGTCATAATATTAATCTCTTTAAATTTTTCTCTGAGGGAGTGTCTGGGACTTAATTTATAAATTGCACGAATAGCCCTTTTCTTTAAAACAAAAATTGTCTGAATATCGGCGGCATTTCCCCACAACAGAATGCCGTACGACATCACACTATGAAAATAACTAAAGTATACTAAACGAGCTGTCTCTAAATCAGTTAAACCACGAATTTTCCTTACGGCGTATGCTGCAGAGCTAAGTTTTTTGGACAGTTTATCTATATGGGGGCTCCACTGAAGCTGCGCATCCAAAGTCAAACCTAAGAACACTGTGGAATCCTCAGGTTTCAACTCTTCACCCTTTATTGTTTACACTAGTGTTCACTTGTAATATATATATTTCAAGTTATTTCTATTAAATACCTACAAGTAGTGGAATCTTTTTGCGTGTATTACGAAGGTTCATTTATACTAAATTATATCTGAGTTAGCAAACGATAACACACTGTTCATTCTTTTTATAAACGACCTATGCCACATTCCTCTTCCAAATTGTAAAGTTTTTACCTACGCAGACGATACAGCTCTCATTGTAGATGGAGTGGACTGGAATGAAACAAAGAAAAACGCAGAATATGCTCTCAAGATTGTCATGGTTTGGCTGTCTGAAAGTCTTTTGACTCTAAATATTGACAAGACCCTGTTCATTCCTTTCGCAGTGAGAGCTGACCTTTCAACCCCCGGAGACTTTTATAATCAGGGCCCACACATGCTTGAGGTCTGACCCTGGCTGCTGCTGCCTAAGTGTAACTAGATCTTCTACCGTTAAGTATTTGGGTGTGCATATTGATCAGAGTTTCCGCTGGCACAAACAAATTGAAACTGTCACAACTCGAACTCAACGGCTCATATTTATATTTAAAAGACTTCGGCACTCGGCTGACTCTAAAACTCTGAAAATGGTGTACCTGGCTCTATGCCAGTCCTTGCTATCTTACTGTTTGTCGGTGTGGGGTGGAGCCCCGAAGTCAACAATTCTCCAGCTTGAGGTTGCCCAGAGGGCCGTACTTAAAGTGCTGACAAATCGTCCCTTCAGGTACCCTACAACTCAACTTTACGCTGATTGTAAAGTCCTCACGGTAAGGCAACTGTATGTCCTTCAGACCATAACCCGTAAACATAAATCGCGACCACTGCAGGAGCCCCGTGGTAGAATTAAGTACACAGTTTTCAAGCCGGATCGGACCAGAACATGTTTTGCACGTCAAAATTATTTCATCCAAAGCGTCAGACTGTATAATAAGGCAAATAGACTATTGGACATATTTCATCTGAACAGAACCAATTGCAAAATGAAAGTGAAAGATTGGCTTATTTCCTTAACCTACCAGGAAACTGAGGACCTACTGGCTCGCATGCCTCAGTAATAAGCTTGCGCAACTGCAACAAAATCTATGCACACACATACACTTTCTTTAACTCCCACAAATTCACACATTAACACTTCACACACACATACACACAAAACTAAACTATAGCAGAAATGTAAATATACTGTAATTATTAGGCAATCTTTTAGGATTTTTCGTTTTTAATGTAATTTATTTGATTGTATGCTCAATTTAAAAAAAAAAAAATCAGTTAAATTTTTTATTGTATTTTCATTCAATTGTATTTTATTTATATTTTGACTATATTTTTTAATTTAATTTTATTGTTATTTAATTTTAATTTAATTTTCTTTTGTATATTATTTTAACTTAATTATTATTATTTTAATTGTTTTTGTCGTATTTTAATTTTAATTTTGTATCGTATTTAATATTAATTTAATTTAAATGTTTATAATTTCATTGTTTGTAATCAGCAGAAGCTTATTTTGGCTAATTTGTGACTAACTAGGGAGGAACGCTGATACCTGAGATACAGGACATGTCCTAGTTTGGGTGTCAGTAGTTTACATTTACATTCTGTTGTGGGGTAATGCCGCCGATATTCAGACAATTTTTGTTTTACAGAAAAGGGCTATTCGTGCAATTTATAAATTAAGTCCCAGACACTCCCTCAGAGACAAATTTAAAGAGATTAATATTATGACTGTTCCCTCTCAATATATTTATGAGAATCTCATGTATGCACATAAAAATATTAATCTGTTTAAAAGATACAGTAATATCCATAGCATAAATACTAGGAACAAACACAAATTTATTGTACCAAAAACCAGGCTCAAGAAAAAAATAGGTGGTTCGTTTAGATGTCAATGTATACGTTTCTATAATAAACTTCCTAGCCAAATTCAAGAACTAAGCATAAATAAATTTAAATCATTTATTAAACGTAAGCTATGCCAGAAAGCTTTTTACACAATTAATGACTTTCTTGAGGACAAAAAGGCGTGGGATTGAGCTGCTTCAATGATATACATGAGCCATTGTTTTCATATGTACTACTTACTGATGAAAAATTTTTTATATATATATATTTTTTTAATATTCGTTTTGACATGAATACTTGTATAGTATTGTTTTATATTTTTTATTTTATTTTTTTATTGACATTTTATTATTATTATTTTTTTTTTTTTTGACTTGAATACTTTGTTAAGTATTATATTTATTTTTATTTTTTTGATTGACATATTATGATTACTATTTTGTTTGACACAAATATTTACTTTGTAAAGTATTATATTTTTATTTTTTTTTTGATTACTTAATTATTGTAAATGTGAGAACTATGTGGGTTATTATTATTATTTTCTCCTCCTTTTTACAGTAATTTTCAACGTTGTCTGACAGTTTGAGTACTTTTGCGGCCTACCCAAATGTCTTTTCTTTGGTATTGTTCGTCATGTCATTGAGCTCCTTAGTGGTTTTTAAGTTGAGCTATTCGACTATTGATAAATGCTTGCACTGACTGGACAGGTCCACTCAAATATGTTTGGTTCTTTCTTCAAAAGACCACTACAGACACTAAGCTGCATGGTCCTCATATAGAATAATGTGAATGCGAGAACTATGTATGTCGTTATATTCATGTAGATTTTATGATTGTCTGGCAGTTTGAGTATTTTTTGCGGCCTACTCAAATGTCCTTACTTTGGTATTGTTCGTCGGTTCGTTGAGCACCTCAGAGTTCTGAGTTGAGCTTCGCGATGACTGACAAATGCTTGCACTGTCTGGACAGGTCCACTCGAATTCGTGTGTTGCTTTCTTCATAAAGCTCATCCCAGACATAAACGTACATGGTTCTCATATGATCTAACCAGTCCACATTGTATGGATTTGAACACTAAAAGAGACTTTGACCTCTGAGTTTGTTTCGGTGTTTCTTCTCAGGGTAGTCAGCTAGGAAACACCGGCCTCATCTAGCTTAAACTGACAAAAAACATTGACGTGTAAAAGTGTTCCTTGTAACCTATTTACTGAATAAACATCATTTATCATTTATCATTACGTTTTACATGCATATACCCACTTAGCCTAATTACAATTAAGGATCATAATTTGAAGCGAATTTAGTGTAATTTACTCATGGTCATATTTTATGAATAAATTATTATTATTATTATTATTATTATTTTTGCGTGTATTACGAAGGTTCATTTATACTAAATTATATCTGAGTTAGCAAACGATAATAAGAGAAACAATAATAATAGAAACAGTTAAACTCTAAAATAAAAACTTTCACTTGTCTGGTTTCCCAAACAATTACACACTCACACACAACCGCTTTCAGACTAACCCCATACAACACACTTTCATAAAAACTCCTCACTATAAACCTCTACCTACCTGATATAAATAAGATTATATAGTTTTTTTTTTTTTTTGGGGGGGGGTGGGAAATCATCTTATGACTTCTTCCGCTCTAGGGTGGAGCGGAAGGGCGTGTCAGACTCTTACTGACTAAAACCCACCCCTGTTCCTCCCTGCCCTACGCGCCCGGGGGTGAGGTAACTCTTTCGAATTTATCCTCAACCCCCGGGCAGAAGATTGTACAGTTAACATCAGAATTAATGATCTATTGTTTTCAAGGATTTGTATCATCATCTTCATCATCTTCCTGCCCTTATCCCATGATACTTGGGGTCGTCGCAACTCGTTTTTATTAAATCAAATTAATTAATTGAAATAATTAATTAAATTATTATCAAATCATATCACTGAATTAAAATAAATTATAAAATTAAATTATCTAATTAAAATATTAAATAAAATTATTTTATTTCAAGGATCTGTATCAACCCATTAAAAGTACCTACAATGTTCTTCAAGATACAGGATAATATCCTAGTTTGAAGGACAGGGGTCTTATTTATGTAAAATAGCCACTACCATGAATGTAATTTCAACACTAATATTACCTAGGCTAGTCTTTTTTGTGAAATAAAATTTACTTACTTTCTTACTAACCTTTATTACGGATTTTAATCTCTTTAGTTTTGGATAGTGAGTTAAAAGAATGTGTGGTGGATGTTAAAATAGTAGTAATAGTGATAGCTATTAAAGTGATTGTGGATAGTATGATAGTAAATGTTATTAGTGCGTATGCACCCCAATCAGGATGTGAGGATAGTATAAAAGAGAAGTTTTGGAAGGACTTCGATTGTGTGATGATGAATGTACAGGAGAGTGAAGAGGTGTTTGTGGGGGGTGATTTTAATGTACATGTAGGATGTCTGAAGTGTGGTTATGAGAGAGTGCATGGTAGTTGGGGGTATGGAGACCGTAATACTGATGGCAAGACATTGCTGCAAGCTGCTTCGGCTTTTGGGCTGGCAATTACTAACACCTGGTTCAAAAAGAAAGACGAACACCTGATCACTTACAAAAGCGGCCCGCACGCGACCCAAATTGCCTTTTTCTTGGTGAGACGAAACAGTCTCAAAACAGTCAAAAACTGTGTGCCAGGCGAAGACTTAGTCTCTCAACACAGGCTCCTAATTATGAACGTAATAGTAAGTGTCTCGTCCAGTCGGAACAAAGAACGGCCCCCACCCAAAATCAGATGGCGTAGGGTAGAAAATGAGGAGCGTGGAAGTATGTTTAAGAGTCAAGTGGTAGATAGAATCATAGAAATTAAGGATATGGAAGGAAAATCTGTAAATAAATATTGGAAAGAGATGGCGGATTGTATAAGGCGAGTAGCAAAAGATGTGTTTGAAGAATCGCAAGGGAAAGGAATAATAGAAAAGGATACATGGTGGTGGAATGAAGATTTGCAAAAGATGCTGAAAGAAAAGAAAATTGCGTTTAAAGTATGGCAGAATGTAGAAACCAGAAATGATAATTTCAAAGAAGATAAGAAGAAAATTTATAAAAAACGGAAGAAAAAGGCAAAAAAGGTGGTTGCAGTTTCCAGGGCTAAGGCGCAGGAAAAGTTATATGATTTACTGGACAGCCCTAGAGGCCAGAAGGAGCTCTACCACATTACAAAAGTAAGAGAAAGGAGAACGAGGGATATCATACATGTAAAATGTATGAAAGATAAAATCGGTAAAGTCTTGTCGAAAGACGACGAAATAAAATAGCGATGGAAGGTTTATTTTGAAAAGTTGATGAACGAAGAGAATGAATGGAATGGTGTGCTCAAAGAGGTACAAGTGAATATGGGTTTGATGAGAGAAATTAGCATGGATGAAGTAAGAAAGGCAGTTTAATGTATGAAAAATGGAAAGGCCATGGGCCCTGATGACATACCAGTAGAAGTATGAAAGTGTTTAAAAGAGGATGGATGTATAGAATAGAATAGGAATAGAACAGAATAGATTTTACTATCTTACCAAAAAATTACAGCATATAGTTAAATTAGTCTACAGATACAATTATACTTAACTTGTGGAAGACTGGTGCCTAAACTAAGTTTTTTTTAAAACCTGTAAGTCAGGTCACCAGGCCCCCATAACAATTTATTACTTCAGAAATATTGTGCTGGATACGTTTTGTTTAAAATCACAATAGTATTTATTAAATTGAATCATTATTATTACATTCATTATAGATATGATTGTTATAACAAAAATATAATATAAAATATATATATATGTTACATATAATTACATATATATAGGGAGAGATATATATATATATATATGTAATCTATATATATTTGTAATTAGGAAACATGCAAAGAATGTGTGAGAGTGTAAGGTATGTGTATAATGTGAGTGTGTGTACATATGTTGTGGAAGTGTAAATGTTTGTATGAGGTTGTGTGCGATCCCACAAGAGTGGTGCAATAGTTCGCTAGTGCCCATCTTCAAGAATAAAGGGGATCTACAGGACTGCAATAACTATCGAGGGATAAAGCTCATGTCACATAGTATGAAAGTATGGGAGAAAGTGATGGAGAAAAGATTGCGAGAGGAGAGTGAGATTACCCCAAACCAGTTTGGGTTTATGCCAGGTCGAGGGACAATGGATACCACCTTTGCTCTTCGTCAATTGTACGAGAAGTACAGACGTGTGCACAAGAACTTGTACATGGTGCTCATTGATCCTGAGAAAGTGTAAGACAGGGTACCTCAGGATGTGTTGTGGTTGGCCTTGAAAGAGAAAGGTTTGCCTGGGAGATATGTTGAGTTGATTTGTGCTATGTACAGACAATCCAGTACCTACATCCGGTCGGCTGCTGGCAATAAATAAATACCGATGAGTTCAGTGTGGCAGTAGACTTGCATCAAGGGTCGGCTTATCTCCTTACCTCTTCCTGTTGATTATGGACGCTCTCACGTCGTAAATATAGGAGGAGGCACCCTTTTTTTTGAGGGGGGAGGGTGTGAAATCATCCAATGACTTCTCCCGCTCTGGGCGGAGCAGGAGGGCGTGTCAGACTCTTACTGACTAAAACCCACCCCTGTTCCTTCCCTGCCTGAGTGCCAAGGGGTGCGATAGCTCATTTTCAGAATTTATCCGCTACCCTTAGGCATGCAGGCACCGGCCACGATGGGCCCCGTCATCGGTGGCTGACACTTTTCTCTTTGGGGCGTGGAATTCTACGCGCTGTCGACTCACGGGCCTGGTGCTAATCGGACGGCGAGCTACCCACTGCTCGCAGGCCCGGGTCTACGGTGGCCGGAGATCGTCTCGCGACGTCCTACACCCAGTACGTCCAGTACCTCTCCTGCGCTGGTAGCGGCTGGGGCCGTGAGGGGCACTCCGTTGAGCTTCCCTCATGCGTCCCGCCTCCGCCTTCGCGAGCATTACTGCTTCGCAGAAGGCCGAGACTGCTTCCCATTCCCTCTCACTCCGTACCATGACCTGAACCAGGGCCGGGCGCGAGAGGTCGCCGCCACCTTTCGCATCCACGAGGACACGGCGGTGCTCCGCCCAAGCGGGGCAGACCTCCATCGTATGCTTCACCGTGTCCTCTGGGCGACCCGCACAGTGGTAACACCCGGGCGTTTCCTCCCGCCTGATTTGATGCAGGCACCTCCCGAAATAACCGCGTCCGGTGAGGACCTGCGTCACGTGGAAGGTGAGGATGCCGTGACGCCTCTCCAGCCTCTCCTTAAAGAGGGGCACTACCACCGCAATGGTGGCGTACCCAGCAGGAGGAGACACCCTGGTGCCTGTTTACCGACGTCATTGTTCTGGTCGGTGAAGATGGACCTGAGATCCAGAGCAGATTAGAGAAATAGCAACAGAAGCTGGAGAAAGTTGTCTTGAAAATCAGCAGAACCAAAACTGAATACATGTTCTGCGATTTCGGTGGTCTCTCCAGTTCTGAAGCTATAGCGCTAGATGGCGCGCTTCGCCCAGTCTGCTCCGGTTTTCGGTATTTCGGTTCACTCGTGCAAAGTGATGGCGAAATAGATCGAACTATTAAGCACAGAATTAATACTGGATGGATGAAATGGCGGCAGGTCACCAAGACTATCTGCGACTCCCGCATTCCTTATATATACCTAAGGGGAAGATTTATAAAACAATGGTCAGACCTGATGTCTTGTATGGTTCAGAATTTTGGGCCACAAAAGGGATAAATGAAAAGTAATTGCATGCAGCTGAGATGAGAATGCTAAGAGCGATGTGTGGTGTTACGCGCATGGATAGAATTAGGAATGAGTATATAGGAGGAAGCCTGAAAGTGGCACCGCTGACTGAAAAGTGGTGTGGAAATCGATTGTCGTGGTATGGGCATGTGATGCGGAGGAATGAAGAAAATTTCGTGAGGAAAGTCTTGTGTATGGATGTGGATGGCTATAAGAGTAGAGGAAGGCCAAAGAATAAAGTGTGAAAGAGGATATGGGTAAAAAGGGGGTGACTACAGAGATGACGACTAACAGAGGAGTATGGAAGAAAAAAACATGTTGCGCCGACCCCAAATAAATTGGTATAAGTGCAGGAGAATAATGATATGGATTTTAATTTCTCAATGATATGAATTGGTAAAAAAAAATAGAACCGACCCGAAAAAAAAAAAACAAATAAAGTGCCAAATTGTTTTAATTTCGGTAATCGGTTTTTCTGGTTTTGTTCTTTCGTTTTTTCACACTGACTGAAGTTATTTTGCACTTTATTATTTTGGAAGTGGGTTTTTTGTTTTTTTTTTATAAAACAAGTTTTTTATCTTGACTTTTTAGTTGTGGTTTCCCATTAAATTGTGTTGACAATACATAGAAAAATGATCGCAGTAGATAATCGCGAGTTGTTTGCTATTAGTTATTGAAGAGTTCCACTGTCTATCTCCGAAGATCTTCATTAGATCCTAATGTATACCTTCCTAGAAAAATATGCATTTGAATAACGAAAACTACGCGAATAAACAAACATACATACCTACATTTCAACAATTCGAAGTAGAATCGACTACGCTTGTTTCCTTTACGACAGTAGCTGTGAAACTCACCTAAGTAAGTTAGACAGGGTCTAAAACGTTTGTATGACGGTTATCGGTGGCTTTATTAGAACTACAGCCATTCACATTATGGAAAATGAACTAAACCTGCAACCGTTGAAGATTCGCAGACATTATCTAGCGGGTAAATATTGGCTCAAAATAAAATCGTACGAAGATAATAATATTATTGCAGTTTTAAAAGAACTGCTGGTAGTTTGTCAACAATCGCACTGGAGAAGAAAGATGCCGTTGTTAGCCAAAATTCATGATTTTCTAAATTTGCTTCCTGTCTACACAAGCCCTCAGCTTGAAATGTTCTCATTGGACACTTGGGTCCATAGGATTGATCTGTCCCAAATTGTGTTTCCTAGAGTGGACGGTTTGGTTGCGGCTAAAAAGTGCTACCAAAATACTAAAATGAGTGATTTGTGTACCATACTTTTAAATAACACCTACTCGAAATTCTTTTCGATCCACAAACCAAAGTTGCAGTGCAATTAAAAGTTAACTCAAAATGTAATATAATGTATACGGAACTTGTTGCAATAGAGGAAGCATTATCTTAAATTGACTCCTTTGAAAGCGGCAATTATGTTATTTTGACTGATTCAAAAAGCGCCTTTCAACATTTAACTCGGTGTACCACGAATTTTTGGGGTACTCCGATTGCATATAGTATAATTAAAACTATAAATAAACTTATTTCTAGGAAAAAGAATATTGTACTACAGTGGATACCGGCTCATGTTGGCTTGAAAGTCAAGGAAGTTGTGGATCGATTGGCAAAAGATGCATGTGAGGAAGGGTTGGTTTGTCCACACCTCCCTGTGCACAGCGACTTTTTGTATACAGTTAAGGAAGAATGCACTAAAATGTGGCATGAACACTTCAACCAGAGGTCGCTGAGCAAGGGAATCTGGTATCGGTCGATCCAACCAGCACTCTCTCGTTGTCCGTGGTTTGACCAGGCAAACATGAGTCGATCAGAAACTGTTATGGCTATTCGACTTCGATCGGGACACATACCAATGAACAGCTTTGCGTATCTTATGGGTAAAGTTACTTCACCAAACTGTACGGAGTGTTGTACAGTAGAAGATACATATCATATACTGATGGAATGTGTCCGGAACGAGGCCGAAAGAAATTTAGTTTTACCCAAATCATCGTATCATATCATACGGGTCGGATAAAGAACCTCCTTTCTTGAAGTCTGTTAAAAATAGCTCTCAACGCGTAATGTCTTTTTTTTAAGTGAAAGAAAGAAAGGAAAAGAATTTATTTGCCACAAATTAACGACATACACAACAATATGATTTTGCTAACTTAACCCTTATCGATAGTGCCACGCGAAATTCGCGATGTGGCTGTTTAAAGACAACGCGTTCGGAGCTATTTAAACATCTTATAACCTTGTGTACATACATACATAAAGAAAAATGTGATAAAAATAACTTACAACATGCCTTACCATTGTTCCACAGTGAAGCGCGCGACCCGCCAGAGCTGTTGAAACAATTCCACACACACTGACAATAATCACATCTATACATATAATAAATCTGTAGAAAAGTCATTTTTGTACATTGAAGAAATTGAAACAAAAAATAGCCAGCGTGTGAAAAGATAAGTAACAGAACCCATTTCCATCATTTTTGAAATTTTTGTCTGTTTGTCTGTTTGTCTGTTTGTTTGTGCGCACATCACGTAAAATCTACGAATTCAATGCTGACAATGTTTATATACAAAAATTATACGCAACTTGAGGATTAACTTAGTTTTTGTTTCATCGAAATCGGTTCACTCTATCAAAAGATATGATTAATTTAGTGAGTTCAAGAAGTAAAATATTACGTTACGCAATTAAGTATAGTACTTGCAACGACATCTTAAGACTAAAAATAGAACTAATGTTGATAGTTGAAATCTAAATCCGATAGATGGCGTTGTGCAAATGACGTCATTTTCTGAATCGCGGTGTTAAGATTTTCCGCGCGAGGATGACGTCCACCGTGTTTACTAGGCAAATTGGGTTTCGTTAGGTGTCTTAAAAGTTCTTGCGTGTGTCGTAAAAGTTCTTTGGTTGCTTGGTTTATCGATTTTCTAAATTGGTCGAAAAAAAAGTATTTGCTTATCTTATTGGTTTCGTTTGGTCAACTTTGGTCATTGGTTTGAAGTACGAAGTAAAGATTGTATTTGATTTACTTCGTAGTTTGAATCCAATAGTGCCAATCGTTATACAGTAAGTTAGTGTTGCCAATTCGTTGAGTCACGACCACGAACAGACGATACGTTGTCACACTAGACTGTTCGACGCACCGTTCTTTTAAGTTTGTAGGCTATTCAGTCATAAGTGTTGTTAGTTTTGTTTATTGCTTTAATTTTCCTTGAAAATGCCTCAAAGAAAAAAAACTAACCTTTCGCTGCGTAGCCGAAATGCGAAAAGGATGAGACTTTGTAGGTCTCAGGAATCGGAAGAAGATCGTGAAGCACGGTTATCTGCTAACCGAGAGCACATCGCTCTTTCACGTGAATCGGAAACGTTCACCGAAAGGGAGTCACGTTTAAGTTCACAAAGAACACGGACCGCGACTTTGCGGTCTCAAGAGAGTATCCAGGAACGCGAAGACCGGCTGTCTGCTGATCGGGAGCGCCACTCTCTCTCACGTGAGTCAGAGACATTCACAGAAAGGGAGTCGCGCTTAAGTTCGCAAAGAACTCGGACCGCGACTTTGCGTTCTCAAGAGAATATCCAGGAACGCGAAGTTCGGCTGTCTGCTGATCGGGAGCGCCAGTCTCTCTCACGCGAGTCAGAGACTTTCACAGAAAGGGAGTCGCGCTTAAGTTCGCAAAGAACTCGGACCGCGACTTTGCGTTCTCAAGAGAATATCCAGGAACGCGACGTTCGGCTGTCTGCTGATCGGGAGCGCCAGTCTCTCTCACGCGAGTCAGAGACTTTCACAGAAAGGGAGTCGCGCTTAAGTTCGCAAAGAACTCGGACCGCGACTTTGCGTTCTCAAGAGAGTATCGAGGAACGCCAAGCACGTCTGTCATCTGACCGAGAGCGACACGCTCTCTCGCGCGAGTCTGAATCTCTCTCCCAAAGAGAAGAACGATTACAAATAGCTAGACATAACTATGTAGGTGTACAAAGAAACAATGAAAGTTATCTTGCATCTGAAAGGGAAAGAATAGATGAACTAAGACGAGCAGAAACAGCAGAACAACGTCAATCTCGCCTAGAAATAGAACGAGCTCGATACCATATGAATAGAGAAACAAATAGCGGAGCTGATGAGTCCATGGAAAATGACGATGCAAATATTTTATTACCTTGGGACAATAGGGAAAAATCAGGGTTCACATATTCGTCTAGAATTAATTATGCTGGCTTTACTTTCGTGGGTGACATGAGAGAAATTTGTAATTTTTGTCATGCTTTGAAATGGAGGAAAGAGACAGATGGAATGTGCTGCTCAAATGGAAAAATTGTTCTTCCAAATTTCCAAGATCCACCACACTTACTTAAAAGTCTCCTGAATGGCGATCATCCCCAGTCGAACCGTTTTTTGGATAATATTCGTTTATATAACAGTGCTTTCCAAATGACTTCCTTTGGGGCAAAACAAATAACGGAAGGACCGTTCATGCCAACCTTCAAAGTACAAGGTCAAGTTTATCACCTTATTGGATCTTTGCTGCCAGAAAATGAACCCAAATTTCTCCAAATTTATTTTGTATCCGATTACACGCAACAGCTCAATGTTAGAAATCACAATTTTCCCCAGCTCAATGCTGAGCTTTTGGGTCAACTTCAAGAATTGCTGCATCACGTTAACCAGTACGTTCGTGAATTCAAAGCTGCATTGGAGTCAATTCCACAAGGCATTGTTATAAGTGCCGATAGACGTCCTGTGGGTGAACACCGTGGAAGACACAATGCACCCGTCGCAGATGAAGTTGCAGTTGTTTTAGTCGACCAGGAGTGTGAGAGACGTGATATCGTGTTGCGTACACGCGACGATCGCCTTCAACGCATTTTGGAAACCCACCGAGCTTACGACGCCCTGCAATATCCACTAATTTATTGTCATGGTGAAGATGGGTACAATTTTGGGCTGTACCAAGTGAACCCTACTACGAGAGTCACTAATTATCAAAAAAAAATATCTGCTCAACAATACTATTCCTACCTTTTACAAATAAGGCAAAACAGTTTCGTATATTTGCAACGATTTCGTGGTTTGTTCAGCCAATTTATTGTGGACATGTACGCAAAAATAGAAACTGAACGTTTAGTGTATATTCGCACTAACCAGCGACGGTTACGCGCTGAAGAATACGTGCACTTGCGGGACGCCATGCAATCAGATAATAACGTCGAAAACTTGGGTCGATTGGTTATTTTGCCATCCAGTTTCACAGGCGGTCCGCGGTATATGCACGAACGAACGCAAGATGCTTTTTGTTACGTCCGTAAATACGGCCGGCCGGACCTTTTTATAACATTTACAACAAATCCAAAGTGGACGGAGATTTGCCAGGCACTTCTCACAGGACAGGCGTCATACGACAGACATGACATTATTGCTAGGATTTTTCATTTAAAACTCAAAGTCTTGATTAATCTACTTACAAAGGAGAAAGTTTTCGGTTCAACTCTTTGTTTTATGTATAGCGTCGAGTGGCAAAAGCGTGGTTTACCCCACGCGCACATTCTTCTGTGGCTGGAAGAAAAAATTCGTCCCGATGCTATAGACAGTGTCATAAGTGCAGAATTTCCGGACTATAATGCAGATCCGATTTTGCATGACATAGTAAAAACACATATGGTTCACGGGCCATGTGGCCTCTTAAACAGGGAATCACCGTGCATGAAAGATGGTCAATGCTCAAAAAAATACCCCAGAGCACTGAAAGAACTAACTATGGCTGGGGAAAATGGGTATCCGCAATACCGGCGAAGATCACCGTCACAAGGTGGTTTCACAGCTACTGTCAGATTCCGTGGACAAGAAATAATTCTAAATAATAGTTGGGTGGTACCGTATTCTCCAGTTTTGTCAAACGCTTTTCAAGCACACATTAATGTTGAAATTTGTAATAGCGTCGAATCTATAAAATATATATGTAAATATGTTAATAAAGGTAGTGATCAAGCCATGATAGCACTAAGAAATAATAACCAATTTGATGTGACAAGGTATCAATCTGGCCGATACATAAGCTCTTCGGAGGCAGTTTGGCGCATTTTGAGTTTCCCTATTCATGAAAGGTATCCGCCAGTCATCCATCTTGACGTGCACCTGGAAGGCGGGCAGCGAGTTTACTTTCAGCCAGAAAATGTGGCAGAAAGAATGAACAACCCAAGACAAACCACCTTGCTCGCATTCTTTCGCCTTTGCGAAAGAGACAATTTCGCTAAGTCTCTGTTGTACAATGAAGTGCCACATTATTATACTTATAACAAGCAGCAAGGTGTTTTTAATCGCAGGAGACGTGGAACTGCTGTAGAAGGCGAGTCCGGCATTTTTAAAGAACACGTGATTGGAAGAGTATACACGGTGCACCCAAATAATGCAGAGTGTTATTATTTACGCCTTCTTCTTCACACAGTGCGAGGACCTACTTCTTTTGCTGAGCTCCGCAAAGTGGACGATATAGAATATCCCACATTTCAAGCTGCTTGCCGCGCACGGCATTTATTAGATGGCGATCAGCATTGGGATGATGCTTTAGCCGAAGCATGCGTCAGTGATAGTCCACATCGTTTGCGCCATTTATTTGCCATTTTGTTGACATTTTGTGGCCTATCGGACGCTGGGCAGTTGTGGCAAAAATATAAAGACGCGTTTGCCGAAGATTTTTTGAGACAGCAAAATATAAATAGTGAAACTTCTGACCAAGTACGTGAAAGCTGCCATAATAGGGCTTTGCTGGCTATACAAGATATAGTTACAAGTATAGGAGGGAACCCCCTCAGTCAATACGGCTTGCCGACACCGACAGTTGGTGGGGAACGAATTAATAGGGAGTATACATCTGAAATAAATTACAACCCCGAAGAGTTAGCAGAAATATTGCGAAATGGCTGTTCAAATTTGACGTCAGAACAACGTCAAATCTTTGATAGAGTATGCTGTAGTGTAGAACATTCATTAGGAGAAATGCTGTTTTTAGATGCACCTGGTGGAACAGGTAAAACTTTCCTCACTAAAGTTATCTTGGCTCAAATAAGGAGCCAAAACAAAATTGCCCTTGCCGTCGCTTCCTCAGGAATAGCTGCCACTTTATTACCAGGAGGAAAAACTGCACATACAACATTTAAAATACCAATCGACTTGGACCGCACAGAAAACCCTGTTTGCAACGTGTCTCGCAATAGTGATAAAGCAAGGGTTTTACGCGATTGCGCCCTTATCGTTTGGGACGAGTGTACGATGGCAAATCGTAAAGCTGTGGAAGCTGTAGATAGAACGTTGCGAGATATAAGACAAAATGACCGACCGATGGGAGGCTTAACGGTGCTATTCTGTGGAGACTTCAGGCAGACACTCCCTATAATACCCAGAGGAACGAGGGCCGATGAAATAGGTGCCTGTTTAAAGAGCTCTATTTTATGGCGTAGTGTCATATTAACTAATTTGAGCTTTAATATGCGAGCATATTTGGGAGGTGACGCAAACGCGCAGGTTTTCTCAAATTTACTACTTCAAATTGGTAACGGCACATACCCGACTCAAGAAGGAGGTAAAGTAACTTTAGTCGAAAGCCTGTGTTCTTCTGTTGCCTCACAGCAGGAACTCATTTCCTCTGTATACGGAGATCCATCAGAGATCTCGAACCATGACGCTGCTTGGCTATGCCAACGAGCTATTTTGGCACCTCGCAACGACCAAGCAGCAGCAATAAATTCTCAAATATTGGTACATGTTTCTGGAGAAAGTAGGGAATATTTATCTATTAACACGGTTTTAGAAGAAGGAGATGCCACCCACTATCCAGTAGAGTTTTTAGACTCTCTAAATACACCAGGTCTTCCAGCACACAAAATTTATTTAAAAGTCGGAGTACCAATCATTCTACTCAGAAATTTAAGCCCACCAAAACTATGCAATGGAACTCGGTTGAGAGTAACAAATCTCCAACGAAATGTCATCGAAGCCGAAATCTTAACAGGTTGCGGCTCCGGTGATGTTGTTTTCATTCCCAGGATACCCATTATCCCCAATAATTTTCCGTTTACTTTCAAACGTGTGCAATTTCCTGTAAGCCTCTGTTACGCTATGACTATTAATAAAGCCCAAGGCCAGACGTTATCCGTTGCGGGTGTAGACCTTACTTTTGATTGTTTTTCACACGGCCAACTCTATGTTTCTCTATCACGTGTTAGCAACCCAAACAATCTTTTTGTATATGCTCCGGGTAATTCCACCGCTAACATAGTATATAGAGAAGCATTAACGTAATCAACTATACCAAAGTCAGGACTCTTATCTAAATCATCAAAAAGGTGATATACTCTTATCTAAACGACGTTGTTTTGTTCTCGACAACCACGCGAACGAAGTCGCGGGCACAGCTAGTAATTCATATTTTTATAATACACAGATTTTGAAACATACTTATTTAATTTTGGGATGTGTACCACCACACAGTATGTTTTGAGGTGAGGTAGTATTTGCTTGACTAAATTATTACAAAGTTTAAGTTCTATTTTTTGTTGTTTATATTCTGAAGCGAATAATTTAGCAGAAATGAAAACATAATAATTATATATTCTACTAAAAGTATGTGGGGCATGGATGTTTAGCTGTTCGTTTTATTAATTACGCCTCAATGGCTGAAAAGACATAAATGGAATGGGGAACAGTGTAGATCTTGACCTGGATTTTAACAATTATAAAATATGTAGGATACTTTTAATTCGGATAGTAGATGTATACGTTACCGTGGGATGATTTTCCTACTATTTTGATACCTTGGGTATGCGCCCCCTGTGATTCCGTCTGAGCTGAACTCGAAAAACAATATCGAGTCGTAAGTTAATAAATAACTGAAAAAACTAAGTACAAAACATCGTTAAATTCATTTGAACTTTTAGCAAACAAGTTACCGAGTGCCTTCCATACGATATTATGTGACGTGATCAATCTCGTATATTTTGACTTTGAGACAATCGTTGTCGCTGACAGGATGTAACTTTGTCTATGGACTCGTGACCATTTTTAAACCCCTACCAAAAACAAGGGGTGTAATAAGTCTTGTGTGACGTGTGTATCTGTGGATTTTTGTAGCTCCTAAACGGATAAACCAAATTTTCATCTAGTTACCTAGTTTTTTTTTTTTTGGTGATTCGGGAAATCATCCAATGACTTCTCCCGCTCTGGGTGGAGCGGGAGGGCGTGTCAGACTATTACTGACTAAAACCCACCCCTGTTCCTTCCCTGCCTGAGTGCCCAGGGGTGCGGTAACTCATTTTCAGAATTTATCCGCTACCCCTAGGCATTTTGCTAGTTGTTGCTGTGTTGTTGTTGTGTGTGTGTTGTGTTATGTGATGTGGTGTTGTGTGTATGTGTGTGTGTTGTGTTGTGTTGTGTTGTGTTGTTAGTTAGTTAGGTAGTTTTGTTCAAGAAAATCTGTTCAGCTTTTTGACGATCATTAGTCTTTCCTTTTTAACCCGTGGCGCGTCCAATTAACAGACACAATAGATTTTAATAGCGTCTCCCCCACCATGTGTCCACAAGACGATAAAAAAGTTAATATTGAGATAGCAAAGTTGAGTTATTGACCCACGAATAGGGTTGAGGTTGGGCAGAAAATCAACAATTTCGTACTAAATGCCAGAAGGGTTTTTTTTTGTGGGGTGGGAAATCATCCAATGACATATCCCGCTCTAGGGTGGAGCGGGAGGGCGTGTCAGACTCTTACTGACTAGAACCCACCCCTGTTCCTTCCCTGGCCTGAGTGCCCAAGGGCACGGTAACTCTATTTCAAATTTATCCACAACCCCTGGGCAGGCATCGGCCACGACGGGCCGCGTCATGAATGCTGACAACTCTTTGAGGCGTGCGTGGAACACTACGCGCCGTCGACTCTCGGGCCTGGTGCTGATCGGACGGCGAGCTACCCATTACTCGCCGTCCGCAGGCACGGTATTCCAGAGGGGTGGATCTGTTGATTCGCGTAAACACTTCTATAATAATGCAATGATTCGACATTTTGAATAGGATATGAATGAATAATAGTTCTAAATATAGTTAGGTCGATTAGTATGATAACGGTCTAGTTCCATTTCAAGATGTTTCTTTGCAAAGCTACGTGCTATATATGATTCAGTTATGTTGGAGATTACATAATTGTGTACCTTTCTATATTTCCGTACCTGAAGGTTGCAAACGGAGCCCTATTGATGTCACTCACGTGTCCGTCTGTCCATCTTTCCGTCCGTCGTCTGTCACATAGGTTTTCCAGCCAAACGGTTGTAGCTAAAGTCTTCAAACTTTCACAGTATAAGCATCTTGTTTACCCAAAGCCCTACAAATTGAAAAAAATACATTTGGTTTTTAGAATAATCGCACTGGCCAGCACGATGACTGCATGAAAAAATACGAAAACTAATGTGCGAAGTCCCACTCTCACTTGGCCAGTTTTTTGTTTTGTTTTTGAGTTTGAGTGGAATCCTTGAAAAGGTACTGACACGTAGGGACAAAACGCAGTCGTGTGCGTTCCATCTTCACAACAGGCAAGCGAATAGGGCACTCAACATCATGTAGCAAGGAATTAAGGTCGAACACAGCCCAAACCCAAAATATCTAGGTGTGACGTTAGATAGGGCCTTAACGTTAAGTCACACTGTTTCAAGACAAAGCAGAAGGTTGGAACCCGGAATAACTTGCTTCAACGCCTCATTTCCACCAACTGGGGAGCGGCACCTGATGTTCTCCGCATAACTGGTATGTCTCTATGTCTCTCTGCTGGCGAATTTGCGTGTCCAGTGTGGCACCGATCCGCTCATGCCAAGCATGTAGACACTGCCTTAAATGAGACTTTTCGGATAATATCGGGCTGCTTAAAACCGACTCTACTCAACAAAATGTACCCGCTAGCAGGTATCGCACCACCTGCCGTACGAAGGGATGTCGCATGCGCGCTGGAAAAAAAGAACCAAGAAACCGATTCCCGTCATCCCCTCTACGACCACTCTACAACTACGGGTTGATTAAAAAGCCGCAAGAGTTTCATAAGAACGACACAAGCAATCCAGGACAGTACACCTAAGGAGAGGAGTAAGCGGTGGCAAGAGCGGTGCCCACCACCACGTGACTTTCTTGGGCCCAAGGAGCACCTGCCACCCGGTCGTGATCAGCAGTGGCCTATTTGGAAAGCGCTGAACCGATTGCGTACCTAACTAGACCGTTGCAAGTACAATTTTTCTAAATGGTGATAATTGATCCCTCAAATACACAGTGCGAGTGCGGTGCTCCTGCTCAGACTATGACCCATTTACTGGAGTGCCCAAAATTTCCATTCTCCTGTACCCTGGAAGACCTGAGTAAAGCTTCCAGTGAAGCAATAAACGTGGCCACCTACTTGGTACAAACAGTATGATTGTATAATCGTAAACAATGTACCACCGATACGAAAAGAAGAAGAAGACGTGGGGAGAAAGACTAGGAAGTGTAAGATATTTACTTCACTAAAACCACCCTGGTGATCACCATCAGCACATGAAAGGGGACCCCGTCACCTCTTAAGAGACTTTTTTTTTGGGGTGGGAAATCATCCAATGACATCTCCCGCTCTAGGTGGAGCTCGGGCGTGTCAGACTCTTACTGACTAAAACCCACTCCTGTTCCTTCTCTGGTAGGGATGTACATCCATGAGGAGACTGTGAAGAGGCCTCATCTGAGTGATCACAATGCTACCGTCTTCTAAGGAATCACTCGGTAATATTCCCCAATCAGAGTGCCCGAACTGCCAAAGTCCAGCAGTTGCCTTCTTGACGCCTGTTGCTGCCTCACGATTTTGCTCAGCGGCCTCCTTCTGGGACATCATGATCTCATAGAAGGAGCTCATTTTCTCCAGTTTTCTATCTTCGTCAGCATAGCTCTCACTACTGCTGGCAGACAGGACTCGCTCGAGTGTCGACCAGGATCATATAACTGTGCACTTACGTGATAAAAAATAAACATAACATCACGCTTGTACTCCCCGAAGGGATCAGCAAAGTTGTGCGGTGAGGTGAGGAGCTGGATGCTGTTAGCCGGGTACAAGAACCGACTCCAAGCTGCTACTGAGAGTATCCTCACAGAATAGCTGACAACAGCTTGCTGACACGGGATCCCAACCTCACGCACAGAAGAGAACGAACGAGGTAGTGCAAACGAAACAAAACCTGTATTCGAACCATGTCTGCCTGTTTATCGCTTAGCATGCACTGTGCCATTACTTGTGTTAGGAGGAAATGAATAGGTCTAACAGGAAAACCGACCAAGAACCAGTCTCGTTATTTTATATACGTTTTGTCCTTACTGATGCACGTACCTATAACTTAATAATTAATTTAAATTAAGTGTTTGGTACCTACTCAGAGTATTTAAATATAATCATTCGAAATATCAAGACTCAGTCTTCTACTTATTAGTATTAATATTCAAGTGTGTTGATATTAAATATGAAAACGATAATTGCCTTCGGTTTAACATTAGCCATAAGTGTAGCACAAGGTGTGAGCGTGTACGTGTATAATGGATTTGATTTCTGTAAGTATCCTCCATTTTTGGCCAAAAGTGTGAAGAGGTTGTTTTTTGGTGATTATAATTGCATGTACGCTATAGGAGAAAACTGCAACAGTTAAAAATACTACGTGACTACGTGACAGATAATTTATTACTACCTACCGTATAGATGCCTCATCCCATACAAAGAAACGGTGCCGCCGTAACTACGGGTTTTCGTCAGGCACAAGTAACTTTTGTTCTTCGTTCGGGCCCGTCCTCTACACCTCGTTAGATGGTGTTAACAGCGACAGCTTGCAAGCTGAATGAATTTACTTAAAATCTCACCAATATTTGCTCACACACTGAGGAATTATTTCATAGTATTTTTGGCACTTCATAGCAGTTTTACTGTATCAAAATTTGTAACTATTCAAATTTTAAAGAGGCGAATGGATAAACTCTAAAACTTCAAACAGCGCCATCTATTAGTACAAGAAATATAGATGTCTAAGGATTCGTTCCAATGATCGTATAAATTTGAATTACAAGCCAATTATTCCACAATTTTATGCTTAGAACAGTATACTAAATAAGAAAATACAGTTTTTACCATATTTATTTTCAGAATATTAATATTACTTAAACTTTAATAAGAAATCGACGCTTATTACGCCATCTATTGACATTTATTTGAACTATTTTTTTTTTGTTCGAGATGAGACCCCGTGCTAATAGTAATGTTGAGTTCAGGCTAGTCATAATGCTTCAAAGAGATGTCAGCAGTACCTAACGGGACCCGTCAGGGCCGATGCCTGCCTGGGGTCACGGATAAATTCAAAATAGAGTTACGCGGGTGGGTTTTAGTCTTTAAGTTTAGAAAGTTGGGGATCCTTGCAAAGGTGGGATGGTACTTCACGCCGAAACAGCTGCTCAAACTTTATCAAGCGCAAGTTCGATCTTGTATAGATTACTGCTCTCATCTTTAGGACGGATCTGCCAGATACCAGCTTGACACCCTTGAGACAATTAAGAAACGAGCCAAGATGATCATCGGCAATGACAGGCTCGTCGAGTCGAAGCTTCAAAATCTTGAGCATAGACGCCGAGTTGCTAGCCTGTCAGTTTTATATCGGTTGGATTTTGTGGAATCTGCAACGGAATTACATATTTTAATTGCGCCAAGCCCGTTCCTTTATCGGACCACAAGACGTACGGCGATGCGCCTCCGGTACATGGTGGACATCCCACCCACACGTAAAAAAAAAGTTTGTAGTAGGTACAGCAAAATTCATTTGTCGTTGGATTGTTGTGTTTATAACTATTTTATAATGTTGTTGTCTATAACTTATTGTGACATGGATTTGGTACTAATCATATTATGTAACAAAAAAATTGTCAGTATTTATTTAAATATTCCGCAAATACTTCACTTATCTGCACAGTATTTTCGTGACACGACTTTACCTAACTGACAAACGAATAAAACAAAAAATAATAAAATACTTGAGAGGTTTCAAGGGACACCCGGATGGAACGAAGTTCCTTTCGATTAATTAGTGAAGGAATTGTAATATAATTTTATTTTTTTAATTTTTAATTTATAATATTTTTTTTATTATTAACTACGCACACACGCACGCACGTAAGAAGTTATACTTCATCATCTCATTTCATCTCATCTCATCTCATCGCAGCTCAGCTCAGCTCAGCTCAGCTCAGCTCAGATCAGCTAAGCTCAGCTCAGCTCAGCTCAGCTCAGCTCAGCTCAGCCCAGCTCAGCTCAGCTCAGCTCATCTCAGCTCAGCTCAGATCAGCTAAGCTCAGCTCAGCTCAGCTCAGCTCAGCTCAGCTCAGCTCAGATTCGAAGTTAGATTGTTCCAAGCTCCGCTAGATTTAACACACGAAATTGGTTAGATAATGCTTGATCTGCTTGCAAACTTTGTACCTACCCACCAAAAATATAAGAAGTTTTTATTAGATTGTTTTTCCAACACAATCTTTTTGGATGGACAGCCTCATTAGTGTCGTGACAACTTTTCGTAAGAATTTTTTCCGTCTAGCCCCCTTTCACAACGCGCGATAAGGAACTTCGTTCCAAAAAATATCAAACTACACTTTAAACTTTTTTATGACATTTGAGCCGGTATTGACTATTCTGCCAGTATCAAGATGACGACATAAAATATCAAAATAACAATTGTTAACCATTTAAAATCTATACTGATAGATATGGCGGTACTGAAATGAGTACATTGACTTCAATTTTGTGTGACCAGAGTGGGCAGGTGTAACGCCAGTTTGGAAAAGTGAGAATATTTCAGTGAAATGACTGAATGTGTCGGATGTAGAACTGCACCGCAGACTTTGTCTCAGTGATGGTGTTAAAAAATTAACTCAAAAAACTTTAAGGAGTGCTTTAAACCATTCAACTGAATAAGTTTAACTATGGGCCCAACAAGCTGTTGCCTACATTTATGTTCGCATAACTCATCAAAACGTACGAACGTAACGAACAGCTGATATTTTTTTTTTGCGATTACAAATTAAAGTTATTCAGTTGCCCTTCATCTCGATTAAATTTCTTCTCTTTTGAAAACATCCTAGAAAACCTACAATCGTTATATATTCTACAATCTTCGATACTTGCTTATTGAAGAACGATTCCCGCTCATCTTCTTTTCAATCAGTACTTCAATATTTGAATTTATCCATTCTTCCCTTAAGTGCCACACACCATTTTCCAAATTGTAACCCTTCACTCTTAGACCTTGTTATTGTTTCCTCTTCTCAACATGTCGGCAAGCATGGCCAATGCCCAGCTGACATGTTTTCCTATCATGATCTCATTTTCCTCTCGTACAAAATTCGACCTCTTAAAGCAAAACCTAAAATTCTCGTGCAGTGCAATTTTAGTGGAATAAATACAGATGACCTCTGAAGGGATGCCAGCAACATTGACTGGGAACCTCTGGTCAGCGTTGAGTCAATTGACGATAAAGTGAACTTCTTGACGGCCAACCTTGTGCAGCTGTATGATGTTCACGCACCCATACGCGCAATAAAGATTAAACATCTTCCGGCACCATGGCTAACAGGTGTCATCAAAGACTTAATCCAAAGGAAAGCTCATTGCAAAACAAAATTTAAATCTCGTTCCTCGTCGTCGAACTGGGAGAGGCTTTTGGATGCGCGAAATCGCTGCAATAGCATGTGTAGAGACGCCCAACGACGCCATATTTACCCCTCAGTTGAAAATGGAGACCCAGCTAAAGTCTGGAAATTTCTTAAATCCATAGGAGTTGGGAAATCTCGCCAAGAATCGATTCCTAAAGACCCAGATATTGATCTATTGAATCAACACTTCTCGTCTTCGTCCTCATGTAATAGGACCTTGACAGCAACTACATTATAATGTCTTTGAAACTTTCCAGCTCCGGATCATTCTCCATTTGTTTTTAGACAATTCTCTGATTGTGATGTTAGGAAGAGCATAGTTTCAATCACATCAACGTAGTTGGCAGTGATTGTGTCAATCGAAAAATGATACTTTCTGTCCTCAACGAAATCCTTGTATTGAGTAGTTTAGGATATAGCAAAGTATAGGTCCTTTGCTATATCCTAAACTACTCAATATCCCATGGGGTATTTCCATCAACTTGGAAAGGGGCCAAAATCACTCCCTTACCCAGAAAGGCTAATCCTACTTCCTTTTCCGAATACCGTCCCATTTCCATCTTGCCTTTCCTCTCCAAAGTCCTTGAACGCCTTGTCCACAATCAGCTTAGTGCTTTTCTTTGTAAGAATAGTCTGCTGAATCCTTTTCAGTCCTCATTTCGTCCTGGTCATAGCACAGCTACAGCCTTAGTAAACGTTACCGATGACATGCGGCTAGGCATGGAATGAGGAGAACTGACGGTTCTTTGCTTATTAGATTTTAGTAACGCATACTGTCGATTTCGATATCCTGCTTGGCATACTTCGCTCTCTTAACATATCTCCAACAGCGATTGACTGGTTTCACAGTCTGGTTTGTATGGCCGCCGGAAGTGTATGTGCATAGAAGAATCTAACTCTTCCTGGTGTTATACAGCTGCCGGTATACCTCAGGGAGGCGTGTTATCTCCTCTACTCTTCGCAATATTTATAAACGCTATTTCCAAAAAACTTCTGTCTTCCTACCACCTTTACGCAGAAGATTTACAAATCTACAAACAAGTTGCCCTTGTAGATTTGGCTGATGCAATTATTGCAATAAATAAGGATTCGGCTAGTCTGTGAGTGGAATGAGGCAAATGGGCTTCTGGTAAATCCATCGAAGACTCAGGTCATTGTTGTTGGCAGCTCTAGGATGATTCCAAAAGTAAATTGGTCACAGCTTCCCCAGTTACAATTTAACGGAACTACTCTTCCAATATTTGAGAAAGTTAAGAACCTGGAGGTTTAGATCGACAAATAACTGTCTTGGGGTCCGCAGCTACAGGACGTAAGCCGCAAAGTTTTTGTATCTGCTAGGTCCCTTAGACGGTTGCGGAACTTTCTTCTGCTTCCCTTCCTTGACTATGCTGATGTCAGTTATCTCGATCTCACCCAGGCACAACTAGATAAACTTGAGCGTCTTCAAACCTTTGCATAAGATTTATATATGGGCTGCGCAAATATGATCACATTTCTGAATTCCGCACAAAGCTCAAGTGGCTTCCCATACGTCTTCGCCGGGCTTCTCACATTTTATTTCTGCTCTACAGTATTTTGTTCAATCCTAAAGCCCCCTCTTATCTTAAAGAACGTTTCAAGTTCCTTCATGAGACACATAATAGATATCATCGGACATCGGAAAATTAGAGACTAGAGATGCCTGAGAGACTAGAGATGCATTCCACCAGCTTTTACGACAAATCGTTTACGGTACAAGCGATGTGGTTTTGGAATGCCTTGCCCGTGTCGGTAAGGCGTGCTCAATCTTTGTACGCTTCTAAAATAATTGTCAAAAATCACTACCTCTCTCTTTAAATCGTTTTTAGTAGGGTTCTATACTTCTTGTTTCATAATTATTAATGTATGTATATATCTATTATGTTTTATTTTTATATATTTATCTATTATCTATTTATTGTACCTATAAATAAATAGTACACCTAAGACTACCTACAGTACTGTTTTTCCTTTTTCTCTATAAAAGCCATCCAAAGGATGTCTTGAAAAGATCGCTTTTAGCGATAAGGCCGCCCATTGTGTCACCCTATGTACTGTTTTCTTCATTTATATTATTATGTCCTGTAATCTAAATTGTGTACATAATAAACAGTATTCTATTCTATTCGATTCAGTGCGGTGGTCTAAAGCATTCCATAAAGTTTTTAGAGGTCATTTTTTAACACCTTATATAAGTATACCTATTTTCTTTAATAAGAGGGAGGAAGGGTCGCCTGACATCCAGGCTTACGAAAGGGCTTACCAGTATTACCCAGTAACTGGGTTGTGGAGGTCAGATATGCATTCACTCCATGTAAAATACTGGTATTCAGCTGCATTCGGTTAGACTGCAAGCCGACCCCAAGATAGTTGGGAAAAGGCTAGGCAAATAATTATATACCTATCTACTTTCCTGCCCTTTTTTCCCCAATACCTGCAGTAACTACCGTTCCTGCAGTAAGTACCCAGGTGATGTCACCGACGATGCCATGCATAGGACTAAGTCATCATCATCATTCTCCTGCCCATAATTATCCCAATTTATTTGGGGTCGGCGCAACATGTCTTTTTCTTCCATACTCCTCTATTAGTCGTCATCTCTGTAGTCACCCCCTTTTTACCCATATCCTCTTTCACACAGTCCAGCCATCAAACGGATGAGAACTAAGTATTGGGCCAAAAAATACTTAACCTCACGAGGGTGAGACATCACAATAGATATCTGTTTCTCATTTGGTTAATGCTGTTCCAAGGCCTCCTTTTTCCACACACGTCTGTCTTCTACCCTTGTAGGCCAGTCCTTCCGGTAAAAGCCAAGTTCGTCTCTTCATCTTCGTCTTGGTCTGCTGCGATGTCGTCTAGCACTTAATGGAGCCTATGTGAGTCTTTTAGACCTGTAGCTTATCCGACACAGCGGGAGAAATGTCCGGCCCAATCCTGCTAAGGCTAAGTTAGGCGCAGTTATACGACTTTTAATGATTTTTAATAGAAGATCATGTCTAAACGACTAGTCGTATTTCTTTGAAAAAAATATTTGTTTGATACTCATTTTTCTTCGTCACTTGATAATTATGTGAAATTATATTTTTATAACATAGTTTAATTAATTTGTAAAGTTATGTCTAACGCGGATAAAAAAATTGAGAATCACGCAAAAACTATGAAGTTTAGTCGGGGTACTTTGCACACAAAGAAAACTCCAACTAAATTACGTATAAACTGTGTTTATTGTGTGTTTGTACAAAAAAAGCAGTGCGGATTACATTTACTAGACTTTTAGTTGATAGCAGCTATAAAATGCCAACTTCGCGTGTGCGCTGGTGATCGCGCGGGCACTCCTTACGAGTGGCGGTAACAAACTATATTCAAATCGCTACCGGAACTCGGATCATACGCACTACTCGGCTAGTGATGTGCTTTAACGTAACTAGTCACGTAACCGAGCCGGTAAACGACGCGTCCTAGAGGTGCGGGAAGATACTAATAGGGGTCGTGCTATATCCTCCGCCTCCAAGTCAGCTGAAGCTGCTCTTGAGCTGGCTTGGCAACCGATAGCTTACGGGGTCTGCCCTTCTTCCTGCTATGAACAATAATGTCGGAATCACCTACATATGGTGTTAGGAGGCTGGCATGATACTTGCCCCGTGGCTTATTTTCTTTATCTACCACCTCGTATGTGGTAGCCGAAACAACTTTACTAACGCAATTTGGACCCTCTCGTCTTGGAGCAAACTTGCTCGTGAAACCCTTAGCTGCTTTGCTCGTCAAGTGGGCCTCCACGAAGACCAGATCTCCTTCTTTAAAAGGAGGAGCTCTCCGACGCATATTTGGGAAGTAAAATCTTTCCTTGATTATTGTCAGAGTACGCTTTAGGCCCAAATGATCAGCCGTGGGAGCGTCATGAAGTTCCTTCATGACCTCGATGCGCATAGAGTTTGGTACTAACAGCTGGGGCTCCTCGGGTTCTCCATCCGGGTCAAAACGGAAGAGGACTCCGTTTGAAACATAATACCCACGATCTGTCCATCGAATATTAGTATCAGCGTCTTTAAAATCCGTAAGTATTTTCCTAATTTCAGGATCTCCGAGCTGAGCTGCTCGTAACTCTTCAAAGCTACCAATAAGGAATCGGTTACGCCGGGCAAGACCATAAAAAGAGTGTTAACTTCCACTCCCTGCACCTTTACATTAACTATAGTGGTTTCTACGATTTGGAAACGTTGGATTCCGTCTGCAAATTTCAACTCTGTTTCACAACTATTAAATATTTGTCCATTAGCCCGCAAATGTCTTGTTAGGCTATCACTAGCAACGCATTGCTTTGCACCCGTATGTAAGACTTGTAAAATACTAATTATAATAAATAATATTTTTTTGCTGCTGAATTACGAACGTTTACTTTAAAACAATAATTTAAATTACGAAAATCTGACAGCTCCGATCTGAAAACAGTGGCATAGGTCCTGCGTCAATGAGGCTCAGCGGCCATCTGACTTACTGATAGATGAACGTGATGCAAATACTTTTAATAGGCAAAAGAAGAGATGGCGATAATAAGAGTGCCGCTCGGAATAAATAACGTAAGCGCCAAAATAAATTTATGTATTTTATAACATAAAAGTATTATTAAATCAAAATATTTCAATCAAACGTTTGATAAGTTTATTTTCTATGTTTTACAGGAAATTTCATAAAATCCCTCTGAAGCGTTACGCCTTGGGCGCGTTCATTGAGGCAGCGATCAGCTCGCGAGATGAACGCGTCCCAGAGGGTCATGGCGATCCGCATGATCCGAGGATACCACACGGTCTCCTGTGAGGCTGCGAGCCTCCTTGCCGGACTGTCACCGTGGGATCTGGAGACAAAAATCCTCGCGCACCTGTATGAGTGGCGCGAGGAGGCCAAACGCCGGGGCGAAACTCCGCTGCCGCGACACCTCGTGGCTCGGCGGACAGAGCTCCGGCAGGATCTCATGGTGACATGGAGAGAGCGACTGTCGCAACCCAGGGCTGGGCACGCCACCATCGCGGCGGTAGTGCCCCTCTTTGAGGAGTGGCTGGAGAGGCGTCACGGCGCCCTCACTTTCCGCCTGACGCAGGTCCTCACCGGACATGGCTGTTTCGGGAGGTTCCTGTTTCGGATCAAGGATCAAGGTGGAGGTGACCCCCGGGTGTTTCCACTGCGAGGATCGCCCAGAGGACACGGTGGAGCATACGGTGGAGGTTTGCCCCGCTTTGGCAGAGCGCCGCCGTGTCCTCGTGGATGTGATAGGCGGCAGCGACCTCTCGCGCCGTGCCCTTGTTCAGGCCATGGTACGGAGCGAGAGAGAATGGGAAGCCGTCTCTTCCTTTTGCGAAGCAGTAATGCTCGCGAAGAGGGAGGCGGCATACGTTAGGGAGACTCAACAACAGCAGAGTCACCCTAACGCCCTCAGCAGCAGCCGCCGCAGGAGACGCCAGGGGCTTCGGGCGCCTCGAGACGATCTCCGGCCACCGTAGACCCAGGCCTGCGGACGGCGAGTAGTGGGTTACTCGCCGCCCGATCAGCACCAGGCCCGAGAGTCGACGGCGCGTAGTGTTCCACGCGCGCCTCAAAGAGTTGTCAGCAATAGGGACGGGGCCCATCATGGCCGATGCCTGCCCGGGGGTTGAGGATAAATTCGAAAGAGTTACCTCGCCCCTGGGCGCCCCCCAAAAAAAAAAAAGCTTTACGCCTTGTAGCTAAAAATTGTAAAAATATGGATCAAACTTTCCATTTTTTTCTATTGAGAAAATTTCTGTGTATCGTGTATTCCTTCAACCAAATTGAAGCTCTTAAAGTCAAAAAGCCTATAATGAAATGTTATATCCCTATTCCAAGTACTTGGCAAGATACACTAAAAAGTCAAACAGCCTTTTTATCAATGTATCCCCTTAAGAGTAGCAGGTTGCCGGGAAACATCTGTGGTTTTATTTTAGGCATACAGTGTTGTGTTCCATATACGGTCTGAAATTGCGAACTGTGCTCCTAATGTTAACAAATTAATTTGAAAACCTGATCTAATTTTTCTGGTTTTAGATGAAAATCAAACTGTGGCTAAGCATGAACCGAGTCCTTCATTCATGTTTGGTTATCGCTCGGGTGAAGTCTTATCTATGCAAATATATTTAAAGGATGAAGCACTGGATGTATCCTCAGAAGTTTATTTAAAATATTCATCAGGTAAGTTTGTGGTTTCTGATAAAGTATACTTAGACAACTCCATGTGCTCTCCTTATTACATACACCAAACAGTAGTAAATGTTCCGTGAGTTTGTACCTAAACCAAGAAATATAATAATAATATACCGTGAACATCCAGAGTAGGTATCTTTTCATATTCTTTATTATTTCTCAATGCCTAGTTATTATAAACTTGTCCTGCTTCAGTAACTCATCAACGCCCTGTCCAAATTCTTGGACCTAGAGTATTAAAGTTTGACACAGAGGTTTCCAATAGATATGATGTTGATAACGAGATCAAAATTCATGAGCAGATGAAATCGCTAATAAAGTCCTTGTTGAGGTCATAAAATGCTTTATTGCTTTTTAACCGACTTTCGACAAAGGAGGATGTGCTATGTTCGACAGTATGTATGTGTTTTTTTTGTGTATGTTTGCCGATTTCTCCGTCAGTTGTGGGCGATTTTCAAAATTCTTGTTTTATCCGAAAGCATATACCTACTCTCGAGGTGATCCCATATATTTTTTATCGAAATTGCTTTAGCGCTTTTTGAGAAACTGAACAAAAACGAAAAATGCGTTTACCTAGATGACGTTTTTGTTTTCTCCACTTACGAGTGTGTTTAAATTCCACGTTTCATGTTATTTGGGTTTTTAGTTCTGAGGTATAACAACTAAAATTGAAAAAAAAAACTTATTTACAAAAAAAAAACAACCGACTTCCAAAAAAGAAAATACACTAAAAAATAAAAAATAGCTTTAATTTCGGAAGTCGATATCAAGTAACGAAGAAATGAAATGCAAACACCGACTTCCGAAATTAAAGTTATTTTTTAGTGTATTTTTTTTTTTTTGAAGGTGGTTGTTTTTTTTGGAACAAAGATTTTTTTATTCGTACGTTTCAGGTGTCAAAATGCAGAAAGCTAAATTTCCAACATACAAATATAAAGAAAAAAAATATTTTCAGATCCGTCATAATTTAACCGACAGAAAAATATTCGTTGAACTTGAATTATATACAACGTCTGGCCTTTGTACCAGAACACAAATAGTAAAAGCAAAAGATGTGTCAAGATTACCGGACGAGAAAAATGACACACCATGTATGTATGAAGAAGAAATTTGCTTTAATATAGCTCTGATCCAACCAAGACGATAACCGCACCGCACGAAACTGCAAACGTCTATTGTTTTAATGATAACAAAGACACGCGACTATTAGCGCCAGTTTAATACCCCTTATATGTTATTTGATTCACTCATAGTGAAAAAACAAAAATCCTCAGTTTGAACAGAGATTAAATCAAGCTGCCTCACTGGTTCACTGGCCGCAAACGCGACTGCAGATCACGGGTATGTGGGTGCGATTCTCAAGTCGAACAAGAAATGGTTTTTTTTGCTTTATAGAGGGTTTAATCACAAACTGATTATGCCACCCTCATCGGTACAAACAATTATTAATTACTCGTATGTTCTAAAACCTAGAATAGAATAGAATAGAATAGAATAGAATAGACATTTATTTTGCAAATATGGGTAATATACAATAGATGTTTAGATACATTAAAGCACAGCCATATTTCACCATTCGGCATGCAAACATTTATAATATAAAATTAACAAGATTAATTGATTATTAATATGATTATTTGATTATTAATACAATATCCATTATTATAAAGATTATTGTCAAAATTAAAATAATCCAAACAAAATAAAATTATTCACAATCTTATCCAAAAGGCCAGATCAATTCAGCAATTTTTTTTCTCTGATAAAAACTCAGTCACACTGTAGTACGTTTTATCCATTAAAAATTTACGCAGTCTACTTTTAAACAGCACTGTTGGTAAGTCTTTCCAACTACGTGGCAACTTATTGTAAATAATTGGGGCCATACAATAAACACTTCTGCGCATCAAAAATGTTCGACACGGTAGTTGACGTAATTTACTATTGTCACGCCTGTTTCTTGGGAACACATCAGCTAGAAGTTCAAAACGATTTGGATTTTGCTTCACAAACATAGCTACCTCGAAAATGTAAATACAAGGAAGTGTCAAGATATTGTACTGCTTAAAATAAGGCTTGCAACTGTCTGTAGTTTTAAGTTTAAACATTGATCTGAGACATCTTTTTTGGGCCTTAAATGCTTTATCTTTATCAGTTGAGTTCGCCCAGAAAATGACACCGTAACGCAATCGAGATTCAACTATACCGTGGTATGCCGTAAGAAGTGTTTTGATATCTACTATGGAGGACAGTCTATATAAAACGTATGCTGATGAACTTAATTTTTTACACAAAATATCTATATGCGTTTTCCAATTTAAGTTGTAGTCTATTTGTAATCCCAAAAATTTTGTATTAGTTACTTCGTCAATATTGTCATCTTTGTAATGTATGTTAAGATTTGTGATGCCGGGATTCCGTTGTCTAAAATGCATAATCTTTGTCTTACTTAAATTTATATTCAAATTATTTTTGTCAAGCCATTTAATTATACAGTCAAGAGAATTATTTATGTCACTTTCATATGTAATTGTATCTTTACAAGGGATCGTTATGGTGCTATCATCAGTAAACATAGTCAAAGGTTGTTCAATGGACATGGGCATGTCATTAACATATAATATAAACAAAAAAGGTCCCAGAACGGTTCCCTGTGGTACACCGAATGCAATTTTACGTTCTCGTGATCTAGATATCTCTTCATGTTTATTAACTAAATTAATGCGACTAATTTCGGTTATTTGTGTTCTGTTTTCTAAATACGATTTTATAAGTTCGAGCACGTTGCCTCTAATGCCGTAGGCTTCTAATTTATTTAGCAATGTATTATAATGGACATAATCGAAGGCCTGAGTCATATCACAAAATATAGCACACACGGGGGATCGATTATCCACATTTCTAATAATGGTATACAAAAAGTCATAAATTGCCATATTAATGTTTCTATGCTGTCTAAATCCTTTTTGTTCTTCACAAAGTATGTTATTTTTTTCAATGAAGTCATATAATTCTTTGTAGATGTATTTCTCAAATACCTTTGAAATAACCGGTATGAGTGATATGGGTCTATAATATTCCATCAACTCCTTATCTTCCTTCATAAAGGCTTAATTATAGCTGTTTTTAAAGCTTCTGGGTACACACCCGTACAAATACTTAGGTTAATTAAATAACATAAATGACCGCATATCTCAGCTGACACTGACTTCAGTACCTTTGTTGCGATTCCATCAATACCTACACTGCCAGTATTTTTTAAGGACATTATTATTTTATATATATCATATGGTGTGCTAGGTGACATAAACATTGATTTTTGTGTTACGGATGACATGCATGCCTTTGACTTAGATTCAGCATCTATTTTAGGGTGTATTTTGTCTACGAAAAAGTCATTAAAAGCATTAGCAATATCCAAAGGTTTGTATATAATTTGATTACCAATTTTGAGTTTTTCAATTTGTTGTTTGGGAATATTGTGCTTTGTCTGATTAATTACTTGCCATGCAGTCTTTGATTTATTTTTAGATTGTTGTATTTTGAAATTATTTTGTGATTTTTGGGTAAGATTAATAATTTTATTGTAAAGTTTAGAATAAGTAGCGAATTTCCTTTTATTGTCGCGGTTGGGTTTCAGTCTGAATTGCCATAAAAGTTTTCTTTTTTTCTTACTGCATAATTTAACGCCATGTGATAGCCATTTAGGTTTATTTAATATGTTGATTTTAATTTTTTTATACGGAAAGCATGAGTCGTAGCATAATTTAAATGTGTTAATAAATTCACTGTAAGCTACATTGGGATCTTCATTACGGTAGATCTCCGAAAATTGAAGTCTTTTTAAACTATTTTTAAATTTCTCTATATTCTGATTACTATAATCCCGTCTAGTCATATACCAGTATTTTATTCTGCATACATTGGGTACTGGGCACTGAAGTAGCTGTGCTGTATGGTCTGATAATGCAAACTCCAATACGTTAGCCTTGCAAGTCCCTTTAATATGCGCAAAATTGTCGATGCACGTCATGCTAGCCATTCGAGTTGGCTGTTTAAGAGCAAGTTTTAGGTTGAAATTTAGTAACAGATACTCCAGTGTAACCGAATTATTATTCCGTTTTAAAATATCGATATTAAAATCGCCTGCAATAACGACATTCTTAGAACGTCTGTTGGATATATGTTCGAGTAATTTTCCTAGTATATTAAAACAATCATTTATTTTCCTAGCATTTGGTACTCTATAAATACATATTACTGTTAATTTATAATTAATTAGCTCAACAGCACAACACTCAAAAACTCCTTGTGTTGACAATTTAGCTATTTGAGGTATTTCCCTCCATTGGTGACAATTATTAATAACAATACATGCTCCTCCTCTCTTTTTTCCCTGTCTACTATAACAGGCAGCCAAACTATAATTTGGAATGCATAGTTGTTTTTCATAACCTTTCATGATAAAATTCTCGGTAACACATACAATATCTAAATTTATTTTTTAGCTAATTTATACCTATTTTAGCTAATTTATACAAGGTTCTTGCATCCTTTGCTAAAGGAAACGCAAGAACACTGTTACATTTACCAACATCCATTGATTTGGGTAAAACTAAATTTCTTTCGGCCTCGTTCCGGACGCATTCCATCAGTATATGATATGTATCTTCTACTGTACAACACTCCGGACAGTTTGGTGAAGTAACTTTACCCATAAGATACGCAAAGCTGTTCATTGGTATGTGTCCCGATCGAAGTCGAATAGCCATAACAGTTTCTGATCGACTCATGTTTGCCTGGTCAAACCACGGACAACGAGAGAGTGCTGGTTGGATCGTCCGATACCAGATTCCCTTGCTCAGCGACCTCTGGTCGAAGTGTTCATGCCACATTTCAGTGCATTCTTCCTTAACTGTATACAAAAAGTCGCTGTGCACAGGGAAATGTGGACAAACCAACCCTTCCTCACATGCATCTTTTGCCAATCGATCCACAATTTCCTTGTCTTTCAAGCCAACATGAGCCGGTATCCACTGTAGTACAATATTCTTTTTCTTATAAATAAGTTTATTTATAGTTTTTATTATACTATATGCAATCGGAGTACCCCAAAAATTCGTGGTACACCGAGTTAAATGTTGAAGGGCGCTTTTTGAATCAGTCAAAATAACATAATTGCCGCTTTCAAATGAGTCAATTTAAGATAATGCTTCCTCTATTGCAACAAGTTCCGTATACATTATATTACATTTTGAGTTAACTTTTAATTGCACTGCAACTTTGGTTTGTGGATCGAAAAACACTTCTGTATATATTTTGAAGAATTTCGAGTAGGTGTTATTTAAAAGTATGGTACACAAATCACTCATTTTAGTATTTTGGTAGCACTTTTTAGCCGCAACCAAACCGTCCACTCTAGGAAACACAATTTGGGACAGATCAATCCTATGGACCCAAGTGTCCAATGAGAACATTTCAAGCTGAGGGCTTGTGTGGACAGGAAGCAAATTTAGAAAATCATGAATTTTGGCTAACAACGGCATCTTTCTTCTCCAGTGCGATTGTTGACAAACTACCAGCAGATCTTTTAAAACTGCAATAATATTATTATCTTCGTACGATTTTATTTTGAGCCAATATTTACCCGCTAGATAATGTCTGCGAATCTTCAACGGTTGCAGGTTTAGTTCATTTTCCATAATGTGAATGGCTGTAGTTCTAATAAAGCCACCGATAACCGTCATACAAACGTTTTAGACCCTGTCTAACTTACTTAGGTGAGTTTCACAGCTGCTGTCGTAAAGGAAACAAGCGTAGTCGATTCTACTTCGAATTGTTGAAATGTATAACCGTCTCAGATGTTTGGGGTGTATTCCCCATCCAGATCCAGAAAGAATTTTGAAAACGTTTATTAACTTTAGCCCCTTTTGTCGGGTCTCATTAATATGCCTAGCCCATCTAAGTGATCGGTCAAGCCAAACTCCCAATTATTTTACATTGTGTACTACCGGCAGCGGTACCTCATTAATTTTTAAGGTAACAGTGTCTCTTGCTACACCATTCCTAAATATACAGACGCTGCTTTTCGTGGGGGATATCTCAAGACCCAGATTCAAAAGTAATTTAGTCATTTTATTTAAAGCGGGTTGCAATCGTTTCTGGGCCGATGAGACATTACTGCAAGTGGTGTACAACACAAAATCATCCGCATACTGCGACAGAAATATGTCCCTACTGCTATGACACACGTCTATGGTTATTAAAAATATTAAAAAGTAATGGTGACAGTGGATCGCCCAGTGCCAATCCCCGGCCAGACGTACGACTAACCTCGTGTTTATCTAATCTAAATCTAAGGTTTCTCAGCTTTAGAAAGTTCCAGATGTAACTACAAATCCTAGATCCTACACCAATTCGTTGCATGATTTTCAGCAGACTATTAACGTCTACATTGCTGTATGCATTGCTTAAATCTATGAAAACTGCCGCCGTAATTCGTTTTTTGGAGAAACCAATTTGAATGCGAGATACTAAAATGGATAAGTTATCCACAGTTGAGCGATATTTTCTAAAACCTGTGAGGTTATTTGATAAAAGCATTTGTTTTTCGATAAACCACTCTAATCTATTCATTAAAATGTTATGGAAAACCTTACAAATACATGAGATCATTGAAATAGGACGAAGAGATGATAAAAATTGAGAGTCCCGTCCGGGCTTAGGGATTGGCACAATTACAATATCACGCCACTGTTTAGGAACAAAACCCGATACGAAAATCTTTTTGTACAACTGAATTAATACTTTTTGACAATTCTGCGGTAACCTCTTGATCATTGAGTAAGAAACATTGTCACCCCCAGGTATCTTTCGATCGGACACATTTCCGAAATTCAGAGGGAGTAATCATAACATCAATTTCTGGGTTACTACCGTCAAAAGTCATGTCGCGGGGGATACAAAGTCCGGCGTTAAACTAAGAAGCAGATCAGTAGCTTTATGTTTATCTACGTAATGGTTTGAATATTTGTGTCCCTTTAGCCATTTCATTTTTTTCCATACAGTTGTTTGTGATGTTGAATGATCTAATGAAGAACAAAAATCCCTAAAAAAGAAATGGTTGAAAATATCCAAAACAACGCTACTGTGGCGGCCAAGGTTCAGAAATAGTCCGGTCGGCGGTAGGCTCGCTCCCTGTTATGTAGGATATAAAATCACAAAATGTGTGCACTTCTCAGATACAGGCGTATTGTTATGGCATTATATTTATTGTTATGGCAAGATGATGATGATTTGTATTGTTACAGATAACAACATATGTTTAAAAGATCAGTGGTGTGTGATAGAAGTGGATTTGTTAAATAACGAGTGCGGAGGTAAGTCTGTCAATATGTTGCTCACAATGTTTTATACATTCCACGTAAATGCAACTAAGATTAGTGTGACTACGAGTACTGCACTGATCTTAGAGTGGTATTATCGCAACGAGAGACGCTCTTTCAAAGAAGCTTCTCTGGTTTTTAGGAAAAGGCATTCTATGTTATCAAGCTTGCTTCGTTTACGCATTAAACTAGTACGTTTTTATTCACTTTACTCAGTAATAATTACAATTTTAGTTTTGTTTTCAGAAAGGACCATCACACAGCCGACTCTTCAAAACGTTATGCTGATATACGTGGTGCCATTCGTAATAGTGATATGTGTTATCATAGCGGTGATTTATGTAATTATTAAGAAATATTGCAATCTAAATTCGGCCCCAGTACGAACAGTAGAAACATTGGGATTGGATACTTACGTAAGTCTTTAATTAAACAATATTTGTGCTACACTAGCGCAATAACCTTTGAAATTATAATGATGTTCTCTGCCCTGCCTGACCCTGAGCCTGCTGCTGCATTATCACTAACCTCGGGGTGTTCTTCAACTACGAGTATCTCTGCTTGGGGCGCTAGAAGACTTGCGCATGCACAGTTTTCACGCTCCCCCGCCACGTAGAGGCGTTCATCCCGTCATGCCACAGTATAACTCTCTACCGGTACTGTGACTCGGCCCTGACCTTGAAATAATTAACTACGGCCACGCGGTACGTAAGAACGCGAAAGGGCTGCTCGCCTCCAGTATTTTAATTTCATGTTCAATAAAAATACAAGCTGTGTTTTTTTTTATTAGTAGATTTAATCATTATTTTGAGACTGAGAAATATTTGTGCCTCCACTGAGACATACGAAAACCTTTATTATTAAATTAAATAGTATAAAAAAACCGCATACGGAAAACTATCTAGTCTAGTCTATAACTTCTCCTTGGCATATTAAGTAAGTACTTGTACCTACTTATTTCAATAAAATATTCGCAAATCGCACGCGAAAACTGTCACACCACGCACGACGTTCGTTCATTGTTCAACGTTTGTGTACCGAGTTTTTACCGAACTCGAAGCGCATAGATATGACTAGATGTTTATACTGTAGTCAGATCTTCCTCTTGTCAGGCACGCCACCGTCTCGGGCGTGTGTCTGTTCAGGCGAGACTCCGCAAGCCTGTCACTCGCAGGCCACATCCTATGTCGCACCCAACCTCTGCACTATTTTCGAAAACCAATATTTGAAAATATCTAGGGAAGCTGACGGTCTAATACTGGTTTTCTTTTTAATTATGTTGTACATGAAATTTTTTTTTTCTAGGCCACCGCAAATGAAGTTACATATGCGGATCTCTGCTTGGAGCATGGAAACAGACAACCAACAAAATGTGATGAAGAACCTATATATGCCGAAATAATTGGGGTGTTAAATCCTCGTTGAAATATGAAAAATAAAGAGTTCACTATTGGATTGGATGGGATAGGATTGGATCGGTATTCGCCAGTAATCGATCGCGTCGAACTCGCGCACGAATGGTTCCGTACCATTATCTATAAAAACGGCAACAAAATCACGTTTGTTGTATGGAAGCCCCTTAAATATTTAATTTATTCTGTTTTTTAGTATTTTTTGTTATAGCGGCAACAGGAATACATTATCTGTGAAAATTTCAACTGTTCAACTATCACGGTTCATGAGATACAGCCTGATGATAAACGGACAGCGGAGTCTTAGTAATAATAATAATAATAATATTCCACAACTATCACACAACGCCATCTAGTCCCAAGCTAAGCAGAGCTTGTGTTATGGGTACTAGACAACTGATAAACATACTTATATATTTCTAAATACATACATATTATAGATAAATTACACCCAGACACAGAACAAATGATCGTGCTCATTACACAAACATTTGTCCTGGGTGGGAATCGAACCCACGACCTCCGGCATAGCAGTCAGGGTCACTAACCACTAGACCAACAGGCCAGTCGTAATAGGGTCTCGTATTACCCTTTGGGTACGGAACCCAAAAAATAGGATAGGAAAGAGGTTTGTCTTTAGTTAAATTGAAGGAGCAGTGACAAGAGCTGTGCGCAACCAATAAAAGGTTGATTTGTAATTGAAAAAGTTTTGATTTAGTTTATATAATAAATTTTGTTTTAAATTGATATTTGGTTGTAGCTTTTCTTTTGACCCTAATCTAATTATAAGAGGTAAATAATAAATAAAAAATTATTTTATTTTTGTAGGTAGGTTTTAACAACACTTTTACACGTCAACATTGTTTTTTTTTTTGTCAGTTTTATCTAATTGAAGCCGGTGTTTCCTAGATGAATACCCTGAGAAGAAACACCAAAACAAACTCAGAGGTCAAAGTCTCTTTTAAAGTGTTCAAATCCATACATTATGTACTGGTCAAATCATATGAGAACAATGTACGTTTATGTCTGGGATGAGCTTTTGAGGAAAGCAACACGCAAATTCGAGTGGACCTGTCCAGACAGTGCAAGCATTTGTCAGTTATCGTGAAGCGCAACTTAGAACTTTGAGGAGCTCAACGAACCAACGAACAATACCAAAGTAAGGACATTTGGGTAGGCCGCTAAAATACTCAAACTGCCAGACAACAGTAAATCTACATGAATATATAACGTATACATAGTTCTCGCATTCACTTTATGCTATATGAATAACAATAATATGATATTAGTACCAATAGATGAAAACCACCACATTGCTTAGATTATACTTATTATTATTTAACGGTTTGAGAAATATGGTGTGCTTTAAAAACAGAAGTAGGTACTTAATTGGACCGTCACAATACTACTTAGGGAAAAAACAAAGAAGTAACATGTATTGTCTAAACATAAGTCCACTATAAGACACTTACAATAGAGAGAAATTAAAACAATATGCGTTATAATCGTTTATTTGCACAAAAAGTAGGTACAAGAAACAGATGTTATTTTTGAGAGTTGTTTTCCTGTGCATTTCATTCTTTATAGGTTTTTTTCCACATCCATGATGCTTTTACTAGGTACTTGTTTCAATTCTTAATAAAATTCTTGATTGTACACCTCCTTTAATATAAAACACACTCATTGAACAATTCATGTACAAAGGAAAGCTTAACAAAACGTACAAATTCCACCCAGAATACCTTTGAGTGATAGAGAGATTCAGGTTCCGTCAGGAACTGTTTCAGTGTTAAGTCCTTTTGAAATAATCTCCTCGTAGTGGTGTTGATCTATTTCTGCGATCTCCTGATCACATTCTCTTCTGAAGAGCATGTTCAGGTAGAATGGCTCAGACTGCTGAAAATAATTTTAGTCAAATAAAGTTTGGCTTTTAAATTGGAATGCCCATTGAGCTAAAATATTGCACAATGCGTTCGCACTCCTAAAGATCACGTATGTGACACATCTGCGTTGTGCTTGGTATTAGCTCGTGGCTAAGGTAATAACAGTCGACCCATCAGGTTAAGCTACGTTTGCCGAGGTTGGTCCATGGATGGTTGACCATCTTTACATACCGAGACTCCTCCATGCCTCGGAAAGCACGTTAAGCCGTTGGTCCCGGCCACAGATTACTAATATGTAGCTAGCCCGGCTGTCAATCGTGATCTTTGACAGTCGTTACGGGTCGTCAGAAGCCTGAAATTCTGACAACCAGTCTTACCAAGGGGTATCGTATTACCCAGTAACTGGGTTGTGGAGGCCAGATAGGTAGTCACTTCATGTAAAATACTGGTATTCAGCTACATCTGGTTAGACTGGAAGCCGACCCCAAGATAGTTGGGAACAGGCTAGGCAGATGATGGTGTGTTAGTACTAATCTGTACTTGATGCAGCCAAACGTGGGAGCAAAACAGAGGATGGCTGTATCATGACCAAGTTGTCTGTCTGCTTCGTTACGAAAGAGATGCTCGATGGCACAACGCATGCGATTAACCGTAAAATATAATGTATTTATCGATTTACTCAAAAATTAGTTGAAATATTAAAAATGTAACTAACAACAACCAAGTTCAATTCAGATTTGATTAATTCTTGTCATAAATTTTACTAGAGTACGTTGACTAGAAAACACTGGCATCATTTTTTAACGATCATTTCTGTGGAGATTTTTTTTAACTTATTTTGGAAACAACCAAATTTTCTGAAATATATATAGTCAAGATAAGAGAGTCTTAGTAGAGACTAACTATATTTGGCAAAACATATTTAGAAACCCAGCACCGTTTGCGCTTTTGCAATTGACATCCACTTCAAATTGCTGGAGTGAGTCCACCTATGTTGACATCATGACCATTGCTTGTTTCACTAGAACACTTAACCTTATGCGAATAGACTATAAACTCACGGGGCTCGTCGGTAATCCGGTTGTGTCTTGTGGACTGCGTTTAATCCAACAACGTTTCCAAATAGTAGTACCAACTACTAGGGTTAACGCTATGCCAGATAATGAAGAAACTAAAACGAGAGTACTGTTTGAAGTTTTTACATCTGTAACCAAATAATTTGAATTTTATATTGACGTTTTAAACTGTTAAATCAAACTCACATTGGACAAAGATCTAGGATAAATGTGATACCCTTTGACTTAAGGTTTTCTAATGATGCTACTAAGTACTTGCGTTGAAAGCGAAACTTTGTAAAAGATAAACCATTTTGTCTGAGTAACCAAAAAATACACAACACAAGGTATACAGCTAGTGTTAGTCAAACTAATAAACGAGAACCCGATACCTACATGTTATTGTGAACAGATAAGTCAGTCAACAATTAGGATGAATGATAAATATAAATAAAAGACTGTACTTACTATCTTTCGCAATAATATTAATAGTGGTGGTGTCTATGCTTGCATATTGTTGAGATGTTGGAACATCAGTTACTAAAGTAGTGTAAATTGAGGTTTCTACATTAGCGACAGTCGTCACTGTCGTTTTCTTGTCGTTTCCTTTCTTGTGTGTTGAATTCTTGATTATTTGTGATTTATTAGTGGTAACAAAACGGGGTTCTGTAATATATATGTCTATCATCATTATTTGTAGAACATTTATTTTTATTTTTGTTATTATCTTTAAAAATAAAACCCAAAATACCAAAGTCAAAATTGTTAATGAAATTGAATAAATTCTTGAAAGACAGTAATTTATATGGATTATAAACTATTAGGTGTACAGCTATTACTAATGTTTGTCAAACTAATAAACGAGAACCCGATACCAATATGCTAATGTTAACAGATAAGTCAGTCAACAAGGATGAATGATAAATACAAGTAAAAGATTGTACTTACGAGTATTATTTGCAATAATATTAATAGTGGTGGTGTCTATGCTTTCATATTGTTGCGATGTGGGAACATCAGTTACTAAAGTACTCGTATTGTAAATGGAGGTTTCTACATTAGTGACAGTCGTCACAGTCGTTTTCTTCTCCTTTCCTTTCTTGTGTGTGGATTTATTGAATATTTGTGATTTATTAGTAGTAACAAAACGGGGTCCTGTAATATAAATGTATAATATTATTATTTGTAGAACGATTATTTTTATTTTTTGAATCATCTATAAAAATAAAACCCAAAATACTGATAATAACTGTTACTATAATTGAATAAATATTTAAAGAAAGTAATTTATACGGATTATGACAATGATTCTTATGTCGTAAATATAGTTTTTAGAATTAATAATTGTCAGTTTAACTTTTGCCTTCAATTGACACAAAATCTCTCAAACCTTTTCAGTTTGATTACCTAATACTAGAGGGAACTTAAAAACTCCATGATATTAATAGTTACTGAACATGACACTTAATATTTATCTTTTCAAGTAACTATATCATCATCATCATTCTCCTGCCCTTATCCCAATTTATTTGGGGTCGGCGCAACATGTATTTTTCTTTCATACTCCTCTATTAGTCGTCATCTCTGTAGTTACCCCCTTTTTACCCATATCTTCTTTCACACAGTCCAACCATCGTTTCTTTAGCCTTCCCCAACTCTTATGCCATTCACATCCATACACAATACTTCAAGTAACTATATACTTGGTATAAAACGTATCAGCATACATACCAACACACACGATTTTTGATAAATCCACTTCTAATATACACCACTGTTTTTTTAAACATATTCTTCCGTAATCTAAAAGAAAAATCAAAACAATTATTGCTGCTCAATGTATAACATGACTTAATAATTTATGATTTCATAATAGGCAGGCATGTTTTAGGGTTCCGTACCAAAATGGTAAAAAGTAATAAGTAATGGTAAAAGTAAAGAAGAAAGTTGTTTTTGAAAATATAACGATTATTATATTATTTTTTTCCTTGTATCTACCTGACTTGTCTTCTGATCCTAACACTGCTTTTCCTTCGGCTATTTGTTTTGTAGCACACAACCCGGCTGTAGTAGATAATTCTAAGTCTATGCTAATGTTGGTGTAGTTTAAGTGAAGACGGAGCCAATAAAACAGAAGCTTTCCTTGATAATAATATTCTTTAAACTTCTGCTCTCCTGAAATGTATTCAAAAACAAAAATATGTTGGTAAAAGTATTTTTCGAATACAATTATAATCGCAACAATGATATAGAAAATTAAATCATTGACGTGTCTACTGCCACGTAGGTCGTGCGCGGAGAGGTTTGCCACGTAAGCTGTGCAGTTAATTTGTTTGTCAGCCACGCATCCATGGATAACGTGTCCGTGGTGAGCTGTGTCGCTGTGAGCAGTGACGGTCCGCCGTGCCGTGTCGTACTACAATGGCATCCGCCTCCAATATAATAACGCGTTGGCGGTGATGGGGCTGCCTCGTTACTGTAGCGCCACGGGTATGTTTGCGAAGGCTCGCACCGATTGCTTTTACACGACAATGCGCAAGCGAGCTACGTCCTAGGTGAGCAGAGTTCGGGCCAGCTCTAACACCGTGCTGGCGATGATCTCAGCCAGGCTGGACTGTCCTTTCCTCCGGCATTGTTCTGGCAGACAATGTTGCCTTACCAGTGCCGGAGAGGCAGTACTGATGCTATTTTATTTTAATATGCCTGTTCGTTTTTTGTCTGTTAATTTTTGTATTTGAATGATTTTATTTAGTTTAATAATTTCATTGATTAATTTTTTAATTCATTTTTGTTCATTTTATTTTTTCTAATATTTGATTGAATTTGTATGATTTGATTTATTTTGATTTTAATTCATTTTTATTTAATTTATTTGAAGTTTTATTCAATGAGGGCGCCACTTGGCGGGTAGTAGAGCCTTAAGTAGATAGTTTAGTTGACGCCGAGTTGATAACTCGTTGACACTGAACTGAAAGTTGCAGTTGAGGCTGTGGAACAGGGTTTTTGCCGTTATAATGATGTTTGTAAATTTTTTTTCTGTTGATTGTTGGGAAACATACTGATATTTCTAAATGAGATCCTAAGAGCCACCTGACATTACATGTGTATTTTCTGATCATCAAAATGTCTTGGCTTTATCATTCCGCTAGCTTGGGCCTATTTTTTTTTTGCGTACGTTTTGATCATATTTGATTAACCAAACAAGCACGTTTAGCACCCTTCAAATCTTGAACGAATACTTTGTCATAAATCATAAACTTACCGGATGGATACCTTAAATACACATCTGCGGACACGTTTAGTTCATTATTCTCTAAAAATATTTCCATAGAAAAGGAATCACTGTAATTATACTCAATAGTTAATAAAGAAGTTGGTTTAGTTTCGACCGCATGTCTATATCCGTCTGAAATAAAAATAAAGGACTTTAATTGACTTAAAAAAAAAAAAACAATTATCGATTATTGTTGGTCACGGAGCCAACATGCCAACAACAGATCCGTGCGAGGCGTGACCGTGGCAACCACTGTATGTTCTCGCCCACAGTTTCATACAAAGCGAAGGAAATCACAGGGCGCCATTATTGGTTTCAAAATAAGTTAAGTAAAGATAAAAGACACTTTTTTATTAACTGGAAAATCATCAAATAACTACTCCGGCTCTGAGTAGAGCTGGAGAGCGTCTAAAACCCACCCATGTTCCATCAGTTGCCTATGCCAAGGCCACGGTGTCAACTTCGACCTCTCCAGCGACCATCGCAGGCATCAGCTCTAGCAGGCCCCATCACTGCTTGCTGAAATTTCTTTGAGGCGCGCGTGGAACACTACGCAGCGTCGACTCAGGCCTGGTCCTAATCGGACGGAAAGCTACCCGTTACTCGCCGTTCGCCGGGAATGGGCTTGCGACTTCGGACACCCAGGACGTCTCCTGCGGCGACTAGGGGATAGGGTCTTGAGGGCGCGAGGATTGCCTCTCCCTCACGCGTTCATCCTCCTTCGCGCCCATTACTACTTTACAGAAGGAGGTGACAGCTTCCTATGTCCACTCGCTCCGTACCATGGCCTAAACCCTGTCGCTGACGCGAGAGGTTACCACCGTCGATCGCCTCTCTATGAGGAGACGGTGGTGCTCCGCCCAATTGGGGCAGACCTTCACCGTATGCTCCACGGTGTCCTCCGAGTGATCCACACAATGGTGACGCCCGGGCTCTTCCTCCCGCCTTATCCCGAACAGGAAGCTCCCGAAGCAACCGTGTCCAGTGAGAACCTGCTTCTGGTGGAAGGTGAGGATGCCGTGGCGCATCTCCAGCCACTCCTCGAAGAGAAGACTTATCGCAGTGGAGTTATTTTACTAAAACCAAACTCATTAGTCCTTCAGTTTCCAAACGTGTCCAATATTTTTTGGTTATTTACCAAAAAATTTTTTTTTTTGCTTTACCAAACCAATCAAAAATGACAAAGAAAAAGTGCATCAAAGTTCAGGAGTGTGGGCTCGTTACGTCACTTTGGTGGTAAAAAGTGTCGCGCCGCGTGACGTCACGCGACATTTCAACGCACTCATTTTTTGTTTACGTGACAAAAGAAAAAATATGTATCGAATATTTTTTGGTTATTTCACTGACGGACCTAACTTATACATATATAGTATTCGTCAAACTTAATGGCGTGTGCGAAGGTTGCTGCAAGTCGACTGTCGACAATAATCTAAGCCATTTAATGATTTTTATAATGTGTAAAAATTTTTTATGGGTGTATGGTATATACCTACTTATTTGTCAGTTTGGAAGTTGGTGGTATTCCCACATGCCACACTATACCTACAAGAGAGCAATTCTAAGTTTTCCACAGAAAGTGAAAAAGCACTTTTTGGCTCTTTCTTTCTTTTCGAAAAAGATTTTAAGTATTAAGAGGCCGTATTCAAAATCGACACTGGCAGAATTAGGTATTCGACAGACACACGCACACACGCGGGAGAGCTCGGTCATTTGTGTGCATGAGTGCGGAGTCTACGATGGCCAGTACGGGGATTAAACGGTTTTGATCTTTTGATATTTTTTACGTGTCTTTTACTCTCGTATTTTTTCAATTGAAATTAAAAGTCTGGTAGTATAAAATTCCTAGTTATCTTGTGCGTGTGTCTAATTTCATTAAAATTGTTTCATTCATTTCAAAGAATAAGGACTTGATAGTTTGTACAAACAACGGTGAGGAGTTAACGATACCTCCTGCCAGGGTCACGGGAGTGACCGAAGGAGTCACCTTCCCTAGCACATGCAACTGAAGGAACATGGGTGGGTTTTAGTCAGTAAGAATCTGACACGTCCCACTCCACCCAAAGCGGGAGAAATGATTTGATGATTTCCAACAATATAAAAAAACCGATACTCACTCTCATCGCCTGTAAACACATACACGTCCACATCTTTTGCTACAATAACAGTAAACGTTACAACGAAATAGATAACTGTTTTCATTTTGAAGAATTAAAAAACAACAATTAGCATTTGTTTAAGTAAATTAATATTTTAATGGCTGTGTTCGGACAAAATGAACAGCAATTATGAATTGTTAACTATGCGTGCTCTGTATGTGATTGTGCGCAACATACTTAGAGCAGTTATAATTGTTGTCGGGTTTGTAATTACCTTTTTTCCCTCCTGATCCATTACATCTATATATACGTATAAAGGCATCATTGTAAATGTGTTCATATTCCAGTTTTACCTTCAAAACATGTTGCGTCATAATTTTAAACAAATAATTATACTGTTTGACAAACAGGTTTAAAATACAGATTTAGGTTTAAGACGCCTTCATCAGGACTTCGAGTTTGTTTGTAGGAAGTTATCTCTGTAACTACAGAACCGATTTTTCACCTTTCACTAGTAGAAAGCTATATTAATCATGAGTGACATAGGCTATATTATAAAAATATTTCACCCGTGCGATGCCGGGCGGGTTGCTAGTAAAACACATTTACTATTCCGTACGCGTTTCTCTTATTACACTCCTAACGTATGGAAGTACCTTGGCAAGCGACATTCCGCTAAACTACACCATACACGCCCCCGGTCTTAACAATACCTAGACAATAATAATTTTATTTTTTATTTGATATTGTACCTACACCAACCACAGAGTAAGACGAGTGAGACGACGGCAACGGCGACGGCGACGGGTGAGTGTGACGTGTGAGTGAGTGAGGGGAGATTTTAACCTAAAGGAGAGAAAGGAGAGAATGCCTTATTGCATTAAGTTCATTTAAGGTTGAACTAGTCGCAGGCTCGAACGCACTGGTGGGTGTGGCCAAAAATCACGCTGTCTCACCTGGCATCATGTCCGACAGTGAAAATATCAGCGATGAGCAGTTAGACGCTAGTCTACATGTACAATGTCTAGTTTGCATGCACACAAACACCGCTGCACCGTTCCGAAATAAAACGACAGCGCGAAAAATTACGAAGTCTTTTGGAAAATTGAGTTTTATGAAAAAACCACTGCATAAATCAATTACAAATAAAGTTTATTGAAATTTTCTATAATTGAGATTTGTCGTTGTGGACTTTGTTTTGGAGATTTGACACATCTTATAGTACATAGTTACGACCAAAATTGCGTTTAAATTAGCAAGAAAAACGAATCATTGTTTTCTTATTTTATTTATTTATTAAGCTTAAATTTCCCTCTACAAGTTTTTGTTAACCTAGTATCTTATTTATATATAATATACAGTATTTATGCATTTGTTAGTATTTTTGTTAGTATTCAAAGTATTTATATTTACGTTAGTATTGTTAGCTGGATTTAATTGTAGGGGCCGCCTTTTGCGGTATAAGCCTCCTCCAAACTTTGCCAGGTAGATCTGTCTTGTGCCAGTCTGGGCCATAAATTGCCTGTGGTCGCCACGATGTCGTCACTCCATCTTTTGAGCGGTCTACCCTTTTTTCTTTTCTTGTCTCGTGGGTACCAATTCGTTACTGTCTGCGACCATCTACCATCGGTTACTCTTTGGATGTGGCCCGACCATTTCCATTTAAATGTTAATATCTGTTTCACTACGTCTCGAGCTTTGGTTTTCTTCCTTATTACTGAATTTCTGACTATCTTTTAATTTAATATTCATGTAACTTCTTTCTAATCCTCGTTGGCAGATTTTCAACTTTTGTAGATGTGACTGCTTTAAAAGCCAGGTTTGGCACGCATAAGTAAGAACCGGAGTGAGACAGCTGTTCATCGCTTTGGTCTTTAGTTTTGTGGGAATGGAGCCTTTGAAGATTTCTTTTAAAGCCCAGTACTTGTTCCATGTATTCTTTACTCTGCGATTTATTTCCTTTTCTGTACAGTATTTAAATGAGATAAGATGTCCTAGGTAGATATAGTCTTCAACATAACTTATAAGTTTCGATTGTATAATTATATTTCCTTTTAATGTATTTTTATTTTTATGTCTGAATTAGTTAGGTTTATAGTCTTTATTTATTTATACACACTGTGTCTACGTTTCATATCCAACTTTCCAGTCGCAGGTCTGCTGGAAGAAATTTCTTTAGAAATAAGCAGCACCTTTGTACTATTGTTTCTGTAATTGTTATTTTTTTTTTCTTGTGTTTTGTGTACATAAATAAATAAATAAATAAATAAATAAATAAATAAATAAATAAATAAATATATTTATTTGATCGCGGTTGGTCATCAGTTTAGTTTTTTCCATATTCATCTGTAACCCGACTATTTCACTTTCCTGGCTAAGTGACTCTATGATGAACTTAATGTTGTACGGATTATCTGACAGTAGGATTGTTTTCTTATAACTTTTTAATGGCTTTTTATTTTACTATTCTGTTTCCGCACAGACAAAATTAATAATGAGACAAAACGGTATTATGTTTAACTTTGGATGTACAATGTCAAACAGTGGAGTAATACCCTCCCGTAATTTACAAAATATCGACTATCATCATTCTCATGCCCTTATCCCAATTTATTTGGGGTCGGCGCAACATGGGACGTCGATGGTCGACGCAACGTCGGACAAAATATCGACTAGTGTAACCTTAAGTACATAACACTATGGTACATGAAGTTTAATTATATAATAGTTTTTATCTTGGGTCTCCCAAGTATCACCACAACAACCGGTACTCACTCAGGAATAATATAGCTTTCTACAGGTGAAAGCATTTTCAAAATCGGTTCTGTAGTTCCAGAGATTAACCTACAAACAAACTTAGAAACATTACCTCTTTATAATATTGGTGTAGATTGTTAAAATCATTCTTATTCCATTGACAACACACCAAACTGTCTTATGACAATACAATTGTATTTAAAATTCAAATTAGTGTGTATTTCCTTAGTGCAAATCCTGCAAAGCTGACTGAGTATTGTGAATGTCGATGTTGTATTGAAACTACAAATCACCCAACAGTGACCACTTGAAGCCTGCTGTCGGCACTGACAGCCCCAAGCAGTCAGTCTATGAAGCCTCTTATTAACCTTTCTGAGTCTTGGATACCGTAATAGAGAGAATTCTATTCTATTCTAATCGCTTCTTACTGTACTCGCGAATCTTTTTATTTCCAGGAACGAGAAGCCATACGTCGCTTAAAATATAATATGGTGAAGCGTCGATTGCCTTTTTTGGTATTCAATACGAATAAAATTGCAAATAAAATTAAATAAGATTTATTAATTAGCATATTCGATGTAGAAAAAGGTGACATAATTGAATGTCTATAGATGAATTGTTACACCAATATCTAAAGCCTACAGAAGACCTGTGGTATCGAGTGTGCTTGCCAGAGGGCGTTCGCGGCAGAATCAAGTTTCCGCTAGCCGCCACTATGCGATACATCAAGTGATAGCGTTCCGCTTTATAAATTCTTTTAACTTATAGTGCCGTGTTGATTTGTGTAATTTAAAGAATTGAATCGGCGGATTATTCAAGATTTGTTCAGCCAGCCGGCGACGATACCAGCTGCAACAGAAGGTCACTCTTCAAATCTGCCCGCGTCTGAGATATGTTTTTAGGAAGACACAAGATACGTGGGCTTTTTGCTGCAAAACATTACATTGGTGTTAGTGTTTCAGGGATGCCATCAATAGATATTTAATTTTCACATTTATTGTACCGCCATATTTGGTTGTTATTACAATCGACCCAAGTTTAGGTGTTGGTTATTAACACGCCTCACCAATATACTTGACATGTTGTGTATAAAACCTTTATTAGTTGACATAAATAGAGATGCTACGAGTATTTATCCGTTGGGTGTTAACATAAATGCGTCATATTATATCCCTTTTGCGATTATTCTAGTGGCAACAGGAAAGTAGTGAAACGAAATGTTATCAAAAATATTATGTGATGCTTTAATTTGCTAAGGATTGAGGAAACAGTGATTACAACTGCATTACGAAAATAGATTCGTTATAAGGAAACCTTAGTCAATTGAAATTATACAGCTGCAGCTAGCTAATTTGATTCCGCCAAGCCCGTTTCATCAACGGACCACAAGACGTACGGCGAAGTGCCACCGGTTCATGGTGGACATCCCATCCATACGCACAAAGCGTTTTAGAAAACATTCATTGTGCGTACAGTTAGGGAGTGGAATTCCCTACCGGAGTCTGTGTTTCCTGATAGCTACAACCTGGGAGTCTTTAAGTCAAGAGTGAATAGGTTACTTCTAGGCAAGCGTGCTCCATCTTCGACCACATCATCGCTTACCATCAGGTGAGATAGTGGTCAAACGCGTGCCTATCAACAATAAAAAAAAAAACTAGTTAGAAGGAAGTCGACCCTAACAATGTTCAGGAAAGGCTAGGAAGATGGTAATAGTGATGATTTGTAATGTTATTTAATAAAATGAATCCCTATTTTCCTTGGTCACGATATCACGGGTGAACGGATGGACCAATTTCGCAAACTTTTTTTTTGTAGTGTTTGTTATTGTCAGGAGAAGATTCTTATTGAAGAAAAAATTAAGAAAGTTGCGCGGAAAATTAGAAAATTCCAGAAAACTAGACGACTGTTTAAACTTCACGCGTTTGACAGTTCATAGCTAAGACAGGACAACGTCTGTTGGGTCAGCTAGTTTGTAATGAAAAAGCTATTTAAAAAAAAACAACAACACCCAGCCACACACTTTGAAAAAGGGACAGTGATTGGATTGTCATGTATTTTCATTGTTATTGACATGTCACGTGGTTAATCCTCAAGATTTTGAACTATGTGCAAACGCTTTGCTGAGAACGCCCTACCCCCTTAGCCAAAATACACTTCTGTAAACAGTAACGCTAACGCTTCGTGCAAAATGTGTTTTGCACGAAGCGTTAGCGTTAATGTTTACAGAAAAGCATTTTGTCTAAAGGCTCTGGTTAGACTGAAAGCCGACCTCAGCATAGAGGCAAGGCTACTAAGAACGTAATATGAATATGTGCTCATGTTCACAACACACGCCTGGTACTGCATATTGCGGACGGCCTTCTAATTTTTTTTTTTTTATATCCTTTTTATATTTGGTTCTTACTTAATAGGTGAGGTTTAGGTATGATTCAATAAAACATAGTTAAGTTTTTAAAAATAAAAGGCTTTTCATCACAAGATCTGAAAAAAATGAGGATTTTTTTTTAAATATCAATATAATCAGATCTTGAAGCAAATAATTAGTCAATCGTTACTTGCGAATAAACATTTTTGAAATTACACTCTAAAAAAAAAATTAACGATCAAAGAATACACAAGTTAAATTACTATCAGCATCATCATCAAAAAGATAAATTTTAAATGGGACTTAATCAAATCTCATTTAAAATTGTTTTTAATTTTTTGTAGAGAGGTTTAAGTAGTTACATATATTTCCAAAATATGCTTATCTAACTATAACTATATACAGGGTGTAAAAAGACACATCACAGAGCCGTTAACTACGCATACCGTATGTCTAAAAGTACTTTTGCGCAAATATTTTTTGCTGCGAAATGACGTTTATTATAATACTACTTTTTATTGCGCTCAATATAACGCAAACCCATGCAAGTGGAGTTAAACCCTGCCCCTTCGCTCTAAGTCACGTATGTAATTGTCAGATACGTTTGATATTCATTGCGTTTTTGTAACTTCAAATGCGTAATTTCGAAATTTAAAAAAAAAATCGAAAATTCAGGTAATGTTTGTTAGGAAAAAAGTTTAGTAATAACACTTGGAATTCATCTTCGTAAAGAAGTTAAATAAAAAATGCGATTTTGACCTTCATTATCTCCAGAACCAGTGGATTCCCAGGTATGGTCTGAAAAAAATAAAAATAAAATAATAGGTAGAATATGTGGCTTTCGGCTTCGGAAACTGTCTTTTTACACCCGTTATTTACTTAATCAAAAATATATATTTTTTTAAGTAATTAAAACTAAAAATAAACTAACTTAAATGGCGTCGAAAAGCTCCTGGGTATCGCTGTCGGCTGGTAATGTGCCTAAAAGACTGACAGCACTGCCACGTTGTATATAGCAATGCAGCTTATCCTCTGTCCAAGGAAAAAGCCAGCCCTTGGGTCACGCGAAGTGTCAACAAGTCGTACCCACAGATGTTTCTTTAAACAATTTGTGAGCACTCGGACCCCACGATCCGAGAGTTTAAACTTCAAATGGCTCAAAAATACAGGTTGTAAAAGACACATCACAAAGCAGTCAACTACGAATACTGTACATCTAAAGGATCTGGCGAATGCAAAGCTGCTCGAGAGCTACGCGCGTGCAGTTCAAGTTCGCGCGCCTTTCGCGCGCCGTTCCTGCACCGCCCGTGCGCCGCTCGCACCCCTGCTACGTACCGTGGTGCGTGAATGGCCCACGTAAAGCGCGCGCGAGGGCGCGACATGCAGGCGCTCAGAACTCGAGCTGCTCGCGCGCACTGTGCAAGCCTTGCGTGAATTGTGCCAAAGAGCCGCATCAAACAGTTGCAGTAACTGCACGCGGGCAGCGCACGAGCAGCTTGCGAGCGGGTCGCGACTGCGAGTGGCACATTCGCCACATCTGGTCACACCCTAACAAATTAGCTTTGAGAAAAAGTGATTTCCGGGAAACAACTTTTATTTTTAGGTATGAAAAAAAAAGCATTTTTTCTTTTCGCGTAATGTAACGCGAACCCAGGCAAGCGGAGTTAAAACCCGCCCGTTCGTTCTGAGCCGCGTAGGTCTATACTATTGTCGGATACGTTTGATATTCTTAACGATTTTGTAACTTCACATGTGTAATGTGTTTAAAAAAATCGAAAATTCAGGTAATTTTTGTTTGGAAAAAAGTTTAGTAATAACACTTGGAATTCATTTTGGTAAAAAGTAAAAAAAAATGCGATTTTGACCTTCAACATCTTCAGAACCAGTGGATTCCCAGGTATGGTCTAGTGGAAAAAATTATCCAAATAATGGGTGGGCTTTCAGCTTTGGCAACTGTCTTTTACACCCGTTATAATATTACCAGCAATGTCATATTTACTTAATTATGTACATAGAAATAACACACAACGAAAGAATATAATACTATATACGAAGAAAAATATATTTACTAAGAAACCTGCTACGTGTAGTCTGGTCGCATTGCCACGTTGAATGGTAATGCCCACGTCTTTGGCAAAAACTTCTGCATTCGTTTAGTTATGGTTTATTATTGCAATCTTTAATGCCACCGTATGATTCATAAACTTTAGGATTGATCTCTTCGTAGTTGTGCTGATCTATTGCCATAATCTCCTCGTCGCATTCCTTTCTAAAGAGCATATTGAGGTAGAAAGGTTCGGTGTTCTGAAAATCACAATTGATATTCAAAAGTCAGATTTTTAAATCAAATCAAAAGTCATTTATTCAAACTAGGCTGAGAGCCAGCACTTTTTGTACGTCAAAGTTCTACATAAACACTATAAAACCATAATATTGTCTGATAAACCTGTTTTACAAATTAAAAACTTTTTTACAAAAAATACAACCGACTTCCAAAAAAGAAAATACTTACACCAAAAAAATTAAAAATAACTTTAATTTCGGAAGTCGGTGTTTGTATTATTTCTTCGTTATTTGACACTGACTTCCGAAATTAAAGACATTTTCCGGTTGTATTTTTTGTAAAAAAGTTGTTTATTTTTCACTTTTTTAACCGACGAAAAAAAAGGAGGAGGTTCTCAATTCGACCGTATATATGTTTTTTTTTTTTTTTTTGTGTATGTTCAGCCCTCACTCCGTCATTTATGAACCGATTTTGATTATTCTTTTTTTGTTAGATAGGGTACACCTCAAGGGTAGTCCCATGTCAAGGAAGTCAGGATCTGACAGTGAAATCCTGATAAAATTGAGAGAAAACCTCGAAAATTGTGGGCACGTTTAGCGTTTCTGTATGTATGTTCAGCCCTCACTCCGTCATTTATGAACCGATTTTGATTTTTTTTTTTTTGTTAGATAGGGTGCTCAAGGGTGGTCCCGTATCAAGGAAATCAGGATTTGACCATGGAATTCGGATAAAATTGAGAGAAAACCTCGAAAATTGGGCACGAATATTGTTTCTGTTTACTTTTCATAACTTAATCAGGTATTTGCATTTAGGAACCATCACATCATGAAACTGAGCTGATGATGGAAACCATACCTTTCCTAAACAATAGAAGTCAGATATAAAAAACTGGTTTTAGTGACAAATACCACTTAATATGCTTTGACGAAAAGACGTCTTTACAATATTGGAGGTAACCTCAACTGGTCAATATCCTGGGAACTTCATGAAAGCATTGTTATATCATCAGCTCAGTGGCAAGAGGAATGATGAAGAATTAGAAATTAGCCTCAGAGTGTTAAAAGATGATGCGAGCCACAAAAAATCATAAAATAAAAAACTTTTTAACAAAAAAATTAACCGACGAAAAAGAACTAAAAAGCAAGAAATAAATAAACCTTTTACGTCTTGAGTAATGAGCTTATTTACCTACATAAAATATCAAATTTTATATAAACTAATTTTGAGTCGGCGCCAATTAATAAAATGATTAATTACCTACTTACAGCCTTCTTCATTTGTAAGTATTTATAAAATTTAGATATTTAATAATCAGATTGTTGTTTGGCGCCGACTCAAAATTAGTTTTTGTTGTTATACCTCAAAACTAAAACTAAATATGAAAGTTACGTCTGAACTCCAATAACATGGAACATGGAATTTGAACATACTCGTAATTGGAGGAAACCAAAACGTCATCTATGTATACATATTTTTTGTTTTTGTTGATTATTTCAAAAAGCGCTAAAGCAATTTAGATGAAATTATATGGGACCACCTCTGGAGTATACTCTTTTGGATAAAAATTTATGAAAATCGGTTCACAACTAACAGAGAAATCGGTGGACATACTCGTATCTAGGTTTTTTTTTTCATACAAGAAAAAACAAAACCTAGGTACATACAGTCGAACTTAGATCCTCCTTTTTGCGAAGTTGGTTAAAAATAGAACCGACTTCGACAAAAGTTATTTTGCATTTTTGTTTTTAATAGAAGTCAATTTAGTTTTTAATCGACTTCATTTGAATTTTTTTTTATTTTTTTGTTATGGTTCCACGTGGAATTCGCGTTAACCATACGTAGAAATAATTATGATCGCAGCGATCGCGAGTGGTTTGCTGTTAGTTATAAAAGACGAGTTATTTATTTATTTACAAAAAAAATACATTTAATTAACGAAAACCCAATGCCAGTCATGACTCAGTAGTTTTCGAGAAAATCGCAAACATACACACATTACATACAAATAACCTACTTTTTTGAAGTCGGTTAAAAACTTATGCATTTCTTTAAAAGTACCTTCTCAACATCAAGGGCAAGCATACATACAACCCCTCCCCCCCGCCCCCTCCGGGTTTATATGTATGCTTTTGCGGTTGCACAACGACATGCTCGCTTTGCTTGCTTGGTAGTGTGGATACAGACCTATCTTACCTTCTCCTTCAGAGAGGGTAGGATGGCGTGGTTTTGAGGGAGAGCGCTACAGTTCCTCAAGGCAAGACCAGTCTGTTTACTTCCCGTGGTTGCCACCCTGTTCTTGGTCTAATTCCCTAAGAATTAGACGTAACTAAAACCACCGGGCAATTTAATGCAGAGGTGGCGAGGTCATGTCCCTGAATGTCCATCAACTAACAGGAGCTGAGGGTGGATAGTAATGACCTCCCGCGTGTTTGTGCCGTGCGCGGGGAGCCGTACGGAGGGATGAAGGAATCGTGGTGGTTGAGTGGAGCAGGCTGCATACAACACGCTACTTTGGTCTGGATTTCCTCTTACACGGGTGGTCGTGGAGTAGCTTCCCACAATCAATCGGCTGAGGCATCCCATAAGCGGGCTATCATGCGAGGGCCGGGTTGATGGGGGGTGGGTAGCCGGTGCGTCGTGGAGTTTATTTATTTATTTACACTTCATGCAACTAAAGTACAAAGGCGGACTTAATGCCTTAGGCATTCTCTACCAGTCAACCAAGGGTGGTGGATAATATGGCAGGTACATAACAAAAAACAAACAAAGCAACACGAAGTAGAAATATAAAAAAAAAGTGTGACGGAATGAGTGGGATGTAAGTGTGAAGGAGTTGTGGGATGAGTTGCGGCATAGTCTCGTGCCGCGAACAGTCTCGTGATCCTCCGGCGTGTGCGGGCTCGTCAACTTCCCATCAAACTGGACCTGTACCGAAGGAGTAGCTCTGGCGTCACTCGTAGAGTGAGTGGCGTTTCCGACTTGAGAGCTCTGTGGCGGGTGGATTGCTCCGACGGTGAATTAGGAAAACAAGCCAAACCATGGATAAAGAGACCTTATTCACTACAAACATACAGGCTGTGTCCTCGGATGCGCCGACACTATCAACAAACACAAATACCAGGGCTGCATCTCTAGATGCGCCCAGAATAGCAAAACATGACTGACTGCGTCTAAGGATACGATGAGGATGGCAGCCGCCAGGAATGCGCCAATTCTGGCTGCGTCCAAGGTGATCCCAACCTCATCTGCGACCATGGATGCGCAACACTACACAACCATGTGCGCTAAGCCTAGGGCAGCGGTCGTTCAGGGCGACTCACAGGTGATGGCTTTTGTAGATGCACCAACCCAGGCTGTACGCTGAGGGAAACCCGGCGGGACTATCCGAAGCGGATGCATACCACATCTCAGTGTCGCAGGCAAGGCCTTGAGCAGCTTCTGTATATGGCGACTCAAGGTTGACTGCGGAAGTGGATGCGCCAATCACAGCTGCGTCAGCGGCTGCGGTCTCTGAGAGGGACCTCACAGAACTGACCGAAACTCCACCAGCGACCACACAAACCACTAACACGAACACAATAGGGATTGATCTGTCATCCCTGAGCCATGAATCACCAAAACCCGGAAACTACTGGCCAGTAGACTGCACGAAAACTGCGGGCGCCGTGGCAGTGTCGCTCACACCTTCAACACCAGCAGAACGTGACGCCACGACGAAGCGCAAGCGTAGCGCTAGACCTCGGAGACGCAAAAGACCGAATCTGACAACAAGCGAACCTACAAGGGCGCAGAAGCGCACGCGCCCTGAGGACACCGTCACACCGAGTGGGAAAAGCAAAAAGAGCAAGTCTGCTCGCTCCCGTGTGGTGGGCAGTCCTTAGAAGAGCAACGCGGAAGTGGTCGCGGCGTATAGGAACAACGAGCTGTGCGTCACCGTGATGACAGAGTCCTTCGAAGACTACATGCAAGAACTGGCGGCAGGCATCCACCTAAACATTGAGGACCAACTCTGATCTAACACCACGGTCCACTTTCAAGACAAGGCCCACTTCTCCGACGGGGTACTGAAGACGTGGTGTGGAGATGCCTTCACACAGGCCTGGCTCAAAGGGATCGTCAACACCATGCCGTCCCCAATACCAGGGACCAAATTAACAACATTGATCCCAAAGAAAGCACCATGCATGCTTGTAGTCCCCGACTGTACCAGGGGGACCGCGAGACTGCTCACACTGCTGGATGGGCAGAGCCCTAACTTGATGATCGATCGACACATGGACCCTGAGCACGAGAGGGTCAGACAGGAGCCCCAGAGCATTTGTCTGTTCTTCCGTGTGCCGGGAGTCTATCTTTTTTTCTTTTAATCTTTTTTTTTTATTGTTGATAGGCACGCGTTTGACCACTATCTCACCTGATGGTAAGCGATGATGTGGTCGAAGATGGAGCACGCTTGCCTAGAAGTAACCTTTTTACTCTTTACTTAAAGGAACAGGAGAGGCGCGTGTACTACCTCATTGGTAGCATTTACATCCGCTTCCTAAAAAACACATCTGACACTGGGGTGGTCGGCACGCCATCAACCTCATCGGCTCCCACTGCGCCCGGACCTTGGCTTGGTCCGCCGTTACCCTCGCGCTTCCCGCCGTCACTGGCGGTAGAAATGGAAATCGTGGTGGAGGCTGTGGGGAAGGTTTTTGCCACAGGCGTAGTGGAGGTTGATTTAACAACCGTACCAACGACCGAGCCAACAAATGGATCATCTATGGATCCACCCTCTCCGGGGCTCACCTCGGACAAGGACTTCCTTCCGGGGAAGGAGGAGAGTGAGGACGATGAAAGCAGCCTCTGCTCTTCTCCCTTGCGGGACAACTAAAATCCTGAATCCAACTGCAACGGCTAACTTGCGCAGAGTGCTGCACAACCAACAGAAGACCATAGCCCTCATCCAAGAGCCGTGTATCAGGAATGGCAGAATTTGTGAGTCAAACAGCATAGGAGGTAAGTTGATGCTAGACACCTCTGTAAACAACCCACGAACCAGCCTATTCGTGCCTAAACATGTACCTAATCGTTTAATTAACGAATTCTGTTCAAGAGACCTTACAGCAACTAGGATTTCAAGAACAGAACAGAATTTCCCGGACATTGTACTCGCCTCGGCCTACCTGCCGGGAGACGAGAACGTGCCTTTACCCGAGCTAGCATTGCTGGTGGAGTACTGTGAAAAAGAGAAACTGGAAATGATCATCGCAACAGACACCAACGCGCATCACACTCTTTGGTGTAATGTTAAAACCAACAACCGAGGTGAGAAAATGCTTGACTTTATTCTTAACAATAATCTAGTATTACTCAACAAAGGTTCAAAATCAAATTTTGTAAACGCACGATCTCAAACAGTGATAGACCTAACCTTAACAACTTTAAGTATCTCCAACTACATCCAGGACTGGCATGTGTCCAACGAATTATCATGCTCAGACCATAGATGGATTCGGTACACCTTAAACTCAAACCTACCCAAACCAAAGCCGAGAAGGGTACCTCGTAACACAGATCGTTCAAATTTCACCAGATTGGTCAAAGTAGGGTTAAGTATCTTAGCTCTCCATCCGGCCGAAATTACAACAACTTACTTAGATGATCACGTAAACAACATAAAATATCCTTATATCTAGTTAATAGCAATCTTACCCCCTCACGCTACCTAGGCAGGGAGTTAGACAGTCTTGATGGAGCCCAGAACTGGAAAGGCACCGACACAAACTTTAACTTTAACTCTGTTGAAGGTTTTTCAACAGTGCCATGAACACACGGTCGCCAGGGGATTGGGACCGCTACACAACAACGCGCAAAACATATAAAAACTAATACACCTAAGAAGTAAGAACGGCTGGAGACGTTTCTGCACCAACATTAAAAATAGTAACCAGGCAATGAGGGTCAAAACCTGTCTTGCAACAGGGACAGATCATTCAATAGGATGTCATAAAAAACCTGACAAATCTTACACAACGAATGACTCAGAACCGAGTGAACTACTTCCAAAAACCCACTTTCCAGGCTGCCAGATTGCAATCCATCAAAGCTGGGAGCCGTATGGTGAACGAGCTACGAGCAGTCTGGATTGGGATGTGGCTTGTGAAGTCGTTAAACGTGACCAAGATAAAGTAACATGGAGCGGAGACTCACTGGTCGAACATTTGGTTAAAGTCTTCCGTGCTTGACTTGCCCACCGCTCTATCCATATATTGACCTAGCAAGAGGTAAAAATAATTTTCATTCCAAAATCTGGTAGGGGCGACTACACACAGCCGAAATCATTCAGGCCCATCTCATTCTTCCGGAAGACTCTGGAGAGGCTCGGGGAAAAAACCATCAATAACCAAATCGCAGTTTTTAAACCCTTACACTCCAATCAACACGCCTACTGTGCAGGCAAATCAACCGAATCGACACTCCATAATGTAGTCTCACGCATAGGCAGTGTACTTAAAGTGAAAAACCCAATCCTGGGTGCCTTCATTAACATAGAAGGTGCTTTTGACAGAACTAACTTTGCCAGCATCAGACAGGCCTTGACCACGCACGGTGTTGCGCCAACCCTTATAGGATGGGTACACAATATGCTAAAAAACCGAGCTATCCAATTTACTGTAAACACCACTTCACGAGGCATTGTGAGCAGAGGCTGCCCGCAGGGTGGGGTGCTGTCACCACTCCTGTGGAATTTAGTCGTAAACGAGCTCATCATAGAGCTCAATGCTAACAGCCTGTTCTCGGTGGGTTACGCAGATGACATAACTATCTTAATTTCCGGGCATTTTGAAGGTGTCTTATGCGACCTCATGAGAAAAGCCTTCAGAATAATCGAGGGCTGGTGTGCTAAACACGAGCTATCGGTCAACCCCTAAAAAAAGAACTAATAATGTTTACCAACAAAAGAGTTCCAGGGAAATATAAACTACCAAAACTCTTCAACACCGAACTAACACTCAAATAAGAAGTCAAGTACTTAAGATCTTCATCATCATTCTTAATAGTAAACTGCTATGGAACAAGCATCTTGACTTCAAACTCAAAAAAAGCACCATTGTACTCTACCAATGCAAAAAAATGATAAGAAAGTATGGGGGCTCTCTTCTAAAATACCGCTGTGGCTCTACACAGCCGTTATCAGACCAATGCTGACCTACGGCTCTCTGGTGTGGTGATCGAGGACGGAACTCTTGACCACCATTACCAGGCTCCAGAGGCTGGCCTGTTCAGCTATCACTGGCTGCATGAGAACCACCCCAACAGCAGCAATGGTGATAGCCCGGAAATTAACTCCCCTTTACTTATTCATACAGCAGGATCAGGCTTTGCACCTAGGCATATGGGGCAAGAACCACACCAGGGCTCATGCATCATCTTGGACCGGGCGATTAAGTACCAATCACTTATCGCTGCCCCGTGTGACAGAATACCCAACCAATTAACCTTCAATAAAAACTATCGCATACAAACAGCAGAGGAAGTAAGAGACCAGTCAGATGTCGACGAAGTACGCATCTGCCCAGATGGCTCTGCGACGAAGTACGCAAAAACACGCACGGTTCTGGGGCTGGTATATACTCTCTAGACCTCAACATAAATTTTCACTTTCCACTAGACGAACACAGCTCGATTTTCCAGTGCGAGACCGTCGCCGTCGCCCTGATGCAGGCGGCAACGTCCGTTAAGCGTCTGGGGATACAAAACTATGGTATCAGATTTTTATCGGACAGTCTTCCAGTGCTCAGAACCTTAGAAAACAGATAGACTAACAACAAATTAATTCTAGAGTGTCACCTGGGACGAGCTTGCAAAAGGAGATCCCGAGATGGTAGTGCTGGGCCCGTACCCACTTCTTCCCCTGCCTTTCTCGCAACTCCGTACATGGATACGCCAAAGATCAACTGACCTCCACAACAACAGATGGCTACGGGCAACAGACTGTAGCAGTCAAAAATGACCATGCCGAGCCTGCACCCGTGACTAACCAAACGATTGCTTAGCCTCAATAAAAATAACCTCAAAATAATTATAAGGACAATCAAGGGCCATTGTCTCTTAAACAAACATCTTTTCAACCTAGGCATCACGGACAGCCCTCTATAAAGAAGATGTTTTGACACCGAAGAATGCTGCCCAACGGGCACAAATCTTCGGAACAGTGAGGTCGCTCCGCGAAGCCTGTGAATCTCCCAGGAAGCTTCTGTGCTTCTGGGCGGAGCAAGGCTGGCTATTTTAGCCAGAATCCCCACGCACAATAGACCAAATGCGAGTCTAAGTGCGGACAAGGGAGTTCCCTTACTACTACTACTACCCAACATCAACACAAAATTTTCTACAAGTAATGTTACCTCGCCCACCAGAACTAAGCCACTTACTCGAAACTTTATAGGTACCTATTATAAGAATACAGCAAAAACTTACTGCGTTCGTCGGAAGCTGGGGTGGACTGCGTCGGATCAAGCAACGTTTCCAAATAACCATAATAACCAGCACGATGAACAACGTTCCAAATAATGAAGAAATTATGGCGATAATAATCAATGTTGTAGTAGCTGACTCTGAAATCACATAAATTGTATATTAGGTATCTTATTCTATTCTTATATTCATTTCTATCGGAGGTGGTTATTTTTGGGGTTCCGAAAGTCCGAACGTAAAACGGAACCCTTATAGGTTCACTCGTGTGTCTGTATGTCTGTCTGTCCGTCTGTCACAGCCAATTCTTGCTCCGAAGATACCGTCGCTCACGGGGAATAAAATGATAACTGCCATTATCTTAGTGATAGTGTTATGACATTTTTGGGATCTGTGGTTGGTAGTACATTTGCTCAATTTTTTCGTAATTTTTATACAAAAGTTACAGTTTTTACAATAATTTTCAAAGATTAAACGCAGGCCTTAAATTACGATAGTAAAGTGTTAATATAATATTATTGAAATGTATTACTACTTGTCAGTATGACAAACAGTCATAGAATTACGTCCTCGTAAGAAATATTCCACCGATTCCGAACCAGTCGCTTCGTCTAAAGATGTGTTAGTAAAACGACTTTAATGGTTTTGAACAGTAAGACATATTGTCATCCTCTTCCCTCACTTAAGGATCAAATACACCTTCCAATTTCAAGGGACCCAATTTAGGAACAAGCTAACTAAGAAGTAAGAAGCTAGCGATTGCACTATCCTAAATGGGACTCCTAAATCGGAATCCAAAATTGGCAGTGTTGCCAATTCTTACAAATTCAAGCTCCTAGACAGAATATCAAAAGTCGCTAGAAAGTTTTTAGAACCGATTCTATCAGGAGCGGACCAAAAAAAGAAAAAGAGCGAACTCAGTTTTTTTTTCTGGGAAAAGGACCTTGGGAAATTAAATTAAATTTTATACATATATAAAAATACTAATAGCCCATTTGTAGCAACAAACAAAGTCGCTAAATTGGCAACCCTTAGCTCTAAATCGGAGTGATGCGATTACACTATCCTAAATCATACACAATTTAGGAAGTCGCTTACCATCAGATGAGATGGTGGTCAAACGCGTGACTGTCAACAATAAAAATTTAAAAAAAAGTCAAGTCGAGACTTCCTAATCTGACCAAATCGGACACTAACTGCTCTAACTGCTATTACGCCTTCCTGTTTCCTAAATTGGGTCCCTTGAAATCGGAAGGTGTAATTGAGCCTTTAGTGCACGGCGCGGGTGCCGTAACGCACGCGATCGTGCCTGTTCGTAGTCGAGCGCCGCACCGCGCTGGGGTTGTCGTGTCCAGTGTTTGTCAAAATTTATTTTGGATGAAAAAGACTTGTTTTTACTAGAAAATTCTTTCTTTATATGGCGAATGCCACACGTGAAAATGAAATTAATAAAATTAATTTAACCAGATAAAATAAAAGAGAATTTCACACTGTTTGAAAAATTTTAAATTTTGTTTTTTTTTAGTATTGCAACATCTTGTTGAATCTACAGAAAGATTTAATTTGACCTGATAGGGATGATTCCAGGTTAAGAAATAATACTTCTATTTAGTCCGTAAGTCAGATTATCAATAAATATTGGACACGTAGTTTTCGCTTTAAGGGGCCTTTTACAGTCCACTAGCGCCGCCAATCGAAAAAATGTCATAACTCGTAAATAGAATCAAAAATACATAAAAAACTTTTTTACAAAAAAATAGAACCGACTTCCAAAAAAAGTGCAAATAACTTTAATTTCTTAAGTCGGTGTTCCTGTTTTGTGTCTTCGTTTTTTGACACCGACTTCCGAAATTAAAGTTATTTGCACTTTTTTTGGAAGTCGGTTCTATTTTTTTGTAAAAAAGTTTTTTATTTTTCACTTTTTAGTTGTGGTTCCCCATTAAACTGTGTTAACAATTCATAGACATACGATAGCAGCAATCGCGGTTGATTTGCTGTCAATTTTTGAAGAGTTCCGTTGTCTGTCTCCGAAACCCATCATCAGATCTTTTTGAAATTTAATTGGGACCATTTCAGAATAAACCCCTTTCGAAAAAAAAAAGAATTTTGCAAATCCGTCAATATATGACGAAGTTATGCCCGAACATACAAAAAAAAAAAAAAAAATACAAACATCCGAATTGATAACCTCCTCCTTTTTCGAAGTCGGTTAAAAATGTGGTCTATTATTAGTGTAGAAAAGGCAATAACGTAATTTTATAACACAGTCAACACTTGAAATATAGCTGTTTAGCTAAATCGTGCATTTGTAACAAAAACGGCCGTTTATGTTTTGAATGCACGATTTAGCTAAACAGCTATATTTCAAGTGTTGATAAGGTGTTATACAATTACGTTATTGCCTTTTCCTCACTAATAGTAGAACATATTTTGTATTTTTGATTCTATTTACGAGTTATGACATTTTTTCGATTGGCGGCGCTAGTGGACTGTAAGAGGCCTCTTAACAAAATATGATAAAAAAGATTAAAAAAAAAAAACTAATAAAACGCATCAAAATCCACGAGTAGGGCCGTCACGTTTGAGTAAAAAGTGGTATAATTTTAACTCAAGTGTGACGTCATGCAAAATTTTAATGCACTGTATCGTCATAATTTCGTCATTTGATTACGTGACTAAAGAAAAATACGTGTCCAATATTTTTTGGTAATCTAACTGACAGACTAATCAGATTTTTGTTAGTCATCAACACAATTCTTTTCATTCTTGGTGTCGGCACAACATGTCATTTCTTCCATACTTCTCTGTTAGTCGTCATCTCTGTAGTCACCCTCTTTTTACCCATATCTGATTTTACACAGATCATCCATCGTTTTTTTGGCCTTCCTCTACTCTTGTAGCCATCCACATCCATACACAAGACTTTCCTCCCGACATTTTCTTCGGGCGCGGTAGCTCTGTTTCGATTTATCCACAACCACTGGGCAGAATATTATAGCATCTGGTATTATTTAAATAAGAATTTTGCAAAATTTAACAACGCCTATCCTATTAATTTTAAATATTTTTCTACCGTCACGAGTTAACTCATTGTAACACGCGTTTACGTTGAGTATACAGTCACCGTTACCGTGCGTCATATTGCAACTATAGCATGCATTTAGCGGAAATCAGAGATAATTATTTTTCTTTGCATTAAATTCAGTCTTGTATTAGCCACCGTCCAGCTCTTTATTGTCATAAATAAATATTTTTTTTACTAAATTCCCGACTGCCGAAACATAACTGGCGCAGTCGGTAGGATCGCGATGTACTAAGATCGAATCACACTCTTCATCTTAAGAGTGACGGTTTTCAAATCGTTCCTTCGTGATCTACAAAGAACCTATCGCGCGGTTGGACACCTCTACGGTCATCGGGATAAATCTCCGGAGAATTGGAGGAAGCTGCGGTGACCGAGACTCGACTCGATAGGAGATGCAGTGGCTGCTTTGGTAAGTGCTCTTATTTAACAAGTGTTCTTGCTCGATTTCCTGCCTCGTCTTAATTCGTGTATTTTATGTTAATTTATGTGTCTGTCTATAAGCTAATATCGCAGTACGCAACAACAAAATTATAATAAGTAGCGTTAAGTATCCCACGAGCAAATTCCATCTGTTTAATTTGACACCTGTAATGTTTTGCGTCAAGCGCCACTAGACAGGCAAGCTACAGAAAAACAATGTCGCTCAGGGATTATGATGCCAACTATAAACCGTATAAACTAATTGCAGATTTAATGCCAAGATATGATGGTAATCCTAAATTATCAATCATTATATTAGGGAAGAAGAAAACTTATTACAAATAACTGCCGAGGCAGACCGCTCGCACCCAGCATTCATCTGCTTAATTGAAAGTAGGCTCAGTGGTACAGACATAGACGCAATAGCGTAAGAAGGCTACTTAAACGCATGGCTATCAATTAAGATCACTTGAATTAGGCCTTGGTGAACCACGAAACGAAATACAAGTGATGCACTAGCTAAACGTGAGTGCGTAAGTCTAAGACAGAGGACGCTGAAAGCTTCGGCAAACGCCTCCGTGAGCTGTTGGATACTCTGTTTTCCGTAGGAGAGCATGGCATGGAGGTATGCGGGACAGGATGTAAAGTCCCACAAACCTCCATTGAAAAGAGAGGATCCTCCGACCAGACGGGTGTTGTGACTGGTCCGGGCAACTGCCTTCGTTTGTAGCGTCATAGATGTCGAAATTGTATTACGAAAAGATGGTTATTGAACAGTATATAAACCAGTTAGACTTCGGGTGTTCGGATCGCCCAACCAGACACCTTCGAAGAAGCCATCATAGCGGCTAGACAAGAAGAGGCTAGGCTTTCATATAATAGAACTAATTACATTAATAATAATCCCTCAACGCTACAAGCAAAGCCAAAGGAGTTATCTAAACAACCAGGCAATAATAATCCCATCCGTAATACAGCAAACCCATTTGTGCCTGGCTTTATTATTTCCTCTCAAAACTTTGTACCTCAACAAAATAACATGGCCCCCGAACAGCGTCAACAATAGGTACAATCCATATTGCCCTTGAAGACCAAACGAGCATCAGGTAACTCTGGACCAAATGGTTCATGTAATTTTAGGAATCAACCTAACATTCCAAAACCACCAGTTCTCACGCCAGTATCATCGGACGTCACAATGCGTACGGCAGATAAGCCAGAAAAATCACAGTTCGCTCAGGAGTTGTTCTACATTCCGATTCAGATGGCTGCTCAAGACCAACTGGGACCCAGTGATATGGTGCTCGATAACAATGTCACAGACGGTAACGGCATATCGCTAGAGCCGAATGTGACTAAGGAAAAACAAGAGGCAGGTTGTGCCCAGGATTTTACCTTGGACACCAACCAAGACAGCTAAACCTAGTCGCAATAAATTTCCAAAGCAAGAAATACTTATCGTACATAATACTGCCAGAGTTTGACGGTAAGTTTCTATTAGATACAGTTGCCAGTCATTCAACTATAGCAACTGACGTAGTTGCAGGCACCATATTTGAGTACTGTGTAGAAACAGAAACTTTTCAAATTAATACGCCACACAGTTCATGACAAGGTAGTTTACCTCCCTTTACCTCCCACGTTTAATAACGATAAATACATAAGTTTCTAATATTTGACTTCGGCCCTAAACATAAAGTCAAAATTTTACGTACGTCTACAGCAGAAATACCAATACACTTTAGTTCTCCACCCCAAAAGATAAGTATCGAACCTAGATTTTTTTTTTATTTGGGGCAAGCCCGCCACACTATTCCCAAACCACTGTAACTTCTGTAAGCCAGAATCAACAGTGGCGACCACCAGAAAAAACGCCGAGGCAATGAAGTTGGACCTCAGAGAAACGATTAAACTGTCTTGGGTCCCGCAACGAAATTAATGAGAAAAGACAGCGGAGGAGTAAGAAAAACATAATTTCCACTTCCCTCCTAATCAAGCGGGAGACAGAACAAAACTAGGCCATTAGGCACAAAGGGGGTTTTTACAACTGGGGTAAGCCCAGTTGCCAAGCACCACTGGTTAAAAACACTAATATTAATGGGTCCTAAAATTGTGAGCTGTTACACTTGATTCCAATAATAGGTATGGCAAAAACGCTTGAACGCACGAAAATTCGTTCTAGTTTCCACAAGGTCCGTGTAATAGACAACTCCAGACGTAGGCTGAATACTATCCAACATAATATTGCGCTCAGCCTGCCAAAGAGTACACTCTCACAGGATATGATGTGCGGATTGTTCGTATTCGCAATCAGGAGTAGAACATTGACATAAAGGTGAGGCAACAAGCTTGAAGGAAATTAATTTAGTCTTAAAGTTGCCATGACCTGTGAGAAATTGGGCAACACAGTGATCCACCTCCAGCCATGTCCTATCCAGCCGTTCGCGAACCGATGGGAAGAACTGGTGGAGGTGTCTGCTTTTCATGGAACTTTCCCACCTACATTGCCATTCCGATAAAAGGTCCTCTCAAACTTCAGTTTGAGGTTTAAGTAATCTAGAAATCTTGGCCCGATCACGTTGAGGTAACAAGTCTGGGTCCGTAGTCTTTCGTGCAGAACAGTACATTGCAGCACGTCGCTGCACCTCAAGATCGACTGGAAGTACACCTGCAAGTACCGGTAAGGCTTCAGTGCTAACCGTCCTGTACGCTTTACATAGGAAAATCAAAGCTAATCGTTGACTTTGTAGCAATTTACGTCGTACCACCCCAATGGTGGCTCTATCAGCCCAAACAGGTGCCCCGTAGCACATACAACCCAGGTAAGTAGCCCCATAGATTGTTTTTAACGTTAGGAATGATAGGCCCCAAGTAGCCTTGGAAATCCTCGTCAACGCATAGAAGTTCTTTTTAGCTTTTTCCCCTACTGTTTTTACATGCTCAATAAATGGAAAGTTATTTTCTAATACCATACCGAGGTAGCATACAGACTGTTTTTTTTTAACGGGAACGTTATTAAACCTTATACTAGACCAAGACTTAAGGTTACCTTTCAACATAAGTTGATAGGTTTTATGCGGTGCGAAGGTAAGACGGTTCCGATCACCCCACTGAGATATTAAACGAAGGGAAGTCTCAGCCAAACTCTCAAGGCCAGCCCGAGTACTTGACTGAATGATCAGCAGCCCATCGTCCGCATACCCGGTTAATGAGCAATCGTAAGGAAGCGGAATCGCGAGAAAATTATCGTACCCCAAATTCCATACGTACGGGCCTATCACTAAGCCCTGAGGACATCCCATGGTTAGAGATTTCGTCACAGAATGATGTCCAAGTTTGAGTTTCGCGGAACCATTAAAAAAGTACGAGTGAACCAGAGAATAAATATTTTTGTAGCAACCACGGGTTTTCAATTTTAGTAGTAGCATTGGCCACCATGCATTATCAAAAGCCCCAGAAATATCTAGAAAAAGCCCGATAACGTATTTATGTTCGGAAAGATTAACAATTTTACGGACAGAGAGTGTTCCATCGACGGTAGATTTTCCAACAGTAACACCGAATTGGTTATTATGAAATTTAGGTCCGTTCGGTAGCAAGCGCGGAACGATTAGTCGCTCTAAGAGCTTACCCAAAGATGGAAGTAGTGTAATGGGCCGATACGACTTAGGGTCGTCAGGTAGGCTTGTCACTATTCTTCGGAATCTAAAAATTCGGAATCGAACCTAGATGCGAAAAGATAGTCAAAGTAAAAATCAATTATTTAGATGGACAATACCTTCACGACGATTTAATCTGATTAAACGGTTTAATGTCCCCAGCAGCTATAGTTAAAGTTACAAACGGTTCTTTTAAAACATCAGTAGCTAATCATAGTGATCAAAAGAAGTGTATCCCGGTAAACCCGTCAATTGAATTAGAGAAATTTTCCAAGGCCATTAAAAATTATAGTCACAACATTAGTACCATACAGGTTCAAACTAACATTAACCAAATATTAAACGAAAACCTTCAGAAAATCCGTACAGATCATATGAACGAAGAAGAAAGGCGCGAATAATTCGGTTATGTTATCAGTATAGGCACTAAACTTGTACTATGCAGAAGATATATGACTCACTTTTACACACGCTGTTAAACACGAGCTCAGATTAAGCGATAATACTCCAGTTTCTGTAAGTAGTTACAGACAAGCTCCTCAACAACGCGAAGAAATCCGTAGACAAGTAAATAAGCTCCTTCAGCAAGGTATCGTGCGAGAGAGCATATCTCCTTGGTCGTGCCCCGTGCATATCGTACCCAAAAAGCCTGATTCCCCCGGCAACGTCAAATGGAGACTTGTAATTGATTACTGACGACTCAACGATCGTATCATTGAAGATTAATTACCCTTTACCAAACATACATGACATACTAGATCAATTAGGACGAGCGCAATACTTCACAACCCTAGACCTTGCTAGCGGTTTTCACCAAATGGAAATGCGCCCTAATGATGTCGAAAAAACTGCATTTACCACTAAACGGGGACACTATGAGTTCCTTAGAATGCCCTTTGGGCTTAAAAATGCACCAAGTACGTTTTAAAGACTAATGGATCATATACCATAGATACTGTTTACACCTACTTAGATGACGTAATAATAATATCTACGTCATTGCAGCAGCACATAGAAACCAGCAGCAGCAGCACATGCGCAGGGTATGCGTCAGCCCCAACAGCATCTTGGAAACTATAGCGGACAGGTGGGATAGCCCCATACGTAATATAATAAAAAAAACTGGTAGTTATAAGTACTTACACTAGATTTTAAGTTGTGTGTAATGTTATACTAACAAATTATGGACTTTGTCTGAAATATTAGATTTTTTTTTAAACGTTTTCTCAGTGTTAGGTTTACCGAATAAAACAACCACAGATTCAAATACTAAATTCGACAACGATGATATTAAAGAAATATGCGGACTACATGACATCCAAATACACTTTAAAACTCCCTATAACCCTAATTCTAACTCCCCTATTGAACGTTTGCACTCTTCCCTAAAACATCGTGAGGAAACCGGCATGTTCTAGAGCAAAAAAATTCGATGGCATGTGACATCCACCAACCCGCATTGGGCCCTTGTGGTGGATTACGACCCCCACCCTCTCACAGAGAGAAGGTCTGTACCCCAGCAGTAGGGACATTAAAAGGCTGATGATGACTCTACTCTAGCTGAAATAATTAGGATACAAAGAATGACTAACAAAGATGACCCTATACAGCTAATCATGAAGTACTCTATCATAGCATACAATATTGCTGTCCATTCGACAGATTATAAACCTCATGAGTTAATATTCGGACACACAGCATCCAGAAACCCATTAGAGTTATACCACTCAAAATAATTTTAACAGGACGATGTTATTAAGCATCGTGCCAATGTAGAGGCAGTTTAAGAGTGCATCGCTGCACACTTGTCCGAAAAACAAGGAACTGGTGATTGCTAAGCGTAACCAAGAAGCAGAAGAAATGAAATTTAAGGTAGGATAAACAGGTAGCTAAGACAGCACGCAGTGACAAAATGAAGCCAGTCTTCAAAGGACCATACAAGATTATACACCATCACACAAATAACGTGGCTGAAGTAATAGGTAACCATCCAAATTCTAAGTCCATTAGGGTTCACTTCAAGTTACTACGGAAGCCTTATCTTGTTGCAGAACCTTCATCGCAGGAGCCGTTATGCTCAGCACAACAGTAACCGTAACCATTACCCATGTAGGTAATGACAATGGTATCCTCCTTCAAAAACAAGGTTAACTCCTTAAGCAAGACAACTACTTTAGCCTTGCTTGCGTTTATAACATTACCAATCTGCACTTTACATTTATCCAATTAATATCCCATATGCAAGCACCAAAAACGCTGAGAATACAGCATCTGGAGATTTACATAAAACGTATAGGAATCAAATAGAATATAGCCTTAGTATTATAGGTAAGCAAATTAAGTTTTTAACGCTGCAAGTTAGAAAGCGACGCGATCTTATAGATGGATTAGGTACTGTCGTTAAATCTATCACAGGTAATATCCATGAAGATGTAGCTTAGTTCGAAGAAGAAATCTTAAACATTAAAAACAGAGTTAAAAACATTCAAGATTCACAAAGGAAATCCTTAGTATTAAACAAAAACCAGAAACATTTGGCTAGTTTATTACAAATGATTACTAATAATTCCAACGACTTATCTTTTAGATAGGTTAATGTTATTAGAAGATTGTTGCTCAAATGGGCATCATGAATCCTAGTATCTAATAGTCCTCAGAATCTAATAGAAGAATTAAGGAACTTAGAAAATATGTTTGTCGGCGAGTACAACAATTTAGAAATAAGATAGTCAATTGATTTCATTGTACGGGGGCAGACTTACGCCGTGACGTCATAAGTCACGTGAGTGGAATCGTTGGGGGAGCCGACGGTTACGTGTTCAGTCCAGACAAAAGCTAGAGGACATTCTTTTGGAAGCCATCGAGTAGTTCGGACCCTCCCAACGGGACCGCTGGTTCACTCTGCTCAGTATACCTCTGTAAGTCAGTCATTGTAATTATAACTACTGTAAAATAAAAGTGATTGTGTGAAGTGTAAACTGTGTTTGGAAACCTACACTATGAACCGTCTACCAGAAAACCCTACTGATGATAGCTGTGCCGCTAACTTATCGCACTCGCCGTTATGTTTTTGTTTAAATCAGTAGCTAGTATTAGCATTAGTAACATATACAGGATAGAGAAATCAATTAAAGTTAAAGCTTACAGTACAGAACACTCGGTTAATTTTATCCTCGGAATCTCCTCAATTACCCAAAAAATCTAAGACCTTATCCACCTCTATTCAATCCCAAATAAAAACAACCTTACTGTTATCTCTAAATCCAAATACCTTGCACTTGGTAACGATGAGTACGCTTACCTGGAAGAAGATTGTCAGCTACTGACCGAAAACACCTAGCTCCACAAGCTCCTCGACACCAGAAGAATCGAAGATACAGATGACTGCATACTATCACTCGTTGAGCATCACCCAGCAAATTGTGTTCATGCTAAGATGAACTTAAGAAGAGGAAAAGTTCAGAAGATCGGAGATAACAACTGGCTGCTTGTCCTCAGAGAAAATGACATCACCAAAACAAATGCAACACCAAAACAGGCTACAAGAAGCTATCTGGATTCATCTCATTACACTAACAAAAGACTGCCAGATGTACTAATGAAGACAGAAATGCATGGAGAGTTCCAAACCAAAATCGTTTGTACAGGGTTTCATCGCCTTAATAATACGTCTTGAACGACATAGATGGCGCTAGTATAGTAGTTGGATTGGAAAATATACATCTCTCGTTAAAGAACATTATCTTGTTTTTTGCTAGTTACAATATTACTTAATTTTAACACAAATTCTCCTACGACATTACAAACCTTATAAAGCAAAGCTCGTAATAACTAGGATCCGAACTCGGTGGCATAAAATTTACCGATACCATAGCCACTGGACTATTGCGTCATTACGCAATGAGTTGAAATTATCCTACTCTTTATTATATCGAAGTTGTTTAGCGACTTTAACCTGTATCATAAATCTCAAAAGAATTGAGGGTAGTTTAATATTGACTGTATAAAAATTAAATCTTTTTGTTCAATCATAACGTTCTTTACTATCTTTGAGTGAGTTCAGTTACGATTGCATTTAACAATTTTTTAATATTTATCTTTACCATGAGTTCGCGTTCTAATATTGATATGGCTACGAGGGCCCAAATAATAGCATTGCATAATCAAGGCCTAAATTATTCTGAAATTTCGAGAGAAACTGGCATAAACGTAAGTAATGTTTTAAAATCACTGTTCGTTATTTATTTTATTATCCATGGTTATCGATACACGAAAATAATAAATAATATATTTCCCTTATAGGTAAAGACTGTCACTTTATGGATAAAGCGGTTTCAAGAATAGGGTTCGTTGGAACACCGCAGTAGATCTGGCAGAAGACGCCATATTGACTCAGACCAGCGTCAACTTATGGTGCAAGGTTATGAGGAAAATGGCTTTACACCAACAAGATATTACGCAGAGTTGTTTGATACATCTTTGCGGACGGTGTATCGTGCTCTTCATAGTGAAGGTCTGCATTATCGTCGACATGCTATTAAGCCATTGTTAACCGAAGCTAATAAAAGAGCACGATTGGAGTTCGCTTTGAAATACAGACATTTCGACTGGAGCAACGTTATCTTCAGTGATGAAAAGACTTTCAAGTCTAGCCAGCACGGGCGAGTTAGGTTGTGGCGTAGGAATAATACGCGTTATGATAGTGATCACGTTGTGCCTAACTCTGAATCCGGTCGTATAACAGTGAACATTTGGGGATGGATGACAGCTGCAGGACCAGGAGAACTTACTGTAATACCCAGTCGTGCAAACAGTGTTAACTACTTAGATGTGCTGAATGACGTCATGTTGCCCACTGTGCGGAATGTTTTTCCTGTAGAAGACATGCCAGTAATAAAGTTCGTGCAGGACAATTGTCCTATACACCGTTCCATAATTGTGCAAGAGTGGTTTAGCCAGCAATCGGACATACGAATTATTCCTTGGCCTGCGAGATCGCCAGATTTAAACCCCATTGAAAATTTATGGGGCGTTATGGTTCAAAAGTGGGACAATAGGAACGAAAGGACTAAGGAAGCACTGAGTACTCACTGCATGGAGGTATGGGATTCTATACGGGGTCACAATTTATGTGAAAAATTAATAGACTCCATGGGTTCGCGGTTGCAAGCTGTAATCGATCAAAATGGCGGATACACGAAATATTAAAGAATATAAAGTGTTGACTATTGAATTGAGTAATAATGATTGAGTAAAAATGAAAAGACCGGGGTAGCTATAATTTATATGATAAATTACAGCAATCAAACTTGGTGTAAGTTGGATAAATTTATACATTACTTTATAACAACAAAATGTTATTACACTAATGATTTTGATTTCTTATATAATATAAGAAATTAAAATAAAAACAATATAAATATAGATTCCTTTCCAACATAATAAATTATTTATTTATTATTATAAACAACTCGGTCCCAAAATGACAGCTATAACCCGGTCTTACAATTGTTATTGATTTTAGGTTTAGCTTCAATTTCTTCCTCCTTCTGGAACGAATACTTAAGCTATGAACCTTAGTCATAACATAATGCATAAATCAATCATTATAGTCAATACCACTAAACATAATTATGCAAAACGTAAAATTTTTATAATTTATGAGTAGGTAAAATATTTACAGAACTAAGGTTGCATATATAGTGAAAGTTATTATAACATAATGTAAATAAAACTAAATAATAGAAGAATAGCACAACACAGTTTTGATTCAGAATACTTATAATATCTATTATACAGTTTTACTTTGTTAAGGTCTTCTATTTTGTAATAGAGTTATTCAGTTATAAATTTTACTTGTATTTCTCCTTAACAAGTGAATTAAATCATTGTTAATTGGATGTAAAACTGCTAGGTTAGGTTATACATTCTATAAGAAAGAAAGACATAAATTGTATTCTTCTTTGAGAATTAAATGTCTTAAACTATAATCAATAAAATAGTTTCATTTCTTATCCTTTACGAGAATTAAACTTAGTAAATCTTAAGCTGTAAGAAAAATATATCTAAATCTTCTACATAAATGTTTTTTACTAATAATACTAATACTTACCACCAATTATGAAAGTAATTTATATAATATATATTTATATAATGTTATATATAGTAGTATATGTATACTTGTATATTATCCCTATATTCATTTATATATCTTATACCTCATATTTTTTATATTATTTATAACAAAAAATAAAATAAAAACGTTTAAAAATACAAAAAATAGAATATAAATTATATATTATAATAATTAAATTAAAAAAAAGTCGACAGAGAGCTGGGTTGCGAACCGGTGCCCTGTTGAACGATCTATGTTATTCTGCCATGCTTATCCACCTGAGCTACTGATTATTTATTCTAGAACGTGAAAATAAGAGCTACTTTGTGAATGTAGGGATTTTTATTATTTATGATCGACGCCATCTGTAGTCGAATTAACCGATATACCAATTGGCTTATTTAGTTTGGTTTAGATGGCGCTGTATTAAGTACTCGGAAATAAGAAAATATAGTAATTTTTGTTTATTTGAATATAAATATATTATTATTACTTAGTAATTATTTTAGGTATTAAAAACCTTATTATCTGCCTCTGCATAATAAGGTTTATAAGCTTTGCAGTGTTATTTTCATGATTGAACAGCGCCATCTAGTCGTCTCATGAAAGTCATGATACGTAATGCAAAACCTCACAGTCAAAAGTCGACCTTAGGCTCTCCATGCACCTTTTTCATCAATAGTACGTCATGAACAAGACACTGCGATCTCACACTGACACGGTCGTCATCAACGCGGTCATACCGTTACCGGAGCAGCATCAACTCTCAGAACAAGCAATACAATACGTAGTCCAATTAGAAGACATCTCACTAGACAGCATCCATGAACTACTCAATAGGGCAGGCGACATCTTCGTGCCAGAAGAAGATAATTGGCCAATCATAGCAGCTACACCCAGCTGGAACACAAATTATCTTATATATCCTACTGGTCGTTGCAGCATCCTGGAAAGGAGTTAACTCATCGTAATACGCCTTTACGCTGAGTATACAGTCATTATCACTATGCGTCGTATTGCAACTATGCATTTAGAGGAAATCAGAGATAATTATTTTTAGTACGTAGTAGTTTCAGTCTTGTACTAGCCAGCAGCTCAATATCCTGTATTTTTATAATTAAATTAATATTGTTATAAATAAATATTTTTTTTTACTAAATTCCCGACCGTCGAAACATAACTCACGTCATAAAGAATACTGTAAGGATTTATTACGGAAACTTCCTTTATGCTTGTTGTAGAAGATGCGCTCTCCTCTATTTACCCAGGCTTCGAAGTCCGGCAGAACGACTTCTACAATGAGCTAGCGCGAGAATTGCAGCTGCTGTAGCCGCTCGCGCCACCGCTCAAGCGCGTGGCGGCGTTCTTGCCACCTCAGCCTTAATGCAGCAATACCCGACACGCTGTTACCATTTTGGCGTATGTCGCGAATACGGTTATAGACCCTCGTGTCCATATTAATCTGCCAGGATGTCTAGTGGTGGAAAGCGTACTAGGAGAGTTGCCGCCAGAAAGGATAGATTGTAGGCATCGGTAGAAGTAACATATCTAGGTTCAAAATATTTTTGATATCGATTTAACTACTTCACACTTCTGAGAAAAAAGCACCCTAAAAAGCCTTGTTCAATCAGCGATATTGTAGATTTCTATCAATGAACGATTTCTCGTCATCGAACAGCGTAATCTCTTGAAGTACTGATCTACTTCAAGAGATTACGCTGTTATAAAGATACAATGCAAATAAACAATTTAACAACAAAACATCGATCCAAAAACGTACCGACTGGTTTATCCTTAATACTGATCTTCACAGCGAACTCCTCCCGCCCCAGACCATTGTCGACGCGCAGGTAGTAGGTCCTGTCCACGTCCTCCTTGGAGATGCGAGCCACGATCAGCGTGATATTGTAGTAGCCGTTACCCTGGGGATGGGTAGGAAACAAATTGAATATGGAGAAGGGCGACGGAGTTGTGTTTAAGTTATATTTTAAGACGTAAACTTTAGTAGCGGTGATCTCTCCAACTATTGAGTTAAATGATAAAGATACTTAGAAACATCATAATCTTTTTAATTAAAGGATCCAACCCAAGAGTAATTTGCAAAGTGTCACATGGAGATAGTAGTTCTAAATGTGCTGTTCAATCAATCGTGAATTAAAAGGCTATGAGCGGGTAGAACCTGGATGCGGCTGGCACGGGAACGTGGAGATTTGCACAAGAAAAGAGATGCCTGATCTCAGCAGTGGTCAACTCAGGCTGTGGATGATGATGATGAAAAGGTCAGTAACCAGTCTCATTGACATCATGTCAGCATTCTTAGGAAAGCTAGGCAAAGCCTACATATCTCCAGTTATGTTTGAGTCCCATGTAATTACTAATACTCTCACCCTCAATTACATGGTCGCCAATAAAGGCCATATATTCTACTAGCAATATGTTCTCTGCTTGTTAAGTTTAAGAATAGGCTGGTTTCCTAAAAAAAAATTAGGAGTCTTATTACCTTTTTTTATAGAAAAAATACGCATCCAATATTATTTGGTAATCACCGAATAATATTGGACGCGTATTTTTTATTTTGTCTCTTAAATCAAAAATAACGACGATACGCTAAATTTCGCGTGACGTCACACCTCGATATACTTTGTACCGATAGGTAACGTAACAAGCCCCCACTCCTGAACTTAGATGCGTTTTATCTTAATCATTTTTTATTGATTTGGTAAAGCAAAAAATACATGTCCAATATTTTTTGATAATCTAACTTACGGACTAAATAGAATTAATATTTTTATACCCAGGAAATATCCCTATTCTTTGGGCTACCTTGTGCCTCCAGCGATTGTCATTATTAAAAATACAGGACAACATCTTACCACGTACCATCTTACTTGTTATTACTTCAAGCAGTACCCAGTAACAGGATTGTGAAGTTCGGATGAGCAGTCACTCCACACACTCCAACATAAACAATCCAATATAAATATAAATACATAAATAATAAAATAACAAAAAATATTAAAAATAATTTAAGAATTTCATAATAATTATTTACAATTATTTAATACATATATAGCAATATACTATACCTTTAGATACAAACCTTAGATATATAAATAATATTATACACCTAATAAAACACAACTAATAATTTATATTGCTTGAATAACTACTAACCCCTCTTCCTCTCTCCTACTTTGCTGTGCCCGACAGGGTCCATATTGATATTTTATTATGTTATACCACCTATTTTTAACACCTATGCAATGCAATAAAGCTTTTTTTTTTTTTTTTTACCGCCTCGTCTTTAGTAGTGTATTTTTACTTTTTTTCCATTAGAATGCAGATGTAACACATTCTAATGTTTTTTGCAGTAATTGGCAACAAATGTGTCGAGTCAGCCTTCTCGGCAAACTTCCCTGAGGTAGTCAATACTACAATAAAATTCTCAGCTCTATTTTACCGAGATCGCGCCTGTTTCAATGATTCCACATATTGTCCAGTCGCGTAGACACTTGAGACACAAAACTACACCAATTTTACATCACAATATCCACTAGGAATCAATAAACGAATAATTAAAACAGCCACTGAACTGCACTCGAGAAAATCCCGCCAAAAACTCCATGCAATAAAGTGTTTTGTATAGAGTGTTCCGTACGAATGCATTTCCCAACGCAACCTTGGCGGTGACATTTTTTTTTATACTCTGTGCGTTTTTTACGCATCTGTCTTGTCACCGGTTTTGACCATAGCAAAAACCTTGTTAAAGTTTTCATTTTGGGGCTTGTGATTTGAATCTAGCCAAATCTATTGGTTTTGGACCTAGTTGTTTGCGATTGGACTAATTTTGATGTGAGGTGAAACCGGTTTATTTTGTAAAACTTATTGTGAAATCACACCGTACTGGCGAGATCGTGTCGCTTAAGCGAAATCCAGTGTTTGTACATATTGAGTGCTTTTGACGTGTTCCTTGAGAACCCTTGTCATCTTGTGTGTGAAAATCTGTGTCACTTTGGTAGTGAGTATACTTAAAAGTTTGGCTGGTTCGCAAGAGACCACGCGCTGTGTGGCACCGGCGCCTGTTGGGTTTCAACTTTAGAAACTGGTATACCTACTGAACAAACACTACACTCCTCATTTAACTCTGACATACACACATATAGCCAGGTTGGTCCCCGAACGAAATACTTCAGGAACCTTGGGTAAGTCTTGTAAAACATTTGTAGGTTATTCGATAAGCTCTGCGCATCGCAGACAGCTGGAGCCGGCTAGCGCGTTTCCACAACTCTTGTCTCCTCAACTCGGATTCTTTTCCCTGGCTTGATTGCATACATTGAGTATACACATACAATATATAACGTAAACTTACCAGGAACAATGGTTCAATAGCCGTAAACTCTCTGCTGTCGGTGCGCTGGGGGGCCAGCAACACTTGATCTCCCAAAGTCCATTCTGCTGTGGGTTTAGGGTTCGCTCTCACAATCACATTATGACGACCCTCAGTTCCTAACTTCTGGCCAAAGATGATGATATTGCCTCTTGTTTGGCATTTTGGTGGGTCTGGGGAGTACAATTGAAGATAGAACCAAGCTAGACAGTACAATCAAATAAAATTTGAAAACGATGATGCTACTCGTACAATTCACCAAAGTGATTGCTAGATGCATAACGCTATTATTATAATCAATAGAGGCTAAAGAAAATAATATTTTCAGTTATTTTTTAAGGTATTCCTAAATTAAAAAACTTATAGGATCACTCATGTGCCTGTCTGCCCGTCTGTCACAGCCAATTTGCTCCAAATCTACTAGACAGACCATTGACCAAAAAGCTTGCTGCGAATTTAGGTACATGCCTTTCTTTTAACCACAATTTTTTTTTAAACAAATCGTCTTAAAATCCTACAACGTTGATTTTTAGGTTTCCGTACCCGAAGGGTCCAAATGGAGCTTTATTGTTGTCACTCACGTGTCCGTCTGTCACAAAATTATGTTACGAAGAATTTTTTAACTTCCCATTGACATCATGAACTTGAAATTTACTGATAATGTTTATTGTTACGTATTCTTTACTAACAAATACCAATATTTGGTACGAAACCCTTAATGTGAGAAATCCGACAAGCACTTGGCCAGTTTTTAGTGTTCCGTACCCGAAGGGTCCAAACGGAACCCTATTGATTTCATTTAAACAACTTAAACTGACGCCGTTTCCCATGGAGTAGGAAAAAACTCAGAACGCCATGTTACGATCTTTAAATACATAGTTACAAAATCTGGTCATAATACATACGTTACATATTTACTGAATTTAACTTGACAAGACAGAATTCAGGAATACTATACTCTACTATCCTATAATGTATGGTACATTCAGCATCATCAATACAAATAAAATTAAGTGTCTGTTTATAGTGTCAACATAATACTTCTTTTTTAAGCTCATACTGTCATTTGCACGATACCTGTGCCTAAAAATCAGTTTTTAAATTTTTTGTCTGTCTGTCGGTCTGTTTGTTCTGGCTAATATTTGAAGTGGCTAGACCGATTCTCATAAGATTTTACTGGCAGGTAGCACAGCAGACTATATAAGGAGTAACTTAGGCAAATAAAATACCACGCGGGCGAAGCCACTGGCAGAAACTTGGACGAAATAAATATTTTGGTCATATTGAAAAACAAAGCACGTAATTAAAATATTCACGAACGGAACCCTCTCCACGCGTCCCACTCACACGGCTGCTTTTTTTTGCTCATGACTGTACAACATGTATACAGTGCTTACCATTATTTTTATGCCACAGTGAAATCATTGTCAGTCGTACACTACTTCGGCACACAAAACGGTTAAATTAATTGAGTTAGTTTTCATTTGTAGAATATTATCAAAATCTGCAGGCAATTGTTGTTCGTAGCAGTAGGGCATCACACTCACACTGCACGTTCAGCTGTCTCCGAGCCTCCTTAGGCTTCTCCAGCGCCTCGTGCTGCGCCCTACACACCAGGTACTTCATGTCGTCATCATCCGTCAGCGTCTTGCTGAAGTTCTGGCTGATTGTTTGCAGGTCTGACCCTGGCTCCGACGTCACTACCGGCTGGTGCTTGCCGGCGAGGATCTCTTCGGATCCTGGAAATGAGATAGTGGATGATAAATTAGAACGATGACATAAAATGATTGCGGCACAAATTGGATAAAGCAAATAAACAAGATTTTTCCCGGACTGAAACAGCTGGTAGTCATGGAGCCTTTGTCCAGCAGTGGGATGAAGTAGGTTGAGAATAAAAGTACATTTTTTATGTAAGAAAACACCTTTTTTTTCGAGAGAAAATAATAATTTTCGTCGACTAAATCTCCACAGATGAGCTGTCCGGCTCGTGTTACAATTTTTATGCGGAAAAAATGTAAAATAATAACAACCTTCGTCAGTAATTGTAATAAGTCTTAATTTTGTATAAACAACAAATAAGCTTTTCGACAAAATTTAATTTATTGTTCATACAAAATTACGACTTATTACAACTGACGAAGGTTGTTATTATTTTACATATTTTTCCGCATAATTATGACTCTCGCCGGATAGCTGCGTGGGCACTTCCACTTATTTTTTCTATTCCAACACCAACAATTTGTCAGTTGTATTTCGTGGTCTGAGTTGAACAGCGTGAAAGAGGAGGCCTAAGCACGACTGTGAACATGTCTTAAGACATGTTAGCACAGATGTAAGAAAAAAAAGCCAAGATTTAGCTCAGCTGTATTTTCCTGCTTGATAAGCGAAACAAGAAGGGAAAATTATTAGACAAGTTCAAGTAAAAAAAGGGACACAGGTTTTTCTCTAATCGATACTATTTTTTTAAACAAATGTGTTGTTGGTTCCAATAGGTACAAATTAAATAGTTTGTCCAGCACCTTTATTGAACTGCTACGGTCTGATGATAATGGAAAGATCCACTTGCCTAAGAACCAGGAGATCCGCGCAGCAGGTCTTCCGTTGGGCACGACGCACTGTGCCATGATCTTGTCTCCGTCCTTAAAGGTTTTCTGTTTTGGTGAGTACAGGACTGGTTCTCCGGGCGCTCCTGAGAACATCAATGTATGGACTGGTATAGGTTTGGCAGAATAGATGTCCTGAGGTGACGTGCAGGGCAGGTCAAGGTGACATTTATACCACAGATAATGCAACAACCCTTGGCACTCACCCGGGCCTGCGGACGGCGAGTAGTGGGTAACTCGCCGTCCGATCAGCACCAGGCCCGAGAGTCGACGGCGCGTAGTGTTCCACGCGCGCCTCAAAGAGTTGTCAGCCAAGGGAAGGGGCCTGCCACGGCCGATGCCTGCCCAGGGGTGGAGGATAAATTCGAAAGAGTTACCTCGCCCCCGGGCACTCGAGGCAGGGAGGAACAGGGGTGGGTTTTAGTCAGTAAGAGTCTGACACACCCTTCCGCTCCACCCTAGAGCGGAAGAAGTCATAGGATGATTCCCCACCCCCCAAAAAAAAAAAAAAAAAACCCTTGGCACTTCGGTTTTTAGGGTTTGGTAAACCAACAAGGAACCCTTTTCGTTTCGCTCTGCCCGTCTGTCCGTACGCGTCTTAGCTTAGAGATTGTTAATACTAAAACGCTGCAATTTATGTATGCATGGTATTAAGGTATATATTTATTTTTGTATGTCTATATATTAATCACGTCGACAAAGTGGTTAAAAAAATAAAATAAAAAAACTTTATTACAAAAAAAACAACCGACTTCCAAAAAAGAAAATAGTTACACTAAAAATTAAAAACAACTTTAATTTTGGAAGTCGGTGTTTGTATTTTATTTCTTCGTTATTTGACACCGACATCCGAAATTAAATTTATTTTAAATTTTTAGTGTTTTTACCTTTTTTGGAAGTCGGTTGTTTTTTTTGGAAAAAAGTTTTTAATTTTTCAATTTTTAGTTTTTATACCCCAGAACTAAAAACTCCAATAACATGGAATGTGGAATTTATACATACTCGTATTTGGAGAAAACAAAAACGTCATCTAGGTATTCTTTTTTTTTCGTTTTTGTTCAGTTTCTCAAAAAGCGCTAAAGCAATTTCGATAAAATTTATATGGAACCACCTCGGGAGTATTTTTGAAAATCAGTTTAAAACTGACGGAAAAATCGGTGGACATAAATAAAAAAAATAAAAAAATACAGGCATACAATCGAACACAGAACCTCCTCCTTTTTTCGTAAGTTGGTTAAAAATTAGTAAATCTCTCCTGCACGTAAAGTGGGGATGATATTTGTTATTTAAAAAAGTCATGATCACAATGATCACTTTTTTCAAATTTTTAAACCCAAACGGATCTCTGAATCGATGAATACATAGATATTTTCAGAGATCCGTTTGCTTTAAAAACTATAATGTGCTAATTTTTGTTAGTCATGTGTGTCGCTCCTTAAAGCTATTGCTATTGCTTGAAAAATTTGAAAAAAATCATAGTTACTAGTAATAATTAATAAATAATATAATGAATCCTGTCACGGATTAGTTAGCTCTGTTAGTTTAAGAGTAGCCCAACTTATAAAATGTACCAACTTTAAAAATTTCGTATATAATACGAAATCATTAGATAAATTTCGTAGGTACTAGAAGTTGTTATCTGTTTTCAACGGATAGTTATGGAAAAATAAATTAATACGTACATACATAGATCGTTACAACCTTTATCCCAAGCGGGGTGGTTAAAGACGCTTCAAAAATATGCGCTTGAGTATTCCAAACATTGAAAGCTTCAGTGCAGTGAAGTTCGATTTTATAACTCGTTCTTCAGTTACCAACGTCCTATGTGGGCCAGTTTTTAAACGTCAAGAGTGAATAGGTTTCACATCGGCGTCGAGGGGACGATGAAGTTCCTGGGACTCGTCTTCGACAGCAGGTGGAACTTCGTCGAGCACTTCCGACGTTTGGCTCCCAGACTGGAGACGGCCGGGGCCGCATTCCAGCGGCTCCTGCCCAATCTGGGGGGACAAAACGCTTCCTGCCGGAGGCTCTACGCGGGGATCGTGCGGGCCATGGCCCTTTACGAGGCACTGGTGTGGGCGCGTTAATTGAGGCGGCGACCAGCTCACCGGTTAAACGCGTCCCAAAGGGTCATGGCGATCCGAATGATCCGAGGATGCGGTATCCTGTGAGGCGGCGAGCCTCCTTGCCGAAATGTCACTGGGATCTGGAAGCAAAAGTCCTAGCGCACCTCTATGAGTGGCGCAAGGCGAAATGCCGGGGTGAAACTCCCCTGCCGCGACAACTCGCGGCTCGGCAGACAGCCCCTCTTTGAGGAGTGGCTGGAGAGGCACCACGGCGTCCTCACCAGACACGGCTGTTTCGGGAGGTTCCTGTTTCGCATAAGGCGGGAGGAAACACCCGGGTGTTTTCACTGTGCGGATCGCCCAGACGACACGATGGAGCATGCGGTGGAGGTTTGCCCCGCTTGGGCGGAGCACCGCCGTGTCCTCATGGATGCGATAGGCGGCTGCGACCACTCGCGCCCGGCCTTGGTTCAGGCCATGGTACACGGTGAGAGTAATGAAGGCGAAGCAGTAATGCTCGCGAAGAGGGAGGTAGCATGAGAGAGGGAGACTCAACAACAGAGTCGCCCTCACACCCTCAGCAGCAGCCGCCACAGGAGACGCCTGGGGCTTACAGCGCCGCAAGACGATCTCCGGCCACCGTAGGCCTGCTGACGGCAAATAATGAGAAACTCGCCGTCAGATCATCACCAGACCCGTAGAGCACGCGCGCCTCAAAGAGATGTTGTCAGCCACCACTGATAGGGCCCATCGTGGCGGGTGCCTGCTTGCCTAGGGGTAGCGGATAAATTCTGAAAATGAGTTACCGCACCCTTTTTTTTTTTGGGTGTGGGAAAACATCTAATGACTTCTCCCGATCTAGGGTGGAGCAGGTGGGCGTGTCAGACACTTACTGACTAAAACCCACCCCTGTTGCTCCCTGCCCTGAATGCCCAGGCCATCGGCCATGACGGGCCCCGTCATGTATTCTGACAACTCTTTGAGGCATGCGTGGAACACTACGCGCCGTCGACTCTCGGGCCTGGTGCTGATCGGACGGCGAGCTACCCATTACTCGCCGTCCGCAGGCCCGGGTCTATGGTGGCCGGAGATCGTCTCGTGGCGCCGGATGCACCTGGCGTCTCCTGCGGTAGCTGCTGCTGCTGAGGGCGTGAGGGCGAGGCTGTCGTTGCAGCCTCTACCTCACCCGTTCCGCCTCCTCCTTCGCGAGCATTACTGCTTCGCAGAAGGAGGAGACTGCTTCCCATTCCCTCTCGCTCCGTACCATCGCCTGGACCAGGGTCGGGCGCGAGAGGTCGCTGCCGCCGATCGCCTGCACGAGGACACAAATCAAACTGGATGAGAGTTTCTGACAACCGAGATGAATTGCGTGCAATTGGAGAGACCTATGTCTAACAGTGGACTGCTATAGGCTGATGCTTACTGATGCTTCTAAAAGATGAGCAATATGGGTTTAGACGGAATAGTACTACTTCTTTAGCATGTTTTAATTTGATCAAAATTGTCACCCAGGCTATAAATGAGGGATTACCAATTGCTGCGATTTTCCTAGACATGAGTAAGGCGTTCGATTTTGTGGACCACAAGTTGCTCTTATTCAAGTTAGAAAAATATGGAATAAGAGGCAAAGCGAATGACTGGCTGAGAAACTACCTAAGTCGCAGAAAACAATGTGTGGAAATCGCTAAAATCAATAATAGCAACAAAAAGATGTTATACAGAAGTAATTATCAACAAAATAATTTTGGAGTGCCACAAGGCACTGTATTGGCAGCTTTCTTATTCCTAATATATATTAATGATCTCCCAAATATCACTTGCCATAACACAATCTTGTTTGCTGATGACACGACCCTCATTGTGAAAGGTGAAAACCTAGATGTATATGAACTAGAAATAAACAACGCAATAAACAACATAATACACTGGTTACATTCTAACAACTTAAAAATTAATATGGAGAAAACTAAAATGATTCAATTTCAAACGCATAGAAGAAAGCCATTGACGTTAAATGTTAAATATAATGATACTATCATCGAACAGGTTGCAAGAACCAAATTTCTGGGTATAAATTTGGATCAAAATTGTGATTGGAAAGCACACGTCGAATACGTTTGCGATAAACTCGACAGATTTGCCTACGCAATAAAAAGATTAAGACTTACGGTATCAACGGAAGCAGCTCTTTGTGCATATCACGGTTACGTTTCGTCCGTACTCGCTTATGGTCTCTTGTTGTGGGGTAATTCGGTAGATATTATTAAAGTGTTCAGAGTACAAAAAAAATGTGTGCGTGCAATATGTGGGGCCAGGTATACGGATAGCTGTAAACCCTTGTTTTAAAAGTACAATGTTCTACCATTGCCATGTATGTACATTAGAGAATTATGCCTATTTGTACAACAACATCCGAAATATTTTATAAAACACAAAGATGTAACCAAGCGCAATGTAGCTCCTAGAAATAAAAATAAATTTAATCATGAGCTCTGTGTACCGCAAGGCAGGCTCGAATTGTATAAAAGGAACTCGTACATAAATGCTGTAAAGGTATATAACAAATTACCGGACGCCTTTAAAGATCTAACTTTGACCATGTTTAAAAAAAAGTTAACACAATGGTTAAAAGAAAAATGCTTTTACGATCTCAATGAATACATGTCAGATCGCGGAGAAAGAAACTGAAATATACTTAGAATATTGTTAGAATTAAAATATTGTTATATACCTTAATAATTAATTAATGTTCAAAATGTACTGAATCAACACAGATTTTATAATATTTATGACATTATCAATATTACAATTTACAATGATTTATAATAATATTTTTTAATTGACTGTACATTAAAATTTTATCTCTTGAACTGACATATGTATATAGTATAACTCTGACATCAATTAATTGATTTGTTCCTTAAACATCTTAATGCATGAGGTCTTTTATGTTGTTACTGTCTTTTTTCTTGAATTAAAATATTTACACACCATATTTAATGGTAGAATGTAAAGGGGCCATCATAGATTTAAGATCATACTTTGTAAACCTACATTCTGGTAAATAAATGAATTTGAATTTGAATTTTTGAATGATGATGATGACTATCAAATATCTGAAAATGATAGCCTTGTTACCTAGGTAGTAGAGTAGTGATACCGTGTTACATCTGCCCAAGCGGGGCAGATCTCCACTGTGTGCTCCACCGTGTCCTCTGGGCGATCCTCACAGTGGGGACATCTGAGCGTTTCCCTCCGCCTTGTCCTACACAGCACCCTCCCGAAACTTCCGTGTCCGGCGAGGACCTGCGTTAGGTGGATAAATTCGTAACAGAGTTACCGCACCCCTGGGCACTCAGGCAGGGAAGGAACAGGGGTAGGTTTTAGTCAGTAAGAGTCTGACACGCCCTCCCTCTCCACCCAGAGCGGGAGTAGTCATTGGATGATTTCCCACCAAACCCAAAAAAGAAAAAAAACATAAAGCTTTAGGGGTTATAAGTCCGCATGTTATAACGGGTGTCTACGGTACCTAGACTTCGCAACCCAGCGCTGGGCACGCCACCATCGAGGCGGTAGTGCCCCTCTTTGAGGAGTGGCTGGAGAGGCGCCATGGCGCCCTTCGCACCTTCCGCCTGACGCAAGTCCTCACCGGACATGGCTGTTTCGGGAGGTACGTGTCGGATCAAGGCGGAGGTGACCCTTGCGTGTTTCCACTGCGAGGATCGCCCAGAGGACACGGTGGAGCATACGGTGGAGGTTTGCCCCGCCTGGGCAGAACACCGCCGTGTCCTGGTGGATGCGATAGGCGGCAGCGACCTCTCGCGCCGTGCCCTGGTTCAGGCCGTGGTACGGAGCGAGAGGGAATGGGGGGCCGTCTCCTCCTTCTGCGAAGCAGTAATGCTCGCGAAGAGGGAGGCGGCACACGTTAGGGAGACTCAACAGAGGCAGAGTCGCCCTAGCGCCCTCAGCAGCAGCCGTCGCAGGAGACGCCAGGGGCTGCGAGACGATCTCCGGCCACCGTAGACCCGGGCCTGCGGACGGCGAGTAGTGGGTAACTCGCCGTCCGATCAGCACCAGGCCCGAGAGTCGACGGCGCGTAGTGTTCCACGCGCGCCTCAAAGTGTTGTCAGCAAAGGACGGGGCCTGCCACGGCCAATGCCTGCCCGGAGGTGGAGGATAAATTCGAAAGAGTCACCTCGCCCCCGGGCACGTAGGGCAGGGAGGAACAGGGGTGGGTTTTAGTCAGTAAGAGTCTGACACGCCCTTTCGCTCCACCCTAGAGCGGAAGAAGTCATGAGATGATTTCCCACCCCAAAAAAAAAAAAAAAAAACGGTTCCTATAGTGTGGCCATTAGTGCTGTGCACTTCCTGAGGTATGCGCGGCGAGGTGGGAGGCGAAGAAAAAAGTGCATGAGTTTACATGAGATCGATACATGTTGGACAGATCTTACGATATCAGTTTGCATTTCTAAGGCAAGACTTGTGGCGGAGCGGAGGCTATCTATCTGTAATATATTATACTTACTTAGTTTATTAAAATTTATCCCAAATATACTCATATTTTATTAAAAATATACTGGTGATAAATAAGAACTAAACTTATAATTCAAAGCAGGACTTGTTTTATTGAACATTTTTTATATTTACAAACAATTATATATTCTAACGAAAGTTATTCTGACATTGATTCTGTTTCAACTTCATCTTCCATTTCGTCATCATCTTCATCTTCCACTTCGCCACCGGAACTTGAATCAGAGTCTTGCAAATTTATTATGAATGAATCGATAACATTATCGAACCTACTATCGCGACTCCAGTAATCATTTTCATTTTTCTGGACATGATCGTCGCATCTCTGCCACTTCTCCGCCGTGAATTCCGAAAACAATTTATCCAATAAGATTATCTTTTCGTCTAGAGAAGAATTAATATAGTTTTGGGCTATGTTGTTTTAATATCAGCCCAGACCAACTCAATTGGATTTAAATCTGGATGATACGGAGGTAAACGCAGAACAGTGTGTCCACTGGCTTTCAGGAGTTCGTCAATTCTTTACACGGGTTCTTTTTGTGTATTTTTGATAAGAAGTAGCAGTTGAGCCTTTATCATGGTTCCTGAAAATTCTACATTATGGCGTAGCAACCAATTCTGCATTTCACTTTTGAGGCTTGATATAGTTGGTTTCTTCTCAACCTGAACGCTGTGGTAAGACGCGTTGTCCATTACAACCACAGAATTCGGCAGCAACTTATCTTTTAACTTTTCATCTACCCACTTATAAAAAGTAGGTCCGCTCATATCTCCATGATAGTCACCGGTTCTAGCATCTGACTTGAATATAGTCAATGCATCATCCACTAAGCCATTTCGACACCCAGCGTGGAGAATTACCAATCGCCGTCCTTTCCCAATATCAGCATGAATTCCGGGTTCTGACGATGATTGCCAACATTTGCTGGCATGGTGACTGGCGTTGAAGTATGTTTCATCAAGAAAATATATGTTGCGGTTTTGCGTTCTGTAATTTCTGATTTGTGTAAGATATTTTTTCCGCCACACTGTAACATTAGGCTGCTCTATAAGGAGATGTCTCTTTGATTTGCATTTTTTGAAACGGTAGCCCATTTTGTGTAAAAGCTGTCTTATATATTCCCGTCCACAATTCAATATGCCATCCTGTCTCAAACTTGATAGTAACTTACGGACACATGGTATTTTTTTTTCAACTTCGTAAAACTGATGAATTTTTCTTCTGATAACTCCAAGGTCAAAATCATCCACATCGTGTTTTTTCTTTAGAACTTTTGGTTTTTTTGGCGATTGAAATTTTAATTGACTTGAATTTTCAATTGATAAATAACCCGCAGAAATCACATTATGCACGGTTCTTTTGCTGTACCCCGTAGCCTCCGCAACGATTTTGGCAATATTCACATCATTTTTATATTCAAAGCTTTCTTTGTCTGTGTTGGCGCGCCCTCACGCCTCAACCACGCATGAGCGGGATGCGGGAGGAGAGGGGTAGCTGGCTCGCCACGGGCGGTGGCTCAACAGCGCGCCCGCGCCGCGGGCCACCGATGCCGCGCCTCAGTACAACTCCAGCGGCCGCACGGATCGGTTGCACCATCATTACGCGCGAACGAACGACACAACGCATTATTGTCGCGTCGCGATCCGAGATCTTGTACTCAATAGAAATTTTAAGTATCTTCAAATATAGAAGCAACGACCATCAAGAAGAGTATTATTTATCTCTCCACACACTATCCTCAAACGGGACGAGATCACAGCCCCAACATTGGTCCTTCGAGCCGGATATAATTGAAGAAAATTGGAAAAAACAACGTGGAACCTCAAGGCAGCCTCCGTGGTTCGAGTCATCGCGTCGTCACGTCGTGTTTCAACGTGTCGAGATTTAAGTCCGTCGAGCGTGCAGTCAGCGCCTCGTGGCATTGTCACGGGCCCGCGTGGTGACACGCCTGGAGGGCATTATTCTTGTGAGTTCGTTCCAATTATCTTCCCAAGTTTAAAATCATTAAGTGGATATCGCATAATTATCCCATAATACCATCAACAGTCATTAATTTGTTGATCATTGCGTTTCATGAACACAGTTTTTGCGATTCTCATTAAAGCATTTAAAAACATTTTTAGTAAATTCATTACAAACTGTGATTATCCCGTCCCTAGCTAGGAACTCGTTTTACATTATAACATTCCTCAATAACATTATTTTATCGCATTCCAACAGGACTTGCGCCAAAGCCGAGACAGCAACGACGCCACGTCCACGTGTCGCGCGGTGCTTGCTGTTTTCGCCTGCACCGGGGCTACGCCCTTGCTTTGAAGTTCGACCGTGGCTGCTTGCCTGTCCGAGCGTAAACCTACCCGCTTCTTGCCTGTATCTGCACGCTTGCATTTAAGTATAACCTGCTGTCATTACACCTACCTACCTACCTACTTAGAGAGTTTCACGTTTTCTTGTGCATTTACCTCCGGCTTGGTATTTCAATATTATTTTAAGTTATTTAACTGTTCGCAATGCTTAACCTAAAAGAATTAAGAAAGAAACGTGCTTCTTATAAAGCTAAACTTACACAGTTTGAGAAATATCTGTTAATAATGTGCACATGTGACAAACCTAGTAACGTTCAACTCAGTGAGCTTGGGGCCAGGTTGCAAAAGATTGAAGAGTGTTATGGCGAATATGATTCCATACAGATTCAAATCGAAAGTTTGCCGGACATTACAGATGCTGAGTGTCAAGATGAATATAATGAACGCGAGCGCTTCGAGACGCAGTACTTCGCGGCAGTCGGCAGGGCACGAGAGGTGCTTGGCAGGCCGGTCTCTGTAGAAGCGGAGAACAACTTGGAGGATTCAGTAACAGGTTCTGTCCTCACTGCAGGTGGGCCAAGCTTAAACTTAAAATTGCCTACGATACATCTACCTACCTTTTCTGGGCAGTATGAAAATTGGTTAGAATTTCATGACACTTATGTATCTCTAATTCATGCTAATGGCAAAATACCTAAAATTAGTAAATTTCATTATTTGCGGTCTGCATTAAAGGAAAAGGCTGCAAATGTTATTACTTCTTTGGATTTTTCTGAAAACAACTATGATACAGCATGGTCACTGTTATGTGAGCGTTATCAAAATAACAACTTGCTTATCAACAATCATATTGATGCATTATTTGATTTTGAAAATATTACAAAGGAATCTTCCTCATCATTGAGGAGCCTCATAGATACTGTAAACAAAAACCTAAGGTCTTTAAAAATGTTAGAAGTCCGCTTTCAAAATTGGGATCTCATCATTATTCATGTTATGTGTAAAAAATTAGACAGTACAACTAATAGGACATGGAAAGAACATTTAAACCTTCAAAAAAATAAAATACCCACTTTAGAACAATTTATTGATTTTGTTAAAGGTCGTGCTGAACTTTTAGAAACAATAGATCACACCAATAGGATCACCCGTAGGCACAGTGAACCTTCAAATGCTAAACCGAAAACATTCATTGCTAATCAAAAACATAAAAAACGAACTATGGACTCATACACATGTCCTTGATGCAAGCAAAACCATCCTATCTATATGTGTCCGTAGTTCATGTCATTGTCTGTGACGGCTCGAATTGCCGAGGTTAAAAGGCTCAACCTGTGCAACAATTGCTTAAGACAGGGGCATGGACCTCAGGATTGCAAATTTGGCCCATGCAGAGTATGCTCCAAACAACATAACACAACATTGCACATAGACGAATCTGCTCTTCCACAACAGTCCAATACTACTGTCTCTCAAGACAAATGTGTTGTGTTAGCCTCACAGGAAGATTGCCATGCCAATATAGATTCAACAATTCAAGCTGATGTTGCCTTGTCATCTATACATAATGGTTGCGTATTGCTGTCTACAGCACTTATAAACATAATTGATTGTAATGGTAGAAAACATACTGTCCGTGCCTTACTGGATAAGGGTAGCACATCTAACTTTATAACAGAGAAGCTAAGTAATCGACTTAACTTATCAGTTAAGTTTACTTCCATTTCTGTGGAAGGTTTAAGTCAATCATTACACGTAACTAAACGTTCTAGTCTTACTATATCATCACGCACTGAGTCATACATAAACACCATTGACTGTTTTATTGTACCAGGGATAACTCAATTATTACCTACCACACGTTTTGATATCTCACAGCTGAACATTCCAAAGAACTTAAAATTAGCTGACCCTAGTTTCAACATTCCTTTAGAAATAGACATATTGTTGAACGCTGAAATCTTTTGGAATGTACTAGGTACAAAACGCATTTCTTTAGGCAGGAATAAACCAGTTCTCATTGATACAAAAGTGGGTTGGTTGGTATCAGGTGTGATGCATAAACAAGAAACTAAAGGTAATAAGCCCACCGCTTATTCAAACACGGCTCACTGTAATTTTATAAATGATTGCCATCTTCAACAACAATTAGATAGGTTTTTCGAATTAGAATCTGTGTCATCACCCCGAACAACAACAAAGGAGGAAAATGAGTGTGAACAAAACTTTATAAAAACAACCACTCGTGAGAAAGATGGCCGCTTTGTTGTTAAAATTCCTTTAAAACAGTCGCCAGAAACATTAGGCGACTCATACGAACAAGCTTTATCAAGGTCTTTGGAAAGAAAGTTCAAACGTAACTCGTTATACAAAGAAAAATACTCAAATTTCATTAAAGAGTACATTGACCTCGGTCATATGTCTTTAGCTAATCATAGTACCGATAAATGTTCATATTTCATGCCACATCATGGTGTAGTTAGAGATGATAGTTTAACTACCAAACTAAGAGTTGTATTTGATGCGTCAGCAAAGACTACATCACAGTTGTCATTTAATGACATACAGTATGTAGGTCCTACAGTCCAAGACAGTTTAATAGATATATTAATCCGATTTAGGCAACACAAATATGTTGTTACATCAGATTGCGAAAAAATGTACCGTTGTGTACTGGTAGCACCTGAGCAACGCTGCCTTCAACAAATCTTGTGGCGGTTTGATGCCACTCACAAGGTAGATACTTATAAGCTTAACACTGTAACATATGGCACCGCAGCCGCTCCATATATGGCCACACGGTGTCTAGTGCAACTAGGTGAAGAGTGTTCAATCTTATCCTCTAATACGTGATACAATATTACATGACTTCTATGTAGATGACTATATCTCGGACCACAACTCAGAAGCAGAGTTGCTACAAATATGTCAAGGAGTCATCAAGGAATTAAAAAAAGGTCAATTTCATTTAAGAAAATGGCGTTCAAATAACAGATCTATATTAAACAGTATAAATGAAGGTGAAATTGATGATCAGTTGCTCAAACTGGTCAATGATGATCATGCCAAAACATTAGGTCTGCGGTGGTCTTGTACGGCTGATACTCTGAGTTTCGCAACGTTTAGCGATCCTTCGAATGATAAAATAAGTAAGCGATCTATATTGTCAACAGTAGGACAGGTTTTTGACCCATTAGGTCTTGTAAATCCATGCATCTTACAGGCTAAGGCAATTTTGCAAGAATTGTGGGCTTCAAAAATTGCGTGGGATGATACATTGCCATCTGAATTTACTGAAAGATGGTTGAACTTTTTGAAATCAGTGTTACAATTGACCAGCATTATTATACCTAGGCTCATTCTATGCGATCAAGCCGAACGCTATGAGCTACATACCTTTAGCGATGCTTCCTTGCAAGCATATAGTGCTTGTGTTTATATACGGTCAGTCTCAAAGGATGGCAACATTATGGTCCATCTCGTCATGGCTAAAAGCAGGGTAGCACCTCTGAAGGGCATGACTATACCAAGATTAGAGCTTAGTGGAGCTCTAATAGCGGTTCGCTTAGCAATAAAGGTTAAAAACGCTCTAAGATTAAATATACATACATGGACGTTCTGGAGCGACTCCACAATTGTCTTGGGTTGGATACGAACACCAAAGTCATCTTTAAAAGCATTTGTTCGCAATAGAATCAACGAAATAACTGATGCTACCAATGCAAAGGATTGGAATTTCATTCCCACTAAAATGAATCCAGCAGATATAGGATCCAGAGGTTGTAATGCTGCTCAGCTAAAAGACTCTAAACTATGGTGGACAGGACCACAATTTTTAACACAACCAAATTCACAATGGCCTACTCAAACCCATACCATACCCACTAACCTACCAGAAACTAAAGTGCTGTGCAATCTTGTTCGTGAAGAAACCAACTTTATTCATAAGTTTTCAAGCTTTAGTAAATTACAACGTGTCACTGCTTACATATTACGCTTCATAAACAACTGCAGGTATCCTCAGAATAAACCTACTACATTCCTGACTATTTCTGAATTAAATTCAGCCACAATGCTTTTATGTAAACTTATTCAACTAGATCTGTTTCCAGATGCATACTCTACATTAAAGAAAGGCCAGTCTTTAAAAGGTCACAGTTACTTAATCTTAACCCATTCATGTCACATGAAAATTTAATAAGAGTTGGAGGTAGATTATCAAATTCAAATTATACCTATGATGTTATACACCCTATTTTAATTCATGCTTCTCATTATGTTACCCAACTTTTATTCAGACATTATCATACGTTATTAATGCATGCAGGAACTCAATTACTGCTTGCTAGAATGAGACAAAGATTTTGGGTAATAGGCGGTCGCAATCTTGCCAGAAAAATCACACATGAGTGTCATAAGTGTTGTAGATTTGCCGGCAGAACTATTCAGCCAATCATGGCGGATCTGCCTAAAGAACGCGTTCATAGTGAGCATCCATTCAGTAACACAGCTGTCGATTATGCTGGTCCTATTCTAATTGCCAACAGAAAAGGTAGGGGCTGCCAACTTATAAAATCGTACATTTGTATATTTGTGTGCTTGGCAGTGAGGGCAGTTCATGTTGAACTGGTCACTGATCTAAGTACTGAAGCATTTATAGCTACATTAAATAGATTTATCGCTCGCAGAGGTCGGCCTGTCAACATATACTCTGATAACGGTACAAACTTTGTGGGAGCCTACAATGAACTCTCAACCTTTCTAAAATCAAGGTGTAATGACATTAGTTTAAGTGCAGCAGAGCAGGCAATTAACTTCAAATTCACTCCTGCCCACACTTCAACGGCTTAGCTGAAGGCGCCGTTAAGTCAGTTAAATTTCTTCTTAAAAGGGTTCTATCCTTAGCCCATTTAACTTACGAAGAGTTAAACACAGTATTAATTCAAATTGAAGGGATTTTAAACTCACGCCCTCTTACTCCATTATCTTCTGATCCCAACGATATGACTCCACTGACTCCCTCTCATTTTTTAATTGGACGAACGATCATGATGTTGCCCACTCAGGTGGACACAGAAAGAGAAAGTCAGATCAGTACTTTGCCTCGATATAAAAGGGCACAAGCCTTGGCGGCTCATTTTTGGAACCGGTATCAGACAGAATATCTTTCAGAATTACAGAAACGTGCAAAATGGCAGCGCCATGAACAGGAGCTGCTGCAGCTGGGAGACCTGGTCGTGGTCAAGGATGACCGCCTCCCACCAAACCATTGGCGACTCGGCCGCATCATAAACCTGCACCCTGGCTCCGAAGGCATCACACGTGTCGCTGACGTCAAGACGGCATCAGGAGTGCTTCGACGAGCCTACAATAGGCTCTGCCTGCTGCCAACTTCAGACTTTAGAACAAGTTCCAACGGGGGCAGCCTGTTGGCGCGCCCTCACGCCTCAACCACGCATGAGCGGGATGCGGGAGGAGAGGGGTAGCTGGCTCGTCACGGGCGGCGGCTCAACAGCGCGCCCGCTCCGCGGGCCGCCGATGCCGCGCCTCAGTACAACTCCAGCGGCCGCACGGATCGGTTGCACCGCACCATCATTACGCGCGAACGAACGACACAACGCATTATTGTCGCGTCGCGATCCGACATCTTGTGCTCAATAGAAATTTTAAGTATCTTCAAATATAGAAGCAACGACCATCAAGAAGAGTATTATTTATCTCTCCACACACTATCCTCAAACGGGACGAGATCACAGCCCCAACAGTCTGCTTTTCTTTTCTTAAAATATTCAGCCACCTTAAAAATGACAGTCTTCATATCACGAGATAACGCACGACCCATCTTTGAATATTTATCTCATGTGCGTCTGACATAGACAGTCCGATACAGATGACACTACCTGCCGTCACGAGCGTTGACGGCGCACTGACAGAGCGCAGCAGCCGATTCTCCCCCCCGTCTCGCCGCGCGCATACCTCAGGGAGTGCAGAGCACTAATGGTTTATAGACTGCGCTAGGCCCAACACGAACTTGGCTGGTTTTATCCAACACTAGCTTTTGCCAGCGACTTCATTTGCGTGGGATTAGCATATTTTTCCCTCAGTTACAGTTATAGCCTATGAGCTATTCCAGAATATAATCTATCTCTTTTCATTCAGATCCGGTCAGCCGCTCTGCAGTGATAGAGTAACAAACATCAGTCTTTATATACAGGGTGTAAAAAGACACATCACAGAGCCGTTAACTACGCGAAAGAAAGTAGTTTTGCGCAAAAATTGTTGCTTAGAAATGACTTTTATTTTTATGTTTAAAAAAAATAAACTATTTAATTATTTTATCATTAATTATTTAATCCGCGTAATGCAACGCGAACACAGGCAAGTGGAGTTAAATCCCGCCTCTTCACTCTAAGCCACGTAGGTACTTGTCGGATACGTTTGATATTCATTGCGTTTTCGTGCAACAGCAAATTCGTAATTACGAAAAAAAGAAATCGAAAGTTCAGGTAATGTTTGTTTGGAAAAAAGTTTAGTAATAACACTTAGAATATTCATTTTCGGAAAAAAGTAAAAAAACAATTGTGACTTTGACCTTCAATATCTCCAGAACCAGTGGGTTCTCAGGTATGGTCTAGTGGAAAAAAAAAATCCAAATAATGGGTAGAAAATGTGGCTCTCGGCTTCAGAAACTGTCTTTTTACACCCTTTTTAAGCAGGATAATTATAGGTAGAAAGTAGGATGGCCCGCTATAAGAGAGACTAAGGAGAGATTAAGAAAAAATAAATATTTAAAAAAATAAAAATAGTTTATTTGCATCTTCATGTAAACTAAAAATGGTGTGGTTTACAATAACAACCGACTTCCAAAAAAATATACACTAAAAATTTATAAATAACTTTAATTTCGGAAGTCGGTGTTTGTATTTTTACTTCTTCGTTATTTGACACCCACTTCCGAAATTAAAGTTATTTATAAATTTTTAGTGTATTTTTTTTTTGGAAGTCGGTTGTTTTTTTTGTAAAAAAGTTTTTTATGTTTCACTTTTTAGTTGTTATACCCCAGAACTAAAAACCCCAATATAATGGAACGTGGAATTTAAACATTTGGAGAACACCAAAACGTCATCGAGGTACACGTATTTTCCGTTTTTGTTCAGTTTCTTAAAAAGCGCTGAAGCAATTTCGATAAAATTTATATGGAACTACCTCGGGAGTATTTTCTTTCAGATGAAAAAAGAATTTTGAAAATTGGTTGACAACTGACGGAGAAATCGGGTAACATACAAAAAAAAAAGAAACATACTGACGAATTGAGAACCTCCGCTTTTTGGAAGTCGGTTAAAAATAGGCCAAGGTAAGTAGGGTTGTACTCGTATGTTACAGTAGAAGCTATATCTATGCTAAGATAACTTAATATCATGTAATTATAGGTATCAGCGCAAGAAAGAGGCACATAGGCATGAGTGATTGAGACAACGCTATGAAAGCCGTTTTTAGGATCCCGTCCCCGAAGGGTCCAAACGGAGCCCTATTGCTGTCACTCACGTGCCCGTTTGTCCGTCGGTATGTCTGTCCGTAGTCTGTCTTACAGGTTTTACTGGCAAACGATTGGAGCTACAATCTTCAAATTTTCACAGTCTAAGCATCTTGTTGACCCAAAGCATTACAAATAGTCAAATATACATTTGGTACGGAACCCTAGATGTGCGAAGTCCGACACGCGCTTGGCCGGTTTTTAATAAACTCAAAGTTCTGGCCACACTCAGCTTAATGAGGGAAATTAAATGTTTACCGCTTTTGACAATGATTTTCAGTAAAATGACACTTTGCTAAGGTCAAGACTATCTAACAGTCACATTGGAATAAAGAGTTTGAGATAAATATTAAACTTTGGAACAACAAATTCCATGTCATTTAGGATTCGTGGCTAAAGTAATAACAGCCGCACGGGTCGATCCGTCAGGTTCAGCTACGCTTGCCGGGGTTGGACAATGGAAGGGTGACCATCTTTTCATACCGAGACTCCTCCGTGCCTCGGAAAGCACGTTAAGCCGTTGGTCCCGGCTGCCAATCGTGGATCTTTGACAGTCTTACCAAGGGATATCGTATTACCCAGTAACTGGGTTGTGGAGGTCAGATAGGCAGTCGCTCCATGTAAAATACTGGTATTCAGCTGCATCCGGTTTAGACTGGAAGCCGACACCAAGATAGTTGGGAAAAGGCTAGGCAGATTGACATGACAAAGTTAAAATTCCATTGCAACCCATAATAATAGTAAAGTATTTTTATAACGGTCATTTGTAATACACATTTTATTCAAGTCGATATTTGAGCTGGTGGCGACGGATTAAAATTATCTCGAATTATATATTATATTCAAGTCGGCACGGTTGGCGCAGTGGTTGAGCGTTCGGCTGCTGCGCTGCGTGTCGCGGGTTCGATCCTCGCACGGAACTAATATTTGTATGGCATAAAGATAGTTCTTCCGGGTCTGTGTGTCTTGTGTATGTGAGTTAACATGTTTGTGAACGCACCCACGATACAGGAATAATTCCTAGTGTGGGGCAACGTTTTAATAATAAAAAAGTGTAAACAAATAAAACTGGTCGTTTGAAGATGTTCACGTGACTTTTGAGCCGAGAGTGGTAAAGAATGAGATACGAAGGCGACTGTACTATCAACCTACTCGTAAAGAAGAAGAAGAAAAAAATTAATACTCACGTAGTACCAGTATGCTCATGGTATATGAAAGTTTGATCGTTCCTGACCGAGGCGGTAACTCGCAGGTTATGTTACCATTCCATTCCTCCTTGATGTTCGATAGCAACGCACCACATTCGCCTTTCTGGGAGGAAGAAGTCGATCTGTTAGGATTGTCATCTAACGATGCGTCGTTACGATGGTGTAGCGTCTCTGTATAGCCAATCTGCAGCATGTAACAAAAACCCTGTCCGATCCAAGAAAGGTGTTTTCCTGGTTTAACATACGTGCTAGAAAAAATGATAAAAAAATGTAACTCCTAAAAACAAAACATAATAGTTTTTTTATTTTTATAAAATATGCGAAATTCAACACTAAATATGGCAAATTTTCATAAATTGACTACACTACACCGGCCGGCAAAATATTTCATTTTTACCTATTTTTATTTCAAACGATACCGCCCTGCACTAACCGCGCTGTAGGCACTCTTTAACAAAAGATCAAAAATACCGTTTCGGCGGCTTCTTTGACACAAAACTGTAGCTAAACTCTGTCGAGCGCTCAGTGTTGCCTTTGATAAGTATTTCTTTTTTTTATATAATATTTTGATTGGTGAAAAATAATAATCTTGTATCCATTAAATGATTACGTTATGTGTACGCAGTACGACATCAAATAATACCCTTCAGGATCAGACAGGGTTTCTGTTACATGCTGTATGGTGTTTTCTCAGGCATACGCATAACAGTCGACAGCAGTCATGAGCCATGACGCAGGGGAGGATACTATTAAACTAAAAGCGTTTAGCATTTACAGGCACTTATCAATTATTGTCAAGGTCCGTCAGGGCAGACATTAAATACAGGGTGTATGGGAAACGCTTCCGAAAACGGAGACCAGTGATAAGGCTAGTGATTCTCGATACGACACCATTAAAAAAAAAAAATTTATAAAAAAAAAACAACCGACTTCCATAAAAAAATACACTAAAAATTAATAAATAACTTTAATTTCGGATGTCGGTGTTTGTATTTTACTTCTTCGTTATTTGACACCGACTTCCGAAATTAAAGTTATTTATTAATTTTTAGTGTATTTTTTTATGGAAAGAAAAAAGTTTTTTATTATTCACTTTTTAGTTGTTGTACCTCAGAACTAAAAACCACAATATAATGGAACGTGGAATTTAAACATTTGGAAAACACCAAAAAGTCATCGAGGTACACGTATTTTCTGTTTTTGTTCAGTTTCTCAAAAAGCGCTGAAGCAATTTCGATAAAATTTATATGGGACCACTTCGGGAGTATATTCTTTCAGATAAAAAAGCATTTTGAAAATTGGTCCACAACTGACGGAGAAATCGCGTAACATACTTACAAAAAAAAAAAAAAGAAAAAAAAAACATACAGACGAATTGAGAACCTCCTCCTTTTTTGAAGTCGGTTAAAAAATTACAATTTTACCTAATTTATTTAGCATTTTGCGTTCACTATGCTGTGAGAAAAGTTAAATGAAACAGTTATTTGCGACTTTCTTTCTTTACAACTTTAACATGCAATGTATCGACGCGCTCGCTGACGGCCGCACTACCAGCGTCCCCATATCAACGCGACGCCGACGTAAAGCTAAAGGTTACTGGAATCCGTTTGCATTTAGGTTTCTACGTTCTGATTTTGAAAGCGTTCCCCTTACACCATGTATGTCTGCTTGATGATGATCTTCTATTGACCAAATGACCTGCAAAATCCAGTAAACCATATGCAGATATTGTGTTGAGCACAAAGAGCGAGGTCACAATTTGCAGTCTTTATATACAGAGTGGTGATGACAATACGATATTAAATTAAACCTCGCATACCTCAAGACGTTCTCAGTCTACATACAAAAAAAACTTTTTACAAAAAAAATACAACCGACTTCCATAAAATAATACTAAAAAATGCAAAATAACTTTAATTTCGGAAGTCGGTGTTTCTAGTTTGGTTTCTTCGTTATTTGACACCGACTTCCGAAATTAAAGTTATTTTGCATTTTTTAGTATTATTTTATGGAAGTCGGTTGTATTTTTTTTGTAAAAAGTTTTTTATTTTTCACTTTTTAGTTGTTTTACCCCATTCTAAAACTAAATTAATAGTAAAGTTATGCCCGAATTGATAGCCCCAAAAATAGGGAATTTGAACGTAGTTGGTGAAATTAGGGTGTATCAGGGTGAACTGTACAAATCTGTATACCCCTTCAGAGCGCATTAGCGTGATGTAATGTTGTGGAGTGGTGAAAACAATATACAGACATGCGATTGCAGCAATTCTGGAAGGTTTGCTATCATTTATTGAAGAGTTCCGTTGTGTATCTCCGAAGTCCTTCATCAGATCTTTACCAAATAAAAATGGGACCAAATGTAAAGCAACAGCTTTCAAATAAAAAAAAAACCTTCAAAATCGGTTCACGTAGGTAGAAGTTATGAGGTAACACACATAAAAAAAAAAAAAAAAAAAAAAAAATACAGTCGAATTGAGAACCTCCTCCTTTTTTTGAAGTCGGTTAAAAATCATTTGAATATATCCTGTAGTTTAGTCACAGGAAATTATTTTTCATTTTTAACATTTGCTACATGATGTATCTGATAATAGGGAAACACTGTCAGGTTAACGACCCACATCGGTATAAACATCAAAACATTAAAGTCACGTTGCCAACTCGCTACTTAAACACTTTCGCCAAATTAGTATTTTCATCTGATTTAGTGAAAATTATACCTTAATTCTGAGTAATAAGAGTCATAAAGCGTGTCATCAGAGTTGGATAAGAAAGTAACGAATGCGGAAATTGCAATGCACTCATAATATTAATAGAAAATTTAGTGTGTGCGAAAGAGATAAATCTAGTTTCGTTTGTTACTTCGCTTTCTTGAAGAAATTTGCTACAAAAAATTTATGTTAGTGCGAAATTGGACGCTTTATTCAAAATTAGTTTATATAAAATTTGATATTTTATGTAGGTAAATAAGCTCAATACTCAAGACTTAAAAGGTATATTTATTTTTTGCTTTTTAGTTCTTTTTCGGCGGTTAAATTTTTTGTTAAAAAGTTTTTTCATTTATTGTCGTATTGTCTTCTCCACGCTGTATAATAGTATGGTGCACAGCAGTACCGATATTATTTAATAGCATAACAAACTAGTGACCCGCCCCGATTTCGCACGGGTACAAACACAAAGCTGCCTGGTTTATCGCTCTTTCAATTAGTGAAAACCGCATTAAATTCTGGTGCGTTGTTTAGGAGGAGTTAATGGAAAAACAGACAAACTTAAATAGTCTATGATTTATACCATGTAGTGATTGCGTCTCCTAAAAAAATTAACGTGTAACGAGTTCTCCTGGGGTAACGATTTGATATGTATAGTTACACGAAAGGGCCTCGTTCGCTCCAAAAAAATTTAATTATTAATGAAGAGTTTTTTTTTTTTTTTTTAAGAGTTACAAGCTTACCTCGAGTCCCTGGCCTGCGTAGACGACATCTCCTTGCATTTTACCAGGGATCAGTGTATAGGATGTTGCGCCTACTACCATCCTGGAACATTCAGGAAACATGAATGTGAATGCACCACCGAAATTAAAGAAATTCGGTCGGAAAACTCCCGCTTCGGTTCGTTGCTAGAAAAATACGTTGGATCAATTGAGCAGATTATTATTAAAATGCAGGAAAGTATAACAGAGGTCAAAAGCTGAGATCACTGAATTTAAGTCATGCAACGTACAAACTTGATTCGCGGAAATACAGCTCCGGTTTTAATGAGATTAAATCATCGAAATCTGGTATGATAACTGAACATAAACAATTAAAAACAACTGTATCACAATTGGAAAAACAATTATCGTTGTTTGAACACAAAATAAAATCCATTGAGTCAGATCTTAACACGTTTAAACCCACCTCTAAATCTTCGACTTCAAACAATCAAAATCAACTATGTCTGAACGTAAAAATAATTAATGAGGTAGCAAATCGAAATAGCAGGGTTAAAATATTACTGTTGTGGGCTGCCTGAACAGTCCGCTGCTAGCAAAGACTACAATAATATATATGCTAGCGCGAAAGAACGAATATTCCAAGATGAGGCCGAATGCTGACCTATCGGTGATTGGTCAAGTAGATTTGGGGTTACTGTCAATGTCTGTAAATGTCAGGCTATCCTTAAAATCGAAATCAAATCAAAAATGTTTATTTGTTAGAATATGGTACATATGGTGGTGGTATGGTATGGTATGGTGGTGCTGGTTGTTGGTAGTTCTTATTTTTTGAGTCACTTGGACTCTGGTCAATTACAGCCGCTTATTTTTCGGCAATACCATCATCCTTCTCTCGCCTCACGTCAAAAATGCCCTACATTGATGACAGGCATTTTTTTTCGTGGGGTGGTAATTCATCCAATGATATATCTCGCTCTAGGGTGGAGCGTGTGGGCGTGTCTGACTCTTACTGACTAAAACCCACCCCTGTTCCTTCCCTGCCCTGAATGCCAAGGGGCGCGGTAACTCTGTTTCGAATTTATCCACAACCCCTGGGCAAGCATCGGCCATAACAGACCCCGTCATGTTTTGCTGACAACTCTTTGAGGTGCGCGTGGAACACTACGCGCCGTCGACTCTCGGGCCTGGTGATGATCGGCGAATTACTCACTACTCGTCGTCCGCAGGCCCGGGTCTACGGTGGCCGGAAATCGTCTCGCGACGTCCTCCGCCCAGGGCATCTCCTGCGGCGGCTGCTGTTGAGGGCGTGAGGTCGACTCTGTTGTTGAGCCTCCCTCACCCGTTCCGCGTCCTCCTTCGCGAGCATTACTGCTTCGCAGAAGGATGAGACTGCTTCCCATTCCCTCTCGCTCCGTACCATAGCCTGGATCAGGGCCGAGCGCGAGCCCGGACACGGTGGGGCTCCGCTCAAGCGGAGCAGATCTCCACCGTATGCTTCACCGTGTCCTCTGGGCGATCCTCACAGTGGGGACACTCGGGCGTTTCCCTTCGCCTTATCCTACATAGGAACCTCCCGAAACTTCCGTGTCCGGTGAGGACCTGCGTCAGGCGGAAGGTGAGGACCTGCGTCAGGCGGAAGGTGAGGACGCCGTGGCGCCTCTCCAGCCACTCCTCAAGAGGGGCACTACCGCCGTAATGGTGGCGTGCCCAGCGCTGGGTTGCGACAGTCGCTCTCTCCATGTCGCCATGAGATCCTGCCGGAGCACTGTCCGCCGAGCCGCGAGGTGTCACGGCAGCGGAGTTTCGCCCCGGCGTTTCGCCTCCTCGCGCCACTTATAAAGGTGCGCGAGGACTTTTGCCTCCAGATTCCATGGCGACAATCCGGCAAGGAGGCTCGCCGCCTCACAGGAGACCGTGCAGTATCCTCGGATCATTCGGATCGCCATGACCCTTTGGGACGCGTTTAACCGGCGAGCTGGTCGCCGCCTCAAGAAACGCGGCCACACCGGTGCCCCGTAAAGGGCCAAGGACCGCACGATCCCCGCGTAGAGCCTCCGGCAGGATGCGATACATATATTACACTATCATCATCATTCTCCTGCCCTTATCCCAATTTATTTGGGGTCGGCGCAACATGTCTTTTTCTTCCATACTCCTCTATTAATCGTCATCTCTGTAGTCACCCCCTTTTTACCCATATCCTCTTTCACACAGTCCAACCATCGTTTCTTTGGCCTTCCCCTACTCTTATAGCCATCCACATCCATACACAAGACTTTCCTCACGACATTTTCTTCATTCCTCCGCATCACATGCCCATACCACGACAACCGATTTCCACACAACTTTTCAGTCAGCGGTACCACTTTCAGACTTCCTCTTATATACTCATTCCTAATTCTATCCATGCGCGTAACACCACACATCGTTCTTAGCATTCTCATCTCAGCTACATGCAATTGCTTTTCATTCATCCCTTTTGTGACCCAACATTCATTCATTCACATATATTACACTATATTACATACTATATACATTATGTGTTTTTTTTTTTTTGTCCTAAGGTACACGCAGGGTTTTCCAAAGGTACAAACGTGTAACATACCATTGGACAAAACTGCCCACTTATTTTTCTTTTTAGAGAATTAATTTATAAACCTAATGATGGCTCGAAGAGCTGGAGGGACCAGGGTCAAGTTCAAATGCGTTAAGCTTTGAAATGACAGGACACTGTAAGTGCTATTTGTGAGTTTTCTATAGAGACGCTAAACCTTAGCATGGCATTTGTAAGGCTCACCAAATTCTTATCTTGTCGACAGTGTCCTAGTTTTTATTTAAGATTTAAACTAGAAAAACTTATTAGAAAATGGTCTGATCGTAACCACATTCCTTATGGAATAATTGGAAGAACAAAGCGGTCTTAGCAAAGGGTTCTGAACACAGACGTCCACGTCTCCAGGGATAATCAGGATTGTATGGCCACAGCTACGATATTGCTTGTGGAATCTTCTCTCTGGATCTGGATCATTGATCTTCGAATGATTTGGTAATCATTGTATTAACTGCTACATACAATTTTGTATAGGACTATCGTGAAACCTAGTCTACCTATGTGACACAGTGTTATAAATAAATGTGAGAAGTGAAGACCAATTTCATGGACAAACAATCCTCAAGCAATAAACCCGCAGAATCTTGTGCAGAAATCTATCTTTGACGCTAGCCGGTGATAAGAAAAATTTCTTTACAAACGTAGCAGTCGCCGAGCTAGTTTTTTGATTTTACCAAAGATAAGAACTAAGTTTGGGAAGAAAATGTTATTTTTGTAAGATCATAATTATACAACAGAATATCCTCATGTATAGAAAGATTGCGCTCATTCAATGCATTCAAAACTCAATTAACTGTAATAGTAACAAATAACACCCTTCCTAAAAGCTGAATGCATTGGATAGGTGTATCATAATTGCTAACGTGACGTCAGTGACGAACTATGTTTTTATATAATTTATTTTAACCTCTGAAGCACCGACGACACGCCTTGTTCTCATGTTAGTGACTTTGTGTATTTTTTGAGAGTTAATATCTTAAAAAAAGACATTCAGAAACCAAAAAAAAAATGAATTAGATTTTAAAAATATTTTTTTTATTGTTGTCTATCTACCACAGAGTAGTCTCTTTAACCCAAAGGAGTCCGTCTATGTACCATTATTGTACATGAAGTTTAAATAATAAAAAACTTTTTAACAAAAAAATTAACCGACGAAAAAGAACTAAAAAGCAAAAAATAAATAAAACTTTTAAGTCTTGAGTAATGAGCATATTTACCTACATAAAATATCAAATTTTATATAAACTAATCTTGAGTCGGCGCCAAACAACAATCTGATTATTAAATATCTAAATTTTATAAGTACTTACAAATGAAGAAGGCTGTAAGTAGGTAATTAATCATTTTATTAATTGGCGCCGACTCAAAATTAGTTTATATAAAATTTGATATTTTATGTAGGTAAATATGCTCATTACTCAAGACTTAAAAGTTTTATTTATTTTTTGCTTTTTAGTTCTTTTTCGTCGGTTAATTTTTTTGTTAAAAAGTTTTTTATTTTATGATTTTTTGTGGCTCGCATCATCTTGTAACACTCTGAGGCTAATTTCTAATTCTTCATCATTCCTCTTGCCACTGAGCTGATGAAATAACCATCCTTCCATGAAGTTCCCAGGATATTGACCAGTTGAGGTTACCTCCAATACTGTAAAGACGTCTTTTCTTCAAACCATATTAAGTGGTATTTGTCACTAAAACTAGTTTTTATATCTAACTTCTATTGTTTAGGAAAGCTATGGTTTCCATCATCAGCTCAGTTTCATGATGTGATGGTTCCTAAATGCAAATACCTGATTAAGTTATGAAAAGTAAACAGAAACAATATTCGTGCCCAATTTTCGATGTTCTCTCTCAATTTTTTCAGGATCCCATGATCAGATCCTGATGTCCTTGACATGGTACCACCCTTGAGGTATACCCTATCCAAGAAAAGAAGAATTATCAAAATCGGTTCATAAATAACGGAGTGAGGGCCGAACATACGTACAGAAACGCTAAACGTATCCACAATTTTCGAGGTTTTCTCTCAATTTTATCAGGATTCCATTGTCACATCCTGATTTCCTTATTATGGGACCATCCTTGAGGTATACCCTATCTAACGAAAAAAGAATAATCAAATTCGGTTTATAAATAACGAAGTGAAGGCCGAACATACATACAGAAACGCTAAACGTGCCCACAATTTTCAAGGTTTTCTCTCAATTTTATCAGGTTTCCACTGTCAGATCCTGACTTCCTTGACATGGGACCACCCTTGAGGTATACCCTATCTAATAAAAAAAGAATAATCAAAATTGGTTCATAAATGACGGAGTGAAAGCTGAACATACACAAAAAAAAAAAAAAAAAAAAACAAATATATACGGTCGAATTGAGAACCTCCTCCTTTTTTTCGTCGGTTAAAAATAATAACGATTACTTTTCATCAGTAATCTATTTTAGGGAGAGAATCTCCAAGTTTATGACAAATAAAGCGATGGCGTAATGGTCTCCGTCACATGGCACAACTATATTATCAGAGACATCCAAGGATTCACATCACACATCACAACGTCACGTTTGTTATAAAGAGGATAAAGCATTTTTACGTTGTTAAAACAGGTTTCAAAATGTTTCGTATCCAAAGTAGTGTCAGAAACGGAGGTATTCAATGAGCCCACCACTGGACCGTTAGTAGACTCTTAATATCCCCACTGCTGGGGCACAGGAATCTTCTCTGTGAGAGGAGGTGGGCCGTAATCCACCACGTGGGCCCATTGATTGGTGGTACCATATTAAAGGCAAAGATGAAATGTATCATGTCTGGCAGAAGCGCTCTTATCATAATCAGTCAAACAAATGACATCTTGTGCTGGTCATGAGCCTTCCCCAAGCATACGACTGGTCCTCTGCTTCCTGCATCCAGCGAAATCCCAAGACCTTTTTGAGAGACTAAGTTGTCGTTACACATAAGACTTGTCCAAGCTACGCCTGCGTGTAGGAGCTCTACCGTGGAAATACTACCATCACATATGTTTCTGCCAATAAGCAGCGTTGCTGTGTTCCGATTAACGTACGCACAATTACAGATATTTCAGCTTTGTTTCTGAGATGGCAACGCATGACTACTTTACCATCAGGTGGACTGCCGGTTTGTTTGCTAAACAATAACGTAAAAACTAGACCAAGTAACTAACCTGCATGCATCCATGGGGTAGGGAACCTTACAAAGTACTCTGAGCTCGTCTCCAATCCGTCTAACTGCCTCGCGAGGTTCGATGCCCACATATTTATCAATTTGCCCTGCAAATAAAATTTTTTTTTTTTTTTTTGGGGGTGGGAAATCATCCTATGACTTCTTCCGCTCTAGGGTGGAGCGGAAGGGTGTGTCAGACTCTTACTGACTAAAACCCACCCCTGTTCCTCCCTGCCTCGAGTGCCCGGGGGCGAGGTAACTCTTTCGAATTTATCCTCCACCCCCGGGCAGGCCCCTACACTTTGCTGACAACTCTTTGAGGCGCGCGTGGAACACTACGCGCCGTCGACTCTCGGGCCTGGTGCTGATCGGGCGGCGAGTTACCCACTACTCGCCGTCCGCAGGCCCGGGTACCCACAGGGGTACCTAGTAGTCTGGTTGGATCACAATAGGCCCAGTGCGTGTCGGCCATGCGTGGCTTCGCACAGTGTAGAATTCAGGGGTGCGATAACTCATATTGAGAATTTATCCGCTACCCCTAGGCATGAAAGAGAGTTTGTTGGATTACTAATAGGTTCCTACGTGAATCCATAGAATATTACTAACCTAATACTTTAGTCACACCCTTAAGACAGTCACACTTTCGCTCAGTGCCTTTGTGTATTTCAATGCTATCGTATTTTACATTGAAAATGAAGAATATCAAATAAATAAATATTTAAAACGTAAGAGTTTTATTGAATAAAAAAACTAGCCCTTGCGTTCAATCATAGTAGTTCAGTTTTTGAATAGCATAATAATGTCTAAAGAATTTTCATACACATCCAATCTCAATTTTCACAATGATAATTATAAAGGAAAGATACGCTACGTTCATACAAAGTGGCGGCGGCGTTGAGATATCGTTGAGTTGTTATTAAGAATATCCTATAAGTTTTTAGTAATTAAAGTATGAAATTCCTTCACTCTTATTTATCTTGGAACCATAGTTTTTACACTCTTCTTCACACACAACTTGGCATCATAGATATATTAATGTCACGCCACGGGTCACGCTTTTCTTTGCTCGCTGCTGTTAGCCGACTAAATCAAATTGCAATAATTGTCTGAATTTGTCTGCAACAAATTGCGTGCGCTAGTGCGATATCTACCTCTTTTTACCCGACTGCGCGACGCAAGGGAGGGTAATGTGTTTATCAGCCTATGTATGTATGTTTGTTCCTTTGTGGCACTAGAGACCAAACGCGTGGGCCAATTTTGATAACTCTCTCTAACGTCAATTGATTCGTCTTGACCTTGCAAGTGCTACTAAAGACATGACAGTAATAAAAAAAAATACATTAAGGCGACAACCAGACGCCATATGTGAAAAAAAAATGAAAGTCGACGAACTATATTAAGTGGGGTATCAAAATAAAGGGTTCGAAGAGGCGATTCCAAAAATCTCACTAAAATGTAGAAAATAAAAAAATTGTTTATTTTTAAAAAACCCGACTGTAAATAACAACTAAAAAGTTCCAAACAAGTCACTTTTCAAGAAGTCTGATGCAGTTGGTGGCATGAAATCAATAATTGAACTAAAATAACGGCCACCAACTGCATCAGACTGCTTGAAAAGTGACTTATTTGACTGAAAATATCCCATTTCATATATTATTTAAGGGCAAATATATTCTCGTATTATAGTATTGTTTACATTGTCATTGTTGATTAACGCGTCAAGTCCCTTATTAGCAGACACAATTAAAAACCTATTTTTATGTCGACGCGAGGGGCCTTACGCGTTTTTTTTTTTTTTTTGGGGGGTGGGAAATCATCCTATGACTTCTTCCGCTCTAGGGTGGAGCGGAAGGGCGTGTCAGACTCTTACTGACTAAAACCCACCCCTGTTCCTCCCTGCCTCGAGTGCCCGGGGGCGAGGTAACTCTTTCGAATTTATCCTCCACCCCCGGGCAGGGCCTGACGCGTGACGCGTTAAGTATTGACTGACAGTTTTGTCAATTTTGAGTATATTGACAAGTTTTTTTTTTTGGGGTGTTATCACTTTAATATCCTAGATAATTGGAAAGGTTTGTCAAGTTCGTTTTAGGAGTGAATTCACACTAAAATAAAAAACGTTTTTTTTCAAAATTGGTAGTCTTTAAAAATTTATGAAATAGTTAGAACGACTAGTTTTTAGGATGTCTAGTTTAGAATTATAAAAAATAAAAAACCATTTGATGATAGGCCTGTTGGTCTAGTGGTTAGTGACCCTGACTGCCATGCCGGAGGTCGTTCGATTCCCACCCAGGACAAATGTTTGTGTAATGAGCACGATTATTTGTTCTGTGTCTGGGTGTAATTTATCTATAATATTTATGTATTTAGAAATAGTAGTATGTTTATCAGTTGTCTAGTACACATAACACAAGCTCTGCTTAGCTTGGGACTAGATGGCGTTGTGTGATAGTTGTTTAATATATATTATTATTATTATTAGTTTTGTACATTTCCTTTACAGAATGTATTACAACTGTTATATAAATGAATATGAAGTCCCCAAATGTCACTATTGAAGTTATTAAAAAAATACAACGTCAAACTATTGTAACTAAATGCCATAGCTGGAAATCATAAAAACCTGACAGCTTTTTTTTTTTTTTTTTTTTTTTTTTTTTTTTTTTTTTTTTTTTTTTTTTTTTTTTTTGGGGGGGTGGGAAATCATCTAATGACTCTTTCCGCTCTGGGGTGGAGCGGAAGGGCGTGTCAGACTCTTACTGACTAAAACCCACCCCTGTTCCTCCCTGCCCTACGCGCCCGGGGGCGAGGTAACTCTTTCGAATTTATCCTCCACCCCCGGGCAAACAACCTGGGAGTCTTTAAGTTAAGAATGAATAGGTTACTTCTAGGCAAGCGTGCTCCATCTTCCACCACATCATCGCTTACTATCAGGTGAGATAGTGGTCAAACACGCGCCTATAAATAGTGTAGCGACCAAAACCGCTACGCCATCCACTGCCGCTTATGAACGGTGGGACCACGGCATAAAATCACGCCACCAGCTACGTCACATCGTATGATGTCGCAAGCGCCGCCTCCTTCGACTTGGGTGGTCGCGTTCTTTTCTTAACGTCGCTGCGGAGCAAGATGGCCTACCCTCGTCTTTTGGATTATGAATGAATGTCTCACTAGTATAAATATCGCGTGCTAGCATTGTTTACTTCCTCCCCGTCTCTCGCCAGCACGTGCCGCTGAGCAAGCATATCCCCCAAATAATGAGAATCAGATCCAGCCTTCCCTTGCTGTCCCCCCAGTGACGCCCTAAGCCGAGGCCCGTCTGCCCGGGGGTGGAGGATAAATTCGAAAGAGTTACCTCGCCCCCGGGCGCGTAGGGCAGGGAGGAACAGGGGTGGGTTTTAGTCAGTAAGAGTCTGACACGCCCTTCCGCTCCACCCCAGAGCGGAAAGAGTCATTAGATGATTTCCCACCCCCCAAAAAAAAAAAAAAAAAAAAAAAAGCCGAGGCCCGTACCCCGCAGGGGGTGCCCTTAGCGTAGTCACTTAGTATGTAAGAATAATAATAAGTCCTGGCTGGAGGCTTTAATAAATTAGAGCCTTCACAGGCAAGTTCGGTTAAGCAGTCGACAACCAATAGGGTTGAACTGCGAGTAGTCATTCACAAAAAAAAAAATTGTTTAACACACACTCCGCTTTAGCTTGCTTCGCTTACGCTTCACGCTCTGTTTTATTTCTCGCTGCTTACTTATTACTGTTATTATTTTTGATCAAATATCCTATTTTGTACAGTAAATTAATTTAGTAAAATAAATAAGTTTAATAAGTGCTTGCTGCTTTAAATAACACCTGTGAGATAGCCTACACAAGAAGCGGCCCAAGTCAACATCTTTACGGGCCCCTTCAATAGTAAAAAAAAGCAGAATTCAAACAAACCCTTGCTTAGTTAGGGTGGTTTTCAACCGACTTCGAAAAAGGAGGAGGTTATCAATTCGGATGTTTGTATTTTTTTTAACCGACTTCGAAAAAGGAGGAGGTTATCAATTCGGATGTTTGTATTTTTTTTTTTTTTTTTTTTTTTTTATGTATGTTCGGGCATAACTCCGTCATATATTGACGGATTTGCAAAATTCTTTTTTTGTTCGAAAGGGGTTTATTCCGAAATGGTCCCATTTAAATTTCAAAAAGATCTGATGATGGGTTTCGGAGACAGACAACGGAACTCTTCAAAAATTGACAGCAAATCAACCGCGATTGCTGCTATCGTATGTCTATGAATTGTTAACACAGTTTAATGGGGAACCACAACTAAAAAGTGAAAAATAAAAACCTTTTTTACAAAAAAATAGAACCGACTTCCAAAAAAAGTGCAAAATAACTTTAATTTCGGAAGTCGGTGTTAAAAAACGAAGACAAAACAGAAACACCGACTTCCGAAATTAAAGTTATTTTGCACTTTTTTTGGAAGTCGGTTCTATTTTTTTGTAAAAAAGTTTTTTTTTTATGTATGTTCGGGCATAACTCCGTCATATATTGACGGATTTGCAAAATTCTTTTTTTGTTCGAAAGGGGTTTATTCCGAAATGGTCCCATTTAAATTTCAAAAAGATCTGATGATGGGTTTCGGAGACAGACAACGGAACTCTTCAAAAATTGACAGCAAATCAACCGCGATTGCTGCTATCGTATGTCTATGAATTGTTTACACAGTTTAATGGGGAACCACATCTAAAAAGTGAAAAATAAAAAACTTTTTTACAAAAAAATAGAACCGACTTCCAAAAAAGTGCAAAATAACTTTAATTTCGGAAGTCGGTGTCAAAAAACGAAGACACAAAACAGGAACACCGACTTCCGAAATTAAAGTTATTTTGCACTTTTTTGGAAGTCGGTTCTATTTTTTTGTAAAAAAGTTTTTTTCGCACATAGGTTTCTGGAAAATTTTCGGTGTCGCAGATTTTTCGGGTGAGTAAACGGTACACCTAACTCAAGTTTGAGTTAACACCTCAAGGCCCTGCGTCGACGAGAGGCGACAGCAATCAACACTGTCGTCGGACCCCGCCTCGCCATAAGCGGCGGCAGTTTCGCGCGCTTTAAAACTCTATTATTACTAATAAGGAACGATTTTACTCCGGCAGTGCTGATCCGGCGGTGCGGGGCGACAATTGCTGTCGCCCCTCGTCGACGCAGGGCCCTGACGGGTTAAAAATAATTTGAACGTTAAGATTAATAATTAGAACTCAAAGTAGCAAGTTTTCATGAAGCTTTCCATTAAAAAAAAATATAAAATTAACTTACAATTTGAGTTACAGCCGTAAGACACCTGAACTGCCAGGATGGTTAAAGTACTCACAATGACGACTACAGAATTCATAGTAACCGGACTTAAGAAATATTCTATTATAAATAAAAACAATTTCAAATCACTTTATTATATTGTGTAACACTTCTACACCAATGTAATACTGTAATGAATATTGCACATGGAAGAATAAATGTAACTGCTGTTAATAACGAAATTATTAAATTTTACGTTTATCCTACCGGTAAGAGCAAATTGACATGAACAGGAAATCAACAGGAAAACCCAAAGCTTTAAGCCATTTTATTGTGGTTTCCAACTAGGCTATGAAATACCGTTTCAATAATAATTTAGGGCTGTTCCAAGTAGTCATATATTTACTGTTTGAGAAAATAATATGACTAGTTGCGACTCCAATAAAATTTTCATTGTTCCTTGGTGTCACACCCGTAAGGTATATAATAATAATAAAATAATAATTTATTTATTTGAGTTCTTTTACAAAGTAATACATTTATAAACTTATAAATACTTAGTATTAGTAGTACCAAGTGCTTAACAGATTGGCTTAAATACCTAAATAAAAACTAGTTTAATCATGTTTTAAATTACTGAAAAGTGCGTTGGTACTGACATTATAATTTTTTTGGCGACATGCCTGAACTAGGTTAATAAAAACCTGTGTTTCAGGCCATCCCCAGACTAACCGATCATCTGATTATTGGTCCACTGTTAATTAATTATTGAAATAATACTATGCTACTTATTGTACTAAACACAAATTAAAAATAACCAATTTAATATCTATATTATAACTTTTGAAGTAATTCTAACAGCTTTTCTGTGTCTGTGTAATCAAATCCACCCAAATATTCGCTTATCTTCAGACTACAATGTTTGTAACCGGCACTATAAATATTAAGTATCCTATTGAGCTTGTTATATAAATCGGGTCCTAAATAGACATAGAAACGGTTTACAAAAGCATGCCTAGTTTGAGGCTTTATGCAAACCAAATCTTTGCTTCTTTTGTCAGAAGGTACTGGCTTATAAGCGAGTTCTACGTGCTGGCGTAAAATGATGTGCAATATAAATAATTGGCGTACTGTTAGCACCTCACATGAAATGTAAAGCTGGTGTGTAGGGAATCTAAAAGGCCTAAAGGCGGCCACCTTTAAAATCGCTCTTTGAGCGCGTTCTAGAGGGAGTAAAATTGATTTCGCAGCACCGCCCCATGAAGTTATGCAGTATGTAAGAACAGATTGACATAAAGCCAAATATACCTACCGGTATGATACGGTACCTAGCATTTTTTTTTTATTTTGGTATAACTATTCGTTTTCGGCACTTTATTAGTTTGCATTTTAGAAGTATGCACATTAACTATACAAAAATTATCTACTATTAATTCTATTAATTTATTTTTTAATCGACTTAAAAAAGGAGGTTATCAATTCGGATGTTTGTTTTTTTTTTGTATGCCCGGGCATAACTCCGTAATTTAAATTAGTAATTTTAAAAATCCGTCTATATATATAATATAGACGGATTTTCAAAATTCATTAAATTTAAATTTCATATAGATCTGATGATGAGTTTCGGAGACTTAAAACGGAACTCTTTAAAAAATAACAGTAAATCAACTGCGATAGCTGCGATTGTATGTCTACGAACCCACTTCCAAAAAAAGTGCAAAATCACATTAATTTCAGAAGTCGGTGTCAAAAAACGAAGACAAAAAACCAGATACACCGACTTCTGAAATTTAAGTTATTTTGCACTTTTTTTGTAAGTCGGTTCTATTTTTTTTATTGTTTAGATTTCTCGGTTCGAAGGCGTACGAGGAGCCGAAACCAACTTGCAGAGGCCCGTTTTTGTTTGGGCACCAACCAACGATTATCCCTGTACGCGCTATACAAGTGCACCCAAGGTCAACCCGCGGTTGGTGTGATACTATTGCGAGACAAGAAAAACAAAGATATAAAGAGAACTGGTTACCAAGAACTATGTTAAGACCCCCGCCTGTACAATGTTATTAAACATCGGTAAAAAAGGCAGGCATAAAAAAAATATTACTTAATTTTTTACATTTAACTAATCAAAATGGTAAAATTATGTCTTGTAAGAGTAGGTATTAAAAAGTAAAACTAAATTGACTAGATTTTACAATTCGAAGTTTCTGATGCATGCTAACGACTTTTCAATGGTAACAAAATAAAAAGGTCAAGTCTGATATATGTTCTGTGTGGCATTTATTTAGATATGGGTAGTACCTACCTACTAATACTACACTAAGGAAGGAACTCGGCACAAGTAAGGAAGTTCACGGACGCTTGTTCCGGGCCCTAAATGGGCCCTATGTAGACCAACTAGCGTCCGTATTCTGGCTGCGCGTTGGTGACATCATTGGGAAAACCGAAGGTTTTGTCTGTGCAATTATGGAAAACTTATCATGACGTATAACAGTTCTCGATAATGGTCCTACCACAATGTACAGGAACCGGTTCATCACCCCTGACAGGACTATTGTAGCCAATAAACCTGATAGAGTGGTGGTGGGCCGAATCAAGAAGCGTGCAATGATTGTTGACATTACAGTCCCTCAGTTGACGAAAACCTCGTAAAAGCCGAGAAAGATTCATTCATTCATTCATTCATTTCTTGAACACAGGGTACAATGATGTTTTATAAAAAATGTTTATTCCATCCTATGTTCCGCTAAAAGGCATACAAAATAGTGTTGCTAATATCAATAATTAAAATTCAATTAATTAAAAATAAGGAAAATAGGAAAAGGGGGAAGGGGAAGGGGAATAGGAATAGGGGGAATTAATAATATAATACAATGTCAGAAAAATACAAAAATTGTCAAAAACGAAGTTAATTAAATGAAATAGTTACAAAAATCGCACGAAAAAGATAATACAATGTCAACAGTATTACAATTGTCAAAATTAAATTAAGTAATTTAAATAGTACAAAATGTCATGAAAAAATACAATGTCAGCAAAGTCTAACATTATCAAAATTAAATTAAGATAAGCAAGCCAAGTATCTTGAACTACCCGGGCCTACGGATGGCGAGCAGTGGGTAGCTCGCTGTCCGATCAGCACCAGGCCCGTGAGTCGACGGCGCGTAGTGTTCCACGCGCGCCTCAAAGAGAGTAGTGTCAGCCACCACTGACGGGGCCCATCGTGGCCGGTGCCGCAATGCCTAGAGGTAGCGGATAAATTCTGAACATGAGTTACCGCACCCCTGGGCACTCAGGCTGGGAAGGAACAGGGGTGGGTTTTAGTCAGTAAAAGTCTGACATGCTCTCCCGCACCACTCAGAGCGGGAGAAGTCATTGGATGATTTCCCACCCCACAAAAAAAAAAAAATATCTTGAATTGGCTCGCGAGGTCGTCCACATGTGGGATGTGGACTCAGCAATCATTGTACTGATAGTCGAATGAATGCCAATGGATTAATATATGCCAATGCCAATGGCTTATAAAAGCCACGAGCCTCGATGCCTGATGAAATGTTTCCTACTAACTACTAAGGAATGGATCCCTTCATTGGGTGTGCCCGGCTCTTTGCTGGTTTATATCGTGAAAAACATGCCATATTTTTTTTGCGACGTTATTGCCATTGTAAACGTGACAGTAGTCATGTATTATGTATGAGAAACACGAAAGTGAGGCAATGGTCAATACTTTGTCACGAAAACCACACGAAGCTAAAACAGGTCCTCTAACTGTTTTGGCATGATTTGATAAACTCAAATCATTGTGGTAAAACTAAGTAAAGCCAGTGAAGTGCCTAGTAATGGTTTTCCTTATAACCGTTTAGTGCCTCCACTCCATGAGGAAAACCATTATTGCTTGTTGTCAATAAATGCAATGGAATAATCCAAATTTTTTGATGTTACGTCATAATTTTTGATTAGCGGTTAAACACACCATAACATCTCGCTTATATCCTTACCTCTTTGAGAACAAAGTAGTAATCCATATAATCCCAATCGTAACTGGCGTAGTACACTACGCCAGTTACGATTGGGTCTAATGTAATAGGGGCGAGCCTATTGCCAGTAACCGGGCACAATTTTACACTCAGAGCTCCGAGTTGCTACTGAGACATTGCAGACGGAGAAACACAATAACACTTTATACGACCCGAACCCAGGACTTCATGCTCAGCGCTAGCAGTTTCAACCACTCGACCTCCGCTCGACACAGATCAACGAGTAAATGAATTTGAACTCAAAGCATTTTTTTTCAAATAAACTATTTAGAGGCACTTTTGAATTTTCAATAAGTCAGTCAGTCAGAAAGATGAAGCTAATTGCACATTCCAAGGCGTAGATCTCTATGGAGAAGAACGTGCAAGAAATTCCATGGGCACTCTTTTAAACCATGTTATTTATTACTATTAATAAGTTTGTATTGACTAATTATATTTATACTTGATGTGCCCGCGGTTTTACCCGCGTTTATGGTTACTGTGTCATAGTGTGATGAAAACTCTATAATCTTCCTCAATAAATAGGCTATACAGTGCAGAAACCCAAAGGGCAATGGAGAGGTCAATGCTCGGAGTTTCCTTGCGTGATAGAATCAGAAATGTATATGTATGTAATGAAATCCGTAATGGAAATAGATCCGTATTGGATGGTAATGGTAATAAAATGTTATTGATATTAAATGAAATCGGGATAGGTGACAAATTATGTTCATATTTATGGACTTTTTGAATGAAAGACATCTTAAAATTATTGATGAATTTAATGAAAATGACACTATGATTAGATATACAAGTTTAGAATTAGCCCAGGGAGACCCTATATCACCAAAATTATTTAACGTTGTAACATTTAAACTATTCTCAAAAATTACCAATGTACATTGTGTCAATACGCTGATGATTTTGTCTTGTATTATATAGTATAGGCAAAAATCTTTCAGATAGTACAACCAAATTACAAGAAGCATTAGACATATTTTCGTCTTGTCTAAGTGAATTAGGATTGTGTTTGTCGAATAGTAAATCAAAACAATGTATTTTTAGCAGGGGATTTAAGAGACAAAATATTACATTAAAAATAAACAATATTGCTTTAGAATTAGTAGATAGTTATAAATATTTAGAGTTATGGCTAGACAGGTCTCTACGATGGGGACGTCATATTAATGAGGTAGTCAGAAAGTCACAGAAATACTTAAACATACTCGAAGTTCTAGCAGGTACTTCTTGGGGTACACACCCCAAACATTTACGCAGAATATATATAGCGATAATCAGGAGTCGAGTAGACTACAGTTGTTTTATTTACGACAACAGTGCGAATTCACATCTATATAAATTGCAGATAATACAGAATCAAGCACTGAGAAGTACAGGTGGTTTTATAAAGTCTACGCCGATCCACACCATGGAGAGTGAGCTATGTATTCCACCATTGCACATAAGAAGAAAATTCCTAGCCTATAAAAATTGTTTAAAATCGCTATCTTGGACTAACAATATAACAATATTGTAGGCGGTCGATGTCTTCACAGATGTGAAGAAAACTCGATGGTGACGCGAGACGTTTAATTTAGCAGCAGGATTATACAGTGTTTACAAATGATACTTCACGTTAAAACTTTATATAAAAAATAGGTGCAGGTCCACACAGCCGAGTCCGCTCGGACGAGGGCTGGGGACGTAGTCCTCTAATCCAAAAAATATATACTGGCTCGGCTACTCCACCAAACTACCATGGGTGTCCCCCCCGTGACCTTTCCCACAAGGACGAGATCCGCCGATGCACCTCGCTGATAGCAGGAGAAATAGCTTGATTTGACTTACAATTCCCTTAGGGGGTCATTAGGTTACGGAGAGTCATAACACCGCGATTCAGAATCGTGACGTAGTCGTACAGCGCCATCTAGTGTCAAGGTGCCATAATTAATCTGTCGAGGGTCACTAATTCACGGAGGATCTTAACACCGCGATCTAGAATCGTGACGTAGTCGTACAGCGCCATCTCGTAGCGTCCGGCGGGACTATTATGACAACGATGATCTAAGGATATACCACTTGACAGGCTGTGTTAGTAATTAACTCTAAGTACGTGTGTTACAATTAAATTGATACGTATCAAATACGTATAACGTATTTAAAAGAATTAAATACGTTTATTACCAACAGCTATTGGATACGCAAAAAGATTCCACTACTTGTGAATGTTTTAAATGAAATTGAAGATGTACAGGTAGCCTCATCCTCTCCATTGGAGATGTATACCTTAAAAACATGGGTCTCTTACATTGATACGAATAATATAATCTCGGTTGATTTGTATAGTATGCAACGAGCTTAAGACTGTTACAAATTAAATCTGTTGAGACACACTGTAATGAAAGAATTAATAGAGAAATATGCTGATTGGATAGTAATTTGCACAGATGGATCTTTGAGCAAGAAAGGTAGGGAGCTGCATTCTATGTTCGCTCGCAAGAAAACTCTAGTGGATGCTTTAAATTAATTGGAAATGTGTGTATCATGACATTGGAACTTATTGCAATCTCAGAAGCACTATCATATATCAAAACCATTGCTGACAATAGAGCTGTTATAGTTTCAGACAGTAAGAGTGCGTTATATCATATAGCTCGATGCGCCTCTGGTCGCAGAGGTACACCGATAGTATACGAGATACTCTCTACAATCGAAGAAATAGCGGATAAAGGAGTGGATCTGAGGTTGCAGTGGGTTCCTTCGCACATTGGGATACGTGGTAATGAGGAGGCGGATAGTTTGGCGAAAATTGGAAGTACAGAAGGACAAGAAATTTATGTGAAACGTTATTATTCAGAAATTTTAACGAAATACAATGGACAGTGTCATGATTTATGGAAGGCGTATTTCGATCAGAGGTCATTGGAGAAGGGTATATGGTATAAAACAATCCAATGTCAGCCTCCTCGTATACCTTGGTGTACATATAGTCGACTAAGTAGGAAACTGATTATTATAGCGCACAGAATCAGGACCGGACATATTCCATCAAACAAATTTGCCTTTTTAATGGAGAAGGTTCCTTCCCCTAACTGTGACACTTGTGGCGTAATGGATGATCTATAGCATTTGTTGATGGAATGTATTCAGTTCCATGCAGAGAGGAAGGAATTATTGCAAAAATTAGGTCTGGATATATATCCAGACCTAATTTTTTACAAGTCGGAATCATAAATTCTTTACTGTCTAAACCTAACAGTGAAGGAGCTTGTCTTTTGTTTAATATATTGGCATCTTAAGTTAGGCTACTCTGTGATAATGATAACTAGTGAATATGATTAATCGGACTGACATATACATGTAGTATAAAAGTATGAAAAAAGAATTAAAAAAAAGTGGCAGTGAGCAGAGCACATTGCTCGCAGAACAGATGGTCGATGGAGCCGAAAACCGCGTACCGTAGACCACAAGGCCCGTGAGTCGACGGCGCGTAGTGTTACACGCGCCTCTCAAAGAGATGATTATCAGCCACCGCTGACGGGGCCCATCGTGGCCGGTGCCTGCATGCCTAGGGGTAGCGGATAAATTCTGAAAATGAGTTACCGAACCCCTGGGCACTCAGGCAGGGAAGGAACAGGGGTGGGTTTTAGTCAGTAAGAGTCTGACACGCCCTCCCGCTCCGCCCAGAGCGGGAGAAGACATAGGATGATTTCCCAACCACCCAAAAAAAAAGGTAGACCGCTGACCTGGTGAGGGTCGCGGGTAGCCGATGGATGCGAGACGTACAGGACCGATCATTGTTGTGACACTTGGGGGAGGCCTATGTCCAGCAGTGGACGTCTTTCGGCTGAAATGATGATGATGCTGATGATGACAGTGCAAAATGGTACCTTGCAGAGCTACGGGCGGTGGCCGGCCAGCGCATGCGCACCCCTACATCCCTCATTATCACCCGCCTTGCACTTCATGAATGTGCCCGTGAGATATCATAGTTTTAATCAAGTACTGATTAAAACTTTGATATCTCCTAAGATATTCGTTCAAATCAAATGATGTCAAGGGCAATTTTGTTCAAAATGAAATACTAATGATGAATAACGTATTTATTTGGATAAGGATTAACATCATGTTTATAAACCACCTTCGCAAATAATGCATTATTTTAGAACAAATTTGATTACCATAAAAAGATTATAGTGAGTTAACCTTAAAAGATAGATATATACTGTCGCGGACTTTTTTTTAGAACTTTAAACGGAGAACAATTCCGTTGGTGGATCTTGATCCAATCGTATTAGTTTGTTTATTTTCTGGACACTTGTAACGATCTTTTCCTAGCCCCTTCTCCTTCCCGCATGCACGCGAGCCTTATCGCCATCCTTCTCGGATGGCCGACCGCCGTACCTCGCGCCCGAACCGGGCCGAATGCAGTTTAGCTACGAACGACGGTCCGTCGTCCGCCTCACTATATAGAAAATCGCCAGAAAATGCAAATGGCTGCGCGTGCTAAAAATCTATAAAATCTTGGTGTAATCCTCTATAATTGCAACCAGATAGACACTAATGTGTATAGAATAACGTGTGATAATAACTATAAATGATAGAAATAGATAAGTGTCGTGCCTAGTGAAAGAAAACACCTGTAGATACTTCTTTAAATCAATTTATGGATATATCATAACTTTAAAATGTAACTCGAGTCCTCCTTTGTCGTCTGTAGCTCTGCATGAAAAAAGCCCAAAACTAGCCGGCTCGCGCTCTTTTATTTTCAAAAATGATCTATAGGTTGCCACATAAAAATAATTGTTGCAGCATACTAATATTAAACAGTCGATTATTGTGAATGCTAACATTCGGCTAATCCTGACGACAAACGCGACCTCGCGTTTAACAAAGAGTAAAACGTTAAAAAAAATAGCTTTGAAAACAAACATTACAATTCCATTATTATTAATATTACATACTCATTAAAATATTCTCTCTCAATTTCATACATCGACTACAAGCACTCTCACTTGTAGCGACTCACTCTTATAACTAACATCGACTACAAGCACTCTCACTTGTAGTGACTCACTCTTATAACTAACATCGACTACAAGCACTCTCACTTGTAGTGACTCACTCTTATAACTAACATCGACTACAAGCACTCTCACTTGTAGCGACTCACTCTTATAACTAACATCGACTACAAGCACTCTCACTTGTAGCGACTCACTCTTATAACTAACATCGACTACAAGCACTCTCACTTGTTGCGACTCACTTTTATAAATAATATTGACTACAAGTACTCACTTTTAGCACCTCACTCTTATCCAAGCAATCTAACTTGCATCGACTCACTCTATCACTAAACATCGAATACAAGCAACCTCACTCTATCACTAGACATCGAATACAAGCAATCTAACTTGCATCGACTCACTCTATCACTAGACATCGAATACAAGCAATCTAACTTGCATCGACTTACTTATCATTTCTGACATCATTTATCATATTCATTATCATCCAATTAATGTCTTTGCCACAAGTTATGGCACTTCACTTTATTCTCAAATAAACATTTGGTGATAAATAATAATCACTCTTCTTAACCCTTTTTTTTTGGTTTCACTAATGTTTAAGCTTATTGTCACACCATCAGTATTATCATTATCATCCCTATTTACTTTCTATATTTCACTATTTATGTATTGGCCACAAGTTAGGGCACTTCACTTTATTCTCAAAAAACATTTGGTTATATATAATAATCAATCTTCTTAACTCTTTTTCACTTTCACTAATTTTTAAGCTTATTATCACATCATCAGTATTATCATTATCATCCCTGTTTACTTTCTATATTTCACTATTAATGTATTTGCCGCAAGTTAGGGCACTTCACTTTATTGTCAAATAAATATTTGGTGATAAATAATAATCACTCTTCTTAACTCTTTTTTTATTTTCACTAATCTTTAAGCTTATCATCACATCATAATTATTATCATTACTATCCCTATTCACTTTCTATATTTCACTATTTATGTATATGCCACAAGTTAGGGCCCTTCACTTTATTCTCAAACAAACATTTGGTGATATATAATAATGTCTTCTTAACTCGTTTTCATTTTCACTAATCTTTAGGCTTATCATCATCATCATTACTTTCCCTATTAACTTGCTACAATTCACTATATCTTTATGTATTTACCACAAGTTAGGTCACTTGGTTTCATTCTCAAATAAACGTCCAACAATATTATGTATAACTACGTAAGATACAACTCAATGGCACGGATTCTCTTGTTCAATATCTAAACTAAAATTAGAGAATTGCTATCTTTTACTAAAAGGCAGTGCGAGAAAAGGACGGCTATAGCTATGCACTAAGTTAGAGATGTCAAACTAGTTTACGCCTTGCGCTTCGCCGTGTTTTTAGACGACATGTTTTTACGTGTACCCTTAATTTGTATGGAAATATTAGTTCAAACTAAATTTGACAGCAGTAATTTACGTCCGTCTCTTTCTTGTTTTATTAGAGAGAAAAAGATAGCAATAGCCTAAATTAAGTTTAGTTTGTGCATAACAGAATCAACACCATTATCGCATTAAATAATCATCAACAATGTAGAATTCTGTTAGTAAACAAAGTAACTTTTAAGTATAAGCTCTATTTCATTTCATTTTAATAAAATAATAGTCAGGTATTAGGACCATCCAAATAACAAACAAATCATAATTCTTACATTCACTGCAAATCTCCATTCTCTCTTTTCTATTCTCTTATTTATTCTGTCTCTCTATTTTCTATATTCTCTCTTATTTATTCTCCATTCTACTATGATAAAACTTCTGTTGGCCTTCCTATTCTGAATCACTCGACATCACATTATGGTTAAAAACCAGCCAAGGGTGTAACTTGCTTGTCAACGGCATAAACTGATCTATATGGTTTGCAACCTTATTTCCTGGTTATAGGAGTCTCTCTCAAGAACTTCTATGCAGTCCTACACATTTTGGTATTAATTAACAACCATATCCAGGATCTAAACGAATATCCTTTTCTTCAAAAACTTAATCGTCTACTTTATATTAGTTATTAGTATTACTTCATATTAGCGACTTATCAAAACGCTCGTTCTGCAGAACTCTTCGATTATATTGAATCCGCGAGTTTGTATCCGATCCGAGTTCATCACAATATAAGGGAGTAGGTACGACTACAAGATATTTTTTTTTCACCATTTTATTTAAATATATTTAAGTTAGATACAAAACCCACCAAATGGCACTTCAAATAGCGAGAAATATTCCATAAAACCTGAACATTAGTACTACTTTTAACATTTTGAACTGGTTTGATGTAAATAAAGAAGAATGCACATTTCTCACCTGACTATTTATAAAAATGAAATATATCTTAAAATTCACTTAATTTAATTGTACATTGATTACGCTTATCACAACGTTAAAAGAAACGCAGAAAAACCATATTTTTTTATTTTTATTTTTCTATATGCTTATTCTACGTCAAGGGTGAACGTATTACCATGTTTTGAACGCATCCCAATTATCCTTTTTTACGACGTTTCATGTTACACACTAACACACAGCAACATGGCTTTATTCAACTCGGTTTCCGAGTTTTATACGTTATTTTACGTTTCATTTAATCAGTTAGTATTTCTTTGTTAGTCTTTGTATAATATATATTAATTAGAAATACTATATGACATTATTTTCTAATCTTACAGAAAGTCTTTCTACCATACCTTTTAACTATACATAAACTTTCAATAGTAGGTTTTTAAATGTATTAAAAGTGGGCATTGTTCTTTTGTGAAAGCATAAATAAACGATCTCTAAATTATATGTAAAATTTTCTTTTCACCTCATCATCATTCTCCTGCCCTTATCCCAATTTTATTTGGGGTCGGCGCAACATGTCTTTTTCTTCCATACTCCTCTATTAGTCGTCATCTCTGTAGTCACCCCCTTTTTACCCATATCCTCTTTCACACAGTCCAACCATCTTTTCTTTGGCCTTCCCCTACTCTTATAGCCATCCACATTCATACACAAGACTTTCCTCACGACATTTTCCTCATTCCTCCGCATCACATGCCCATACCACGACAACCGATTTCCACACAATTTTTCAGTCAGCGGTGCCACTTTCAGACTTCCTCTTATATACTCATTCCTAATTTTATCCATGCGCGTAACACCACACATCGCTCTTAGCATTCACAAAGCGTAGCTTAAAATTTTCTTTTCACCTATAATAATAAAACGGGTTTCAGTTTACAGCGTGTCGAACGGTTCATTTTTTTTTTGGATTTAGATTAAAAATTAGTTACAATATTTTAAATAAACATCGATTCATACGGACGATTTGTCATCTCTCTGATTTTGGAACTACTAACAACATTATCTTCATGTTGCTGTACGATTGCTCTTAAGTATCAATTTAACTGGCGTACGTGTGAATTTCAAAATCGGCTGCAGGGTCAAATAATGCCAAAACAGGTGCAGTAGCTACTTTTTAACGCATTTAGTGCTGAGCACTAGAGAACATTGTTTTGTAATAATTGTTACCTAACAACTATTTTTAAACTTATTTATCTATCTATAAATTAGGGGTTTTGCTAACAGAGTAGTTTTGATTGAATTTTTCGCAAATTACTCTTACTGTATGATAATTATGCTACATGAATCGTATGCGTTAGTTTATCTGTTAGCGAACTTTTCATTTTCGCTACATTAGGTTTACCTAACTCCACTATAATATATAACTAGTGGTGCCCGGTGATCGAAATTAATTTAAAATTTCTAGTTTGAACGTTACTAAAATTTTATTATCAGAAACCCATAAACATGACATGACATGACTGAACCATAAGCAAAAGAGTATTTACAAATACGTGTCAAACGTATGGTAGTGTGTGTAATGATTTTTTTAACTGTGCCAAATTTAATACTTCTCCGTCCGCATAATTTTAGTAAAAAGAATGTACAAAGGTTTTGCTTCACTTATTAATATATTATAGCGAATAAAGTTCCCTTATTTATTAATAATTTCGTGACATAATCGCTATCATTATTTTTAATTGAATTGTCACTATTATTAGCGTTTCTTTCACATATTAAATTTTAAACTTATGTCTTATATTGTTTTTTTTTGTGTTGGATTTTGTTTGTTCATTGGATATCTTTTTAAGATTATTCGCTGGCGAATTATTTTGGTTACGAAAGTTAGAACTGTCATGTTGGGACACTGTACACAAGTAATTCAGGATTCTCCAGCTCCAGCTCCCATTTTTACGCATTTATCATCAATACCCTGTATGAGACAGCCTTTAATGCCGGCTATCTCAAATTTATTTATAAGTGCCATTTTGTCATAATAGTATAATGTTCTAAGGACTGACCAAACTTACATCTAATCTTTAACATTAACGACAGCAGATCTCCATAATTTTTGTTAGAAGGAAAAGCGTGTTTTAATTTTTGAATCCAATCGTTCCAATTAAAAATCACTGAGGGTAAACCCTGGTACCATTTCCTGGCCAAACCAGTTAATTTCGGAAGCGCATAGTGACATACGAATTTGACGATCACTCCACGAGTAAATCTGTGCACATTCACTAATCTTGTTGATCCAATTTTCTATAGTTTGACTATTATCACTCGGGTCAAATTCAGATACCACACTAAATACAACAGGAAAGATGTTTGGGCCCAAAAGTTGGAAGCTGCCAGCGGTGCAGAGTTACCGATGCAATTGTTCGTAGTTAAGGCGTAGTTTTAAGACTTTTAATGGTTCTTAATTGAACATCACGTCTAAACGACTAACTTAGTCTTATTTCTTTGAAAAAAATATATGTTACTCTAGACAATTTCTGTCTTAATTTGATCTGAGAATATTTGAAATTATATTTTATAACATAGTGTAATTAATTTATAAAGTTATGTCTAACGCGGATAAAAAATTGAGAATCACGTCAAAACTATAAAGCGTATTTCTATGAATCTTTCACCATTTAAAACATCATTTAATTATTTTTAATTTAATCGTAAGTGTTACAGTTTAATACCTGTTGTGGAACAACATGTGTAATAAATTAATAATGCGTCAAAATTCGGACAGCGCTCCTCGATGGGCGAGTCCTATCATTGGGCGGACGCACGATGAGCTACGTGAGCTCAGCGCAGAACATGCAAGCCAACCACTGAAGGTCATTGGCAGTTAATAGCGCCCTAATGGCAGATGGTACAAATCAGGAGTAGTCTGGTTAGTTACTTCACGTAATCGTGTTGAGGAAATTAAAGGTGAGGTTTTCGTAGACTCGCGATCAGCCCTATTTCGAGAAGTTCTTAGTTCACGATGTTTAGAACGCTCATGTCTCCTACTTCTCTTACTATATCTATGACTACTACTACGCTTTTTATCAGTTCACTTTTTACTATGCTGTCCTGACCTACGTCAGATCATCACTATCATTAGAACTCATCTTTAAACAAACTATCGATACTTGAGTCACGCCACCTTCGCTTAGAATGGCCCATCAGCACGCTAAACGATTTCAAGTGGTTCAAAATAAGGTAAAAATGATTTAGATATAGCAACATTTAAATATGCACAGTGATATAGAGAATAGAAAGCACTGCACAGACACGTACACGATATTCAAATAATATAACCGTCTCAATCAGCAACTATGCTATAAAATTGAACAGTAATGTTAAATACATTTTTTTTGTTCGCTTGTAGGTATTTCTAAATACAGTTAGAAATTTTTGATTAAATACTTCTTAATAGAAAAAAACAAGCTGCACACAAATTGATAGCTTTTAGGTAGGTATCTACTACTATCTATTTCCAAATAAATTCACAGAACCGTTACTGTTTTAAACGTTTAGATCTTGTTTGCAATTGCAAATAGGCACTGTTTAAACATTAAACTGTTTGTCACAAAATCACTGATAGAAGTAATGCATGGATCTCTGACCTCAAAATGTCCTATGTCCAGGAAACCGCAACATCAGGCACGTGGATACACTTGAGCACACTTCTGACTTGAAAGAAAACACCTGTAGATACTTCTTTAAATCAATTTATGGATATATCATAACTTTAAAATGTAACTCGAGTCCTCCTTTGTCGTCTGTAGCTCTGCATGAAAAAAGCCCAAAACTAGCCGGCTCGCGCTCTTTTATTTTCAAAAATGATCTATAGGTTGCCACATAAAAATAATTGTTGCAGCATACTAATATTAAACAGTCGATTATTGTGAATGCTAACACTAGCTTCTGATCCTGCAACGTGGTGTGGTGCCGTCGCCTGGTCACGCTGACCTAGACGCCAACTCCTGGTTACCCTCGCTCTGGAGTTCCAGAAACGCAGGTACGTGCATGCTCCGCTCCTTATAAGGCTGCTGTATTTTATCCTGTGTTTGTCCACCTGCAGCAGTTGTTAATCCTACCACTATTTGAAGATCGTTACAAGTGTTATTAGGTATCATATCTAGACATAAGTACTTTTCGAATAGTTACGCATAATAGTCCACTACCATTCCCTGAACAATCGCAGGAACCTCTTTGTGAACCTAAGTGTTCATGCCCCCTGTGGTGTGTAAACAGAATTGGAACCAGCTTCTAGCAATTTCCACCATATTTGGCCCTTCGTGCCGGATATTCCTTTAAAATATCGCAACTACATTAACATTTCTATATAGTTCAGCGTCATACGTACCCTAGGTACATACTTTTACGCCGAACTGAGCTTCATCTCAGTCTATATAACGACTCTTATCTATCCATCTAAACTTATATTTAGGTATATAAAAAGTAGAAACAAAACCAATACGTTAAAACTAGCTGATAACTTGAACAAATAGTTAGAATTCATTTATTATTCGCATACCGCCCGCACTAACTTCTTGTTTAAGTACTTATTGTACGCCGCTAAATCAGTACAGGAACGTAAGTTTATGTTACCTACCTACATATTACCACCGCTATCTCGCTATCGCACGTTATTTCTATAACTAAAGTACCTACTATTCTTAATAGTAAGGTACTTGTCACCGCCTCACTCCGCTCATAATATATTATTTCGTATAGCTATTACCTACTTATTTAAAATTAACGAATCAAGTTAGCTTCGTTTGCTTGATTCATCTACCCGCGTTATTTCGTTTTTTGTGTTCTCCGCTCTCCGCTCGCGCAGTACGCTCGCTCGACGATTCTCGCTAGATCGTTTTGAAGTTTCCATCGCCCGCTCGCTGTTCGCTGTTGCTAGGCCGTCCGCTCAACTTCTTTATCATAGTAATTCCTTACGCACGCACCTAATCTGTGGTGGTTTGGTTTTGACTTTTTGAAGGTTTCTCTTTCTGTTTCGCGCGTAGTTTATTCACAATGAGTACGAAAAAGGATTATATTCCTGAGGTCGACGAAACGTATGATGAAGAGAAAGGTCAGCAAGCTATTTTAGAATCCAAACGCGAAATTCTATTTGCACGCATGCAAGGTATTTATGACATTGCTAAAAAGGTGGAAACTGATTCTAACATGATTAAGGCGTTGCTACACACCGCGTTTAATATAGATCAATTACATAAAGATTTCGAAAGGGTATTAGATTCATACAACACTATTTCGCTTAAAATAAATCCTAAGCACGCTGTTAGGTACCAAGAGTGGACGAATTTTGATATTATGTATTGCCTTGTCAAGCAGATCATTGAATCTCATTCGTCGTCTCAAAAACATGAATCACCCCCGCTATTAGAAAAGTCAAAACCTAGGCTCCCACAGATGGAGTTATTGTCCTTTAATGGAGATGTCCGTTCTTGGCCGCTGTTTTACCAACAGTTCAAAAGTACTGTTCACGAAAATTCATTATTGTCAAATAGTGATAGGGTGTATTATTTGGTTGGTAAACTGTCTGGACCCGCTGCGTCCGTTTGTGCCCGGTTGCCCCCGACTGCGGAGAATTACCCCGCTATTTGGGAGGCATTGGTGCAAAGGTACGATGACCCCAGGCTACTCGCTAGTTCATATCTTAATCAGTTGTTAAGTTTTAAACCGCTAACCGTTAATAATGCTTCTGGTCTTGAGTCATTTTTAAATAATTTTGACACGTCTGTAGAGGCCTTTAAGCAACTGAAAGTTGGCGACTCGACCGATTTCATGCTGCTGCACCTCGCTCTTCAGAGACTTGATTCCGAGACTGTCAAGTTATTCGAGATAACCTATCGCAAAGATAAGATTCCTACCTACTCGAATTTAATTGAATTTGTAAAGGAACAGAGTAAAGTCTTATCAAGGTCAGCTGGCCCACTCATAAACCCACAAGCGCAGCACAAAGCTCGCACTGCTCAAGTACCTACGCCTAGTAGGCAAGGTCAAACAAAGTCTTTTGTTAACACTGACCAGCAGGTGTGTGGTGTAGGCAATGATAACAGGTGGGCTTTGTGTCAACTTAAAAAACATGACCATTTGTATCGCTGCGCCGCGTTTATGAAATTAACGCCTTCGGATAGGTATAAATTCATTAAGAATAAATCTTTTTGTAACAACTGACTGGTCTGGTGGTTGACTGGCCTGTTGGTCTAGTGGTTAGTGACCCTGACTGCTATGCCGGAGGTCGTGGGTTCGATTCCCACCCAGGACAAATGTTTGTGTGATGAGCACGATCATTTGTTCTGTGTCTGGGTGTAATTTATCTATAATATGTATGTATTTAGAATTATATAAGTATGTTTATCAGTTGTCTAGTACCCATAACACAAGCTCTGCTTAACTTGGGACTAGATGACGTTGTGTGATAGTTGTGGAATATTATTATTATTATTATTATTAACTGTTTAAGTGTAAAACACAAAACAATGGATTGTGAATCCAAGCGCACTTGTTCCCATTGCTCGGCCAAACACCATTCGCTACTCCATTTCAACTCGCCCGCTAATAACCGAAAACATGTTGAGACAAAACCCGCATCATCGGGTTCACCCGCTAATGCTTCCGCTACCGCTCATGACTCGCGCCATACTGCGCCTGAGCATGTAAATGCTTCCGAGTCTCATACTCGTGCTCCCGCTAAAAGCCCTGCCCCCCATGCGCATAAGGTAGATTTTGCGCTGCCGGCTACTGATCCTAACAGTGACACATCGGTTTGTACTGTTTCGTATGATCAGGATTCACACACAATAACGACTGCGTTATTGGCAACCGCTAAAATAAAGGTTCTAGATAACTTTCACCGCCCTCATTTTTTGAGATGCCTGATTGACCCCGGCTCTCAAAGTGAGTATATTTCCGCTTCGTGTAGTAAGCGCCTATCGCTTCCTATCTCGACGCAAAGCCGCTTCTCTAAAGTCCAAGGCATAGGTGGGGCCTCTCAAAAGATTCTAGGTGTGACCTCACTCATATTCACTTCTCGCTTTGACGACGGACATGAGTACCACATCCAACCCATGGTTGTGGATAGTATTACCTCGCAGTTACCTGACTCGCGTATTGACGTCAGCGCTCTTGGTCACATACGTAATCTACCTATGGCTGATGATGACTATTCTGAACCCGGTCCAATCGACCTTCTGCTAGGAGTGAACTTGTACTGTCAAATACTCTTGTTTAATAAAATAACCGCTGATAATAATTCACCCGCTGCCTTGGAAACAACTTTAGGTTACATCGTTATGGGAAACGCACCCGTCATATCGCCGCGCTCTTCGCACACTTTATGTGCATTTACCGCTGACCCGCTACACCAACTCGTGGAAAGGTTCTGGTCCACCGAGGAACTACCTTCCCAGTTGTTTTTAAGTCCTGACGATCAACGCTGTGAAGAAATTTATACTTCAACTACCACGCGAAATAAGGATGGCAGTTATGTAGTTCAGCTTCCATTTAAGGAAGACCCACTAAAGCTAGGTAACTCATACATAACTGCGAAGAAAAGGTTTTCATGCCTTGAAAGAAAGTTCTTACGATCACCGGACTTACATAAAAAATATAATGAAATAGTCAATGACTATCTCGATAAAGGTATTTTGACGCGCGTTTCTCCAGTCGACTGTTCATCGCCAGGTTATTACCTACCGCACCACCCTGTAGTTCGTGAAGACAAGTCAACGACTAAGGTTCGCATCGTTTTAGACGGCAGCGCTTCGACTGATTCCGGCCTATCTCTGAACGATATTTTGTATAAAGGCTGCAACTTGCAAGCTGATATATTTAACATTTTATTACATGTTCGCATACATCGTATCGCCTTTTTTGCTGATGTTAGGCAGATGTATTTATGTATTTATACATACCCCGCTCACCGATGTTATCAACGGATCTTATATCGGTTCTCTCCGCACGATATACTAGAAACTTTTCAGTTTGAGCGTGTTACCTTTGGTCTCCGATCTTCTCCAATGCTGGCACTGCGTACTTTGCGTCAGTTGGCGCAAGATGAAAGACAAAGGTGGCCTATTGCCGCTGACGTCATCGAAAGAGATGTCTATATGGACGATTTGGCTTCTTCTGCTTCATCTGTTGATAAAGCAGTTAAGACGGCGCAGGAGTTGATTTAGATGTTCAAAGCTGGTGGGTTCGATTTAGTAAAGTGGACTAGCAACTCGTCTGAGTTACTGAGCCACATACCCGTATCACATCGACAGTCTGAATCAATTTTGTTCGATGACGATGACACGTTCAAAATCTTGGGGCTACGCTGGCTCCCAGCATCAGATAATTTCACATTTTTGACTTCAGTTCCACCATCCGCTGCTACAAAGCGTGCTATTTTGTCAATGACCGCTCGTCTATACGATGTTTTGGGACTAGTCGGACCCGTGATCCTTTACGCAAAACTGATAATCAGGGAACTGTGGCTTTTGCACATTAGCTGGGATGACAGGCTACCCTGCGATATCACTAGTTTATGGCAAAGATACCTATCTGAGCTACCGCTTATCTCGCACCTCAAGATTCCACGACATGTGGGAATTGAAGAAAATAATTCTAAAATTTCGCTTATCGCTTTTTCGGACGCAAGCGAAAAGGCCTATGGCTGTGTAATTTACCTACACGTGTCTAATGGTGATCAGCCACCTTTGGTCTCGCTTCTGTGTTCCAAGTCCCGCGTCGCATCAGCTAAACCAACAATTACGTTGGCCCGGCTTGAGTTAAATGGGTTAGTACTTCTCGCTAAGTTATTACGGACTGTTTATGATTCGCTATCCGCGCGTTGTCATATTGATAACGTGTATATATTTTCTGATTCGACAGTCGCCCTGTGTTGGGTAACTTCCTCCCCGCACAAGTTTCATACTTACGTCGCTAATCGTATCTCAGACTTTCAGTCTACCTCGCCATCGCAAAACGTATATCACGTCGCAGGAGTGGAAAATCCTGCAGACTTTGTTTCTCGCGGTTTATTACCTTCGCAGATTTTAAATAATGACTTGTGGTTCCATGGGCCTCCTTGGATGTCGTCGCCGTTGACAGAGTGGCCAGTTGAAGCTTTCTCTTCCACTCAAAATCATCTGCCTGAAGAGAAAAACATCTCTCTTGTTACGGTCGCAAAAGAGGACAATGTCCTCATAACTTTAGGTTCCAAGTTTTCTTCGTGGCATAAGTTTGTCCGGTCCACAGTTTTCCTGCTTCGCTTTTTAAAGAAGCTTCCTCGCAATGATGTCATCACCGCCGAGGATCTAACTACAGCTGAGAATAAAATTATTCAAGCTGTTCAGCACAGCTGTTTCGCTAATGATATACAGAATATTAAAAAGAACAAGTCTTGTTCTACCGCTTTACGTAAGTTATCTCCATTCATTTCGAACGAAATTGTACGAGTAGGAGGGCGACTCTCATATTCCAGTCTGGATTATAGTCAGAAACATCCCGCTCTTCTGCCTAAAAATGGGCACATCGTTGACCTTATTGTCGATTGGTACCACCGTGAAAATAGCCACGCTGGTCCACAGTTACTCATTTCAATATTGCGTCAAAAATACTGGTTTTTATCCGCTAGGCGCTTAGTGCGCAACCGTATTTACAAGTGTGTTCGTTGTTTTAGGCTGAATCCTAAGCCTACCTTCCCCGCTATGTCAGATCTACCCAGTTGCCGCGTAGAACCTTGTAAGGCTTTTACACATACAGGTGTAGATTACGCTGGTCCGCTATATATTACGACGTCAAGAAAACGAGGTGTACGTAGTCAAAAGGCTTATCTCTGTGTCTTTGTGTGCCTTGTCACCAAAGCCGTTCACGTTGAACTAGCAACTGATCTCAGCTCCGCTACCTTCATGAACGCCTTTAAACGTTTCTTATCTAGGCGCGGCCCATGCAACTTTTTATACAGCGACAACGGTACTAATTTTACATCTTCACAATCATTTTTAAAGGATTTATTTGAATTTTTAAGATCTGACAAATATTATGAAATTTTCAGTAACGAACTCGCTAAACAAAGGATCATCTGGAAGAGATCGCCTCCCTTAGGAAGCCATTTTGGTGGAATTTGGGAAGCAAACATTAAAAGTATAAAGTCTCTTCTTTTCCGCGTGATAGGAAAACAGATCCTCACTTACGAGGAGATGCTTACGGTGCTTAATCAAGTCGAAGCTGTATTGAACAGCCGACCTCTGTATGTCCTGAGCTCCGATCCTTCGGAACCTACCGCCTTAACACCGGCGCATTTCCTATCAACTCATCCTCTCACCTTTTTACCCGCGGCTGACGTCAGTGGAGAGCGAGCAAACCTTTTGTCACGACATTCTTTAATGGACTCGCTAGTCCAAACGTTCTGGAAACGATTTAAGAGTGAATACCTTCATAACTTGCAAATGCGTGAAAAATGGAACACCGCTAGTAACCCCCTCACAGTAGGCACAATAGTTCTTCTCAATAATGACAACGCACCTCCCTTGTCGTGGAAGATTGGGAAAATTTCTGAGGTTTTCCCTGGCAAGGACGGAATAGTCCGCTGTGCGCGTGTAGAAAGCGGTGGTAGCTCCTACGTCAGACCGGCGACAAAGTTGTCGCCTCTCCCTATACAGTAGGGTGACTATGTCGCTACATATTTTTGGATATTTTTATTCCAACCCGCTATTTTTTATTATATTGTTTTCCGCTAATTATAAATATTATTTCCGCTAAGTAGTATTATTAATTCCGCTCCGCTATTTTATTATTATTTAAACCTTTGAAGGGAATCCTTCAAGGGGGGGGAAGATGGTGGATCTTGATCCAATCGTATTAGTTTGTTTATTTTCTGGACACTTGTAACGATCTTTTCCTAGCCCCTTCTCCTTCCCGCATGCACGCGAGCCTTATCGCCATCCTTCTCGGATGGCCGACCGCCGTACCTCGCGCCCGAACCGGGCCGAATGCAGTTTAGCTACGAACGACGGTCCGTCGTCCGCCTCACTATATAGAAAATCGCCAGAAAATGCAAATGGCTGCGCGTGCTAAAAATCTATAAAATCTTGGTGTAATCCTCTATAATTGCAACCAGATAGACACTAATGTGTATAGAATAACGTGTGATAATAACTATAAATGATAGAAATAGATAAGTGTCGTGCCTAGCTTCTGATCCTGCAACGTGGTGTGGTGCCGTCGCCTGGTCACGCTGACCTAGGCGCCAACTCCTGGTTACCCTCGCTCTGGAGTTCCAGAAACGCAGGTACGTGCATGCTCCGCTCCTTATAAGGCTGCTGTATTTTATCCTGTGTTTGTCCACCTGCAGCAGTTGTTAATCCTACCACTATTTGAAGATCGTTACAAGTGTTATTAGGTATCATATCTAGACATAAGTACTTTTCGAATAGTTACGCATAATACAGTCCACTACCATTCCCTGAACAATCGCAGGAACCTCTTTGTGAACCTAAGTGTTCATGCCCCCTGTGGTGTGTAAACAGAATTGGAACCAGCTTCTAGCAATTTCCACCATCCGTCATACATATTTTTTACGCAGCGCACGCAACGGAAGTTTCCAAAAGGATTTCTTTTGCCCGTTTTTGCCACATTTTTCATTGATGCTGCGCTCCTATATACATATATTTTTTACGATATAAAATACATTATACACAGTAACAGATGGCCTGACTCCCAAACTGGGTTTACTGCCTGTGACTTGGGAGTCAGTTCCTCCAGTAATACGAATTAATTTAAGTTAAGAAATAAACCACATAGATCATAACAGTGTGGATGTGCGTATGCGTATATGTGTGTGATGGTTTGTGTGTGAGTGTTCGTGTGTGTGTGGGTAGGGATATACGACCTATAGCCTTTCTCGATAAATGGACTATTCAACACAAAAATAATTTATCAATTCGATCCAGTACATCCTTAGATTAGCGTGTTCAACCAAACAAACAAACTAATATTCAGCTTTAAACAAATACAAAATCTTTATTTCTGAACAAATTTTTGACATTAGTTGGCGATTGGGGCCTTTATTTAAGCAAGTAATGCCTGTGTTAGGAGACTCCGCTCTTCCACAGCAATATACAATTTATTTAGTACCTTAGAAATAATATGTATGTTTGTGTTTGTGTGTGTGTGCATATGTGTGTTATGGTGTGTGTGTGTTTGTGTGTGTACATATGCGTATTTTATTTAGCGTGTTGTACCTAATAGTGCCTCAATGTCTGCGTAATTTAGTGTCTTTATCCAATTTCTTAGAATTTTTTTACTTTCGTGTAATTGTTTGTTGTGTATATATATCTTTTTATTTATCCTATTATAAAGTTGACATGATAGTTTATTGTACTGAATGGCAGCAATTACTTAATATTAATTACTATATATTATCTTAATAGTAATAATAATGGAAGTGCCGTACTACAGATATGCGCCCGACCCAGTTCTCGATAATGGTCATATCTCATTGTACTGGGATCGGTCCATCATCACTGACAGGACTATTGTAGCCAATAAGCCTGATATAGTGGTGGTGGACCGAATCGAGAGGCGTGCAATGATTGTTGACATTACCGTCCCACATGACGAGAACCTCGTGAAAGCCGAGAAAGATAAACAAATCAAGTATATTGACTTGGCTCGCGAGGTTGTCGACATGTGGGATGTGGACTCAGCGACCATTGTACCGATAGTCGTGTCAGCCAATGGCTTAATAGCCACGAGCCTCGACCAACACCTCAGGAGGCTCTCGTTAGGCGGCTGGATCAAGGGCTTGATTCAGAAAGCAGTATTTCTGGACACGGCTCGCATTGTTAGGCGGTTCCTCTCTCTGGAGCCCTGACCGCCGGTAGCTTGGACCCTGTTCCCGATACCGGTGGGATACTATTTTTTATATTTTTAAATGTTTTTTTTATCCTTTACATTTAAATATTTAAAAATGTAAATAATATGTCTATAAAAATAATAATATAATATATATGAAGCAATCGTTGAGGGAGCGCTTCTTTGGCCGCCTGAAGAAGGTATTTAATAGCCTTCTATCGGGCGGAAACAAGGTGCGCGCTTTCAACGGTTGGGTCATGCCAGTATTGATGTACTCTTTCGGCGTACTCAAATGGACTCAAACAGAACTTGACACCCTGGATAGGCGGGTCCGTACACTGCTAACTGATGCGTTCGGTATGCCCGAACGCATCACCCACGTTCGTCAGTGATGAGACTGTATATCCCGCGAAAGTGTGGAGGCCGAGGTTTTTCAAATGCTAAGAGCCTCCACAACCGCGAGGTATGCAGTCTGGGGAATATTTCCTAGCTGCTGACGTGGGTATGCATCAAGATGTAGTGGCGGTGGATAAGGGCCTTACCCCACTCTCCTTGGCTAACGAGAACTGGCGCAAACCTCTAGTGCTTGACACTAACGGTCGCAGGGAAGTATGGCAGAGTAAGGAACTTCACGGACGCTTTTTCCGGGCCCTACATGGGTCCGATGTAGACCAACTAGCGTCCGTAACCTGGTTGCGTGTCGGTGACCTCTTTGGGGAAACCGAAGGTTTTGTCTGTGCAATTATGGACGAAGTTATCATGACGAAAAACTACCTGAGATTTATCGTGAAGGACGGCACGGTTGACATATGTCGGGCATGTCATCGTCCGGGAGAATCAATCCGCCACATAATCTCTGGTTGTTCTTGTCTAGCTAACGGTGAGTACTTGCACAGGCACAACCTTGTAGCCAGAATTATCCATCAGCAACTTAATCTGAAGTACTCTCTTGTGTAATCGGAAGTGCCGTACTACAGATATGCGCCCGACCCAGTTCTCGATAATGGTCATATCTCATTGTACTGGGATCGGTCCATCATCACTGACAGGACTATTGTAGCCAATAAGCCTGATATAGTGGTGGTGGACCGAATCGAGAGGCGTGCAATGATTGTTGACATTACCGTCCCACATGACGAGAACCTCGTGAAAGCCGAGAAAGATAAACAAATCAAGTATATTGACTTGGCTCGCGAGGTTGTCGACATGTGGGATGTGGACTCAGCGATCATTGTACCGATAGTCGTGTCAGCTAATAGCCACGAGCCTCGACCAACACCTCAGGAGGCTCTCGTTAGGCGGCTGGATCAAGGGCTTGATTCAGAAAGCAGTACTTCTGGACACAGCTCGCATTGTCAGGCGGTTCCTCTCTCTGGAGCCCTGACCGCCGGTAGCTTGGACCCTATTCCCGATACCAGTGGGATACTATTTTTTATATTTTTAAATGTTTTTTTTATCCTTTGTATTTAAATATTTAAAAATGTAAATAATATGTCTATAAAAATGAATAAACGGAATAATACGAGTATATAGTATAGATTTGCTAGTTGATACTGATAAACTGCCTTGTGGGTGTGGGTAGTGGTCGCAAACACGGCTGATGGGTTTGAGCTCCCGAGTTCAAAATCCAGGTCAAGTGAAACGATATATGTACCTATTGAGTTTTCTATTAGGATGTTTTCAGATCCTGTTCCAAGTCTGACTGTTGGTAGGCACTGCTGGTAGGATGAACAGTAAAAAGCCAGTAGAAAATTGGAAGCCATTTTGCCAAACATGGTTTTCTATTATTGTGAGTGCTATGAATAGGTCCCACAATATTCAGTAAATGTTATTATTAACATTAGTTGTGTTACTATTTAATAAATAAGAAGGAAATAATAATACCAGCCTGCTACAGGCCCACTATATTAATTTCTAATAAGTTCAGGTGTCTTCACGATGTTTTCTTTTACCGATGTCTCTGCTAGCTGTGTTGGTATTTAGTCGATTTAAATGTGCAAAAATTAATCGATTCTTTCCGATCGATTTCCTATAATCAGAGATATGCTTACTTGCTTACTTATTGTGACTTTATTATCTGTCTACCTATTACACTTCATGAGATGTTGTCCGTTGAGATACATATAGCTGGGCAGCGGAGGCTTAGTGATAAGGTTCTGTTGGTTGTCCTTCGGGTACGGAACCCTTAAAAATCACATTGAATTGGCATTTACCGTATGCGAACCCATATCCTTGTGCTTGAGAAGCGAGGCATTAACCACTGGGTCATCACCACCTTGTAGGAGGAAAAAACGCATTAAATTAGTTACTAATTTCAGTTTGTTCTGCACTTATTAGGTATAAGCACCTATAAAGTAATTAAAGTGTTTCAAATTAATAATTTACAATATAAGTTTAATATAATAAATTATTGCATACATTTTGTTAAAATGTATATAATAATTTGCTTTGCCATAGTGCTATCTGTAAGTGAGGCGAACGTTTCTGTGCGCGACTGTACGTCTTGTGGCGATGAGAATGGTTATTGTAAGTAGATCTTTAGTTAAAGTATTTTTAATTTATTAACGTTTGTATTCTACTACTAACTTTTCTAATGTTATTTGTATTTTTTTTCCTTTCTTTATAAAGTTGTTTTGATATAAATGTTTGTGGTGTGGGCTCAGCTCGCCCCTTGGATCTTGCCCTTTTCAATTAAAATGTTCTAATTACCTCGTTTTTTATTACCTTGGTGTAGTGACTCGCCTCTTACCAAGGGGCGAGTTAAAAATTTCATCTTCAGCCTTTTAACGTCCCCCACTGCTGGGACACAGGCCTTCTCTCTGTGAAAGGGTGTGGCCCGTAAACCACCACGCGGGCCGAGTGCGGGTTGGTGGATGTCACATGTCTTCGAATTTTTGGTTCTAGGACATGCCGGTTTCCTCACGATGTTTTCCTTTACCGTTTTGAGAGCAGTGGTGATGAAATAATTTACACAACGTAAAACGCCTGCCTGGGTTTGAACTCACGACCTACAACTTGTAAGTCGCGGCCAATACCACTGGGCCACCACTGCTATATTTAAATAATTATTTTGGAGTATCGATTCGCCCTTTGCGGCAATTACTTTGAAATTGAACAAAAACGGTATGGTTAGACAAAAAAAAATCACACATTTTAAATAACGCCATGTTTGACTACTTCTTTTAATTTTTTATTGTTGATAGGCACGCGCTTGACCACTACCTCACCTGATGGTAAGCGATGATGTGGTCGAAGATGGAGCACGCTTGCCTAGAAGCTGGGTGAGATTTAGCGCTAGCGCTAGCTTACGCGTCTCTTTTCCAGCATGGTCTGTGCACTGGTATGGGAAGAGCCACTCCTGATGGTGGGCGTTGAAGTCCCTCAGTAACACCAATTGGGCAGAAGGGTACCGCTGCTGAGCCACATACGCCGCCTCACTGAGGTGTTGTGTGAGCCTAGTTGTCTCCAAATCACCGTTGTGCGAACGGTAGACGCAGGCGTAGACAATTTTATCTAGGCCTGTGTCCACTAGTACCCAAAGAGTTGAGAATCTGGTGTCCTCAAGGTTACGGAGATCCCGATAGCAGATGACATCCCGGGCGTACATGCATATATCAGCGTGTGGCTTAAAATTGTGCTCCAGGGTAAACCCTGGGTAAGATAGGTACGCCACGTTAGACCGACATCCGATCTGCGTCTCCGAAAGGAACAAGAGAGCTGGTTTCTCAGTCTCTAGGTGGTGGTGGACTGCGGCGAGATTTGAGTGTAGACCTTGTATGTTAGACAGGTGCACTTTGTGAGAGAGGGAGTGCTGCCGCTGTACAGCGTTTTTTGTTCCTTTTTTCATAATTGAAGAGTGAAGGAGGTAGAGGAGAGGGAAGTGAAATGAGCTTCCACGCTGCTAACCTTCAGGCACGCTCTGACACGACGACATCATTGGGGAACTAGTCTGGCGATTGCAGGGACGCCCGAGCCCCCCCGGGAATATCCATCGGGCCTTCTCGTCTGGTCGCCAGCACGATGGTGCATTCCGGGATTTTTCGACAGTTGGCGGGGCAGCCTTTCATGTGTGGCTAGCACACTACTTGGACCTCCAACTAACTGCGGTCGGCCAGCGGCGCACCGTGCGTTGGATCCCACTACCCTCGGCGACTAGTCTCCCGATACATCCATATCAGCGCGAGCCTGGTTGGTCTGCCTGCAATGGAACAATTATTTCGACCCAACTGTTCTGGATTGGCTACACTGAACTTCGTACCGGAACACGGCCAGATCGCTTGGCGGTACGTCTTTGCCCAGTGGGTGGTCGCAAGCCATCGGTCGAAACCTACCACCAGTTAGTGTCACCTGATTAGCACGAGGGACTCAATGGGTATACTCCTACGGATGCGGGTGACTCGGCCCCCAAAAATACTTTAATAACTTTATCAGTAATCTCATCGGGGTATTCCTCGAAACGCACCAACGATGAAACATTGAGAAGAGCATGAAAGATTCGTAATAAATGATACCGATAGACGTTTTATAATTCAACTGTCCTAATTGTTTATTTATTAAAAATACCAGGGAAGCAGAAATTAACTGGAGCTAGGTGCAAGCGACTTACTCTTAGCTTAATAATGGTAAAAATACAAGTTTTGAAATTGAATCATTTGTTGTTTTAAAAAGTACCAGGGTGACAGAAATGAACAGAAAATAGACGCCTAAACGATTTCAATACGAGTATGTTGTGCACCGACAATTAAATACAAAGAGGAATATAAAGTTTTCACCGTATATTGATATAAGTCTTAGTCCTAGTTCCAGTTCATTCCTGCTTTCCGTTTAATAAATAAACAATTCTATATTTAAAAACTTAAGAGTGCTAGATAGTACTTTTAACCGACTTTCGAAAAAGGAGGAGGATTTATGTTCGACTGTATGTATGTTTTTTTTTTTTTTTTTATGTATGTCCGTGCATTTCTCCGTCAGTTGTGGACCGATTTTCAAAATTCTTTTTTTGTCCGAAAGAATATACTCCCGAGGTGGTCCCATACAAATTTTATTGAATTTGCTTTAGTACTTTTTGAGAAACTGAACTAAAACGAAAAATACGCATGTCTTGATGACGTTTTTGTGTTCTCCAAATGTTTAAATTCCACGTTCCATGTTATTGGGGTTTTTAGTTCTGGGGTATAACAACCAAAAAGTGAAAAATAAAATATTTTTTTACAAAAAAAACAACCGACTTCCAAAAAAAAATACACTAAACTTTTCAAAATAACTTCAATCAATCAATCAATCAATCATTTATTTTGTAAAACATAGGTATGGTTACAGATAGTATACTTTAATTTCGGAAGTGGAAGTCGGTTGTTTTTTTTGTAAAATAGTTTTTAACTTACTAACAATCGGGGGCGATTTGGGGTATCTAATATTCAAGGGAGGCAGTAGATAGACTTAGGCAATTAGGGGCAAGATCCATTGGGCGAGCCGAGCCCACACCATTTTGTTAGATTTTTTTTTACGTGCTTACTTGTAACATACATTGAAGAATTATGTTTTTCTTACTACTCCGCTGTCTTTTCTGATTAATTTCGATGCGGGACCCAAGACAGTTTAATCGTTTCTTTGGGACTCGTCGAGCTTCATTGCCTCGGCGTTTTTTCTGGTGGTCGCCACTGTTGATTCTGGCTTACAGAAGTTACATTGGTTTGGGAACAGTGTGGCGGGCTTGTCCCAAAAAAAATACATTGAAGAAGTTATTGGCTCCTGAAATACAGGTATTCTACCAAGCTCAGGAGTCAGGGTTTCATTTTTCCGTAAAATGTGTTTGTTCCATTATAGAATTATTATTATTATTCTAATGTCATTCACTTTGTTAAATAATATTATAGTTTAAAAAAACTTAATAACATGCTTTTGAGAGATGTTACTTTATTTTTCATCCTTTTTGGAACGAAGTTCCTTATCGCGCGTTGTGAAAGGGGGCTAGACGGAAAAAATTCTTACAAAAAGTCGAGACGACACTAATGAGGCTGTCCATCCAAAAAGATTGTGTTGGAAAAACAATCTAATAAAAACTTCTTGTACTTTTGGTGGGTAGGTACAAAGTTTGCAAGCAGATCAAGCATTATCTAACCAATTTCGTATCAAATCTAGCGGAGCTTGGAACGCTGAGCTGAGCTGAGCTGAGCTGAGCCGAGCTGAGCTGAGCTGAGCTGAGCTAAGCAGAGCTGAGCTGAGCTGAGCTGAGCTGAGCTGAGCTGAGCTGAGCTGACCTGAGCTGAACTGAGCTGAGCTGAGCTGAGCTGCGATGAGATGAGATGATGAAGTATAACTTCTTACGTGCGTGCGTGTGTGCGTAGTTAATAATAAAAAAAATATTATAAATTAAAAAAAATAAAATTATATTACAATTCCTTCACTAATTAATCGAAAGGAACTTCGTTCCATCCGGGTGTCCCTTGACAACTCTCAAGTTTTTTTTCAGCAAATCCTTTGCAAATTTGATTCCCATAATTATGGGAATACATAAAAATAACTAGTCCACCTTCTTTGGAAGTCCACCATATTGGATTTTGAATGACGTCACTTAGATAACCATGCATTGTCATCCAAACTAAACACGTATGCAAAATTTCAACTCAAACGGAAACCGGGAAGTGCGTCCAATTTCACTTCTAAGATTGTTTTACATAGTTGATTACAGATGAAGCTAATACCATCATCTCTATGTATGTCGTTATATTCATGTAGATTTTATGATTGTCTGGCAGTTTGAGTATTTTTGCGGCTTATCAAATGTCCTTACTTTGGTATTGTTCGACGGTTCGTTGAGCTCCTCAAAGTTCTGAGTTGAGCTTCGCGATGACTGACAAATGCTTGCACTGTCTGGACAGGTCCACTCGAATTTGTGTGTTGCTTTCTTCAAAAAGCTCATCCCAGACATAAACGTAAGTACATGGTTCTTATATGATTTAACCAGTACACATTGTATGGATTTGAACACTTTAAAAGAGACTGACCTCTGAGTTTGTTTCGGTGTTTCTTCTCAGGGTAGTCAGCTAGGAAACACCGGCCTCATCTAGCTTAAACTGACAAGAACATTGACGTGTAAAAGTGTTCCTTGCAATCTATTTATTGAATAAACATCATTTATCATTATCATTTATCTTCTCCTGACCTAATCTCAATTTATTTGGGGTCGGCACAACATGTCTTATTCTTCCATGCTTCTCTATTTGTCGTCATCTTTGTAGTCACCACCTTTTTACCCATATCCTCTTTCACACAGTCCATCCATCGTTTCCTTGGCCTTCCCCTCCTCTTATAGCCATTCAAATCCATACACAAGACTATTATTTTCTTCATTCCTCTGCATCACATGCTCATATCCCGACAACAGATGAAGATTATAAAAGCGTGTTGAGAACATCTCTGATTCGTTGTACATTTTCATAAGTTTGACCCGACTACTGGGAGGGTTATGAGTTTGGCAGTCTATCTGTATATGGATGCCCTTCCGCCTAAACTACTGATCAGGTTTCGCCAAATTAAAAGTCTTTACTTGTATGAGTACTCGTAAGATACTATGAGAACTCTCGTTAAATCTAAAATGGCGGCTACGAAGTAGAATAGAATAAAATAAAATTTATTCAGCAACAGTACATGAAACACGCACGGTACACAGAAATAACAGTGAAGAAAAAAAATACATTATAACAAACAAAGTGTGTGCCTCACGACTGTGCTAAAAAGGTCCATTTCAGCGATAATGTCAAACAGGCTGGAGCCGCCTGACGCTGGTTTTCAAATGAACCTTTCAAAGGTCTGTGACGGATCATTTGAAGGTAACAGCTACGAACTAAGTGAAACAAGTTGTAGTAAAAAAATATATACGTATATATATAAACAGTAAAATAGATACGTAATACACAATATAGAATATAAAACGTTTAGCTGCGCGTTGCACCAATGCATCTTAGTTATAAATACCACAGAGTAGATTTATCTGATGTTAATTAATTTTGTTTTTTATTTTTTATTTTGCGTGTCTGCAAAAATGCACTCCTTTGATTTTTTGTGTTATGGCTTATTTTTCATTTGTTATTAATTCATATTTGTTATTGTTTTAGTAATTTTGTACCGTGTCCCGTGAGTATGTCTGTGGCATCACAACGGGTCCTAACAGAATACCAGCACTGCGTTATTTATTGCTTTATTGCATAAATATCGCAGCATAACTTTTTGGCCTCGCACAGTTTTTTATTTTTTTGTTTGTATTTAGAGTTACCATGTTCTTGTTGTGAGGTACAAATAAATATTGTTTCTTTCTTCTTCTCTTTCTTTCTTTCAATACGTAATGCTTTTCATTTTATTCTTAATACTCATTATGTCTGCGGAGGTTTGCTGGCTAGATAACTTGGTCTGTATTCTGTAACTGTACCTCTTATAAATAAATACTGAAATAAATAAATTGGCCGCGGTCATTACCGTGGCCACAACATTTGCTACCCTCACATAACCAAACATTAATCACCTCCCTGCCGGTCCTATTGTTATTTTGGTCGGCGTAACATTTTTTGTTTTTCGATTTCGTCCTGTCTGTCGTCTTTTTCATTATTTCCTTACCTCTCACAATCCATTCATTTTCTCTATGTAACCTCTCTCCCACTTTAACCATCAAATCCAAAAATTTCAATCCGTTTCTATTTATTTCCAGTTAAAAACGTTCGTGTGACCGAAGTTGCTAAGAGTTCCATATTCACTTTTGGGTATCAGCGGGGTGATATCTTAGCCATGCGAATATATTTCAAAAACGAAGCAGAAAATGTGATCACTAAAGTATATTTCACTAGTTACTTCTCAGGTAAGTCTAGATTCTAGCCGTACAAAGTGAAAATCAATCAGTGATGACGGTTGTCAAAACTTCAGCGATTGAGCACGTCGCGACATTACGATAACGTTTGTCAATCGCGTTTAGAATATCACTTTGTCTAGAGCCTCTTGTGATTTGACAGTCTCTCTTGAATCATGCTTTATTTTATTTCATCATGGTATTCTTGTTAATGTTTTTAACGTTACTAGTTACTAGCTTCTGCCAGCGGCTACTCCCGCGTAAAACTTGAAAATCATTCCGAGGGAACATACTCCCGGGACGAAAAGTATAATGGACATGGTCTACCCGTGAGCCAAGTTTCATTCAATTCCGTTCAGCCCTCAAGGCGTCATGCTTTGAACTGAGTTACTTTTGCATTCATAATAATTATAAAATTTTGTTCATTGAACATTTCGAGAACCCTCCGTCCCTAAGAAAGGCCTCGCCGACTTTTGTAGATCTTTGACAGCCGTTACGTCAGTTAGAACTTCAGATGCCCGAAAGTCTGACATAGCAGTCTTATCAAGGGGTACCATCACCATACCCAGTCACTGGTTTTAGATGTCATATAGTCAGATGCTCCATGTAAAATACTGGTACTCAGCTGCGTCTCGATAGACTGGCATAACCTGGCATAACTATGTACTATGTAGATCAGTATCTGAATCACCTTATCAAATTAAATGAAGAATTTACTTGAGTGCTGTTTCGTTCTTCATTTTTCAGGTCAAAAAGCGGTGAAAGAATTACAAGAACCTAGTGTAGGAAATTACATTCGGATTCATCGTCTTCTAAGTTTGCGCAGTTTTTCTATTGAGGTGGTATTATCTACTGACCTAGATGTTTGTTTCAAGAAACGAATCGTTGAAGCAAGAGACGTTTCTTTACTCTCGGCGGATACGAATCGTAAAGAATGTAGGTGGATGAGAACTTTGTATTTAAAAATACCCAAATTGATGTTCATACGATCTAAGCAGTCACAGAGACACGAAATATGACTTTGTTGTACACCATGTATATGTATGTATATTATATGGCCCGGTCTCACGGTCACAACTGCTACTGCTGAACCCCCCGTTCAGCAGTAGCCGTCTTGTGTTCGTTTCCTATGTCGGGCAAAGTGTGATACGGTATTTCCATTAGAAATTTTTCATTGGCAGTCCAGCAATTAGAAGTTAACAGTGTAACAACCCCTTGCGAGCCTAATCTGTTTCCGGCTGTTCCAACGGACTATGAAAGTGAGGGTAAAAAGAGTGCGCACCTGTGTTTGCACACACTCTGCTAGAGTTTTTGATTTCAATGGCTAGTCTCCGCTGAGATTACCCGCCGTGACCGAATTTCTGTCTGGATGTAGAAGTTGAGCAGTATGTTTATATCTTACAGACAACGACATTTGTTTGAGATCTCACTGGTGCCAACTTGAAGTGGATTTAGAAAGCATGTGTCGAGGTAATTGCGGGAAGCAAATTGTTTACATAATTAAAAAGATAAATAGTTGCATGTACGAGTACCACCTAAACTAACGAATTACAAATGTTTTTTTTATTTGTCAGTTTGTAAAAGATAATAATTATGTGGAAAGACTGATATATCACAAAAGCACTTTCAGTGGTACAAAGCTACCCTATCTGAGCATCTTAGATTACTTTTAAACGCGGAATAATGCACAATCGTTCCGGAATTCGCGAAGCCGCATTAACAAATTATTATATTTCAGGTGTGTCTATTAGTCATGAAGCTAACAAACCAAAAATGAGAACATTAACGACCTCTAGGCCAGGTTTTTATAGAACTTTTCATAGAAATACGAGTTACGTTCCAACCTATTCCAAGCGTGCAACATGGTCATTTAAGGGCATGGATACAACCACTACGTACAGGATAACTGCAAGTGACCTTGGTAAGTACGAATTATTTGTAGGAATTGTTTTCAAACAGCAGGTCCATTATTAAGATCTAAGGTTGATGTATAGTGGTTCATGTGAAGTGCGCTGATTGCTACTGAGTTCATTCGGAAATCCTACCTGAATCATGTTTCGAGCGTCACACAGGCTCGAGAAACATCTACTAGCTTTTCTCCTCACCTTTCACCTTCAATTTGCGTATTGAAGGGTTCAAGAATTTTTAGTTGGAATGAAAATTAGTTGCAAGCCAAATAAGTAATAAAATAAATATTGCAGGCAGTGCCGGAAAAAGGCAGCGTGGGGCCTGTAGCAAATTGTACAGAGGGGCCCCAAAATTATAACCAATTACAACTTCTTTGACTTATTTTTCTTACTGGCCGCGGGGCCCTTAGATAGTGATGGGCCCATAGGCAGTTACCTTCAATGCCTTTACGGATAATCCGAAATATGTTAGATTACATATGATATACTCATCTTGAATGGTTTTTGTACGACCAAGATGTGGCTCACCCAATGCGCGGGGCCCGTAGCAATGTGGCTAATCTGGCACTGATTGCAGGTCCCTCAATTGGTCATGATGCCGACAGTCAAAAGATGGAGACAACGACGGAGAGGGCTAGACACTTAAAAACCTTGAAACCAAATACGTTTGCGCCCAACGTTCCAAGCTACACCGTGACTCCTACAACGTCACAAGAGAACATGGAAACAAACTACAAAGTAACTGCAAGTGATGCTAGTAAGTATATTTATCTGATAACAGTCATGCATGCTGACTAGCATATCTTATTCATCACCAGAAATCCGCCCCAGATTTGGACTCTTTTTTTTTTGGTTTGGGATATCCCCCAATGACATCTCCCGCTCTGGATGGAGCGGGAGGGCATGTCAGACTCTTACTGACGAAAACCCACCCCTGTTCCTTCCCTACCCTGAGTGCCTAGGGGCGCGGTAACTCTGTTTTGAATATATTCACAAAACTCGGGCAGGCATCGGCCATGACGAGCCCCGTTATGTTTTGCTGACAACTCTTTGAGGCGCGCGTGGAACACTACGTGCCGTCGACTCTCGGGCCTGGTGCTGATCGGACGGTGAGCTACCCACTACTCGCCGTCCGCAGGCCCGGTTCTACGGTGGCCGGAGATCGTCTTACGACGTCCTCAGCTCAGGGCGTCTCCTGCGGCTGCTGCTGCTGAGGGCGTGAGGACAACTCTGTTATTGAGCCTCCCTCACCCGTTCCGCCTCCTCCCTCGCGAGCATTACTGCTTCGCAGAAGGAGGACACTGCTTCCCATTCCCTCCCGCCCCGTACCATGGCCTGGACCAGGGCCGAGTGCGAGAGGTCGCTGCCGCCGAGCTTTGCACTCTTGGTGAAAACTATATGGAAATCCGTTGAGTTTATCGCGATTATACAGACAGACCGACGGTGACGTTGCGGCGGAATTAGTTTTAATATGTAGTGGTAACAAGAGCTTCTCTTTGGGGGTTTCTCACTAGGCTAATAACCCTACACCGCCATGGAACTTGCCCTTCGTTTCTGGGAAAGATGTCGAAATAAACTGCAGCGTCGACCGTTCACTGCTTGGTGTGGGTAGCTCGCCGTCCGATCAGGACCTGAGCCTTTAGACAAAATACATTTCTGTTAACGTTAACGCTGACGCTTCGTGCAAAATGTATGGCAAGGACATTACCTGCGGAGAGAACTGTCACGTGATTCACGCCCAGTAGCCCGAGAGTCGACGGCGCATAGTGTTCCACGCGCGCCGAACAAGAGATGTCAGCAGTACCGGACGAGGCCCGGCAGGCCGATGCCTGCCTGGGCCTGCAGTCTAGACATTGATAGCGAAACTTATGTTAACTACCGATCGCTAAATTACTAGTTGTTGAAAAACTTCCTCATTTGTGAGGAAAACATTTTTCATATTATATTGAAAAAAATATTGATTTTCTTGAAATATGTACAGAGACGGTGTAAATTTTAATTTGCAAGCACTATTTTTCATGAAAACTTCATTTATTTAAATTTTTATTAATAAATTTTACCGCTTATAACAATTAAAATAACTTGTCAAAATATGAGAAGACATAAAAGTTTGCCTCCTTGCAACATTAATTTCTTAGCGAACGAAATCGGTCGTTACGCGATCGTTAACTATGTCGATACTGCAGGCTCTGGGGTCGTGGATAAATTTGATACAGAGTTACCGCAGCACTTGGCACTCAGTTAACTGACGGAACAAGGGTGGGTTTTAGTCAGTAAAAGTCTGACACGCCCTCCCGCTCCACCCACAGCGGGAGAAATCATTGAATAATTTCCCAAGCCCATAAAAAAAGATGTGCATGAAGTGGTTTGACAACTTAGCTGCGCGGTTAATTTGTGTGGCACCACGTGTCCGTGCGTAGCGTGGTCGTGGCAAGCGGTGGATGATCCCGCCCACATGCTCATGCAGAGCGAAGTTTGGTCGTGCGCCGCTGTGGATGGTGCTCGCGAGCGATCAGAGCGATCATAAACATTAAAATTCTAATTCACATGTTTAGCAGTAGACGAATAGCTTAAAATTTAGTTTTTTAATATGATTTTTGTGACGTTGACAAAATATTGTGGTTTCAGATGCACAGACGTACACAAGCGCTACAAACTATGCTGTCATTATCAGTTCGTCGATAGCTGCAGCGGCTCTAATCCTGCTAGTTGTCACTGCAATGAGGACCCGTTGCTGGGCCAAACACAATCCACAAAGCACAACCCAACTACCAACGAACGAAGTAAGTTACCAGGCTAGTTTTTTGATTTTCGTAGTCCTAACAAGGACGGGGAACCTTTATAGTTTCGGTCTGTCCGTCTGTCCGTCCGAGGCATAACGTAGAGAAAACTGCAATTAAGTATTTTGTTTTATATTTTGAACTAAAAATTTGCCGGCTATTTTAGCCACATGTGAATTTCAAATTCCATAGGCATTCCAAAATGGATTCAACTTTTTATATAGGTACGTTTTGTTTTCAGAACCATTACCAAATGCATCACAACCAGCCTTTGCAAAAAGAGACGGAATACGAATATGAAACTGTATACAAAGAAGAACATATTTACGAGGAAATTGACTTCTAGAAGACTGCGGCGGATAAACTTTTGAGTCAATACAGAACGAGCACGCGTAAGAAAGACAGCTTCGTTCGCTCTTGATGCACTCTCGTCTTGTTAATGAGCGGTGTTATAATTTAGGAGTTCAATAAAGCATATTTGATTTGATTTTCTTATTTTATTCTACCAGAAGCACCACTTGAGGGTTTATTGGTCCATCATATTTTTGGTGTTGGTAATCATCAAATTGTGCGTTTCAGACTCTTATTGACTAAAACGCGCTCGTGTTCTTTCAGTTGCCTGTGCAGGACAAGGTGACTCTTTCAAACACTTCACGAGTCCATCATACTGAGCGCTTTATTCACGATCCATCTTGCTGTACGTCCCGCCAAGGCCATGCACGATGCACGATGCAAAATTTCCGTGAAAAGGCTTGACGTATGTCGATAATTATTATTAATTGTTTGCCGGATTTGCACGACCAATTTTGCGTCCAGCGAGCTCCCCACCACCGCGAACGTCACGCAGATAGACAGTGAATAACACGGACGTACGTCAGAGCGCTCCTGCGTCGTGCGTGCTTGATCGTGAATAAACTTGCTGCTTAGAGCTTGTGTGTGTGTGTAGATAAGTATGAAAATCTATCACATTCAAATCATTCAAGATATTATTCATATGAGTGTACTCCGCACGTTTATGATTTTTTTTTTCATCCAATATCTTTTCCTATTTTGTCCCCTCTCTTCTGCTGCTGCTAGCTATATCAGGAAAATGCCAATTTTTTGGTGTTTTGATGAAACAGGTGACATCTTAAATAAATAAAACACGTCCTCTCATTTAATTCGTTCGACTACATCTACCACGCTAGATGCGCGCACTATAGTGTGTATGCGCCGCAGCCTTGAGCGGACGTACAGCTAGGTTGGATCGTGAATTAAGTGCTTTAGTTCCCTCATTCAAATAGTCACGTAGCACACGTAGGCGTCTCAGCACATGAAACTACGTCGTAGCACATGAAGCTACGTCGTAGCACAGTGTAGGCATGCCGTACCATAGTACGCGGTTGATTACAACATCTCTACTTACATAGAGACAATTGCAGAGATTTGATGATATTCGTGACCTGGGAGTATATCATATATATACTCACTACACTTTAATGTTCACGTGGAGCAAATAGTGGCTAAAGCATATAGAGCATTATGTTTTGAAATGACATTGGCAGCGTGTTTTAAGAAAGCAAACGCGATTAAGATATTGTATTGCTCATTTGTGAGAAGTCATTTGATAAAGAGGTTTTAGCCAAGTGACGCCCATGAAAGAAACCAATTATAGGCATTAGGGTTGACATCATAGATAAAGGAATAACCACTATTTTTTATATAGAACTCCGATGGACATTTATAAATCATATTTAAAAATTCGAGGTTAATAAAAAATCTATTTTAGTTTTCTGATTTTTTATTCGTTCTCATTTAAATAAATGACTAGCACGTTATCTAGGAATTGGGCTGGGGAGTTAATATTTGATGGAAACCTTACCCAGCCCAAAAACCACACAATAGTCATCACGTGGGCAGAACATTACTGTCCGGTATCCATTGGCAAGCTGGGGTCGTCATCCGGAGCGGTGACGGGGTCCATAATCGTAATTAAGTCGTCGGCAAATCAAAATTATAAAAACGCAGTAGACAAAAAAACACAAGTTGCATGAGCAAAGCACCAAACAAAATCTGAAATGTCAATGTCAATCAGTTTTTCAATTAAAAAAAAATCGATATATATCGATTTTTTTATTTTTTTATTTACTACACAATAAAAAAAGATTTTCCAAAAATCGAATTTTGGTAACCGGTTTATCGATTTTTTCATTAAAACGTGCCATCTCTATTGAATGACAGGATTGACTAGTAACCGGAAGTGTTAATAAAGGCAATAAACGATTGAGCGTCTTGATGTATTGATTTTGTCTTGAACGTTTTGACTTTGACTTTGACTTTGACTTTGATTAAATAGGCTTTTAATTCCGGAGTTTTCATTTCAAATAAGTAATAGCAATATTTTATTTACTAAATGCGTATTTTTTTTGTATTTACCACATTGATGGGCAAAACACGGCCAGGATTGGGCGGTTCCCTTTGGAACATGCGTTATGGCGTACACATCGATCGCATTGAGGGTGTGCATAAAAGACTTGTTCGGTTTCTGTGTTATCGTTTGCGCATACCATACCATAGTTGTGATTATTTGGATTTTTGCAGGAAATTTCACCTACATTTTTGCTCAAAATTGTATCTAATGAAGTGGACTGTCCACAGCTTCTGCGTAAACTGTATTTTAACACGGCCGGGGCACGTCCGGGGCACGGTCAAGCATGGATCATTTCATTCAAAAAGTATACTATAGATATTTGACCGTGCAATTGTTTGACCGCCAATTGTTTCCCGGCCGGGGCACGTCCGGGCCCGGTGCACATGTTTATGTTACACCGTGTCGCCACCGGGCCGTGCCACGGCCGGGAAACAATTGCCACCGACATTTCAACCACGGCCAGGGCACGGTCTAACATGAATCACTTCATACAAAATGCATGCAACAATCCTTGACCGTGCCCCGGCCGTGCCACGGCCGGTGCACGGCCCGGTGGAGACACGGTGTTACGTGAATCATCCTTTAATCCACCTATCGTTATTCCTTTGTCTTCTTCCAACTACAGACAAAACTCATTTTTAGTGCGAGCGAGTAAAGACTTTAATGAATTATGCAAGCAGTTCTCTTTTGACTTCTTTTCAACCAAAGCCTCAAGCGTACGCAATAGGCTGAACCTTGAATTCTTCAAAATTAATTCTTAGTGTTAATGTTAGTTCTTATTTAATTGAATTTTATTGTAGTTTTTTTCTTGTAATAATAATAAACATTTATTTTCAGACCAGGTCCATATTTTGTTAGTAACAATGTACTTAAGAGCTAATATTAGTATTGACAATAAATTATTTTACGGCTTGAAGCCGCACCCACCTTTGCAGCATGGGAGACCCCCACCTATCAGTAAAAACACCCAGTATAGTGTTGGTACTGCCACGAACGCGAGCAAGTAGGGAGGCGCATCTTTTCCTGACGATAGCGGCAAAGCCATCCACCCGCGCCTTAGCAAACATTCCTGACGCACTGCAACGCCATGGCAGCCCCAACAGTACCCTGAGTGCATTATTATATTGGACACGCAGGTCGCTGTATGCCCGCTGCGAATAACTGACCCACAGGCTGCAGATGTAAAAAGATTGGCAGTATGCTTTAAAAAGCGTTTTTTTCACTGAATTCGTACACCGTGCAAACCTGCGGGCCAGCATGTTACAACGGATAGCCAGCGACCCGCCTTCCCTTTCTATGTCTACATTATCAGTCAAACCATCGGTGACCCAATGTCCCAAATATTTAAACTTAGACACCCTACACAGAGGAGTGCCACACAGAGATACATTGGGAAATGCTGGGTAAGAAAAACCACGGGCTTTAAAAAGCATTAGTTCACTCTTCCGAACATTATATTTGAGGCCATGAGTCACCGCATATGATTCACATATCGACACTAACCTCCTCATAGCACTGATTGATGGACTCAGCAATACCATGTCGTCTGCGTAACTAAGATTATTGATACACACTCCGTCAATATGGCATCCAACCTTGGTGCTGCTGAGCTCAACAATCAGCCGGTTAATGTACAGCTTGAACAAGCGAGGCGAGCTTAATCCGCCCTGCCTCTCTCCGCATTCCAACTGGTACACACTCGACAAGGAACCGTTCCACCTTACACAATTGCGTTGATTGCTATACCAGTACTTAAACATTGATATAACCCCAATTGGCACAGAAGTTTCAGACAACAACTTATTCCACAGCACGTCATAACTGACAAGATCAAAAACCTACGATAGGCCCAAAAAACAGGCAAAGACAGGCGTTTTTCTATCCTTGTAGTACTGAACAGTCTGCTTAAGACACAATCTAGCGCTTTCAGTGGACAGCCCCGGCCTAAAGCCAAACTGAGCGTCATGCAGTATTAGATGCTTAGCCAATTGTTCGTCAAGCAGACTGTCCAGCACCTTGGCTGAAACAGTTGCCAAGGATATAGGCCTGTAATTTGAGGCATCCGAGGCATTCCCAGTTTTATTTTTAATTATAGGCACCACAACTGTAAACATGAAACTATTGGGTAAATAACAGTGACTGATACACAAATTAAAAAAAACATGGCAAGTATACGTGGCAAGTGCGCCCCGGCGTATTTCAGATGTTCGATACTGAGGCCATCGTGACCTGGTGACTTACCTCTTTTCATTGATTATGTTTTTTTATTATGTTTGGCGGTGCCGATTTGGCGCTCTACTTTTCTTGATAACTTGTCGTATATAAGATCTCCTGTTGTATTACTGTATAGCTAGCCGTGAAAATCTATAATTAGCTTAATGTCTCTTATTTTAGTATACATAATGCATTTATGTAAAAGCTGTTTTTCCATGTCATCTATTATTTAAAATTAAATAAATAAATAAATGAACGAAATGAATAGTACAAAATCTATCTACAAAGTATAAAACGTATTTACTCACCGCGTCTGTCTTTCTGTTTATCCGCTAACTCCCTCTAAATCATGGACGGTTTGACGCAGCGGTCAGTAACAGAAAGCGAAAAATTTTTGTTTATCTTAAATGAAAACGCGTTTTAAGCTGGAGCAGTAGGCGCTAGTAGATAATAAATAAAAGTGATAAAAAATGTTCCGATTACATTACTTGCTGATCAAGCCAAAACCCGCTAAACTTGAAATTTAACATGTCTGTCTGTCATAGCCAATTTTCAATAAAACTATATTAATTATTGGTTTATTCTATTCCCTCTCACAGAGAGGAGGCCTGTGCCCCAGCAGTAGGGACATTAGAAGACAGATGATGAGTATACACGTGACGTAACTCTAAGGTATATTTAGACCTAGTACTGAGCTAGCGGAGATTCCTGTGTTGGGGTTCATTTATAACTCATACCGAGAAGTTTTCCAGTTGAAAAAGTTTCCTTTTCAATACAGTCTGTTTACTACCTACTCGTAGTTTAAACATAGCTATACCTACATGACTGTTTCCATGTTTTGTATTTCTTAACATAGAGTTTAGCGTAAAGTTATGTCTCAACGATATTATGCAGTTCAGAACTGTCTAATTACAATAATGTAACGTAGTGGCGTTACAATCTTAATTAAAACATAAACATACGGAATAAATCCAGAGACCAAAAGCCACTATAACGGTTTTGGTAATCATAGACAATTTTAGTTAACTGACAACACTATTGTCTTTGGATTCTATGACATCTGTCAATGACGGCGTAGATATAAAAACCCGATACACGACAACGTGGGTCCTTTTCCAATCTTAATCCAGCTGCTGGCGTGAGACCTCACACTCACCTTGTTCTGTCGAACACCCTTGAGCCGTGAAGCGATCGCCAAATCCTAGCAGTTGTAGTTTGCATTGGCAAATATTTGCCAACTTAATTACGCGATTTCAACCCCTGTAATTGGGTGAGTGTTTGAACAGCATACAGGTAGCTTTATGCATTCTGTGTTCCTAATCTTGCGTATAAATTCTTTCCAGAACATGTCTTCCTTAATTTCATTTCCTAGCATTGTATAATCAAGGCTCATAACCTACAAAAGATCTGTCGCACATTGTAATCACGCCTTCCGCGTGGCTAGCTTTACGAGGCCTTTGCTATGCACATACTGACTTGCGCGTGGCTGCTGCTGCTCTCGAATGTGCATGTCATCATGCTTTTCCTCCTCACCTTTGTAAACTCCGTCTGATTTTGACAACCACACAAATTAGCGCACGTACGGCCGCTTTGCTCATGCTTAGGTGTCAAAATCAGCGGAGAAGCTCATTCAGCCATCATTGACACGCTGGACATTGTTCCCAGGGTCCCAGATCCGGGTTACCAGCTCCGGATTCCCAGATCCAGATTTCCTGACCCGGCTTCCCAAATTCTGAAAATGGAGGGAGAGGACTTGGAGCCCTACGCTCTGAGCAAACTACATCGTCCTCCATCGCGGCCATCCTGCCGCAGTGCCTCGTGGCGTGGCCACTAGGCCACTCATCACGGCAGCCCGCTCCACGCCGGGTGCTTATTTACCCGCGTGGCCTCAGCAGGCCGTCTCCGAGCCGGCTAGACCACCTGCCGGCCGATCATCCTGGCTCCTGTCGACCCTGCGAGGCGGCGCCGCCACCTGCCGGCCAACACCTCCGGGGCAAACGCAACGTGGCTTCCCCGAGACACCAAGGCTGAGTCAGGGCAGTAGCGTGCTATCTCCCGGGGAATATTAAAAGATTGTGACTGCAAACCTACCCACACCCTTTCTCTATTTCAAATATATATTTTTAACGTTGACCGAGGTACGTGTTGTCTTTTTTTCATCCCACGTAGGCTCCTTACGTCACAATAATAACAACAGTTTCATCCTTCCTTTAAAATCCTAAATTCTAATTCGGGGACTAATTATTAGTTCCAAAACAGGAAATACAATATGGAATCTAATTTAGAACTTCGTCACCGAGCGTAAATATCATAAGTACTTTTCTGTTTTATAATAGGAAAACAACAAAACTTACTAATTTACGTAAACACAATGTGTAACTCGACGACAATATTATTTAGTTCAATTTGAAAACCACAACATTTTATGTCAATCAATAAAGGTTGAAACCACCGTGTTTTGTAAAATATCTTTGGCTTCGCTCTAAAACTGTTATATTTTAAATGCTTATTATGATGGTATGTAGAATATACGTGAATTGTGGCAAGGCACCACATTCATTTTGATTTGCTAATGTTCACCCAGCAGTGCGACGACGGTCGAAGTTAGATAAGCCGACGAAGCCCCGCTGCGAGGGGCTCCTATTTCTTTGAGCAGGGTAAGCAGCAGAAACCTAACACGAAGGTCGGCATCCCCTTCCAAACTAACCTGGCCACGTTGGGGTGCCCTAAGTTGCCAGATCCCTGTTTATATTGCAAACATTCATCTATATCCAGCTGACCAAATGCCTACTTATTTTTTTATAGTTATAATCCTTGATTTATAGGTATTACTGGTGCTTTTTTCTTTACGGCCGACAAAACATTATTATGCTGTCAAAATAACTTATTTGGTGATTTTTCTTACTGAACGAATATTGAAAAATAATACCATTTATTAATTTGCCTTAACATATTTATTATCATCGCTAGCGCTTAGCATTTACTGTGGTAGTACTTATTTTAAGAGGAAATGACAGAATAACAAAGGTACGAGTACAACGAACGAGTTTTGTTCTTGAGTTCAGTTTGATGTGTACCAACAGTTGCATGTATTACCTATCTCAATTTTATTTATTTGTGTGTTAATATTGACTAAAGATGTACAAAATAATGTATCTAGTTATCACTCTTGCTATGAGTTCGGCTTCGGACGTGTCCGTTTATAAATTTGATGATTATTGTAAGTAAACTCTCCACAAATTATGTCGTATGCTTTGACGAATTTTTGACCTCTGCTTTACCCATTTGGAGCTGTGTTCCTACTTGAACAAGGAGGATGATATTGGTATCCTGTTCACTTTTTGTCCTGTTAGTTATATGTCTCTCTGCTCCTTTTTACGAATCATTTATCATTTATTAAACTTGGAACACTGTTTTGGGTATACAATACTTCTGGACTCCGATAAACCCGCAGCCAGTGAGTTGACGTGTTTGGTTAGCTTCTGGTTCTGGTAGTTTGTGCTACGGGAAGCGATCTCTTCCTTCACAAGGTTTAAGCTTCAGATCTTGCAGGATGTATTCATTGTGGATGCAGGTATGTTGAACATTAATCTCAAAGCTTTGGTCTGAAACCTTACCAGAATGTCAGCATAACATTAATTTATAAATAAATAATATTTTTTTAACAAAAATCCCAAACCGAATTAAAATAAAAAACTGGCCAAGTGCGTGTCGGATTTCGCACATTAGGGGTTCCGTACCAAATATTGGTATTTGTTAATAAAGGTTACGTAATAATAAACATTATCACCAACTTTCAAGTTCCTAAGTCAATGGGAAGTTAAAAATTATTCGTAACAAAATTTTGTGACAGATGGACAGACAGACGGACGCGTGAGTGACAACAATAAGGCTCCGTTTGAACCCTTCGGGTTCGGAACCCTAAAAATCATACTACCTTCGTATTGTATACTAAGAGCCGATTTCACCATTCGCTTTATAAACTAAATTTTACTGAACTAAGCTTAGCGTAATCTTATTTTATCATACAATTACCATAAAAAATATTATAGTGAGTTAACCTTAAAAGATAGACAAAAACTGTCGGGGATTTTTTTTTAGAACTTTAAAAGGAGAACAATTCCGTCACACCTGATTTATGCGTAACTTTAACCATTTACGCAGCGCACGCAACTGAAGCTCTCAAAAGGATTTTTTTTCCTATTTTTGCCACATTTTTCATTGATGCTTTGCTCCTGTTGGTCGCAGCGTGATATTATACAGAGTGGTGATGACAATACGACAATAAATTAAACCTCGCATACCTCAAGACGTTCTCAGTCTACATACAAAAAATCATTTGAATATATCCAGTAGTTTAGTCACAGGAAATTATTTTTCATTTTTAACATTTGCTACATGATGTATCTGATAATAGGGAAACACTGTCAGGTTAACGACCCACATCGGTATAAACATCAAAACATTAAAGTCACGTTGCCAACTCGCTACTTAAGCACTTTCGCCAAATTAGTATTTTCATCTGATTTAGTGAAAATTATACCTTAATTCTGAGTAATAAGAGTCTTAAAGCGTGTCATCAAAGTTGGATAAGAAAGTAACGAATGCGGAAATTGCAATGCACTCATAATATTAATAGAAAATTTAGTGTGTGCGAAAGAGATAAATCTAGTTTCGTTTGTTACTTCGCTTTCTTGAAGAAATTTGCTACTACTTTTACTTTAGCTTAGTGTGTCGCCGCGGTCCTGTGAAGAGTCACGCGTCCTCGCTTTGAGCCGCTAACTTTCGTGTAGGTACTTCCCCGCCGCTCGTGTTTAAATTTGTAAATTCATTTACGACGGTATTAGTGCGAAATTGGACGCTTTATTTTGGTGACAGGACACGTAACGTTTTAATAGGTATTTAGTTAAACAGTGAGTGAATTGTGCGAAATTAGACGCTTAGTTTTTATTGTTTTCGTGTTTTTTTTTAACGCAACCCAACGTGTAGTTCGCGAAGGGCAGGTCAGGTGTTGACCATACAACTATTCTTAAAGTTTTAAAACGCGACAAACGGAAGCTGTATAAATACAAGAAATTGCATGCATTGTTACCTAGAGACAAACCAGTTAGGGAAAACTTTTGTCGCTGGATTGAAAATAAACATTTCGAGAATCCGGATTTCTTGTACAATGTGATGTGGACTGATGAAAGTACATTTACAAGGAACGGTTTATGGAACAGACCGAATCTTCGTTACTGGAGCCGCGTGAATCCGCGTCTAGGACGGGAGACTTCGCACCAGTACAGACTTGTTGTCAATGTTTGGGCTGTGCTAAATAATCTGTGATTCAGTGTAATTTTACTGAGCATTAATCCATAATTAAAAGCCAAAAAATCAAGTCGCTACAGGACCGCGCGTTGTTGCCGCTCTTACGACAGGTTAGTGAACTCATATTTATAAATGGTGTTCTATTTCGTTTCTAGTTTTATGCCATTTAGTTTGTTTGAAATTTTTATTTTTTTATTTTCGATGTTAGGACATTTTTGATAGCTTAAACTTATTCTTATAAACTAGTATTGTCCGTGTTTTCATTTATTGTCGTATTGTCTTCTCCACGCTGTATAACCTATAGCCTTCCTCGATAAATGGATTATTCAACACAAAAACATTTTTTCAATTCGATTTACTAGTTCCTGAGATTAGCGCGTTCAACCAAACAAACAAACAAAGTCTTCAGCTTTATGACAGTGGCTAAACGCGTTTAAGCGAGCTTAAACGTCGAAAACTGGGCGTTTAGAATTGGTGAAATCGGCCCTAAGTATTATGTTAAACAGATAAGTGCAATTCGGGTTTATTTTTAACAAATCGTTTCTTCTTACACTGATAGATTTGAGCAATGTAATTTGAACTCGTCTTGTAGCTCTACGATTCTTTCTGTTTCAGACGAAGGAGAGCCCGGGACTGAACTAGACCCAGTTGCACTATCTTCGTTCCCTTTTAAGTTCTTGTATCACTCGGATGATTGGCACTATATGCGTATACATATTAAGAATCAATCTCCTAATGGGAATGCGATTCAAGTGAAATGTCATACAGGTAAGCTTGAAATTTCTAACTTTCTGCCTACAACTAGATGGAACTTTCTCTTTGAGAATTTTGTGCCAGACTTTTTATTGAATGAGACTATTACTCGTTGATACGTCGAAACGTATAATACGAGTACGTCCAAAAAATTATTTTTAAAAGTACGATTTCCGACCAATAGAAGCTATTTATTATTATAATTTCAATAATTACTAGCTTCTGCCAGCGGCTTCACTCGCATGGAATTATACTTCCCCCGATATAAACTTACAACCCCTTTTTCACCCTCTTAAGGGTTGAGTTTCAAAAAATCCTTTCTTAGTGGATACCTACTCTTCACAAAGAATACACCCTACAAATTTCATGTCTGAAGGACCAGCGGTGTAGGCTGTGCCTGTGTGTCCCTGATATATCAGTCAGGGACTTTGAATTTTATATAAATAGATAAATACTGATAAAAATGCTACGAGTACAATACAATTTTGCTTTTCTTATACGTTTAAGATGTCGGAACTTTCGAGGCGGAAATGTACACAGTACTACATGGAAGAAGAGAAGGCGACACTTATTATTGGTGCAGTAGTTTATCTTTAGAGCACTCTACTGAAATAAGAATAAACCTAAACACAACTAAAATCTTGGGTTCGTCTCTCTTATTAGCTGTGGGGAAGCCTGTCTCGAACATAACGAACGAGTCAACTGGAAAGGAATACACATGTAAGATAATATTATAGCACTATAATATATTTGGAAAAACTACAATTTAAATAAGCTTACAGCTGATACATACATGCTTACTTAAGTAATGTTAAGGCGAAAGCTCCAGGGTAGTTCGTGAAATTAAAATTTTCTTAATTTTTTTGCAATTTGCAGGTCAGTATCAGGTTGTATGTTGGTCAAAATACGATTCGCGGCCGTTGCAAGTACGTATTTACAGAATTGTAAAATGGTTACAATTCTGTAAATACGTACTTGCAACCAAAATCATCAATACAACTCTCTCAGTTAGAATTGATGCCAAATGTAATGATTTCATACAGGGTGTAAGTAAACGCTCCCGAAAACGGACACAGGTGATAAGGCTAGTGGTTCTTGACACAATACTATAAAAAATAAAAGAAAAATCTTTTTTTTAGCATTTTGCGTACACTATGCTGTGAGAACAGCTAAATGAAGCCGTTATTTGCAGTTAAAGACACTTTTTTCTTTACAACTTTATCATACAATGTAATATTCGTAAAATATCAGCTGACACCCGCGCACTTCTCGGGTTCAAAGTGCGCGCGCTCTCACCGACACCGACAGCTGTGCGGCCAACGACCCCACGTCCACGCAACGTTTGCATTTAGGTTGTATATAATCTATGTTCTGGCTTCGGAAGCGTTCCCCTTACACCCTGCATTTTTACAAGAAAATTTAGTTTCTGCGACAGTTTTGAGAAAATTCTATAATTAATGTCATTAGTCAATTGCTACTAATGAATTGTGTTGTTTTTTTTAAAGATATTGATGAATGCAAGAACGATGACTGTGTGCTCGTGGTGGATTTAAAAAATAAATGTGGAGGTAAGATTTTCGCTACCTATTGTAAATATAATTATTGTTGTACTGTTATTTCTGCTATACAAATTATTAAAGGGATTAAAATATTTTTCACCAAAACTTTGGGACCCTAAAATTATCTTCCTACCTTTTATTATATATAATTAGCTAACAAATTAATAACTCAAAATGTGTGTAAAAAAATAAATAAAAAAAGAGTACCGCTAACAGCATTCTGTCTTGGTTGAGTATTGAGACTGGGTTGGTGACCATTCCAGAACTAATTTGTATTCTATACTGATCCAGATATATGAAGTGAACGAGCAAAGTGCGGGAATGAAGCCCCTATCATCCTCTTCGTTTTAATTTCCTTTAAACTTTGCAGACAGAAATGAGAGTCCTGCAGCGCAGGGCTCCTATTACAACTCATCTTACTCGTTGTCTTTCACTTACGATCTCCGTTTAAGCCGATGAATATTATAATTATTTATTGTAATCAATCAAACAATCAATCTGCTTAGCCTTTTTGCAACTATCTTGGGGTCGGCTTCCAGTCTAACCGAATGCAGCTGAATACCAGTATTTTACATAGAGCGACTGCCTATCTGACTTGTGGAGCAAGCCAGTAACTGGGTAATACTATACCCCTTGGTAAGACTGGTTGTCAGACAGTCGGGCTTCTGTCGACCCGTAACGACTGTCAAAGATCGATGATTGACAGCCGGGACCAACGGCTTAACGTGCTTGCCGAGGCACGGAAGAGTCTCGGTATGTTAAGATGGTCAGCCATCCATGGACCAACCCTGGCAAGCGTAGCTTAACCTGATGGAGCGACCCGTGCGGCTGTTATTACTTTAGCCACGAGCTCCTCATAATTATTTATTGCAATAATTATTTATTGAAATAATTTTTTATTGTAATAATTATTTATTGGAATAATTATTTATTGGAATATTTTTTATTGGAATAATTATTTATTGTAATAATTATTTATTGGAAAAATTTATGAGAAAAAAAAAACAGTTATTTAGATTACGTCGCTTACCTGGATACCTCAACATTAACTCCCAATTCCCCCGATGGTGATCATTTGAAGCTCCGTCATTGACAGGAGACGAGCCTAAGCTGAGATATGAATAATGATGCAACAGTTTCAAACTTCTGAATAAAAGATAATCATGTATTTACAGATGGAAAGTGTACAGACAGCACTGTCATTATAGTTTTATCATTATCTGGGATAGCGTTTATCTTAGTAGTTATAATCATAATTACAATTTGGAAATGCTGCTGCATCAGACGCAATCCATCAGGCACACCCCAGCTACCAACGAACACAGTAAGTATTTTACTATATTGTTCTAAATATAATACCTAATATGGAATGAACTTACAATTTTCTGAAAAAATATCTAATACTAAACCATTTCATATATACAATTTGATACGTGAATACGATAAATAATTATATTGGTGTTACATAGTGTAGTAAATTTGTAAAGTTACGTAAGTACATCTAACGTGGACATAAGCACGACAATCACGCCAAGAGCTATATTTTATTATAGGCTTTTTAGAGTTCCATCCGCGGCTTAGCTTATATACTGGTGCGGATTCTGTTGTGCACAAACTAAAATTAACTTAGCCTATTCCTATCTTTTTCTCTCTAATAAAACAAGAACAAGACGGACGTAAATTAGAGCTGTCAAATTTAGTTGCATTAATATTTCCAAACAAATTAAGGGTACACTTAAAAACATGTCGATTAAAAACACAGTGAAGCACAAAGCGTAAACTAGTTAGATACTCGTATCTCTAACTTAGTTCATAGCTATAGCCGTCCTTTTCTCGCACTGCCTTTTAGTAAAAAATTGCGATTCTCTAATTTTAGTTAAGCTATTGAACAAGTGAATCGGCACCAATGTTAGTACTAGAAAGCTGTAATTTTGCATGGGTATACCGAGTGTAAAATAACAGTTTCCGAAGCCGAAAGCCACATATTTATTCTACCCATCAATTGGATCCGTGCCCTGGTTCAGGCCATGGTACGGAGCGAGAGGGAATGGGGGGCCGTCTTCTCCTTCTGCGAAGCAGTAATGCTCGCGAAGAGGGAGGCGGCACACGTTAGGGAGACTCAACAGAGACCGAGTCGCCCTAGCGCCCCCAGCAGCAGCCGTCGCAGGAGACGCCAGGGGCTGCGAGACGATCTCCGGCCACCGTAGACCCGGGCCTGCGGACAGCGAGTAGCGGGTAACTCGCCGTCCGATCAGCACCAGGCCCGAGAGTCGACGGCGCGTAGTGTTCCACGCGCGCCTCAAAGAGTTGTCAGCAAAGGACGGGGCCTGCCACGGCCAGTGCCTGCCCGGGGGTGGAGGATAAATTCGAAAGAGTTACCTCGCCCCCGGGCACTCGAGGCAGGGAGGAACAGGGGTGGGTTTTAGTCAGTAAGAGTCTGACACACCCTTCCGCTCCACCCTAGAGCGGAAGAAGTCATAGGATGATTTCCCACCCCCCAAAAAAAAAAAAAAAAAACCCATCAATTGGATATTTGTTTTTCCACTACACCACACCTGGGAATTCACTGGTTCTGGTGATATTGAAGGTCAAGTCGACTCATTTTGAGAGATTTTTTCAGACTGTTCATATTTCACTTTTTATTACAGTTCAGACATTTCAATAAATCACTTGTAACTTTCAGTTCACTGAGCCATTCTACCTGAACATGCTCTACAGAAGAGACTGTGATCAGGAGATTGCAGAAATAGATCAACATCACTACGAAGAGATTATTCCACAAGGACTTGGCACTGAAAGAGTTCCTGTTGGAACCTAAAAGTTATGCAGAAACAGCATTATGGATGTGGACAAATATGTGTACAGCATTAAATGCATAAGAACACAATCCCAGGTTCTATACAGTGCCTCAATCGAAAAGAAACAAAAACGTCGGAATATCGGAGACATTACATTTGCTGCGAAAGTTAGCGGCGCGGTTCATTCGATCCCGCCTACTCTGAACACCATGTATCTGTCGCAGCTATCTGGTTGAATTAGCTAGTCAATTGGACGATTAAGGCTTTTATTGAACACCGGTAATCAATTAAATTGCTAGGCTGATAGTTAATTCAACTAGAATCACTCAAAGTTTAACAACTTGGCGTATTGAAAGTCAGACCTTTGAAGATGAGTGACCAAGACTCAGTCAAGTGCTTCAAATTTACTTAAAATTAAATGAAAAATAATTAAAATGTTTACTTATTGATGATTCAATTTATTTAAAAGGCGTTAGTCGGAGCGCTTTGCGGGGTTCAATGGTTTAAAAACAAATAATCAAGAAGGGGATGGCGGGGTCTGAGTTCACTCGCTTTGCTCGCTTACTAGACCCCACTAACCCCTTCAAACCCAGCCTATCCGAGTCGGGGTGCCCCATGTCGTGAGCTCGTTTCACTCGCTCTTGCATCCTATCATTGATTTTTAACTGACTTTCGAAAAAGGAGGAGGTTCTATGTTCGACTGTATGTATGTTTTTTTTTTTTTTATGTATGTCCGCGTATTTCTCCGTCAGGTGTGGACCGATTTTCAAAATTCTTTTTTTATCCGTAAGAATATACTCCCGAGGTGGTCCCATATAAATTTTATCGAAATTGCTTTAGCGCTTTTTGAGAAACTGAACAAAAACGAAAAATACGCATATCTTGATGTCGTTTTTGTGTTCTCCAAATGTTTAAATTCCACGTTCCATGTTATTGGGGTTTTTAGTTCTGGGGTATAACAACTAAAAAGCGAAAAATAAAAAAACTTTTTTACAAAAAAAACAACCGACTTCCAAATAAAAAATACACTAAAAATTTAAAAATAACTTTAATTTCGGAAGTTGGTGTCAAATATCGAAGAAATAAAATACAAACACCGACTGATGAATGACTCACGACGGTTGTTTTTTTTTTTTGTAAAAAAGTTTTTTATTTTTTTGTACACACATAATCATGATCTGTGGTATCACAAATTCATCATATCCAATTTAACTAAATGACTGCAGGACAACATCAAGCCATCTGGTTAAACGTTGCGTTCAATGACTTGGCTGGTTGCCCTTTAGCCATTTAATTGAATGCCAATGTTTATTGAACGGTGTAGGTGACCAATTGACTGGCTAATTCAACCAGATGGCTGCGACATATCTACTCCTTCGACATACTCAAGCGGACGCAGACGTGGCTTGCTGCCCTGGCACAAATCATATCTAAAATGTACATACTTTAAAAAAACTAAGTCTGATGTTTTATTTTAGTATAATTTGTTACTATAAGAAGTAATGGGCAATGTAATCATGCATATTGTTTGAATTTCTCATGTAATGTAAGTTTCATTTAATGGACTATGTGTAAGCAATACGCGTATGTTTTTTTTTATCTTTATGGAGTATTTTCTGGGTTCAGTGTGGTACTTCTATTTTAAAAGCCCACCATATTTTCCAAGCCCTTAAATTATTAAAATGTACAACGCAATATGATGGTTTTCGTCTGTCGGTACATCATAATTGTTATAAATTACTACATATTATCCAATTAGATTTTTGGTAGTATTTAATGTCTTTGTTATTATCCGGTAAGCGTCATGAACGAACCCGGGCCTGCGGACGGCGAGTAGTGGGTAGCTTGCCGTCTGATCAGCACCAGGCCCGTGAGTCGACGGCGCGTAGTGTTCCACGCGCGCCTCAAAGAGATGAGTGTCAGCCACCACTGACAGGGCCCATCGTGGCCGGTGCCTGCATGCCTAGAAGTAGCGGATAGATTCTGAAAATAAGTTACTGCACCCCTGGGCACTAAGGCAGGAAAGGAACAGGGATGGGTTTTAGTCAGAAAGAGTCTGACACGCCCTCCCGCTCCACCCAGATCTCTTCTGGAACCAACACTTGGTTCCAGAAGAGAGATGAACACCTAGTCACATAAAAAAGTGGTAACCACAAGACCCAAATTGACTATTTTCTAGTTAGGTGCAACTATATTAAGCACGTTAAAGACTGCAAAGTGCTACCAGGAGAAGACTTGGTCTCACATCACAGCACAGGCTCCTGGTTATGGTATTAGCGATAAAAACGCAGCGTACAAAAAGCAAAGAGCGTCCTCCTTCTAAAATAAAATGGCACATGCTGGAGAAGAATGATTGTGCGAAGGTATTAGAGAGCGAGTAGTAGAGAAAATGATAAAAATGGGAGACATGACCTTCGCGTGAATCAAAGCTAGAATGAGATAGCTGGGTGTATTAGGGACGCAGCGAAGGATATTTTAGGAGAGACAAAAGGAAGGGGCACAATAGAGAGGGATACATGGTGGTGATCGACAGAAATACAGGCAGTGTTGAAGGAAAAAAAGAAGAAATTCAAGGAATGGCAAAGTGTAGAACTGGAAAGCATTAGTTTGAAAGCTGAAAAAAAGAGCGAGTATGCTGCGTTAAGGAAAAAAGTTAAGAAAGTCGTGGCAATAGCTAGAGCAAAAGCTCAAGACAAACTGTACGACACACTGGAGGCCCAAAAGATTTGTACCGGCTTGCTAGAGCCAGACAAAGGAAGGCGAAGGATGTAAATCGGATAAGATGTGTAAGGGATGAAGCTGAAATGCTTCTATCAGAGGATGAAATGATTAAGAATAGGTCGAAGGGCTATTTTGAAAGACTGATGAATGAGGAAAATATCTGGAGTGGTGTTTTAGAGAATAAACCAATGAATGAGGGGTTAGTGAGAATGGTCAGTGTGAATGAAACGAGAATAGCAGTAAATGGAATGCAGAATGGTAAGGCTATTGGTCCAGACGGAATACCAATTATTGTAGTGTGGAAATCATTACGGGTGGACGTGGTTAGCTTTATTCTTCAATAAGTTAAGTAAGTAAGCTGGAAGAAGAAATACGTGATGGATGGTGCAACAGTTCGTTGGTCCCTATCTTCAAGAACAAAGGTGATGTGCTGGAGTACAACAACTATATGCTATACTAAGCTAATGTCACATAGTATGAAAGCTTGGGAAAAAGTTATTGAAAAGCGTCTGAGAAAAGAGAGTGAAATCTCACAGGCCATCCGTACGTACAGCGCCTTCCCTGCGACGCAAACAAACCTCACGCTGCAAGTTCAGCGTAAAAGCGTGTGTGTTAAGAAACGCATTGCTGAGCAGCATTCCACGAGCTGGGACAAGGTGCTGAGCCAACTAGAGCGCAAATATTTCGCCTTCTGGCAATTACAGAGGAAGCTGCGATCCGCTGCAGAACTTTGAAAAAGCGGAATGCCTCACTGACAAACTAAAGTCCCAATGTTCTCCTAGCTCTCAAACAGTAGCAAAGCCCACTTTGACATAATGGATGCTGAACTCAAACGGAGAGCTAGCCACTTACCTGTTGAAGGTACTGATGATCCCCCGTTACTCCAAACGAGGTGCAAAATATTTGTATGACCTACAGATAGTTGTTCCGGGTCTGGGTGTCTTGTGTATGTCAGTATACATGTTTGTGAACGCACCCACGATACATGAGTAATTTCTAGTATGAGGCAAAGTTTTTACAAAAAAAAAAAGGATATCATTATAAGGCATCACCAACAAGTTGTTTAAACTCTTTCTCGTCCAACTTATAATGCTAATGACCGCCATCTTAAATGACGCATTAAGTAATAACACGTTTTATCAAACATGAAAACAGGCCACAGTAATCGGTAATCCCAAACCAACAAGACCAACTCTTATTCCTCCAGTTACTGTCCCTTTAGTCTAGTCAATGTTCTCGGTAAAATCTACAAGAGGCTTATTTACAAGCGGCTCAAAGATTATGCCGAAACTAAGAGTCTCATTCCCAACGAGCACTCGTGCATTCATCAAGTCCACCGCATCGCAGAACGCCTAAGAGCTGGCTTCCAGCGTAAAATGATGATGGAAGTCTTGTTCTTTGACATAGCAAAAGCGTTCGATAAAGTCTGGCAGTATAAATTAACATAAACTTTATACCAACTCGATGTGCCGGTTCGTCTCGTACGCATCTTGCGAGCCTTATTGTCGAATCGCACCTTTCGCTATCGCATAGAAGGAGCAGTCTCTTCCCCCCACCCCATTAGAGCAGGAGTGCTTAAGAGCTCCCCTTCTTTTCACGCTGTTCACCAGCCATATCCCCAAAAGCAAAAAGGCCAAGTTAGCACTATTTAGTTTTGCTGACGACACCGCCATTTACTATACCTACCGGTCACGACCCCAATGCTATAAATCATGTCCAATCGTCCGCAAATATTTTGGGTTAGTGATGTAGCAAATCGTAGTCGTAATCGTAGTAGTATCAAGTAGTCGTGGTTTACCTCGATAAGGGTTAAGCGTTTCTCTACTCAAAAACCGTGGCAAACCAACCCTGCCCCCTGTCTGATCACCATGTATGTCATACGTGTCGATCCCTTAGAACAAGCAAGCCTCGGTGTGAGCAAGGAATGTGCTCGCTTATATTGTTAAGAAATTAAAATATACGGGAATGATTGAAGTAAGAGCTCAAAAATAGTAAAAAATACAAGCAGAGGTTATTAAATTAAATGATAAAAAATTAAGTGAATTTGGTTCGAGAGAAAATGGCAGGGCCTCATTTAGTTTACATAACAACGCGATGGTCCCTATCTAGAATTTAATACATGAGAATGTCCGACAAAAAGCACACATGACTAGAAAGAAGAGGAAACAAGAAGAACAAATGAATGGACAAGGGACAAAAGAATTGAAGCAAGAATTGAAAAATTATAAATACCACGAGCTTATTCCTTGCTATTGCCTGTCTCAGAGGCAAAACAGAAGAACCTCAATAATTTATGTGCAAAAGGCATGATCCTACCGACAAGAGCTACACTTCTAGTACCAGTCTTTACCAACAAGGTGTCTCTCCGCAGACCATGGCCCACCTCTCATCTTGCTCCGCATCCTATCGCCTGTACATGTGAGGACCTTACGGCTGCGTCAGCGAATGCAGTTGCCATCGCTAAATACTGGGCCAATCATAATATTTAAATAGGTACTTTGCCATCGACATGCTAAGAAGAAGAAGAAGAAGGCGTAGTAGATAGAATTTTGGAGTCAGACGTCACGGATAGGAACAAGAAAAAGTAGTGGACTGAAATCATATCTTTTTTTAGGGTTCCGTACCCAAAGGGTAACTAACGGGACCCTATTACTAGACCGTCTGTCTGTCAACGAGCTGTATCTCATGATCCGTAATAGGTAGACAGTTGAAATTTTCACAGAATGTGTATTTCGGTTGCCGCCCTTCACGTACGAGTCAAACTTGCACTTAACTAGTTTTTCAATAACAATGTTCTAATTATTATTCAGTTTGTGTACACGAGGTTGTTGCACTTCTTTGTTTTATACTAATAAATTAATTGAATTATTTGAAAAATCATCAAAATACTTGTTGATTTTTCGCATAATTCCTTTAATAAACTAGTGTGAACTTATTACAATAGTTCCATTATTTATTCATGTCATATTTAAAACTTACCATACAAGCTTCAAATATACAGATAGGTAATTTTTACAATACACATTTCGTACATCTAACAGTTAGTTCCACTTCACTTAACTCTACTTATATTTCTTAAAAATAATTTAGAACCGAGTTAATAATCACTAACTATGTTCAAAAATTAACTAATTCACGACTAATGGCGCATTTACATTAGGTCGGTCACCGAAGGCGGCGGCCGCATTCGGTTTAACTGAAACGCTTACCTAAATTACATTGGTCGGTTAACCGAATTCGGCGACTTGATTGATGCGGCGATTGTATATTGAACAGTCGGGTTGCAAGCATCGTCTTGAACGGTCTTGTGTTAGAAGGATTTTTAACTGTGTGCGATGTAATACAAGAAGTTTTGAGGAAAAAATTGAAAAATAGGAGTACAAAGAGAAAGAGAGTGTGGTGTGAGCTGCGGGATGCGGGCGGCGGGCGACGGGTGGGGCACGGCGCACTCGACACCGACAACGGGCTCGACCGAATACGGCCAAACGAATACCTGTTTATATTAGTCGGTGACTGAATACGGCCTGCAGCCGAATACGGTCTAACCGACTAATGTAAATGCGCCATAAGGGTCAATTTCACCAATTCCAAACGCCCAGTTAAGCGAGCTTAAACGCGTTTAGCCGCTGTCATAAAGCTGAAGAGTTTGTTTGTTTGTTTGGTTGAACGCGCTAATCTCAGAAACTACTGGATCGAGTTGAAAAAATATTTTTGAGTTGAATAGTCCATTTATCGAGGAAGGCGACCAACAGGAGTAGAGCATCAATGAAAAATGTGGCAAAAACGGGAAAAAAAATCCTTGTGGGAGCTTTAGTTGCATTCGCTGCGTAAACTGTTAAAGTTACGCAAAAATTATGTATGACGGAATTGTTCTCCTTTAAAAAAAAAGTCCGCGTCAGCATTATGTCTATCTTTTATGGTTAACTCACTATAATCTTTTTTATGGTTTTTATTTTTTACGCTAAGCTCAGTTCTGTAATACTTAGTTAATAGAGCGAATGGTGAAGTTGGCCCTAAGTCACAGATTTTAATGAGAACAATTAATTAGTTTGATGTTTTTAATTTTTTCTCAATGAATACAGTAGTTTTCACGTGTTTTAAATCTCATAATATACAAATGATTTTATTTCCTTCAAATTAAAGCCACGAACGTAAAGATATGTAGGGGCAAGCCAAAGTTACAGCAATTTTTATTTTCAATAACTTTAACCCTCATTATCTCAAAACTTGATTTTTGGACTTAATGACTTTTCTCTCTACGGGGACGATATAAATGTGGATGGATGGAGAGGGAGAGGGAGGCCAAAGAAAAGATGGATGGATTGTATGAGGAGTGATATGAAAGAAAAGGAAGTTAGTGACAGCGTGACGGCTGACAGGGCAGAGTGGAAGAAAAAAACGTGTTGCGCCGACCCTAAGTAAAATGGGATAAGGGCAGCAAGATGATGATGGTCCGATTAGGGTTATAAAAAAATAAATAATAAAATAGGCTGTCTTGCGACATATCCCTCTTCAAATTCCCTTCACCTTTGCCTGTCCATTGCTGTCCTTCTCCAACCTTTGGGCAGATCGTCTTCCCATCTTCTTGCTGCCTTCCTCTAGGTTTTTTTCCTTCCCGCGGGTACCATTCTGTTACTTTTTTGGTCCACTTTCCTGTTGTTGATCTCATCGTGTGACCAGTACATTTACATTTCAAGGTTTTTGTTTTTACTTTAACATTTAATTAAGGTTATTTAAAACAAAATTCACTTTTGTAATACAAACTTAATAAAAACTTATAAATTTAAAATCAACCTTTTATTGATTACGCACAGCTCTCTTCACCGCTACTTCAAAGAAACTAAAGACAAACTGACCTCTGACCTGATCATATATTTTTGATATTATTTTGGTCTTTTCAATTTTTTTGGTTTGCTTCCAGTCTAAATGCGGCTAACTGTCCGTATTGTACTGTGAGCTAATCGTGCTCGGACTTAGCGACCGACTACTGGAAAATACAGATCCAATCTTGTCCTATCCAATAGCACAGAGAAAACTCTTTATTTTTCACATTTCAACGAGGATTTAACATCCCAATTATTTCGGAATATGTATATTCTTTATCACGTTATGTCGGAGCTAATTTAATTTTGGAGAGCATTCATAAGAAGTTCACGAGCCATTTGTACACTCTGTTTGTCCTGGGCATGGTTGGTTATAATTAACTGCATATCCGACGGGAGTTTACACTGGTCGCCTACTTGGTGAAGGTGCTTCGTGGAGTGGAGAGTAACCCGGGAATATTGCAGCGCTTGAGTCTGTGTCTGCAGGCCGCCACTGCTACTCGTTTAATAATCCCCATCATCTTCGTTTAATTTTTATTTTTTTTTATTTGACATCTTCATATTTGACTATTTTAGCATGTAGGTATTTAGTACTTCTTATTTGTATCCTCTGTTTATTAATTAGTTAGTATTTTATGCACCTTCTACATAATATCTGTTTACTGTTTAGTATATACTTTTTTTACTGCAACTTGTTTCACTTAGTTCGTAGCTGTTACCTTCAAATGATCCGTCACAGACCTTTGAAACGTTCATTTGAAAACCAGCATCAGGCGGCTCCAGCCCGTTTGACATTATCGCTGAAATGGACCTTTTTAGCGCAGTCGTGAGGCACACACTTTGTTTGTTTTAACGTATTTTTTTTTCTTCACTGTTATTTCTGTGTACCGTGCGTGTTTCGTGTACTGTTGCTGAATAAATTTTATTCTATTCTATTCTATTCTACTGGTTCCGCAGCCAGAACTGACCTGCTTGCCAAGGCACTTACCAGAGCTATCCGTACCATCAACGACCTTCAAACCCAGATCGATGTGTATAAATGTGGTTTGAGTGGATTTGCAAGGGTATTACTATTTATATTATGTTACAAGCGAAATAATGCTTAGGATATAGGAACTATTTTTATGCAAGTAACTATGTATTGTTAAGCTATTTTGTGTTTTTAACGGTGTAATAATTTAATAATGGTCTTAGTTTTATTTTTTTTAATTTTGTTATTGTATTAGGGTTCCCTCTATCTGGCACAATCTTGTTGAATATTTTTGAGGAATAAAAATGATTAAATATAATTATTGTCTGGCCGTATGTTTACAACTATTTGATTAAAGTTACTAGGTATTTATTTTCAACAGACTATAACTACAATACATAACTACTAAACTAATAAATAACTTAATAAATAAAATATGTACAAGAGGCATAAAAGATCCGGTAAGAGCTCATTGGGCATCAAAAAATTCGTCCACATCGCTGTCAATGGGAAAAGTGCCCAGAACGCTGGCAGCATTGTCACGTTGAATGGCAATGCTGATTCGTTGGCCGAAAAAAAGGCCAGCCCTCTGGTCACGTGAAGAGTCGACTAAATGTTTGCTGATGTCACGGAAAACTCGATGAGCACTCGGACCCCATGGCTCTAGTGTTTCAACCCCAAACGGCTCAAACATATAACTCCCAATAAGGTTGTTATATTTGCGCCGTTTGAGGTTTTCTGCACCTGTAGCAGCCGCCCCAGCACAGCCCGCCGTGCTAAGAAGATGAGATAGCGCAAGGGTGTCGACACATGTTGCATCCCACACCAAAGGCCTACCCATTTTCCAAGGCATTATAGTCATCCCGATTTGATTAAAGTTGAAAGTGGACTAATTAATTTTAATTTAAAATGAAATTTACGTTAGGTGTTAACTACATTAAGTAGTCTAAATCCAATTACGTTTTATATGAGTTTAAGTTTTCAGTTTTCACTTATGTGTATTTATAAAAATCTGAAAAAATAATATTTGTAAAAAAGGAAGAAGTGCAGTGACGATTAAATAATATAGAAGCGGAAGTAGGTCCACGCGAGTAGAAGTGTCACTGGACAGCTGTCAGTCTTATCAAGTGTGACGCACCACCTACTTTTGCAGCCAAATGGGCGAATCTTTTATTGACGTCACACTTTGTACTGCAGACGTACGCTTAGATAAGTGGCGTGTCCTACCTGACGCGTCTTGTAGTAGATCATCGCCTGATTGTGAACGAATTCGTTTCTATGTTTATTCACGGTCAGACACAAATAAATCGTAATTATAGATATAAATGTAAAGGCGCAAATTGGGAATTCTTTAGCTCACTTTTTGCGTGTCATGCCAAAGACTTCACTCGCAGCGGCCTGTCAACTGAAGAAAGTGCTGAGATTATGTCAGAAACCGTCACTTATTGTGCTGACATTGCCATTGGTCGCGCATCTATGACCAATATTCGTAGGTGTGATTGGTGGAGTGACTACCTAGTTAAACAACGCAAAAGTTATCGCAAAGCGCGCAGATATTAATAAGCTGAAAAAAATAATAATATCCAATTCGGTTTTACTGTTGGAAAATCTACCTACCGTCGACGCAGCACTTCCTGTCCGTAAAATTGTTAATCTTTCCGAACATAAATACGTTATTGGAATTTTCAGGATATTTCTGGGACTTTTGTTATTGCATGGTGGCCAATGCTACTACTAAAAATGAAAACCCGTGGTTGCTACAAAATTATTTATACTCTTGTTCACTCGTACTTTTTTAATGGTTCCGCGAAACTCAAACTTGGACATCATTCTGTGACCAAATCTCCTCAGGGCTCAGTGATAGGCCCGTACGTATGGAAAGAGATGAGTGTCAGCCACCACAGACGGGGCTCATCGTGGCCGGTGCCTGCATGCCTAGGGGTAGCGGATAAATTCTAAAAATAAGTTACCGCACCCCTAGCCACTCAGGCAGGGAAGGAAAAGGGGTGGGTTTTAGTCAGTACGAGTCTGGCACGCCCTCCCACTTCACCCAGAGCGTGAGAAGTCATTGGATGATTACCCACCCTCAAAAAAAAAAAAGTGGGGTGATCGGAACCGTCTTACCTTCGCACCGCATAAATCTATCAACTTATGATGAAAGGTAACCTTAAGTCTTGGCCTAGTATTAAGTTTAATAACGTTCCCGTTAAAATAAAACAGTCCGTGTGCTACCTCGGTATGGTATTACAAAATAACTTTCCATTTATTGAGCATGTAAAAACAGTAGGTGAAAAAGCTAAAAAGAACTTCTATGGGTTGATGAGGATTTCCAAGGCTACTTGGGGCCTATCATCCCTCACGTTAAAAACGTTCTCAACGTAATCTATGGGGTTACTTACCTGGGTTGTATGTACTCGTACTACGGGGCACCTGTTCGGGCTGATAGGGCCACTATTGGGGCGGTACGACGTAAACTGCTACAAAGCCAACGTTTAGCTTTGATGAAGCTTTGATTGAGCAGGTGTACTTCCAGTCGATCTTGAGGTGCTGCGACGTGCTGCAATGTACTATTCTGAACGAAAGACTACGGACCCAGACTTTTACCTCAACGCGATCGTGCCACGATTTCTAGATTACTTAAACCTCAAACTGACGTTTGGGAGGACCTATTATCCGAATGGCAATGTAGGTGGGAAAGTTCCATCAAAGGCAGACACCTCCACCAGTTCTTCCCATCGGTTCGCGAACGGCTGGATAGGACATGGGTGGAGGTGGATCGCTGTGTTTCTCACTTTCTCACAGGTCATGGCAAATTTAAGGGTAAATTATTTTCCTTCAAGCTTGTTGCCTCACCGTTATGTCAATGTTCTACACCTAATTGCGAATACGAACAATCCGCACTTCATATCCCATGGCAGTGTACTCTTTGGCAAACTGAACGCAATATTATGTAGGATTTTATTCAGCCTACGTCTGGAGTTGTCGATTACACGGACTTTGTGGAAACTAGAACGAATTTCCGTGCGTTCAAGCGTTTTTTGCACACCTATTACTGGAATCAAGTGTAACAGTTCAAATCTAGGACCCATTAATATTAGTGTTTTTAACCAGTGATGCTTGGCAACTGGGCTTGCCCCAGTTGTAAATAACCCCCTTTGTGCCTAATGGCCTAGCTTTGTTCTGTCTCCCGCTTGATTAGGATGGAAGTGGAAATTATGTTTTTCTTTCTCCTCCGCTGTCTTTTCTGATTAATTTCGTTGCGGGACCCTAGACAGTTTAATCGCTTCTATTTCTCTGGGACTCGTCGAGCTTCATTGACTCGGCGTTTTTTCTGGTGGTCGCCATTGTTTTTTTATTCTGGCTTATAGAAGTTACAGTGGTTTGGGAATAATGCGGCGGGCTTGTCCCAATACAAAAAAGACTCTGTGCAAGTTTAAGCAGGATAGATACAGTTTTCATAAGCAAGTTTACGACAAAACCTTTGGCAGTGACACGACACCCAATTTTGTTCTATGACAGATGCAGGCATTCACACCCTTTTTTGTTTTTTGACAGATGGAAGGTTAAAGGCAATTCATTTGGATTTTTTAAATAAAATAATTTTGATCACATTGTTACGGACTTATAATAAAATAACATCTCTGATAATTTAAATGAATTACATTGAATGAAACCATCAGGGACAAGTTAGTAGATTTTTTAATTTAACATTCACATTGCAACACAAAATGCAATAGAATTCAAAGAAAACGTAACAATTTCAAACTTAAATGAGGTAAATCCGGCTGACTTAATACTACTCGTACTAACGTGAGTGACAAGGAAGCGCTCTCCAACGATTGTGTCACGTTAGCCTATCTAACGCCCAACGTCACTGATATCTTCAAGCACTTATTCCGTCTCGGTTGAGGAGACCAAACGGAACCCGAGAGTTGTGTTCCCACGCATCCCATCATGTGTCCACGTCCAGCCTGCTGCTGTTTCTGAGTATTTCAACTACCTTCGGACTCGTTCAGGCTCATGATAGTGAGGAACAATCTCCTCGTAGTGATGTTGATCTATTTCTGAAATCTCCTGATCACACTCTCTTCTGAAGAGCATGTTCAGGTAGAATGGCTCAGTGATCTGAAAAAACAAGTGACATTTTAATGTTTAAAAGTGAACAACTATCACAATACGTTACGACTCCCAAAGATCATACAGCTAAATTATGAACTTGGTTCGTAGAACATCATTATAATTTGTAACTGCTCTGTCAAGAAAGTACCGGGAAATGTCATTAATACACAAAATGTTAGTTATTCTTCCAAATTTATTTTATCGCCTTCAAAGTATGCTCCTTCAGAAATTATATACTTACGGTTCAGGAATAATACAAACATCGAAACATTTTTAAAACGCTTTTACCGGAATTGAGTTCAATTCTCGCCACGATTTTTTTTCTGTCTTTTAGCGAATGAAGTTTAAGAAAAAGAAAGAAGTTGGCTGAAGCCATATCTGGTGAATAAAGAGGTTGCTCGATGGTATTTGTTGAATTTTTGGTCAAAAGTTCGTTCATAATGATGGCCTTGGCGCATTATCGTAGTGCAAAATCAAAGAATTTTCTTACAACGAACCTGGCTTTTTTCATCGAATTTGCTCTCTTAAACGGCGCATAATGCTCAAATAATATTTTTTATATACCGTATGACCTGCCGGCAAGAATTCCGAGTGCACAACACTGCGATATTCAAATATAATATAATATTCCACAACTATCACACAACGCCATCTAGTCCCAAGCTAAGCAGAGCTTGTGTTGTGGGTGCTAGACAACTGATAAACATACTTATCTATATATTTCTAAATACATAAATATTATAGATAAATTACACCAAATAAAACAGTCAACATGATTTAGACTGCTGATCGCCTTTCACGTGGTTTTTTCGGTTTCGGTTCAGTTGGAAGGCGCCACTCTGAAGCTTGTCGACTGGTTTGCATGACACACTCGTAAACCCACGTCTCGTCACCAGTAACAATGTTTTTCATGAATTGGGTCGGAATTGACTCATTCTAGCATGTCCTCAGCTGGAGAAAATTCAGGTCTTTTGGGACTAGTCGAGCGGAAACATGTTTCATACCCAAGTGATTATTTAAAATGGTACGGATCGACTCGTGAGACACAGAAAGTTCAGCGGCTATCTCTCTCAAACTTGAATAAGGATTTTCAGTCATTATTTCCTTCACTTTTGCGATGTTAACTTCAGTTGAAGACGTTGATGGCTTACCAGAGCGAGGCAAATCTTCCAACACATCATGACCGCTTTTGAACGCATTGTACCACTCATAAGCACGTGTTTTTGATAGAGTAAATTCACCTTAAACCTTCTGTAACATTTTCAGCGACACCGAATAAGAAATTTCATTTGCAATGCAAAGTTGAGACAAACTCTTTGTTGAATGTTTATGTGCATTATGTAATTAGCAACACACACTAGAGATGATCCAACAATAAAGGGACTGTATTTAATCTAAATGACAGATGCAACTGAAACTCCGCGCCAAAATGGAAAACAGTTGTGCCAAACTAGAGACATTACTATCGGTTACATTTTGAGGAGTGTGTGACGGAATTGCATAATTTGATTCCGCCAAGCCCGTTTCATCAACGGACCACAAGACGTACGGCGAAGTGCCACCGGTTCATGGTGGACATCCCATCCATACGCACAAAGCGTTTTGAGAAAACATTCATTGTGCTTACAGCTAGGGAGTGGAATTCCCTGCCAGAGTCTGTGTTTCCTGATAGCTACAACCTGGGAGTCTTTAAGTCAAGAGTGAATAGGTTACTTCTAGGCAAGCGTGCTCATCTTCGACCACATCATCGCTTACCATTAGGTGAGATAGTGGTCAAACGCGTGTCTATCAACAATAAAAAAAGTAACATAAAAAAAGAAAATTGAATTTGGAACCATACACCAATTATCAATTCCCGATACATTTTTGACAGAATGTATGTACTTGCTCGATTGATCACAATTTTATTTTATATACTACAAGAAGGTACAACGTGAAGATAAGATTTAATGGTATGTCATGGTATAAACTTACATGGTCCGTTGATAATCTGAGAGTGCCTTGTGGACTACGTTTAATCCAACAGCGTTTCCAAATTGCAATAATAACAAGCACGATAAATACTGTACCAGATAATGATGTAACTATTATAACAGTACTGTTGGAAGTTTTTATATCTGAAATCACATGATATGTCTTTTATTACTGTTACATTTACGAGTAGTTTTAAATTAGAGTAATATTATTATTCTTGTCAGCTTGTGACTAGTAGAGAGTTCTCACTCATTAAACTTCTAGTGTGAACGCGCACCTCACGAGTTTCTTAGTGCCTAGTCTCGAGGAGACCACATGAAGAGCATTGACTTTGTTCTTCTTACCAAGTATCCACAAAACAAGAATGGCTTAAACTGCTTAGTGTTTCATTCAGTGTCTGAACAGTTGCCTTGAAGAAACCATTTACAACAACACTATACATGCGTTTTGCTTCACGACCATGTATCACACACTCATGTTCCGTTCCGAAATAAACTAAGAAGTACTTACTTTTGTCATTGGTCACCTTCGGACTTTCATTTTTATTGACAATGGAGGGACCTGGAAACACCTTCATTATAATTATTGGTACGCCCTTTCTTCTCCTAAAATTGTTTGTCCGAAAATCATTATCAATAACAGTTTCTGTAAACTTCAGTAACCATAGTGTTTAAAAATTCGAAATTTTGTTTTACATAATTATTTTTACTTCTAAAACTATTATGTCTAATATCGAGTACTATAATAATTTAATCTCGTAATTTTGCATGAAATAAAGTCATAGATCTTAAATATTGTATTATATAATGTGTATTATTCCGAATGTTCATTTATAATAAAATTGTTAGTCCTAAAGCATTTGCTAAAAATTTGGTTTTAGTGACAGAAACCAATACGACTCCACGCAGTCTTGTCTGCCCTACCCCTAGAGTGTAATTTAGAATCGCGTAGGCGCGTGAATTGAGGAGCAGGTGCTTGTAACGCTCGCCGCCGCGGCTGAGGCTGGTCGGCCAACAAGACGAAGCTGCGGTGGTGAGCGTTAAACCATCTGCGACAATAAGCTCGCGTGGGGCCGCCGGAGCCTCGCAGCGCCGGAGCCGTGACAGAAACTATGCCTGCTGCATGTTGCCGGTTCGCTTGCATGCTGCACATGCCTGCTGTAAGTTGCATGTTTGCTTGCATGCTGCATGCTTGCTTGAATGCTGCATGCTTGCTTGCATGCTACATGTTGCATACCTGCTTGCTTGCTTGCTGCTTGCTTGCTCGCATGCTCGATAGCATGCTGCATGCAGCATTTACAATTGTAATACAAAATCAGATAATATTTAATTACAAAAAAAATGTCACTTAAACCTAAATACATTAATTATTCATTCTTAACTTGTAGACCAATTCTAGGCTAATTTCATAATATTTCTATAACTCGTATTGCATACAACTCGTATCTACGTAACGCCTGAGAGAAGTTCATAGCAAAAGCTTTGGTAGACAAAGTTTTAAAAATATTATTAGGATAAATAAACATTATATAATTTGAATTTAGGACTTATAACTTTTATTGAAAACGGTTTTAAATCTTTTGTATATTATTGACAGTAATATATATGACAGACGGATTTAGGACATATTGTATTTAGGGATTTCAATTTTATGGCATGTGATACTACGAGTATGTATGCACTTTAGATTATGGATAAAAAAGTTAGGTTAGAGAGAACCATAATTATTATTTACTCGCTTCGTTCACCGACTTCGCGTGTGGCGACGCAGAAACCGAGCATTATTCTGTGATTAAATGTCAAATTCAGTTAGCGACAGTGTAGTTTTCTATTAGTTAAAGAATTTTGTAATTGGAATAATACTCAAACATAATTATAATTTCACTTCACTATTTTCTTTATAATTATTATCACCAAGATTATCAATTCGAATTTAGATATTATTTACTTTACCTTCAACTAAATAACAAGACTGCTTGCCGGCAGAAATACGATTGAGAATCATTGTACTCATTAGTAAGACCTTTTATGAGATTATCACTAAAATTCGAATTAAAAAAATGGAAAAAGCTGAACTACTGATTCGTAATTAGGGGTAACAATGGTACTCACGCTGTGCGACCTGAGTACCCCGGACTCAACCTACATCTAAGTTTGTAACGGAACGTTACATGACTATTCATGATCTTTACTTATTTTCAAATGAATGTTGCGAATGTTGTTCTTTGTGTGTGTACGCCTCGGAACGCGGGGGTGCGGAGTGCGGGGGGAGTGTTCGCATACCATATATGTGATTAGCGCGCCCGCGCACCAGGTTCAGTCACCTCTAGGCTGATGTCAGAGCACACGTATTGCATCCTCGTATTACGACCTCTCGAGCGCACTAGCCGAGGCTATCGTAATCCTTTTTTTAAATAACTAGTAGGAAATTATCAATACGTATTTTTGAAAATAAATCAACTCTCGGTGGAGTGCCTTCAAAGTGCCATTAATTATCCCCAGATAATCCCGAATTAGGGAACTACGGCGAGTTTCCGTCGGATCGATGGTGTCCGCCGAGCAAGTCGGACAGCCACGCCGTATCTTCCGGACCTCCAATTCTCCCAGTCACCGTGCGCATCACAAACATCGGCCATCTACCATCTCCGGCCTGGGCGACTTCTGCGGGAATATCTCAGGGAAGTGCCTATCACTGCAGGAGTGACAACAAACGGGCCAATGAACCCACGACTTATAAATTTGTGAGCCTGTTGAGCTATTATTAAACTTTTATATTGTGCACACTCGTTCTAGTCCATATTCTTGGTAGGATAAAACGGGTGGAGGTTACAAGTTTACATTTTAAATCCCTGATTGTAGAATAACAATGTACTTACACACGATCTTAGATATATCCACCTCAACAGTACACCAGTTTGGTCTTAAACAAATTCCGTTATCTGTAAAAAAAAAATAGGTAAATAATTTGCCTAGACATCGTCTAGAATCTTAAGCGTAGCGACACCTGCTGAATAAGTATTATAACGCAACAGAGAGTTTTATTTTATTTAGAGGAGCTTATATAGAGGAGCTCGTGACTAAACTAATAACAGCCGCACGGGTCAATCCATCAGGTTAAGCTACGCTTGCCGGGGTTGGTCCATGGATGGCCTCCGTGCCTCGGAAAGCACGTTCCTATTATATTCTATCTTTGACAGTCGTTACGGGTCGTCAGAAGCCCGAAAGTCTGACAACCAGTCTTACCAAGGGGTATTGTATTACCCAATAACTGAGTTGTGGAGGTCAAATAGGCAGTCGCTCCATGTAAAATACTGGTATTCAGCTGCATCCGGTTAGACCGGAAGCCGACTCCAAGATAGTTGGGAAAAGGCAGGCAGATTGATTACTAGCGACCCGCCCTGGCTCCGCATAGGTACTAATTATACACCTAAACCTTCCTCATGAATCACTCTATCCAATAGTGAAAACCGCATGAAAATTTGTTCAGTAGCTTTTGAGTTTATCGCGAACAGACAGACAGACGCGGAAGTGAACTATGTTTTATAAAAATAACTTTTTAACAAAAAATTTAACCAACTAAAAAGCAAAAAATAAAACTTCTAAATCTTGCGTATTATATTTACATAAAATATCAAGTTTAACATAAACTTATTTTGAGTCAGCGCCAAACAAAAATCTGATGAGTTATATAGATTTTAAATGTACGTAGAAATGAAGAAGGCTCTACGTAGGTAATTAATCATTTTATTATTTGGCGCCGACTCTAAATTAGTTTATGTAAAACTTATTATAATAGTTGGAAAAAGGCTATAGGCAGATTGTGTCAGTGTACTTTAATTACGCTAATCTTTTCGTGGCGTAGTTTCCGCAGATATTCCATATATTATGTTGCTTAACTAACTGAAAGACCCTGCTCTAATCGCGATTGTTTCAATGTGTAAGAGGAAATACTTCTTGAAACACCACTTGTATGCGTACGATGTTACAGCACTCGCCAAACTTCTTGGCCGCTCTGAAGTTCGCTACAATGGCTGCGCAGTAGTAAATCTCATACTCGCGCTGCTTCTTGCGCATCGGAAATTCAACTTCAGGGCGGCCAAGATGTTTGGCGAGTGCTGTACTGTGTATGTACTGTGACTCGAGCACTGATGACGGCCTGGTCACGACTATGGTCTTAGCGGGGCGCGGCGCGGCGGGCCTGGCGGCATCGGTAAGCGGAGCGTTATGCAGCACGCCACGTACACTCAGTAGCGGTTAGCGGCAGCGAAAAAAAACGGCTGAGGTGGACGTATTTAGATAGGCAGAAAGTGTCCAAAATCATGCCGTTATCTAAATTATCCCTTCTCTGTTTTGAAAACAGTATATTTGTGTTAACAATTTAAATTAAACTTACAATAATATTTCAGAAAACATACTTTTATTTCTTCCCACAACCTTTTAATGACGTTTTTATATATATGTTGAGGATATCTTGACATCCATATAGATGGTCAATTTAAAATTTCAATGACTATTAAAAGCCTCGGTATTCATTACCGCCACAAAATTGTCTAAAATACTTTGTGCTTTGCTTCGCCGCTGGGTTCACCGCTGTCCGTGCCGCTCTGTCTCAGTATAAATATGGACAGTACGGAAACTACGTACAAACGTTCGAAACGACACACTCACACAGACCCTAGCCCTAAGCGATAGTCGCGGTGCGCGCAGTTGCGGCTGCCGTGTCGAGACTAACTAGTCGTGTTAACTAGTAAATTTGAATCAGTCGCGCGCCACATCGTCGCTGCACAAGCCCGGTCTCTGCTCACTGAGCGACCACACATGTTCATCGCATCTTTACTTTGCATATGATGATGTGGTGCCAACACATTGGGTCTCTCAGCTTAGCACGAGCCTATCATTATTAATTATTGACTTATGACGCTCGTTAAGATTCCGTTTCACTTACATGTGGTGCCATTGGTCTCCGCCGGCAATCCTGACACATCTTTTCCTTTGACAATTCGCTTGGTACAAAGGCCAGTTGGTGTAAGGAACTCCACGTCAAAATTAATTTCGCTGTAAATTATAGGGCGACGGATCCGGTAATACTTCTCTTCTTTTTCCATTCGCAATTCGATTTTCTCTTCTAATTCGCCTGGGCCTGGAACATGTTCAAGAAAGTACTTATTTCACATTAGCAGTTCCTTAAGTTAGACATTAGGGTAAGAACGCACTGAGTGGAACACTGCACTACGCAGCGTAGTTATGTCACGCTGGTGTGGATTTACTGCCACACACTACTCGAGGTCAGGGTGTCGCCCCATGTAAAACGATGGATTTCAGCTGCATACGGTTAGACTGGCAGTTAATCCCAACATAGTTGGTAAAAGGCTAGGTAGATTAACCGATAAGGTGATGTGGCCTATCCTTATGATAGGTCTCTTGTATGCAGAACTCGGTACGATATCAGACTAGTAACCTAGTCAGAGATATTGTACGCTATTGCGAAAGTTTAACATGTTCTAGCATATGCCAAGCTAGGATACTGCTTTCTGTTCTGGCTGAAAAAACTAGTCTTGAGGAAGGACATAAGGATCAGCGCAGACAGTATAGTCAGCCTGAGATCGAATACAGGAAACTAGACTCGATACATACAAACAATATTTGGTGGCCACACACGGGAGCACTGTTCCACTCATTGCGACCATACCTTAAGAGGGAACAGGGCCTGGGAGGAATTTACAAAATAGGTATTTGAAGAAACTATTGCCATCGTGCTCCCTCAAGCCTGCCCCCGTAGAGTGCGATTCTATCACAAAATTTTTGAAGAGATCGACGTTTCGTATTCCTCTTTTTTCTTCTCGAAAACTGAGCCGATTCAATTATTTCTGGTACCAAATTTTTAAGAAAGAGTATGTCTAGGTCCGTATTAAATGTTGTACGTTAAAAAATTTCAAATTTTTCTTGTGTACTATAAGGACGGCGGTAAAAATAGGGCCATATTTTATTTACATATTAGTTGCTGAAAAAAAGAAAATGACAGGAACGTGTAAACAGCAGACCTTAACTTTATACAAAAAAAAATTATATCTCTAAAGGCATTATTCAGGAAGAAAAAAGGGGAATACATTTGTATGAAGGATTGCTGTCTCTGTTCCCTCTTAAGAGTTAACAGGGGCTGCGATTCTCCATACAAATGTATTTCCCTTTTTTCTTCCTGAATAATGCCTCTAAAGCAATTTTTTTTTTCTTAAGATCTAGGTCTGCTGTAGACACGTCCCTGTCATTTCTTTTTTTTCAACAACTAATAAATACCTAAAGAAAATATGACCCTCCAAAAATAACAAAAAGTGGTCCATTTTTACCGCCGTGATTAGAGGACTACCAGACGATTTCAAAAGTTTTTAACATCAAAAATTTAATAGGAATTTTAAGATAGTGTTTAAGACATACTTACTCTTTCTTAAAATTTTTGTGTCAAAAAAAAATTTGAAACGGCTCAGTTTTCGAGAAGAAAAAAGGGGAATACGAAACGTCGATCACGTCAAAAATTTTGTGATAAAATCGGTCTGAGCTGCAGCTGTTCCTATCGCACTCTACGGGGGCAGGCTTGAAGCAGCACGACGGCAATAGTTCCTTCAAATACCTATTTTTCAAATTACTCACATGCCCTGTTCCCTCTTAATACTTTGCCAAGAATGACCAGCTTACCTGATGGATACGATAAATAAGCACGTATGACCCGTACATTCTTTGGTTGCTGAGAGAAATGAACATTCATAGATAAGGAATCACGTGAACGGTAACCAAATGTGAATAACGGTGTGACCACTTGTTTATTTTCATCTAAAAGAAAAACAATTTGAGACGGTTAAATATTGAGCCTTGATAGAAGACATGACATATTGATTCTTAACGACACGGAACGTTTGTGTCACTAATCGAGTTTCACATTTTTGAAATGAAATCTTCTGCCCAACGGGCAGTTTTGAGATGGGAAAAAAACAATTGAACTTGCGCGCTACCGACACCGCATCGTAGCACCTGTAGCGGTTCGCAAGGAGCGTTGGGCATTTTTGTTCAAGTTTTTTGTTTTCACTTCTGATGGTACTCCCGCAGTGCCAGTTTTTTTGGAACGAAGTTCCTTATCGCGCGTTGTGAAAGGGGGCTAGACGGAAAAAAATCTTACGAAAAGTTGTCACGACACTTTTTGCTATAGTAAAAAAAAAAAAAAATTATTACAATTACTTTTGTTATAGTTGTTGTTATTGCTAAAGAGTTGAGTTGAGCTGAGCTGAGCTGAGCTGAGCTGAGCTGAGCTGAGCTGAGCTGAGCTGAGCTGAGCTGAGCTGAGCTGAGCTGAGCTGAGCTGAGCTGAGCTGAGCTGAGCTGAGCTGAGCTGAGCTGAGCTGAGCTGAGCTGAGCTGAGCTGAGCTGAGCTGAGCTGAGCTGAGCTGAGCTGAGCTGAGCTGAGCTGAGCTGAGCTGAGCTGAGCTTAGCTGATCTGAGCTGAGCTGAGCTGAGCTTAGCTGATCTGAGCTGAGCTGAGCTGAGCTGAGCTGCGATGAGATGAGATGAGATGAGATGATGAAGTATAACTTCTTACGTGCGTGCGTGTGTGCGTAGTTAATAATAAAAAAAATATTATAAATTAAAAAAAATAAAATGATATTACAATTACTTCACTAATTAATCGAAAGGAACTTCGTTCCATCCGGGTGTCCCTTGACACCTCTCAAGTTTTTTTTATACTTTTATCTGACTTCAAAAAGGAGGAGGTTATCAATTCGGATGTTTACATTTTTTTTTTTAATTTATGCATTTTCGGGCATTCATGCACTTCGTCATATAAATTATAGACGGATTTGCAAAATTCTTTTTTGTTCGAAATGGGTTTATTCCGAAATGGTTCCTTTTGATTTCATTTAGATCTGATGATGAGTTTCGGAGACAGACAACGGAACTCCTCAAAAATTGACAGCATATCAACCGCGATTGCTGCTATCGCATAAATATGCATTGTTAACACAATCAAAAAACACAACTAAACAGTGAAAAATAAAAACTTTTTCCTTTTAAAAATAGAACCGACCTCCCAAAAAAACCAGAAAAAGTGCAAAATCGACCGATTTTCAAATTATTTTTTTTAACCGACTTCAAAAAAAGGATGTTCTCAATTCGACTGTATTTTTTTTAATGTGTGTTACCTCATAACTTTTTACTACGTGAACCAATTTTGAAGATTTTTATTTGAAAGCTGTTGCTTCACTTGTGGTCCCATTTTAATTTGGTGAAGATCTGATAAAGAACTTCGGAGATACACAATGGAACTCTTCAATAAATGATAGCAAACCTTCCAAAATTGCTGCAATCGCATGTCTGTATATTGTTTTCACCACTTCACAACATTACATCATGCTGATACGCTTTGAAGGGGTATACAGATTTGTACAGTTCACCCTGATACACCATAGTTTCACCAACAATGTTCAAATTCCCTATTTTTGGGGCTATCAATTCGGGTATAACTTTACTATTCATTTAGTTTTAGAATGGGGTACAACTAAAAAGTGAAAAATAAAAAACTTTTTAAACAATAACTTTAATTTCGGTGTTTGTATTTTATTTCTTCGTTAATTGTCACCGACTTCCGAAATTAAAGTTATTTTTTTAATTTTTAGTGTATTTTCTTTTTTGAAGTCGGTTGTTTTTTTTTGTAAAAAGTTTTTTTTATCCGAAAATACAAAAATATAAAAATACGTATACCTACCTAGATGACGTTTTGGTTATCTCCAATTACAAGTGTTTAAATTCCACAACAGTCACGTTGACTGTCAGACAACAGACACAAAAGAAAATCTATTGTTCGTGGTCACCGGTGACCTACGTGACAGATGAGGTACAATTAAAAAGTGAAGAAAAAAACATTTTTACAAAAAAAAAACAACCGACTTTCAAAAATAAAATACACTAAAAATTTAAAAATAACTTTCATTTCGGATGTCGGTGTCAATATCGAAGAAATAAAATACAAACACCGAAATTAAAGTTATTTTTTAATTTTTAATGTATTTTATTTTTTGGAAGTCGGTTGTTTTTTTTTGTAAAAAGGTTTTTTATTTTTAAAAAAAGTCTTGTAAAACTCCTTTTATACTGTTCATTAAGAGTGGTGGCGATACTTACAGTCAAAACCTTTATAAACATACACGTCCACTTCCGCTGCCACACTATTCATAGCAAATAATAAAACGAAACTAATTATCTTCTCCATCTTGATTATTTTAAAACCCTGTTTTATTTACACTATTTATTTATTTCTTCGAAACTGTTTATGAACGTACACCTTCACGTAAAAATAACAAAAATAAACGAACAAAAATATCGAAATCGGTTTGTTGCTGTTCGTCATATTAATTTCCTCCTACTATCAGTGGCAGACTCGCAACACTGAGAACGCTGAGCACTATAAATGGGTTACGACGCCTTTGTCCTTATTATTACAAACATGAACTCATTTTGTGATTTACAAATTTGAAGGAAATGTTATTGTTGTTATGTTAAGTTACAGGCTGGCAGTAGTCCAAACTATTTTGAAGGAGTGATGAGTATAGTGCGTTGTTACCAGCTGACGTTGGACGGACGCTGCTGCTCATTCTCTCAACGTAGGTAATGCTCTTACTACAACTTAAGGTAGCAGCGGTGCCAGCACGGTACCTCTTGACCATCAACATTTTATTGGTGACATTTTCATAGGTATCGTAATTTTCGTCAAGAGGATCAGCCCCCACAAACAGTCGTAGGAACCTTGTTTCAACAAAAACTAACGATTATGCTAACATTTTGTGTCTGATTTCTCGTTCAATTTGCTATAATGTCAATCAATAAGAAAAATGCCACGCTGGCACCGCAAGAGCCAGAAGCACATTGGTTTTTAATTTAAATTACTCGCATCAATTTGATAGCTGCCCCAAATATATTTTATTTATTTAATAAAAAAGGAACACCAACTGCTTCTGTGTACAATACGACTTGGACTCACAGTCATCAATTACTGATTAACCAGCATTTACAAAAATAGTGATAAGTTACTAAAACAAAAATACAAATTTAAGTAAATGGCTTTAGAATTAATAACATAACTCCTTATATAAATTACCTCAGCAAAAAAAAAGAGAAACAATATTCAAAATTTTCCAAAAAAAAAGAAGAAAACAACAATATTGCAATTACTTACAAATAAAAATGAAAATAGAAAAGTTTTTGGTAATAAAACAAAACAAATATGAGATCAAAGTGTGATCAGAACCTAGCAAAATAAAGCAAGAGTGGTTTAATAAAGACAAAAATATTTAAAAAAGAAAAAACAAAGGTGATTAATCTACTTACCTAAATACTTAGGTAAATCAAAACCCTTTTGCGCTAGCTGGTAAGTTTCATTCCATATTTTTGCAACGAAAATGAGGGCAGTATCATCTGCGTATGAGATTATTTTACCATGAAATGAGTTTAGACAAAGGAGATCGTTCATATACACGAGAAAAAGAGTCAGTCCAAGAATGCTACCCTGCGGCACTCCGTAAGTCACTGGAAGATCAGAACTAATGTACCTACCTACCTTCTGCCCGGGGGTGGAGGATAAATTCGAAAGAGTTACCTCGCCCCCGGGCGCGTAGGGCAGGGAGGAACAGGGGTGGGTTTTAGTCAGTAAGAGTCTGACACGCCCTTCCGCTCCACCCCAGAGCGGAAAGAGTCATAAGATGATTTCCCACCCCCCAAAAAAAAAAAAAAAAAAAACCTTAACACATTGGGTCCTGTCTGTTAGATAGGTAATCGGTCAGTAGGCTAAGTTGTTTACCCCGATTGCCAATCTCTTCCAATTTATGTTACAGGCTGGCAGTAGTCTAAGAAGAGATATAGAGATATAAAGAGAAAAATATTTAAAAAAGAAAAAACAAAGGTAATCTATCTTAATACTTAGCATAACAAATATTGTGATTTTTGGAACCCCAATAATTAGGCTTTAAAGATGTTAATGGAAACTTGGTAAATATCAGGTGAGGATTTCATGTTTGAATTCATCTCTCTACTTAGTCTGACAAGTGGCGAGTTTACCCCAATATTTGTGTTTGATCCTTAAATATTGAATAAGTTAGGTGTGGGATGTGTATCGTATTACCCAGTAACTGGGTTGTGGAGGTCAGATAGGCTGTAGCTCCATGTAAAATACTGGTATTCAGCTGCATCCGGTTAGACTGGAAGCCGACCCCAAGATAGTTGGGAAAAGGCTAGGCAGATGATGATGGGATGTCTAAGTATGTTGTAAGGTAGTTTTAATATTTATTATTTACCAGTTTGTAGAAGAACATGAGATCATGCGTCAGTTGACGCTCGCGTAGAGATCTCATTTTTAACCGACTTTCGAAAAAGGAGGAGGTTCTATGTTCGACTGTATGTATGTTTTTTTTTTTATGTATGTCCGCGCATTTCTCCGTCAGTTGTGGACCGATTTTCAAAATTCTTTTTTTATCCGAAAGAATATACTCATGAGGTGGTCCCACCTAAATTTTATTGAAATTGCTTTAGCGGTTTTTGAGAAACTGAACAAAAACGAAAAATACGCAGTTCTTGATTACGTTTTTGTGTACTCCAAATGTTTAAATTCCACGTCCATGTTATTGGGGTTTTTAGTTCTGGGGTATAACAACTAAAAAGCGAAAAATAAAAACTTTTTTAGAAAAAAAACAACCGACTTCCAAAAAAATACACTAAAAATTTAAAAATAACTTTAATTTCGAAAGTCGATGTCAAATATCGAAGAAATAAAATACAAACACCGACTTTCGAAATTAAAGTTATTTTTAAATTTTTAGTGTATTTTTTTTTGGAAGTCGGTTGTTTTTTTTATAGCATTGGACACGTTGTTCATATGGACACCGAGGATATAAATTTTACCACAGGCATAAGCTAGGTGCTTTGTGAAAGCCCTTTGAATGCTTTCGACTCTCTGTGAGTGTGCCACATAGTGCGGATTCCACGCCACGCTGGCAAATTCAAGGTGGCTACGAACTAAGGCGTTATACAGTAATACAATTTTCGTTCTAACCAGTTTAAGCCCCCTAGTACTCCTCTTAAGGCGCAGTTATACAACTTTTAATGGTTTTTAATTAAACATCACGTCTATACGACTAGTCTTATTTCTTTCAAAACGATATATGTTACTTTTAACAATTTCCGTCGTAATTTGATCTGAGAATATTTGAAATTTTATTTTATAACGTAATCTAATTAATTTGTAAAGTTATTTCTAACGAGGACAAAAAATTGAGAATCACGCAAAAACTATAAAGCGTATTTTTATGAAACCTTCATCATTGTAAAGACCATTTAATTATTTATAATTTAGTCTGAGTGTTTTAGTTTAATACTTGTTGTTATAAGTGTAATAAATTAATAATGCGTCTAATTTCGGACAGCGCTCCTTGATGGGCGAGTCCTATTACTGGGTACGACGCGATACGTGAGCTCAGCACAGAACACGCAAGCTAACCACTCAAGGTCATTGGCAGGTAATAGCGCCTTAAGAAATGGGTCAGCGCAATGAGTCCGTATCACAACAATATCCACTTGAGCAAAAACTGTCAAATAAATGATTGTTTATGTATTTCCTACTGTCGCATAACTTTACAAATTAATTACACTATGTTTTATAAATGTAATTTCAAATATTCACATATCAAATTACGAAGGAAATTGTCTAGAGTAACATATATTTTTGTCAAAGAATTTAATAAGACAAGTCGTTTAGACGTGATGTTCAATTAAAAACCATTAAAAGTCGTTTAACTGCGCCTTAATGGATGATTCGTGTATGAGATAAATGTACGTGTTGTGTACTATAAAATAGACCTACTTAAATTTAAAAGAATACCTTAGAAATCTATTTAATAGTCACTTAATTTTTTTCAGGTAAATTACGCCTGACAATAATTCAATAGCAGTAGTATAACTAGGCGTGAGTCACGTGACAGTTCTCTGTCTAACGCTTCGTGCAAAACGTTGTTGCCATACATTTTGCATGAAGCGTTAGCGTTAACGTTAACAGAAATATATTTTGTCTAAAGGCTCGGGTCTGCGTTGCCACGCTGCTCCCCGCGCCGCCGCCGAAACAATTATCTATTATATTTTTTATAATTATTGGATTTTATTTGTCTTCTTAATTATCTTCTTCTCCTTTAACATTCTAAGAATAAATCGAAAAACGGCCCACACCCTCTCACAGAGAGGAGGCCTGTGGCCCAGCAGTGGGGTCATTAAAAGGCTGATGATGATGATGATGATGTCGATAGGTACCTACTCGAAAATATCATGTGGTTACCTCATACAATTTCAAACATTAATCTAAAAAAAGACTGGTGAACTTCGGTTTAGAAAACATCATGAACATTAGTCTATTTCGTGTTAAACCGGGTTCTTAACTCTGCGCTTGAGAGTTCTTGGAGGAACTGAACTAAAAGAGTCATCATCAGTAGTAGGCACATTCTGACTTATGTTGTCATTTGATGTATAACAAAATGTATCACTATTCAAATTTTAAAGAGGCGAATGGATAAACTCTAAAATTTCAAACAGCGCCATATAATGGTACAAAAAATATAGATGGCTAAGGATTCGTTCCAATGATCGTCTAAATTTGAATTACAAGCCAATCATTCCACAATTTTATGCATAGGGTTTAGTTTAGTAAGTTTATTAAATATGAAAATACAGTTTTTACCATATTTATTTTCAAAATATTAATATTACATAAATTTCAATTAGAAATTGATGCATATTACGCCATCTATTGAGATTTACTTGAACCACAGATAATATAATACTAGCGTACAGATGCCTCATCCCATACAAAGAAACGGTACCGCTGTAACTACGGGTTATCGACTTGCACAAGCAACTTTTGTTCTTCGGTCGGGCCCGTCCTCTACACCTCGCTAGATGGTGTTAGCAGCGACGGCTTGCAAGTTGAATAAATTTATATAAAGTCTTACCAATATTTTCTCACACATTGAATAATTACTTTATAGTATTTTTGGCACTTCATAAGAGTTTTACTGTTTCAAAATGTGTCACTACACAAATTTTAAAGAGGCGAATGGTTTAACTTTAAAATTTCAAACAGCGCCATCTATTGGCATAAGAAATATAAATACCAAAGGGTTCGTTCCAATAAGGAATAAGGAGCCAATTATTCCACAATTTTATGCTTAGGGTAGTTTATTTAATAAGAAAATACAGTTTTACCATATTTTTATTTCAAAATATTAATGTTACTCAGATTTCAATAGGAAATCGATGCTTAATACGCCATCTATTGACATTTATTTGAACTAAATTTTCTTTGTTCGAGATGAGACCCCGTGCTTGAACTAAATTTTCTCTGTTCTGGATCATGAGACCCCGTGCCCGGGCTATCTTTGGTCTTGAAGACGAGATCTTGTGTGACGTATTATTTTTATCTTTCTTATGCATACTGCGCTCTATTGGACGCTGCCACATTATTATTTTAGTTTTTAACATTTTGCTGATCTTCGACGTTTGGCATTTTACAAGTGGAGGGAATATTTTTACCACAATATTTTACTCATAATTAAAAATCGCGTTCCCAGTACATATTTTATTGTTTTACCATGGATTTTTGTAGACATTGCATTTTTTTAATAAACACGCAAAGATGATTAGGGTTTCTTGTCCACCAAGAAATAAGTTTATGTGGCAGTTTTCTCAGACTGCTAAATTGTTCTGCCCGTTGGAGGGTAGGGAGTCTATTACTTTGGTTTTAGTTTTATGGGCATGTTGCTTTTGAATATTTCCTTTAAACCCCAGTATTTTACGTTAGCTGCGTCCTCTGCTCTACTTCCCTCTCGGTGCTTCTTCGGTCAAAGTTAATTTGCTTGCATAGATTATATATTTAATGTAAATGTTTTTATATTTGAGGGGTTCACCTCCAACGGGAAATAGGTCTTCTAAGTGCTGATGATCATGGGTATTGTTTTTCACACGTTTATGTCCAGTCTTACTATTTTACTGGCTTCATTTATAAAGACTCCATCATGGATTGTAATTCTTGCCCTGTCTTAGTAGTAAAACCTGATTGTCTGCGAATCGTAAATGGTTTAAGTGGGCATCTACCGTATTCTCTCCACTCTAGTTGACTGATTACAGATTCTGTACACTGTACCTACTGTAGCTTTATATAGTTTCGGGGACAATTGGTCACCTTACTCACCTTGTCTTACACCTCTTTTGACAGGAAACCCGGCCGTCTCTAATTGTACCTAACCTGCTCTTGCTGTTATATACTTAAAAGTACCTACTTCAATGTACCTTTTTCTTTCTCTACTCCCTGGGCCGCTAATGTACCTATGCAATGTAGAGTGGTCTTCTCTCTTAATATTTTTTTTGACGTGACAACGTCTTATAAATTGGTTTGCCGGGTGACACTTCAAGAAACTGCGTTACGCTCCGCTCACGTTATGCGCTCACAATGAGAGCGAGTGAGAGGCACGCGTCCCTTCCACTCGGGCAACATTAAAATTATTTTACCACTCAAAGTCGTTGTCACGTAAAACTTTCGCCCGTATACCGACTTTACAGGCAACCAATTTTTTGCATTTTGATTAAATATATTTAAACAAAACACCACTAATAGCTATAACACAAACTATCGTAACTAATATCAGATATATTTCAAACCCATTAACAGGGCCACAATATTTAGTTAGGTACCTTAGCTTTACTACTAATATTTAGTCAACGCACCAATACTACTTACTTCTATCACAAACTCTGGAATAATCTGCAAGCAGCAACGTCACATTATTTATATCACAAAACATGTGGGTGTAGTTGAAACAAGATGAAGTTTCTTAAAAATCTACCCTCATCTTTTGTGATTTTAACAACGTTGACTCAAAAGTAAACCACAGCGAATAATATTCATTTTCACAAAATAATAATAATGTAATCCGGTAGAAAGTGTTAATGGATTTTGCTGTACTATGAAAATGAAAGGAATTTAGTCTTAGAAGGTACTTAAATTCACATAAACTGCCGAAATTATTTTTTTATCTTCAGACCATCACACAATTTATCTGATTTTTTAACCGAATTCCAAAAGGAGGAGGTTCTCAATTCGTCTGTATGTTTTTTTTTTTTTTGTGTATATGTTACGCGATTTCTCCGTCAGTTGTGAACCAATTTTCAAAATTCTTTTTTTATCTGAAAGAATATACTCCCGAGGTGGTCCCATATAAATTATCGAAATTGCTTCAGCGCTTTTTGAGAAACTGAACAAAAACGGAAAATACGGGTACTTCGATGACGTTTTGGTGTTCTCCAAATGTTTAAATTCCACGTTCCATTATATTGGGGTTTTTAGTTCTACAACTAAAAAGTGAAAAATAAAAAACTTTTTACAAAAAAAAACAACCGACTTCATAAATAACTTTAATTTCGGAAGTCGGTGTTTGTATTTTACTTCTTCGTTATTTGACACCGACTTCCGAAATTAAAGTTATTTATGAAATTTTTAGTGTATTTTTTTTGGAAGTCGGTTGTTTTTTTTACTATTCTTATATCACCCATGCCATCAGGTTCTATCACAGTCAGAAGTTCTAGACTAAACAGAACGTTTATGGTGACAGCCTTCTTTCAAAAAAATACGTGGTTCCTCTCGCCTTGTGATGCCCGGCTTATGTTTTGTGGAGAATTCGAAGTTCAAGAAACAGGATTGCTAATTATTATTCCGGGAGACATCACGATCATTTTTCGGGGATTTCAGTCAAGGTATTATCCACTCAATGATTCTTATCTTTTAAAGTTTAGGTGAATGTACCTTCTAAGATTAGATTCCTTTTCTTCAGCAAAATCTCACTTTCTACCGGACTACATAATTATTGTTGTGTAGACCCAGCATTACACAGCACTGACAGCAATACCACAAACTATTTGGATGAAACGTCATATTTCAACAACTGTCACTGTCAAACTCTATGGTTTTTCGTTTTTGGCGCACGCGGAAGTGAACATTTCGAGTGATTTCCTTTTCCTAAAAATTTCAAATCGTATCAAAACTTTTGATACATCACAACAATAATATTTTTGTACGTTTGATCAACGTTATTTTACTTGTGTCGAGTGTTTGTGCGGTGTTTAAAATGGAGGTGACAGACTTAAACGATCTGCTTAATGTTCGTTCGATCAAAATGGAGCAAGGGGACACTGGATTTGACGATAACACTGTGGAATCTTCCGACCCTCTATCAATTATACCTCAATATGTTACCGAGTCTGATTTAGGTAAGCTCGGATTAGTTTATGTGTTGGTTCCGGGCCGTTTCACTGTTTTGTTTGTGTGCACTAAGTTACGACCTTCAATTTGAGCAATATTATCCTTCCTGCATGTATATCGATCTTTATTTGTATTCACTTCCGAGAGAATGTGTTTCTCTATTATAGATTGCACCTAAACATTAATGTTTTTATTTTAGTGGCAGTACAATGAGTTCCCATATCATTCAGAATATAAAATAACCCAATTATTATGTTGTGAGGGTAGATTACTGATTTAAAGACCACTGACCAATAATATTAATAGTCTATAGAATCACCTTGATACTAACATAGAATACGTACATTAATACTTTTCAATGTCTTGTAATATTCTTCAGAATATCAATGGCCAATTTAGTTATTTTCATCACAGTTAAATAGTTTGTTTGTTCCACATGCTCATCATCGCTTACCATCAGGTAAGATGGTGGTCAAACGTGTACCTATCAATAATAATAAAAAAAAAAAAACATGCATTGGATGTAGAGTTACTTACACCAGCCCAACATATTATAATACAATACAACACAATTGTACCAGTATTCAGCAGTACCACCATTGGGAGTTGCAGCCTTTAGGTTGTCCACCCTGACACGGACACCCGGGCCTGCGGACGGCGAGTGTTGGGTAGCTCGGTAGGCCCGAGAGTCGACCGCGCGTAGTGGTCCAAGTGTTGTCAGCAATAATGACGGGGCCCGTCATGGCTGATGCCTGCACAGGGGTTGAGGATAAATTCGAAACAGAGTTACCTCACCCCTGGGCACTCAGGGCAGGGAAGGAACAGGGGTGGGTTTTTGTTAGTAAGAGTCTGACACACCCTACCGCTCTACCCAGAGCGGGAGATGTCATTGGATGATTTCCCAGCCAACAAAAAAAAAACCCTGACATGGACAGGTTAGATTCCTTCCATCATCCCCTTCGTGTTGGGTTCCTTAAAACCCTGGACACAGAAATGTTAACTGTTAACCTACCTTACTTACAACTTTCGTTAGCACGTTTCCGGTTGAATATACACCATTGTATAGAATGCTTAGGCAAAGTTTGGGATAAATATAATATTTTCACTATCTCCAGTATCAGCTACACTCCTTTTCAATTAATAGCGATGCGTCACAAACTCAAATTGTTGCTAAAATAATAATATTTTGAGGTAACTATTTTTCTGTGCAATCAGTATTTTTTGATTAGGATTGCGTTTTTTTTAGAAAAAAGGAAGATTTTTTTATTTAAGTACAGTTAATTACAAGCCTTATAAAACAAAGTCCCCCCACCGTGTCTTTGTTCATAATAAACTCAAAAACTACTGAATCTGAATGGATTTTCATTATGTATTCACCAATGTACAGACTGATGCATGAGGACAGTTTAGGTGTGTAATTTGTAGCCACTCCAAGCTGGGGCACTGGGTTGCTAGTAACCACAAATGGTATAAGATACCTCAAACAATGGTCTACTCTAAATTGCTTGTCCTTACATCGGGAGAGCAGAGCTCTGCGAACCAAAACCTAAGTTCATTTATAAAAGTTTTATGCACAGATAAAAAAACAATGAACGAATGTGGACTTAATTAATGCTAAATACTAAGTTATGTTTCAGGGCTCATGCAAGCTGGTGGCGAAATATTACAGACGCCTCTGGCTGTGTTCTCCGATACTCCTGATGAGGATGACACCATGCAGAGTACGGAAAGCAGTGGTGAGTTGTACCACATGAGCCTTTTTGTTATTGGATAGTAATCATGTGAACAGCATACTTTTTGGTAAGTCTTCAACATGCTTATGGTAACTGGGGTGGACAGCCCAAAATGTTTTGGAAACACATTAATTGTGCATACAGCTAAGAAGTGGAATTCCCTGCCAGAGTCTGTGTTTCCTGATAGCTACAACCTGCGAGCCTAAGTTAAGAGTGAATCATGCTTCATCTTTGACCACGTCATCACTTACCATCAGGTGAGATAGTGGTGAAACGAATGGCTATCAATGATAAATAAAAACTGCTCTGCCAGGGGCATCACTGATGCATTGCCTTGCCAAGGAGAACATTGCAATGTTGCTAGGTAGCAGAAATATGCATGATGGTACTTCCCCGGATGAGCTCCTCACAACTATTTTTTTTCTTGGTTTTTATTATTTATAGATGCAAGCCCTTAACCACTATCTCACCTGATGGTAAGCAATTTGCCTAGAAGTACTGCCTACTTCTTATTCATGAGATTGTCATGCTATTCTATTCTCAATTGTGTTACAGATGAGGTGATCGTTCAGCTCATGGACATAAGGACCAATTTGTCTCGACTCAGAGCCATGCTGGAGAGAAGGCTGGGTTTTGATCTCTCAGATTACACATTCTGGCTGCAAAATGCTAAAATGGTAAGGAATAATAATATAATATCGCACCTACATGCTCAGTTAGACAGAAGTATACCTTCTGTGTTCGTCCCAAGGCTCTCTGGCTTGGGTTTTTGTTTCAGTAACTACCAGAATGAAGAAAGGCCTCTAACACTATGTTCAAGGCAATGTTCGAGGTGTCTTCAGGCACAATTAAATATTATTTTTAGATTACAAAATTTTTGTTTAGCTCTGTGTTTGTGTTTTTAACCGACTTCCAAAAAGAGGAGGTTCTCAATTCGTCTGTATGTTTCTTTTTTTTTTTTTTGTATGTATGTTACCCGATTTCTCTGTCAGTTGTGAACCAATTTTCAAAATTCTTTTTTTATCTGAAAGAATATACTCCTGAGGTGGTCCCATATAAATTTTATCGAAATTGCTTCATCGCTTTTTGAGAAACTGAACAAAAACGGAAAATACGTGTACCTCGATGACGTTTTGGTGTTCTCCAAATGTTTAAATTCCACGTTCCATTATATTGGGGTTTTTAGTTCTGGGGTATAACAACTAAAAAGTGAAAAATAAAAAACGTTTTTACAAAAAAAACAACCGACTTCCAAAAAAAAAATACACTAAAAATTTATAAATAACTTTAATTTCGGAAGTTGGTGTCAAATAACGAAGAAGTAAAAATAAAAACACCGACTTCCGAGTTTTTACCAAATGCATAGCATAGGTTTGTTGCAATTTGTGACTTTTCTAGTGCCGAAACCTCAGTTGGTCTGACAGACTTTTTTGAACCTTATTTGAAACAGGGTTGATTGTATCAACAAAAGTTTTAATATTAACTGCCCATTTTTCTTGCTGATTGTACTAAACTTTTTTTTTTTCAAAATCTGTGCACGCAGTTATCAATTACAAGGATTTTAGGACAGTTTTCTAAGAACGTTTTCTTGTAGCTACTACGATTAAGAGGGAACAGGGGCTGCGATTCTCCATACAAATGTATTCCCCTTTTTTCTTCCTGAATAATGCCTCTAGAGCAATCATTTTTTTTTAAGCAAAGTCAAGGTCTCCTGTAGATACGTCCCTGTCATTTCCTTTTTTTCAGTAATTAATAAGTACAGAAAATATGACCCTCGAAAAATTACAAAAAATGGACCTACTTTTACCGCCGTTAATAGACACCAGACAAATTCGAAAAGTTTTAACATAAAAAAATTTAATAGGAACCTAGATATATTCTGTCTTAAAAATTTTGTGCCAAAAATAATTGAATCGGCTCAGTTTTCGAGGAGAAAAAAGGGGAATACGAAACGTCGATCTCGTCAAAAATTTTGTGATAAAATCGGTGTGAGCTGCAGCTGTCCCTATCGCACTACGGGGCAGGCTTGAGGCAGCACGATGGCAATAGTTTCTTCAAATACCTATTTTGTAAATTCCTCGCAGGCCTTGTGCCCTCTTAAGGGACCTCCCTAGTGCCCTACCTTGCATAAATTGCCCCCCATGCGAAGGCAGGTCGGGTCGGTTACCTAATATTTATTAATCGACTTCAAAAAGGAGGAGGTTATCAATTCGGATGTTTAGATATATATACAGGGTGGAAAATATCAATGGGCCCTGAAGGGAAACCACTTTAAATCCTTAAGATAGATTATTTTACTTAAAGGAAACAGTCCTTTATTTTTCAAAAGAAACAACTGCATTCACAGATTTCGATTTCGACAAGCTTACCTTAACCGGGAATCGAACCAGCACAAAAATAAAAAAAATAAACACTCCCTATTTTATTGTACTAATCGTTAGGATTATTGTTTAGGATAAAATCTCTCTAATGGCTCAATTACACCTTCCGATTTCAAGGAACCCAATTTAGGAAACAGGAAGGTGTAATAGCAGTTAGAGCAGTTAGTGTCCGATTTAGTGAGATTGGGAGGTCCCGATTTGACTTCCTAAATTGTGTACGATTTAGAATAGTGTAATCACATCACTACGATTTAGAGCTAAGTGTTGCCAATTTAGTGACTTTGTCGTTAGAAATGGGCTAGTATTATTTTTGTATTTGTTTAAATTATAATTTAATTTCCCAAGGTCCCTTTCCCAGAAAAAAAATCTGGGTCCACTCTTTTTCTTTTTTGGTCCGCTCCTGGTAGAATCAGTTTTAGAGACTTTCTAGTGACTTTTGATATTCTGTCTATACTCGGAATTTTAATTCGATTCCAGATTTGACATTAGCTACTGTCATTTTGTGAAATAATGATACCACATATAATAGTGTAGTGATGAACACAAAAATCGATAAACAATCAGTGTGTGTGCCATCAGTGTGCCAATTAAAGACTAAATTATTGATTTTTATTTAAATAAATACATAATTATTCATAATAATTATTTATTAATTAGTAATCGCTGCTCTATTTTATAAAAAGTTAATATTTTTGTTTTTATATTTAAAAAAAACTTACCGAATGGTCTAAATGCGTATCCCATGTAGTCAAAGAAGAGGAAAAAATGAGTAGGCTAGATATGTTAATTGACAATATCACAGACACATTTATAATAAATGTTACAGAAAGTGACAGCGATAGCGATAGCGATGACGGCGACAATTTATAAAATAAATTATTACCATAATACATCTATCTGTTTTATTTGTCATGTTCCTTCATGATCACATTTTTTTATTTATTTCACACACAATTATAAAAGAAAAGTCTCAGATCGTTAATTAATCGTCAAAACTAAATTATCGGTTCAGAAATATTTAATTTCCTGATATACTTAGTTTACGAGAGTAAAATTATAAACGAGAAGAATCGATCTGGAAATATTCCATTTCCATATCGAATAATTTCGCAACGTCACTATTTAGTACTTGTCATAACGTTGCAAAACTGAAATTGTCAAATCTGGAATCGAATTAAAATTCCGAGTATAGGGGCTTGAATTTGTAAGAGTTGGTAACACTGCCGATTTAGAAGTCCAATTTGGGATAGTGTAATCGCTAGCTTCCTACCTCCTAGTTAGCTTGTTCCTAAATTGGGTCCCTTGAAATCGGAAGGTGTAATTGAGCCTTAATAAACATTAGGTCTTGAATCAAGAAATCTAGCATTAATTTTATTTTATCATCGATTCAAATATGAAGGACACGTAACGTTTTATTTTCGAACTTAATGTCAGAGCGCGTCGTCTCAAAATGAAATCTGCATAGAATTATTATTACCAATGGGAATGTTTCTTGGGTATGAAAATAATAATTGTATTTATTCCGAAAGTTAGATCAAATCAATAAACATTGGACACGTATTTTTCTCTTTACCAAACCAATAAAAAATTACAAAGATAAAACGCATCAAAGTTCAGGAGTGGGGGCTTGTTACGTCACTTAGTGGTAAAAAGTGTCGCATACCGTAACGTCACGTGAAATTTCAACGCACTGCTTCGTCCTCGTGTTTGGTTTACGTGACAAAATACAAAAATATGTGTCTAATATTTTTTGTTTATCTACTTACGGACTAATTAGATTTAAATAATGAATAACATAATTATGGTTTTATTGATTTGCCTTTGACTTTCACACACTCATTCCAGCTGGAAAACCACAAAACTTTAGTTGAACAATGCATAAGGGGAGAAGGAGTGGTCCAAGTCAACATACAGATCCGGTCATCTGAGAGGAAGATCAACATCCTAGACGTGCTAAAGCCTGACGAGGAGTTGGTGCAGCTGCCCAATCAGATGGATGACGACTGTGAGCAGACCATAGCATTCTTTCTCTTTTGTTTACTCATCACGGTGTTTTAACCAGACAGCAGATTATGAGTTTTATAAAGAAAATAAAAAATCGCTCTCACTTCCTCTCTAAACTTGAATCGTGCACTAGCTTATGACGTTTTGTACGTGCATCCATGTGAAATAAAACATTTTGAATGTTGTTGAAGTGCTGGAGCTGTCGGAGCCGCCGGGCGCACCGGCGCCACGCGCAGACCCTGACGTGGTGTCGCACGCGGCCGCCGTCAAGTGGGTGGTGGACGCGCAGTTCAAGAGCGAGCACCGTGTGCGCGTGCCCGACGACCCCGCACACTGGTCAGTATGAGCAGGGAGCTATGTAGCGCGTGTCAGTGTGAGCAGGGAGCTATGTAGCGCGTGTCAGTGTGAGCAGGGAGCTATGTAGCGCGTGTCAGTGTGAGCAGGGAGCTATGTAGCGCGTGTCAGTGTGAGCAGGGAGCTATGTAGCGCGTGTCAGTGTGAGCAGGGAGCTATGTAGCGCGTGTCAGTGTGAGCAGGGAGCTATGTAGCGCGTGTCAGTGTGAGCAGGGAGCTATGTAGCGCGTGTCAGTGTGAGCAGGGAGCTATGTAGCGCGTGTCAGTGTGAGCAGGGAGCTATGTAGCGCGTGTCAGTGTGAGCAGGGAGCTATGTAGCGCGTGTCAGTGTGAGCAGGGAGCTATGTAGCGCGTGTCAGTGTGAGCAGGGAGCTATGTAGCGCGTGTCAGTGTGAGCAGGGAGCTATGTAGCGCGTGTCAGTGTGAGCAGGGAGCTATGTAGCGCGTGTCAGTGTGAGCAGGGAGCTATGTAGCGCGTGTCAGTGTGAGCAGGGAGCTATGTAGCGCGTGTCAGTGTGAGCAGGGAGCTATGTAGCGCGTGTCAGTGTGAGCAGGGAGCTATGTAGCGCGTGTCAGTGTGAGCAGGGAGCTATGTAGCGCGTGTCAGTATGAGCAGGGAGCTATGTAGCGCGTGTCAGTGTGAGCAGGGAGCTATGTAGCGCGTGTCAGTGTGAGCAGGGAGCTATGTAGCGCGTGTCAGTGTGAGCAGGGAGCTATGTAGCGCGTGTCAGTGTGAGCAGGGAGCTATGTAGCGCGTGTCAGTGTGAGCAGTGTCGACGTGGTGTCGCACGCGGCCGCCGTCAAGTGGGTGGTGGACGCGCAGTTCAAGAGCGAGCACCGTGTGCGCGTGCCCGACGACCCCGCACACTGGTCAGTATGAGCAGGGAGCTATGTAGCGCGTGTCAGTGTGAGCAGGGAGCTATGTAGCGCGTGTCAGTGTGAGCAGGGAGCTATGTAGCGCGTGTCAGTGTGAGCAGGGAGCTATGTAGCGCGTGTCAGTGTGAGCAGGGAGCTATGTAGCGCGTGTCAGTGTGAGCAGTGTCGACGTGGTGTCGCACGCGGCCGCCGTCAAGTGGGTGGTGGACGCGCAGTTCAAGAGCGAGCACCGTGTGCGCGTGCCCGACGACCCCGCACACTGGTCAGTATGAGCAGGGAGCTATGTAGCGCGTGTCAGTGTGAGCAGGGAGCTATGTAGCGCGTGTCAGTGTGAGCAGGGCGCTATGTAGCGCGTGTCAGTGTGAGCAGTGTCGACGTGGTGTCGCACGCGGCCGCCGTCAAGTGGGTGGTGGACGCGCAGTTCAAGAGCGAGCACCGTGTGCGCGTGCCCGACGACCCCGCACACTGGTCAGTATGAGCAGGGAGCTATGTAGCGCGTGTCAGTGTGAGCAGGGAGCTATGTAGCGCGTGTCAGTGTGAGCAGGGAGCTATGTAGCGCGTGTCAGTGTGAGCAGGGAGCTATGTAGCGCGTGTCAGTGTGAGCAGGGAGCTATGTAGCGCGTGTCAGTGTGAGCAGGGAGCTATGTAGCGCGTGTCAGTGTGAGCAGGGAGCTATGTAGCGCGTGTCAGTGTGAGCAGGGAGCTATGTAGCGCGTGTCAGTGTGAGCAGGGAGCTATGTAGCGCGTGTCAGTGTGAGCAGGGAGCTATGTAGCGCGTGTCAGTGTGAGCAGGGAGCTATGTAGCGCGTGTCAGTGTGAGCAGGGAGCTATGTAGCGCGTGTCAGTGTGAGCAGGGAGCTATGTAGCGCGTGTCAGTGTGAGCAGGGAGCTATGTAGCGCGTGTCAGTATGAGCAGGGAGCTATGTAGCGCGTGTCAGTGTGAGCAGGGAGCTATGTAGCGCGTGTCAGTGTGAGCAGGGAGCTATGTAGCGCGTGTCAGTGTGAGCAGGGAGCTATGTAGCGCGTGTCAGTGTGAGCAGGGAGCTATGTAGCGCGTGTCAGTGTGAGCAGTGTCGACGTGGTGTCGCACGCGGCCGCCGTCAAGTGGGTGGTGGACGCGCAGTTCAAGAGCGAGCACCGTGTGCGCGTGCCCGACGACCCCGCACACTGGTCAGTATGAGCAGGGAGCTATGTAGCGCGTGTCAGTGTGAGCAGGGAGCTATGTAGCGCGTGTCAGTGTGAGCAGGGAGCTATGTAGCGCGTGTCAGTGTGAGCAGGGAGCTATGTAGCGCGTGTCAGTGTGAGCAGGGAGCTATGTAGCGCGTGTCAGTGTGAGCAGGGAGCTATGTAGCGCGTGTCAGTGTGAGCAGGGAGCTATGTAGCGCGTGTCAGTGTGAGCAGGGAGCTATG